>OY731404.1:58982753-59612400 GCA_963425845.1 Sphenostylis stenocarpa
GATGATAAATATGAGCTTTTTGAAGCTTCTAAGGTGCAGACTATGTACTCGGCTATCTTAAACTCTAATATTACAGACTCAATCTAATTGAAACAGAGTTATTACAATACAAAACAAGTCTTCAACACTTTAAGTCTTTGTGTTCTTGAATCATCATCAAAATCAACAATCTTTATGTTCATCAAGTGCAACATCAAGTCCTTGAATGTTCAACATTAGACACATGATAATCTATTAACACCCTACATAATGAATTATAACATTACACCCATCCAAAAACTGTTTAATTAAGCAGAATTTAAGCTATTTCTAATATCCCTAAGTCTCTTCTAAGATCATAGAATCTATCCTTGGGAAGAGGCTTAGTAAAAATATCCGCTAATTGATGCTTTGTATCAACATACTCAATTTTACAGTTTCCTTTACTTATATGATCTCTCAAGAAATGATGTCTAATTTCTATATGTTTAGTCTTAGAGTGCATTACTAGAATCTCAGTAAGATTGATTGCACTTGTATTATCACATGTCGCCGCCGTCCGTTCCGACGTCCTGGGACATCTCGAACGTTAATGCGAGCGGTCGCGAAAAGATGGTTGAGACTCGCGTTTTTTGCTAAAAATATGTTCATTGCTTCCGAGGCGCTCAACGCTGAACTATCCTCTAATAGAAGCAAGGTTTTCGAAAAGGGTTCTTTTGGAGTCGCCATCAATGTTTTAACCATAAACATTGGAAAAGGAGAAAAAGGCATTGATTTTAATAAAAACCAAACTTGGCCATTATAACCAGAGTCGGGTAAGGGAGTTAGTTACGTGTGGGGAAGGTATTAGCACCCCACAACGCCCCTTTCGGGTTCCCTATGACGGATTAATTCATTTAAGTAAAGATTACAAGAAATTACGCTGTTACCCTATTTTATTCGTACAGTATTTAAATATAGTTATTTACATGGTTTATCTACATTGCATACAAAAAGCAGTAAATAAAGCAGTAAAAGGGAAGAGAATTGAGAAGAACCTCCGAAGCAAGCTTTATATTATAAGTCTTTTATACAGAGGACGCTTTGCAGAAATCCTTCACTCTACAACGACTCTTCTCTCGAATAAACTCGACTCGACTAAATTTTTCTAGAAGAATCGAATGCCGGAATACAAATTCCTTAACTGATTGTTACCTATTAAAGGCAATCAAAGAGATCATTCGAAGGAGGGAGAGAAGAAGACAAGTCTTGGAGTTGTCTGGGGTGTGGAGAATGACAAATGAGGCTCCTATTTATAGAATTCGCTGCCTGGAAATCTGGGACGGCCGTCTGGGTTGGGACGGCCGTCCCAACTGCAAAATTTGCACTGGGCCAAGCTGGGACGGCCAGTTGGGTTTGGGACGGCCGTCCCATTTGAATTTTGGGGCTTGGGACGTGCGTCCCAAAGGTGAGACGTGCGTCTCACTTGGCTTTTGGTGTTTGGGACAGCTGTCCCAACCTGTCTTGGCCAGTTTTTGCGTTCTGGGACCCCCGGGAAGCTTTCCTTTCCTTTTTCGGACGTCGTTGGATGCTGATGTGTGTCCATTGAAGCTTTATCTTCATATAGGAAGTCTTCTTGGCCTTCATTAAGATGCCAGGCAAGCTTTATCTTCGTGTAGGAAGTCTCTTTAGTCTTTATTGTGTGGATGGGTGAACTCCGTCTTGTTGCGGGAGGTCTTTCTCGGTTTTTCTTTGATATGAAGCCGGGTGAACTGTATGAAGTTTCCCTAGCTTTTATTTTGAGAGGCCGGGCAAAATTAGGGGTCTACAGCTACCCCCCCTTCACCTGCCTAGCTAATTTGTCGGCTTGATATGCCGAAAAAATTAGTTGGTAGGGGAAGGAGTTAACCCTTTTGCCCGGTCATCCTTCGGATGCTGCTCCTTACTGATCCTCCGGATGATAAATATTTTGATAGGTACCAACCCCTATCTGGTTTGAGCCTCCTTTTATAAGGCTCTGGTGAGTATTTACCCTCACCAGGTATAAGTCTGTATTTTACTAGACTTTAGTGAGTACCTACCCCCACTAGGTATGAACCTTGTTCTGCAAGGTTTTGGTGAGTACCTACCCTCACCCGGTATGAGTTCGCATTTTGCTAAACTCTTGTGGGTACTTACTTCCGAGGTGCTCAACACTGAACTATCCTCTAATAGAAGTAAGGTCTTTGCAACCCATTTTTGAAATGCTTAGGTGAGTATTTTTACTCCTCCTAATGCATTCTGCTAAGTTTTGATGAGTACCTACCCTCATCCGATACAAACCTTATTTTTAAGGTTTGGTGGGTACCTACCCCTACCCGGTGCGAATCTGCATTTTTGCTAGATTCTGATGAGTACTTACCCTCATCCAGTCTGAACCCCGTTCTGCAAGGTTCTGGTGGGTACCTACCCCCACCCAGTCCGAATCTCGTTCTGCAAGATTCTGGTGGGTATCTACCCCCACCCGGTCCGAATCTCGTTCGCAAGATTCCGATGGGTACCTACCCCTACCCGGTCCGAACCCCGTTCCGCAAGGCTCGATGGGTACCTACCCCCACCTGGTCCGAACCCCGTTCCGCAAGTCTCCGATGGGTACCTACCCCCACCTGGTCCGAACCCCGTTCGCAAGGCTCGATGGGTACCTACCCCCACCCGGTCCGAATCTCGTTCTGCAAGATTCCGATGGGTACCTACCCCCACCCGGTCCGAACCCCGTTCTACGGGGCTCCGATGGGTACCTACCCCCACCTCGGTCCGAACCCCGTTCGCAAGGCTCGATGGGTACCTACCCCCACCCGGTTTGAACCCCGTTCCGCAAGGCTCGATGGGTACCTACCCCCACCCGGTCCGAACCCCATTCCGCAAGGCTCGATGGGTACCTACCCCCACCCGGTCCGAACCCCGTTCCGCAAGGCTCGATGGGTACCTACCCCCACCCGGTCCGAACCCCGTTCTGCAAGGCTCGATGGGTACCTACCCCCACCCGGTCCGAATCTCGTTCGCAAGATTCTGATGGGTATCTACCCCCACCTGGTCCGAACCCCGTTCTGCAAGGTTCTCAGGATGCACTTTTTGGTAGTCAATCCTGTGGTCATCTGGTTTTGGAGATGTGTTGGCGACTTATTGTTTCTGTTCATGCGCCCATTCCGTGGGGAATATTTGATTTGACTTTTTGACTTTTCTGTTAGTCATCCGGTTTTACCGGGGATTCTTTGTTTTTGGCTTTTTTGTTTAGCCATCCGGCTTTGCCGGGGATTTCTGATTTTTGGCTTTTCTGTTTAGCCATCCGGCTTTTGCTGGGGATTCTTTATTTTTGGCTTTTTCGTTTAGCCATCCGGCTTTGCCAGGGATTTTTGTTTTTTGGCTTTTCTGTTTAGCCATCCGGCTTTTGCCGGGGATTCTTTGTTTTTGGCTTTTTCGTTTATCCATCCGGGCTTTGCCGGGGTTTTTTGGCTTTTCTGTTTAGCCATCCGGCTTTGCCGGGGATTCTTTGTTGGTTGCCTCTTGTTTAGGCAGGAATCCTCTGGGGATTTTGAATTCTCTTCTTGATTGTGCCTCTTGATTAGGCGAAGATTCATTTGGGGATTTTGTTGTGCCTCTTGATTAGGCGAATGCTTCAATAATGATGAAGATTTTGAGGGTTTGGATTGCCTCTTGCATAGGTTGATTTCCCATTTCTTGGGGATATTAGTTTTTTGCTTACTTGTTGCAAGTGAAGGCTTTATGCTTTACCATGGATATCCGTCTTTGGGCGTTATGAGTGATTAACTCCCTGTGGATATAATTTTGTAGCTTGCCTTTGTCGTAGGCTCACTAGGGTAGTTTTCTTGTTGATGATCCACTGGGGAATTAATTTCGTTCCGGAGATCTGTCTCGAATTGTCCCTCTAGGGAGAAATGGAGTTTTTCAACTCCTTATTGGCTGTTGTTGTTTGAGTTGGTTTTGCCTAAGCTCTTATTTTGCTGGGGAATGTGTTTTTACCCTTTTCTCGCGATTTCTCTTTTTTTTGCGATTTTGGATTTTGGTTTTTGGATGCACGTGCCTTTTTTTCTTTTGTGCACACAGGCTTTTTATCTTCTGCTGGGGATGAAGAGGTTTTCTTTTCTTCTCTTTCCTTTTTATTGGCCCTGGGGAATTTGTTGGCTTCCTGGGGGTATGATGGAGTTCTGGCTCCTGGCTTTGTGAAGCTCTTATTTGATCTGGAAGATGGAAATTTTTGTTTTTTCCTTTTTTGTGGAGATTTTTCTTGATATGCTCTGTTTAGAGACATTTATTTGTCCCCTTTTTTTCTGTAGTGGCCTCTGTTAGGGGATGAAATGTTTTTTCTTTCTTTTTCTTCTATTGCCCCCTGGTGATGTGGAGGATTTGACTCTGTATTTTCTTTGATGGACTCTTATGTAGTTTTTATTCTCCTTTGGGGAATGAAGCAGAGATCCTGGATGAGTTTGCTTGATGACTCATGTGGTAATGAAGCTGAGTCACGAAGTAGTCTTTTTCATTTTGCCTTTGGAGTAGGAAAGGATCCTCTTGGGGATGGTCGAGCCTTTCCGTCGGCCTTTCTTCTTTGTTGATGTCTTTTCTGGGTGGAAGGATGCTGATTGCAGCTCCAAGTGATTTATGTTTGACGACTCATGTGGTGGTGTTGAGTCAGGGAGTATTTTTCTGCCTTTGAATAGGCAAGGATCCTCTTGAGGATGATCAAGCCTTTTCCATTGGCTTTTCTTCTCCTTCTTTTATTGGTGTAGAAGGTTGATGGTTGGAACTAGTTTCTTTGAAACTCCTTATTTTGTTGAAGATAATTTTGATTTTGCCTTTTTCTATCGCGATTTAATTTTATCGCGAATTTTTGAAATCCGGCTTTTTAGTATATCATGTGTGCCTTTTATTTTATAGTTTTTGTACACATGGGCTTTTGAAATATGAAACAGAAATAACTACTTTTATTTATTACTGCTTTTTGTTTGATACATTCAAGCACTTTTCGAAATGCTAAAAATTATAAAAGACTACTCCTAGTCATCTGCCTCTGGACTGGAGTGGGAGGATGGTACTGGCGAAGGGAAGCGGCGGAGTAGGTGGCGCTGGAATCTCGCCTGATTCTGGACCAAGCTTTCTATCTGGCGGTCCGTCCTATCTTGCCTAACAGTCAACTGACTGAACTGGTGTCGTATGAACTGGAACTCTCCTTCCATGTATGCATGCTCCTCGTCCAGGCGTCGGTACAGGCCGGGGAAATCTGGATCGCGTGACTGCTGCTGGGATTCAGAGGTAGTAGGGATGTCTTGCGGCGTATCGAAGTCGCACATATCCCATGAAATCGAGATGATAGGGTTCAAGATGAACCTTGTCCCTTGCCTGCTGAGGATGTTCATGTGTGTCAGCACTCCTCCGTTGATAGGCTCTGGTTGGAGTTCGACTGGGAGATCTTCTCCATCGAGTGCATCCCCAATACTCGGCCAAAGGGGTAAGGAGGGGAGCCACCATGATAGCTCCTGCTGGTCCTCGAGTACCGCATTCCTTTATGGCCTTCAGGAATGCGTATCCCGGGTTGCACTTATGCCCTTGGTGCATGCAGTAGACGATAAAAAGGTCAGCCAGCATTACCTTCCCCTGGCTTTCCTTACGGTTGTGTAGGGTCCCGACGAGCAATTTGTGGCATATGCGGAGCGGAGGAGAAAAGGATGCCCCCTTCAAGTGAGTTGGCAGGTTGTGAGCTCCAGTGATCTCTTTCCACATGCTAGTGGTGGTGAGAACAACAGGTTTTTCCAGATATGCGGACCGGTATTCTGGTGTTCTTGTATCTCGCTCGTTGGCGAAAACCCACTATGACATTAAAGTCATCCGGAACAGGTGGTCCCGGTAGGCTCCCTCCATCCAAGAAGAGACAGCTTGAGTTGGTGGCACTCCGGAGTTGCGGATGGCATTTCCATCCCGTTGACAGAGGCAAGAAATTCCATTGTGGCAAGTGCGGTGGATCCGAGTAGGTGGCTCACAGAGCAGAAAGTCCCATCCTATGTTGTAGATGAACTTTCTGACATCTTGCTCCCAGCCAAATGTAGCTAAAATTTCAAAATCCAGTCGCAGCATAGGGTACCAAGCAAATTGTTGGATATTTGTCAATCGTTGTTGATGTGCTTCTGCTAGCAACATGCTGGTGACAGGAGTTCTTCTGGCAGCAGTCCTGGTGCGCTTTCTCCTGGATGAGGCTTCTCCACGTTCCATTGTGAGCTCTACTCTCTTAGGGATGCTAAAAGTGTATAGAGAAGGAGGAAAAGCAAGATAGGAAGCTTGGATTGAGGTACTGGAGCCAAAACCCGCGCCCCACCTATATAGGCCGCGCAGGGGAGTTTGGGACGGCCGTCTGGGTTGGGACGGCCGTTTCAACTGAAAAAAATACACTCAGGCCAACCCCCACCTGGGACGTGCGTCCCAACTGAAATTTGGCACTTGGGACGGCCGTCTGGACTTTGGGACGGCCGTCTCAAGTTTCTTATGTTGATTTTTGATTTTTTTGAGTTAATTTTCATGTTTTTTGATGATACTGAAGATAGGATTCCCTTCATTTATGCTTTAATGCATGTAATGCTTCATGATATGCATTCTATGATCTATTTCAGTTAATATTTCGAAAGTTTTAACTGATGTGCTTTGACTTTGGGCGCATTCTTGTTACTGTGCCTTTACGTCATCTTGTTTCTTGATCAACAAGCTAAGCTGTATTGATTTGCCGTCTCGGAATTTTCTTTGCTATGGCCGAAGAACTATCTTCTGTTCGTAGGGTAACTGCCATATCAATGCCCTCCCTCCTTTCCTTAGGGATTTCGACCTTCCTATTGATCACTATGTTACCACATTCCCCTTTATTACTTGAATGCTTTATAGTGAAATGGTCAAGAGAAGAGAAAGAAAAGGATTTACAACAAAGGCTTGTGTTTTAGAGGGATATTTTTTGTAGTAGAGGTTTTTGTAAGAATGGCTAGCCAAGGTTGGTCGGTGTTTAGGCTAGTTTAGATAAACATTTCATTCTTATGATGTGGCGTCGTTGTTTACTGATTTGTGGCGCCTTTTTGTGATTGACTAACTTCCCTAGGCCGCCCTTTCAGGTTTTCAGTCTAGGATGTTGTGCTTATGTCCTAACATTTGTCTAGGTTTTCCTTTTTGTATTTATTTTTAAGGAATACCTAGCAGACTTTTAATAACCCTAACTTTTGCCCAGGCTACCCTTTATTATTGTTTGGGTATCCTGCCGGGTTTACCCTAACTTTTGTGCAGCCCCCTTTGTGGGTTTCCTGCCGGGTATTTTTCCCTTTTATTTTCTTGTCTTGGCCTTTGGCCTTAACGGGCTTTGCTTTTTGTATGTATATATATATATATATATATATATATATATATATATATATATATTTTGCACAACATTGTCGAAACTTGAATTTTATTGAGATAAATTTTATCCGTGTTTCTAGTTAATCAATGGTATATGACTTTGCTTTATGACGCGTTGCTTGTTCTGACGCAATTTGGAATAAAACGTTTATCTAAACCTTGTTTATTAAAATGGGGTATAGATACATTTAGTAAGAAAAGAAGTAGATAGTAAGAATAGCATTCTTGTGTAATTTCAGGGAAATATGTGCCCTAAAGATGCTCGGGGGCTGGGCATACCCCGAGGAGTGATCTCTAATAGTCACTAGGTTTACATCCCTTAGAATCAGAAGAAGGACACCTAATGACTAACGCTACCCTTTGCGCTAATACCCCTCCTTTTCGAAATATCATCTTCGGGGGGTAAGACTTCCCTGTTTTCCGTATGGTTTGATCTTTTGTAGGGTCGTACCCTAAACCATACTTTAGAGGATTATCTTCGAAATCTGGTGGCTCTCTTATCCCTTGAACATTCTTTCTGAGCCCCTGTCCTGGGCGATATCCATATCTTTTCATCATATGGGCCACCTTTGTATTACCAGGGAGTCTTTCTATGTTGGCGATTTCGAGCGCTTGAAAAGACGTTTCAAGAGCTTCTTTAGCCGCATCCACATATGGTTGGACAGACGGTTTGCTAATTAGAAAGTCTTCTTCAGCTTGAACTGTGACGAGTTTATCGTTTATCACAAACTTGACTTTCTGGTGGAGCGTTGAAGGTATTGCCTTAGCGCTATGAATCCAAGGTCTACCAAGGAGACAACTGTATGCTGGTGTGATATCCATCACGTGGAAGTCTATGTTGAAAATAGTAGGACCAATTTGGATTGGTAGACTAATCTCTCCTACTACTTCTCGTCTTGACCCGTCAAAGGCTCAAACAACTGTATTACTCGAGCGCATGTGGGTTCCTTGCACTGTTATCTTGTCTAGTGTGCCTTTAGGCATGACGTTTAAGGATGACCCATTATCCACAAGAACTTTGGAAATGAGATATTCCTTGCATTTGACAGAGATATGCAAGGGCTTGTTATGATTTGGTCCTTCCAAAGGGAGTTCTTCATTGGTGAAGGTGAGATGATTATTGGCTGTAATATTACCAATAATTCCTTCAAACTTGTCTTGGGATATTGCATGCGGAACGAATGATTCATTCAAAACCTTTAACAATGCGTTTCGATGCGGTTCTGAACTCATGATGAGTGATAACAAAGTTATCTTTGCTGGAGTACGATTGAGTTGATCTATGATGGAGTACTCACTTTGTCTTATGTACTGGAGTAACTCATCTGTCTCCTCCTTGGATTCCTTTTCTTCTTCGGCTTTATTTTTCATTTTATCTTTAGGAATATTATCTTGTAATTCCTTGGGGGAGTATATTCTTCCGCTTCTTGTCATGCCCCCAATACCGGCTATGTTGGAGATATCTTGATTGGCTGACGATTCTTCTGAGTATCTCCAAGGTACAACTTTATTTGATGAATAAGGGAAAGGACGTGGCACGAATAAACGTAAAGGCGTTATTGCTTCTTCCCTTTTAGTGTTTGGAATGATTAACGGTGCTTGTTTGTTATTATCTTCGGGTTTATCGACCGTCGTAGAAATTTTGATGACGAAAGGCTTCTTTTCCATTTTTCTGATTTGTGGAAAGCACATCAGTTAATCCTTTCTTTTTATTATTTTTTTATTAAACGAGGAGGAATATGTGAATGTATGCAACTTATGAATGCAATAGACAATTTAAGGAAAAAAAAATCCTTTTATTAGAAAGTGTGTATCCTTCTATACAATGCTTTGAAGCAAGTGTTGACAAAAGCGAAAAAGCTTGAAGAATCCTATAGGTAAATCGGGCTTTCTTCGTAATTCCTCTTCAGCTGTTATCACGTGATTTCTGAGCGTCTTGATTTGCTCAGATACCGCCCGACTCATATCTTCACTATATCGACGAGCCTCTTTTATCTTCTCTTCCTGATGAACGATCAAGGCATGCTGCTGATCAGACCTCTTTATTATTCGGTCTTTTTCAAGAAGTAATTGACCATACTGAGTTAATCCATTTTTTTCTTTCTCATGTAGCTCCTCTAGGTCTACTCCGTATTTTTCAGCGGTTTCCCACCACTTCTGTGCTTCTGACCGAGTATTTGCTAGGTCATCTTGTATTAACTTGATCGTTCTTGCCTGTTCTGCAAGCGTGCTCTCAAGATGTGCTATTTCGTCATTCATGTCCCGGAACAGACTATCTTGCTCAAGTCTCGGAATCTTCAATGCTTGTTTAGTCTCTTCCTGATAATCAGCACAATCATTTTTAAGACGCTCTATTTCGTGGTCCTTCTTTCTACATTGCCTTTTTAGACCATCTATTATAAGGGTTGATTCTTGCTCTTTTTCTTCAAAAGCCCTTAGCTGTGCTTCCATGACTTCAACCCTCTTGTTTAAGGCATTGACCTGCAATTGTAGCTCTTCACTGACTAACGTTGTAGTGAATGCCGCAGATGGTTGGGGTATCCCTCTATTTTTCCTCCATTCTCCATATTCATGGGATGTAGATACCTGAACCTTTCCGAGTTCTTTATCTCCCATATAGACTGGTCTTTCCCATGCTTTCCGGACAGTAGATACTTCTTCAAAGCTATGGGAATAATGGCATAGACTCAGCCCTCTGAGCTCTTCCTGAGTTGGCGCGGTCTGGGTTCTCATAAGTTGTTTCATAGCCATTTTAGGAGAATAGGCTATACAACCTCTTAGACCTAGAAGTGGTATGCTCAGGTAATCTCCGCATCGCACAAGAATATAACCGGGTCGGAACCAAGGGCAAACCCATGATACATGCTCTATGTTCCAGTTTTCTAACTCGGTTTTCCACTCTAATGCTTGACGATGTTGAAGAGGAATTTTTGAAAAACTTCTTAGAGGATCAGGAAATACGCCCATGTGGCTTGAAGCGTAAAAATGAGTGACGCCCCATACGTATAGCAATGAAGTGCAGCATCTAAGTGTTTTCCCCTATTTCTGTCGGCAAAAGTCTACGAAAAGCAGGGTGTCAGCGAGGATTGCAGGTATAGGACTCTTTGAGTACACATCCCAGGCAAAGAATGCATCTATTGCAGCATGATCCACAATGTTCACATGAAATGGGAATAATATGATTCCAAACATTGCCAATGCTAGAGTTTTGTTGAATGTAGACCAATCTTTCTTTTCAGCCAGAGAGACTAAGTGGTCTTCTATTACAGCCATTTTCCAACCTCTGATATTCCCTTTTCCCTCTAGGGTGGATTGATGAGGAGGCAGTCGTATGATAGTAGCAACCTTACTCACGGCTACGTATACTCCCGAGCAAACATAGACCCCAACCGACCGAGGCCATCCGACCATGAGTTCATATTCTTCTAAGGTTGGTACCAAGTCAAACTGCGAGAACTCAAAGCAAGTGTAGATTGGGACTCCGAAGTGGACCAATGCTCTAACAAATATCGGATCAATACTGATCTTCAAGAGGTCAAGAATTCTTCCATAAGATTTCTCAATACTAGCACAGACCTCTGGCGGCATATATGTATACAACTGCCTTAACTTCTCTACACGACATAGAAGGATCTCCACTTTCTTTAATTGTCTATTACCGGATCCCTCCATTATCTAGCAAAAGTGAAAAT
This sequence comes from Sphenostylis stenocarpa, assembly GCA_963425845.1. Taxonomy (NCBI): domain Eukaryota; kingdom Viridiplantae; phylum Streptophyta; class Magnoliopsida; order Fabales; family Fabaceae; genus Sphenostylis; species Sphenostylis stenocarpa. The sequence goes on from OY731404.1 coordinate 58,993,826, forward strand.
GCATGATATGAGGATGAATTTTTGTAAATGCATGTATGCAAGTGTTTATTTTTCTAAGTATTATCATGTTTTATTCCTAATATGATGCATGATAGTACTGGGTTTTTCTTGAAAGGAAAGCTTATCTATATGAATGTTTATGGATTTTAATGAAGAGAGTCCTATTTTCTTCTCTTTTTATTTTTAAGAGCAATGAATGATATGAATTATAGGACTTTTGTTAAAAAACTTTTATTTTTGTAACAGAGATATTTTCATGGCTTTGATTTGTTTTTATATTTTTTATGACCTTTTATCTCTTCTGTCGGTCAACGTGGCTACTTAGCTTACAAAGAACCTGAAACCAGACTAGCTTAACTGAAGACTGTCCGAGATAAAGGTCTTTTATCTTATCACTTTTTGTTTTTTAGGGTTTTTCATTTTTTGTTTGTTGTATGATTACCCTATGCTAATGCATCAATATAAATGCAGCAAACGAATGCACACACAATTCATTCACCCCCGAGCAGAGCCACGCTTATTTAATCACGAGGTAGGGTTTTCCTGCAGAAACGTGCTTGGTTTAGGAGGTTCTAACTGTTCTCACCAAGGCCAAAGGTCCCCAAGGTGCCCCCATTATAGGGACCTCTCAATCTCTCAGTCCTCGGGTCATGCACGGAACTCCGTGTCAACATCCTTAGACCAAAAGAAGAGAGTTATCACCTTGAGTTGGTGGTTTCCGACAACGGTTGTAGCCCCGTGTGCCAACAAGCCGGTCGTATCTGCCACCCACTCCCTATAGGTATTCACTCTTGCCCCCGGGTATAGAGGGACTGTTGTGTGCAAGGGTTTTTGTGTGCAATTTATATTTCAAGCAATTTGCAGAAGTAATCATACAGCAGTTATTAAAGCCATACAATAAAAATATAGAAAAGGGTAAAGGCGTCATTTCAAATCTTTACTTAGTTAGAATTTATCCGTCACTGAATGGGATCAACTCTCTAGCTTCCCCAGTGAAGTCGCCATCTGTCGCCGCCGTCCGTTCCGACGTCCTGGGACATCTCGAACGTTAATGCGAGCGGTCGCGAAAAGATGGTTGAGACTCGCGTTTTTTGCTAAAAATATGTTCATTGCTTCCGAGGCACTCAACGCTGAACTATCCTCTAATAGAAGTAAGGTTTTCGAAAAGGGTTCTTTTGGAGTCGCCACCAATGTTTTAACCATAAACATTGGAAAAGGAGAAAAAGACATTGATTTTAATAAAAACCAAACTTGGCCATTATAACCAGAGTCGGGTAAGGGAGTTAGTTACGTGTGGGGAAGGTATTAACACCCCACAACGCCCCTTTCGGGTTCCCTATGACGGATTAATTCATTTAAGTAAAGATTACAAGAAATTACGCTGTTACCCTATTTTATTCGTACAGTATTTAAATATAGTTATTTACATGGTTTATCTACATTGCATACAAAAAGCAGTAAATAAAGCAGTAAAAGGGAAGAGAATTGAGAAGAACCTCCGAAGCAAGCTTTATATTATAAGTCTTTTATACAGATGACGCTTTGCGGCAATCCTTCACTGTACAACGACTCTTCTCTCGAATAAACTCGACTCGACTAAAATTTTCTAGAAGAATCGAATGCCGGAATACAAATTCCTTAACTGATTGTTACCTATTAAAGGCAATCAGAGAGATCATTCGAAGGAGGGAGAGAAGAAGACAAGTCTTGGAGTTGTCTGGGGTGTGGAGAATGACAAATGAGGCTCCTATTTATAGATTTCGCTGCCTGGAAATCTGGGACGGCCGTCTGGGTTGGGACGGCCGTCCCAACTGCAAAATTTTCACTGGGCCAAGCTAGGACGGCCAGTTGGGTTTGGGACGGCCGTCCCATTTGAATTTTGGGGCTTGGGACGTGCGTCCCAAAGGTGAGACGTGTGTCTCACTTGGCTTTTGGTGTTTGGGACGGCTGTCCCAACCTGTCTTGGCCAGTTTTTGCGTTCTGGGACCCCCGGGAAGCTTTCCTTTCCTTTTTCGGACGTCGTTTGATGCCGATGTGTGTCCGTTGAAGCTTTATCTTCATATAGGAAGTCTTCTTGGCCTTCATTAAGATGCCGGGCAAGCTTTATCTTCGTGTAGGAAGTCTCTTTAGTCTTTATTGTGTGGATGGGTGAACTCCATCTTGTTGCGGGAGGTCTTTCTCGGTTTTTCTTTGATATGAAGCCGGGTGAACTGTATGAAGTTTCCCTAGCTTTTATTTTGAGAGGTCGGGCAAAATTAGGGGTCTACATCACACATCAAAGGAATATCATTTAGAAATATACTATAATCTTCTAGTTGTTGTTTCATCCACAAAATTTGAGCACAGCAATTACCAGCTGCAATATATTCAGCTTCAGTGGTGGATAAAGCAACACATGCCTGTTTCTTAGAATGCCAAGATACTAATGATGATCCACTACTACAGAATGATCATTCAACATTGGTTATACAAGGCATTCAACTTCGGTTCCAATGACATCGTTGATTCAGGCGTCGTTGAATGTCAAAGGATTCTACGTCGGTTCAGAATACCCGACGTTGAAAGTGATATATATCTACGTCGGGTAACCAAATGTCCGTCGTAGAAATTAGTAAATTCTACGTCAGTTATTGAACTAACCGACGTTGAAAGTCCTTTCTCGCTCAAGCGACCGGTGTACTCGCTTGAGCGACGAAGCCTTCAAACAAAGGGGACTCTCGGGTTCTGTATCGCTCAAGCGACCGATGTTACAACGTCGGTTAATGCAATAACTGACGTAGAATATCCTTTTTTTTTAAATGTTGGTCTGTTTTAGTGCCACCAACACACGACCTGCTATAATCTCAGTCCAGACAGTATATTTATTTCAGCTAATCACTAATATATAAAATGATAGATATATATGTCAAAATCAACCAAATTATGTACAAAATACACAAAAAATTATCAATCAATCCTATTCCTAACTACTTGTACAAACTTTTCTGCCCATTTGTTTCTAACCATGTCTATAGTATCCATAGGCAAAGGTTCTATATCTTTAAATGCCTGTAAGAAGTTCACAATAATAGAATGGTAAACCCTAAGCAATAAAAATAAAGGAATTGAATATAATAGCAAATGTCAACTTACCTCATTCCAACTATCCTGAATGCTACCAAAAATGATGAGCCACATCCAATACATTACATAGTAGCCGCACTCGTATCCTCCATTTTGTTTGTTACACTAAAAATGACTAAATATGTTAAAAATAACTATTAAATTTGAACATAAATTAATAGATAGCATAATATATATAAAGGCTACTTACTTTGATAAAATTCCAATTTGGAGCTGTGCTTTTACTTGTGTGTTTTCCACCTAATGTACTACAAACCTTTAGAGCACTATATATTGAAAAGAAGGGGGTTAGAAATAGAATAATCAAGATGTTTAGACATAATATAAGAAATACTTACTCGTTTACAATATTTTTTAGCTCCATGTCAGGTTTCCTTCCCAATGAGCAGAACCAACACACAAGATTCTCGCTTTGGACAAATAACTAATAGTCGCCAAGTGGTTTACGTATATACACATGATTAGAATCTATTAAAAAAACTTGTGTAAAACCGGAAGAGGCTGGGATAACTTACGAATGATGGTATGCTCCAAGGTAAATATCTCTTTTAGAATCGGTGATCCAATTCTGCATGTAACCGAGAATTTGATCACGCTTATTCCCGGACTTTTGTATGGATTGAGGCTCGAAGAATCCATACACATGACCAATGCCCTGCTCCACTATCATTTCGTGCATCATCCTAAAATATGCCAATTTAAGTGAACTTATAGCTTATATATTTACTAAAATGAAAAGAGTCATGAAAGATATGAACTTACAATGTCCAAAATTGTAAAACAAGCAATATTTAGACATTGATTGCCCATCCCAATCTCCAGGGCATCAAGTGTGGGAAATGTATAGGGGGATATTGCTAGAAGCCATCCCAAATAATGTACAATCCCATGGAACTTGGAATGACTGTAGATACAATTGTGGGGAAAGAGACAAGAGATCAAAAATTGGATTTGGAGAAGTCTCCACAACTGGTGTCTTCTCCTTAGATGCGAAGGAGTGGCAATAGCTTTACCCAAGTCTTTTGGCTGCCGAACATCCTACATATTTTATAAAATATAATTATAAACAATAAATCAATTTATTTATGTGTTAGATGTATTATAACCATACATATACATACCTTTGCCATTATTGACCTAACTAAATGTCGGGGATAAGTAATGAAGGTCTGAAGGGCTTGGCCCACTGTCTGCACCTCTTCAGTGGGGATAGGGACACTAGCCGCAACGTCAACCACCTTTTCAACCACTACTTTGACCAAGTTAGGATCCAAAGGCACATTGTGGATGGTTGAAGCCCCTTCATGAACTGATCCATGGGCCACTAGCCTTAGACCTTCATCTACCTCAACCCACAAGCCATATCGATCATCCTTTGTGGATTCAGGATTAATAGATGCCACCTCAGGTGTGACCTCGATAGTGGCTTCAGCACAACTGCCCTTTGTGCTAACTCTTGGACCTACAAATACAGTAAATTCCAATAAGGACTAAGATTTTAGAAACATAAGTCAAGTACCAATTTGTCGTTGAAAATGCACCTGATGGAGGATGAGCATCAGCAAATGAAGTACCCATGGAGGTCATACGCAGGAACTGCTCCTGCACACGTGCAGTGATGGTCTCCTCAAGTCGTGCGCTGATGGCAGGAGTAAACTCTTCCTCCAATTTTGCCCTGATGGCTGATGTCAATTTCTCTGTGAGAGCCATCTCCAAGGCAGCAATATCTTCTTGGCTCAGGGATGTGGAGGTGCGGATATCCCGTGATGGTGGTCCAAAATACCGTCGGACACCCACACCTTGGCCAACAACTCGAACACGACCTGGATGTTCCGGTCGTCCAATAGCAAGTGGTCAAGATATCCTGACGACCGGAAGGGATGAAAGTTCCCTGTGTACACTGCTCCTCCAAGGCATCCTACATTATAAAAGTTAATTTTATTAATGAACAAGTTACATATAACTAATTCAAAGTAAATTAACTTCTTTTACTTACAATCCGAGCAACAATTTCTCGGGCTTCTCGCGATGTCATGTCACCGGAAGGCTTTGTACGAGCCCTCTTCCACTTCCGGTGACGTTTTGGAGGAGATGGTGGAGGAATCTGCTCTTCGCTTAAACCGGAAGAGGCTAACTCCGACTGTCGAAGTCTCATCTTCTCCTCCATCATCTTCTTTGTCAATAGGTCGTACCCACCATGAGGCGAAGGTGGGGGCGACATTCTTGCTCTCGAATGTCTTTTGCTTTTTGTCTTCTTTCCTGCAACATAATTGAACACAATATTAGATACACAACTCATTATAAAATGTTCAAGTCAATTAAGCAATTAACATTACCTCCCACTCTGAACCAGTCCTACTATGTACAAACTTCTTCCAAGTGTCCTCATCTATGCCATATCTTTGGCAAGGGGTTAATCCCTTCCTAACTTTGTCCTCAAGCATACACCCATTTAGTGGTCAATGTGGACTTGAACTGTCTCCACATTTTTGCTATGGTCTGTCATTATCTTCCTCCTCACATCCTCGGAATTGACTATATCAAAGTGTTCCTACAGTAGCAAACAAGTTTTAGTTAACCAATTGATAATAATGTATAAACAACTAAATACACATACTTACAAGAAGATCTTGCCATAACAAGTTCTTCACAGTTTCCTCCATATGATCCCAAGTAGGATGGATAATAGATATCTACACAACATAAACAACATAAGTATCAACAATATATTTGAAATGAAATTAACTTTGAAATAGAATAAATACCTTCTCTCTAGCTAGTGTACCCAAGTAGCTACTAAATTGGGTACTAAAGGGACCTGACACCTTGCCAGTCCTAGGATCAACAGACACAGATAACTTCTGGCTAGATATGTGTCTAACGGTCAAGCCTTTCAACCGTGTAGATTGTCGACTCCTCTTACAAGAAAATGTCTTTCTAGATGCCTGAGGAGATGGTGGTGGAGATGGTGGAGGAGATGGTGAAGGACATGCCATTTACCTGTAATGAAAAAAACATAGAATTATATCAATACACATGCAAAGTCTCCTCAATTACATGTTAAAAAAATAAACAAATAGAAACATAACTTAGATTGTATTAATATTTTCCCATATGCCTTCATCATGGTCATTGTGAGTAGCATGAACAAAGTCCTCTTCCAATTGGGATATAGCAATAGGCAACCGTGGTGAATTTTGAATGTTAATAAAATCATCTAATTCTTCTCCATTCTCATTTGTGACATCAATCATTTTTCCTTTGAGGACAACTGACCACCTATCATTTGATGGATCAGTGACATAAAACACTTGTTTTGCCTGGTATGCCATTATGAAGGGTTCTTCCTTATGACCAATCTTGTTTATATCAATCAAAGTAAATCCCATTTGGTCTCTTTGGACACCAGTATTGCTATCAACCCATTTACATTTAAATAAAGGCACTTTGAATTTAGTATAGTCGACCTCCCAAATCTCTTTAATGACTCCAAAGTAACTAATTGATGCCATGATGGGGTTTTTGTCCTTTGCACTAGAAAAGTGCATAGATGTTGCCTCAATAGATACTCCACTATTCTGGACTGTACTTTTGTCATCTTGTGCCTTCGTATAGAATGAGTATTTGTTAATGTCATACCCTTGCCAAGTTATAACATTATATCTAGGCCCATGTGCTAGCCATTTCAAGTGTATCGGAGGCATTGTCACTTGAAAATATTTTGCTTTGAAACCAATTGATAAAGTTGTTGTTATGCTCTTTCATCAACCACCTTTCACCCATTTTGGGGTTTAGGTCCTTTAACATTGCTTTATGCGCATCTATGTAAGGAATAACCTCTTCTGTATTGTTCAAAATATACAAGTGGGCGGTGGTCAACTCTACATGATCTTTTGTTTGAATTCTAATACCACGAGTTCCCTTACCATTTAGCCTATCATCATGACGATTTCTAGGTACACCCACAGGTACGACTCTTGCCAAGTAATCTGAACAAAATTCTATGGCTTCTTCTGCAATATACCGCTCAACAATTGAAGCTTCAGGTCTTGTATGGATTTTTAGAATACCCTTTGAAGATCTTCATGTATCGCTCAATTGGGTACATCCACCTCAAATAAACCGGCCCACAAATTCGTATCTCCCTCACAACATGAACTATTACGTGAATCATTATATCAAAGAATGATGGAGGAAAATACATCTCCAATTGACATAGCACAACCGTAGCCTCATTTTCCAACTCATCTAGTGATTTTTCATCGATAACCTTGGCACAAATAGAATTGAAGAAAAAACATAGTCGCATAATGGCATGTCTAACATTCTTAGGCAATATGTTACGTATAGCCACTGGTAACAACTGTTGCATCAAAACGTGACAATCATGGGACTTTAATCCAATTAACTTCAGATCTTTCATGGATACAAGACTCTTAATATTTGAAGAGTATCCTTGTGGCACTTTAATACTTGCAAGACAATGACATAAACTACGTTTCTCCTTCTTTGACAAGGTGTGACATGCTGGTGGTAGATATGTTCTATTGCCTTCAGGCCTTGGATGTAATTCAGGACGTATTCCCATCTCACAAAGGTCTTGACGTGCTTTGATCCCATCCTTTGACTTTCCTTGAATGTTTAACAATGTGCCAATGAGACTATCACATACATTCTTCTCCACATGCATAACATCAATACAATGACGTACTTCTAAATGGCTCCAATATGGAAGATCAAAGAAAATTGATCTCTTCTTCCACATGTTCTTGTCAGAAGACCTTTTTTGGGTCTTTCCAAATGTAATGCTTATGTTCTTCACTCGATCATAAACTTCTAAACCAGTCAATGGTTCTCTGGCAATTTCATCCTCCTGTATGCCATTAAAAGCTTTCTTCAGTCTACGGTATGGATGGTCATGCGGGAGAAATTTTTTGTGCCTGTTCTAAACTGTCTTCTTTCCATGTTTCAATTGTATATAACTGGTCTCTTCTTCACAAATAGGACAAGCATAATGCCCCTTCACACTATACCCACTCAAGTTTCCATAGGCAGGGAAGTCATTAATGGTACAAAATAACATTGCATGCAACTTGAACTTCTGCTGCTGATACCCATCAAATGCATCTACTCCTTCCTCCCATAATAGTGTTAAGTCTTCTATCAAAGGACTCAAATACACATCTATGTCATTTCTTGGCTGTCTTGGACCAGAAATCATCATACACAACATGACATATTTGCGCTTCATGCATAACCATGGTGGAAGATTGTAAATCATCAATAAAATGGGCCATGAACTATGGTTACTACTTAAATTTCCAAAAGGATTCATCCCATCTATTGCTAATCCAAGTCTAAGGTTTCTTGCATCACTACCAAAACTTGGAAATAGACGGTCAAAATTCTTCCATTGGGGAGAGTCAGATGGATGTCGCATTTGCCCATCACATGTTTTTCTCTTTGAATGCCAAATTAAATTTTCAGCATCTTCGTGAGCGTACAACCGCCTAAATCTTGGAATTATTGGAAGATACCATAAAACTTTTGCAGGAGGATGTTTTTTACCACTCTCCTGACTACAATCATCACCATCCTTCGCTTTGTAACGTGATACACCACATGTTGGACATTGGTCTAAAGATGACAATTCTTTCCTGTATAACACATAATCATTAGGGCAAGCATGTATCTTCCTATATTCTAAACCCATCGGACATAGTATCTTCTTCGCTTCATACATACGGTCCGACAAGGTGTTATTGTCTGGGAGCATCTCCTTCAAAAGTTGGAGTAATTCATTAAAACTTGTATCACTCCAACCAAATTTTGCTTTTAGATTGACCAATCTTAACACAGATGACAACCGTGTGAAAGTTGTACATCCGGGATACAAAGGTGTCTCTGAATTGATCCTCAATGTATCATATATAGATGCATGTGCTTCAAGAAAGCTCTCTTGACCCACATCACAAAGCATGTCCTCTATTCGATCTTCGCAGGTTACATCATCCTCAATAGTTTGTGATACTGTTGGAATATCAACCACTTCATCGTGCCATGTCCATATGGTGTAATTCTTCATCATCCCATCGCAAATAAGATGTTCTCGCGTTGTGTCCATCTCTTGTACTCTGCCATTTACACAATTAACGCATGGGCAATAGATTTTTCCATTCATTTTGGGAGCATTTTGTTCGGCAAATTTCAAAAAGGAGTCAACTTCATTCTCATACTCTTCTGACATGCGACTTGCATTGACCCAAGTTCGATCCATCTAACTACACAAAAAGGCTTGCCTAGATATTCAAGGTTTATTAGAAAAGGTTTAGCAAAACAATACAAAAAAAACGTGTACATCTCATTTCCCACATCAAGATTAGGAAAATAAAACGTGTACATCTACATGAAAGAGTATATACCGCTTCGAAACCGAAAACAAACTTCCAAAAGCCTAAACGAACCTATATCAAATCAAACCATACAAAATCATCCATCATCTTTCTAATGTTCATACGCAGGAAATGCTCTAAATAATCCATATTTATGTTAAATGCATGTTGTAAATCATCCATACAACTTAATCTAACCTGATGAGAAGAGGTTTCCTTATGGAAACGAGGGGTACCACACACACGGCAACAACGGGGGTACGCCGCGTAAGAGCGCGGCAAGTGGGCGGCGAAGGGGCGGCGAGGGGGCAGAGCACGGCAGTGATGACTGAGGCAGCAGACCACAGCGAACTGAGGTAGCAGTGCACGGAAGTGAGGACTGAAGGAGGGAGGTATGTGGGCACGAAGAAGAAGCAGAAGGAGGGAGGTATGTGGGCACGAAGAAGAAGCAGAAGAACAACTTCGTGCCTTGGAGTCTAGGCATCATAGGACATTCAACGTCGTTTATTAAAAAACCCGACGTGGATAATGCTTTCGACGTCGGGTAAATCATGGAACCGACGTTGATTTTGGGATTTCAACGTCGGTTATACATAACCGACGTTAAATTTAAACATTTAACGTCGTCTGTCATCTAACCGACGTTATTTGTCCGTTACTACGTCGGATTTTTTATAACCGACATTAAATATTGTTTCTTAATTACAAGTTTGCCACCGCGTCTTGTACAACGTCGGTCTTCATAAAAACCGACGTTGGATGTTGTCGTAGTAAGTGTTTTCTGTAGTAGTGATCCTAATAAATGACAAGTTCCACTAGTACTCTTTCTATCTATTTTGCATCCACCATAATCAGCGTCAGAATAACCTATTAAGCTAGTAGAAGCTTCAGATGGATACCATAAACCAAAACCAGTAGTTCCTTTTAAATATTTTAAAATACGTTTAACTGCAGTTAGGTGAGATTCTTTTGGACATGCTTGAAATCTAGCACACACACAAACAGAATGCATAATACTAGGTCTACTTGCAGTTAAGTACAATAGTGATCCTATCATACCTCTATACATAGATTGATTAATTTCCAAACCTGATTCATCCTTGTCTAAATAACATGAAGTTCCCATGGGTGTGTTAGCTTCCTTTGAAGTGTCCATTCCAAACTTCTTGAGAATCTCTTTGCAGTATTTGGTTTGAGAGACAAAAATGCCATCTTTAAGTTGCTTGATTTGAAGTCCAAGGAAGAATGTTAATTCTCCCATCATAGACATTTCAAATTCTCCCTGCATTATCTTAGCAAATTCTACACACAAAGAATTATCAATTGATCCAAAAATGATATCATCAACATATACTTGAACCAATAAGATATGTTCTTTTACTTTCTTTATAAACAAAGTAGAATCAATTTTTCCTCTAGAAAAATCATTTGAAGTTAGAAAACTACTTAATCTTTCATACCTAGACCTAGGAGCTTGTTTCAAACCATATAATGCTTTCTTAAATTTAAAAATATGATTAGGATAACTACAATCTTCAAATCCAGGGGGTTGTTCCACATAAACTTCTTCTTTAATAAACCCATTCAAAAATGCACTTTTAACATCCATTTGATATAATTTAAATTTCATCAATGATGCATAAGCAAGAAGTAGGCGTATAGCCTCTAACCTGGCAACAGGAGCATAAGTTTCATCATAATCAATACCTTCCTCTTGACAGTAACTTTTGGCAACAAGTCTGACTTTATTCTTTGTTATATTTCCATCTTCATCAAGTTTGTTTCTAAACACCCATTTAGTTCCAATTACTTGATGTGATTCTTCTCTTGGGATTAATTCCCAGACTTGATTCCTTTCAAATTGATTAAGTTCCTCTTGCATAGCTATGCACCATTGGTTATCTTTAAGTGCTTCCTCAACATTTTTGGGTTCTATCTAAGACACAAAAGCTACAGACATGCATAAATTAATCAGGTTTCTAGTTCTTACCCCTTTTGAGATATCACCAATAATATTTTCCATTGAGAGTCCTCTTGGTGATTGCCATTCTTTTGCTAATTCTGTTGGTTGAGAAGGCTCATTTTCTTCCAAATACAATTCATCAAGAGCCTCTCCTATGTACTCATCATCACCTGCAAGTTCTTTATTTGACTCGAGGATTTCCCCCAAGGTCTACAATTTCATCAAAAGTAACATGTATAGATTCTTCAACATTTAAGGTTCTTCTATTAAACACTTTATAAGCTTTGCTAGTTAATGAATAACCTAATAAAATGCCCTCATCGGCTTTTGAGTCAAATTTTCCTAAGTTGTCATTTCCATTATTTAACACAAAGCACTAACATCCAAATATTTTCAAATGAGCAACATTAGGCTTTCTACCATTTAACAATTCATAGGGAGTTGATTTTATAATTGGCCTAATGAGCATTCTATTCAAAACATAACATGCAGTATTTACCGCATCAGCCCAAAAATATTTAGGAACATTTGATTCATTTAGCATTGTTCTAGCAAGTTCCTCTAGTGACCTATTTTTCCTTTCAACTACACCATTTTGTTGGGGAGTCCTAGGAGCAGAAAAATTATGCAATATTTCATTTTCCTTACAATAATTTTCAAACCTTTCATTTTGAAACTCACCACCATGGTCACTTCTTAAAACTTTAATTCTTAAGTCTTTCTCATTTTGAATTTGCTTTGCAAACTTCCTAAAGACCTTAAAAGCTTCACTTTTCAAAGTTAAGAAAAATGTCCAAGTATATCTAGAAAAGTCATCAACAATCACAAGAGCATAATAATTTCCACCAAAACTTTTTATCCTAGAAGGACCAAATAAATCTAAATGTAATAATTCTAAGGGTTTTGATGTGGAGATAACATTCTTTGATTTAAATGATGATTTTACTTGTTTACCTTTTTTACATGCATCACATAATCTATCTTTTTCAAACTTTAACTTAGGCAAACCAACAACTAAGTCCTTTGATATCAACTTGTTTAAATGATGCATATTTATATGAGCCGCTCTCTTATACCATAACCATGGGTTCTCTTCCTTAGCAACTAAGCATATTATACTAGTATCATGTATACAATCCAAATCAATCAAATATATATTATTATGCCTAATGCCTTTCAATGCTACATTTTTGAAATCTATCAAATGTATGGTACAAAACTTACTTTCAAAGATTACCTTAAATCCTTTGTCACATAGTTGGCTTATGCTAAGGAGATTATGCTTTAGCCCATCAACAAGAAGAACATCCTTAATCTCCAAAGTGTTTGCACCACCTATATTTCCAATTCCAAGAATCTTTCCTTTGTTGTTGTCCCCATAAGTTACATATCCTTGTTCTTTAGCTTTGAAACTCACAAATTTCGTTTTGTCTCCAGTCATATGTTTAGAGCATCAACTATCAAGATACCACATAGACTTCTTTGATTTGGAAATTTCCTACAAAACAAGAACATAGTAAATTTAGGTCCCCATAACTTTTGGGTCCTTGGGGTTAGAGACAAGCAATTCATTTAACTAAAGGAACCCAAATATATTTTCCTGTAGGAACACCAAAATGTTTGATTTTACATCTATTTGAAGTATGACCACCATGTTTCATACAATAAAAACATGCTTTAGATGTAGCTTTTGAATATGATGCATTTCTAACAATAGATGCTCTAGTTCCTTTTTCAACCCATACTCTTCTATTTTTCATTTTAGGCCTTTTCAAAGGAACTTGATGATTTACTCTATTTTGAGCTATAACAACTTTATCCTTATTATTATTACTTAATTCCTTCTCGTCTTTATCAAGCAAATGATTAAGTATATCAATATCATATTCATACTCTTTACAAGATGCACATGCTATATTCTTATCATCATTCTCATCTATACATACAATTTTCGTTTCTAACGTTTCCTTTTCCTCTAAACATGCAATTTTCGTTTTTAAGGACTCCACCTCCTTTTCGGATCTACTTAAACTCTTTTTCACAACTTTGTATTCATTTTTCAAGTCCTTAAAGGCACTAAACAATTCATTATATGCATTTTGCAGTTCATCAAAATTATTTTCATCATCACTTGAAGATGAGTCAGAATCACTTACCTCAAAATCGGAAGATATATTGTCATTTGCCATTAAGCAAATATTGGCTTCAATTTCCGAGTCACTTGACTCCGAACTCGAATCACTATTGTCCCAAGTGATGTAGGCTTTCTTCTTGAAGAACTTTTTGCCTTTGTTATCTTTATTTTTATTCTTTGGACATTCGGTCTTCACATATCCTGTTTCACCACAACCATAGCATTTGATATTTACGGAAGTATTTTCTCTTACCTTTCCTTTACCTTTGAATGGATGTCTTCCTTTGGCTTTCATGAATTTGGTAAATTTCTTAATTATGAGACTCAATTCTTCTTCATCATTCTCCGAGTCTTCTTCCTTTTTACTCTTACCTTTGGAAATTTCAGTTTTGAAGGCTAAGTTCCTCTTTTGTTGTTGACCTTCTTCATCATTTAGCCTTCCTAGTTCAAGCTCATACTCTCTCAACTTTCCAAAGAGCGCCGCCATAGACATTGTGGCAAGGTTTTGTGACTTCGAGATGGTCATCACCTTAAGTTTCCATTTCTTATCCAAAGATTTCAAGATTTTAACATTTAATTAACATCAAAAATTTTACCTAACCCGGTGAGATGGTTCACAATGTGTATGAAACGCTTTTGAACGTCAAATATCGTTTCTCCTTGTTGCATACAAAACATCTCATATTCTTGGATTAGAGAATTTTTCCAGGCTCTTTTAACGTTGTCGGTACCTTCGTGGGTTACTCTCAACATTTCTCACATCTCTTGAGCACTTTTACAAACGGAGATCCTGTAAAACACATCAAGGGTTAACACAGATGAAATAATATTTCTATCCCTAACATCAAATTGAGCTTTTCTATTTTCCTCCGTCGTCCATCTAGAAAATGGTTTAGGAACGTCTACTCCGTTTTCAGAAATTTTAGGAATATAGGGACCGTTTAAAATAGTGTCCCAAACACCTCTATCAATAGACTCTAAAAAGATTTGCATTCTCACTTTCCAGAAAGGATAATTTTGACCCGCAAAAAGTGGAGGTCTATTGATAGAAGCACCTTCAGCAAAAGTTTGATTTTGTCCAGCCATTTTCGAAAAATTTGAATGACTATTAAAGCAAGCTCTGATACCACTTGTTAGAATCGCGCAGCAGAATGTTTGCGTGAACGGACAAAAACCAAGATGGGGGGTGAATTGGTTTCTTAACAAAAATTTAGTTTTAAAATTTTCCCCAAATTTTACTGATTAAAATGTTGTGTAAACGTAAATAGGATAAGGATAGAGTCTTACACAGAAGATTTATACTGGTTCGGATCAAAAGACCCTACGTCCAGTTGTTAATCACTTAAACAGAGGATTAACACTGTCACTATAATCAAAGTTATACAAGCAGATTACAAATGAAAAGATAGGGTAACGAAAACACCTCTCTTGAGTCACACAAGAGATGAAGAACAACTTTCCCTAGAGACGGCACAACACACAATCCACCAAGAACTCCACTTAGTGATTCTTATCGCTTCTAGCCCACACTAGGTTCCAAAAGCCCCTTTTTCCTCCAATAAACAGTTATCTGGCAGTCACAGCTCTCAACTTTTGTTTGAAAAAGGTTGTTCTATTTTCTGAGAGCCTTAGAGAACCTTAAGTAGATGAATTAGGGTTTTAGAATTGGGGATTTTCGAAACTTGGTGTATTGGGACTAGGGTTTTTGAAAATAGGTTTAATTTGAAGTTCAAAATGCAAATCTGACTGAAATAATCGATTATCTCAAGTGTTAATCGATTATTACAGAGCCAAAATCAACAGGAACCCATAACGTATTGCTTTAATCGATTATTTGGGATGTTAATCAATTAACAGCCCTATTAATCGATTAATTCAGCTATTAATAGATTATTCCAGAGAGCTGATACAGAAAATGGTTTTTCTCTCTGTAATAATCGATTATTTAGCCTGTTAATCGATTAAACCAATGTGACTTTGATAAAAATGAGTTTTTGAAGCTTCTAAAGAGTAGACTATGTGTTGGCTATCTTAGACTCTAATATTACAGACTCAAAATCATCAAAACAGAGTTATTACACAAGAATACAAGTCTTCAACTCTCTAAGTCCATTGTTCTTGAATCATCATCAAAATCAACAAGCTTCATGTCCATGTAACTTCAATCATTCATGTTCTTGTATGTTTCAACACAGATTGCGCTAACAATTCAACAAGATGTCCCTAAGACAGGACCAGATGTCCCTGAGGCAGGATGTCTTCGAGACGAGGATGGAGACCTTCGACCAGGTACAAGAAGGGATGAGACAAGACCTGACACTGTTCAGACAAGAACATCTCGATGCAGTCCGAAACCAGGCAGAGTTTCAGAGACACATGTATCGGCAGTTCCCTCCTCCCGGATCGTCTCCCGGCTCAAGCCCACCGTCTTAGGGATAGTACCCTGAAATAAATGCTATAATAAAAGTTTATCATAAATAAAAATTTCTTTCATTTATTTTTTTCTCTTTTTCGAAAAAGTTAGCGTAACAAAAAGAAACTAAAAAGTAAAAAAACTTATGCTTAATCCCAGAAAAGCCAAAATCTGAAATCGCGAGAAAAAAGATAAAACCGCGAAAAAAGGCAGGAATAAAAAACGAGACAAGTCAACCATATTGACGAAAAATTCTTCGACTACTAGTGAAGTCGAACCACAAAACAAGATTACCTGGCAACCAACAAGCTGGATGACCACCGGAAGGGTCGAAATAATCCCCGGCAAAAACTAGATGACTATCCCAGAAAAGTCAAAAATAAATATCAAAAAGTAAGAGAACGCATCTCAACTGGCGCATGAGCTAGAGCAATAAGCCGCCACCACAGCCAAAGGGTCAGCTACCGTATCGAAGGAGCATCCTGAGGCACCTAACCAGATGGGGGTTCGTACTCATCAACCAAGGGGTCAGCTACCACATCAAAGAAGCATCCTAAGGTTTCTCACTCGGTACATGAGCTAGAGTAGTAAGCCGCCACCACCAGCAGTCCTACAAAGTGGACTCAACACCAGATGGGGGTGTGTACCCATCAGGCCTTACAAAAGGAGGCTTACTAGACGGGGGTTCATACTCGTCAAACACCATATGGGGGTGTATACTCATCAGGCCTTACAAAAGGGGGCTTACCAGATGGGGGTTCATACTTGTCAAACCAGATGGGGGTTCATACTCATCAATCGAAGGGATCGACTACTGTCAGAAGGAGCATCCTGAAGGCGCACAACAAATTTTTCCCAAGAGGATCAGCCACCGCAAGACAGAGCATCCGAAGAACAACCGGGCAAGAGGGTCAACTCCTTCACCCTCCAGCCGATCCTTTTGGCATATTGAGCCAATAGTCGACTACCCAGGTGAAGGGGGGCAGCTGTAGACCCCAAATCTTGCCCGACCTCAAAATAAGAGCGGAAGACCTCCTATTCGAAGATGGAAAAAGCCTAAAAAGCCACTAGGAGAGACTATTAGGCCCCATATTAGAGTAGGAAGGCTTTCTTGTACAAAAGATAAGGATTTCTACCTTCAGGGGTCGAGACCATCGTCTCGACTTTCGGGACCGTCATCTCGTTTGGCGAGACGGCCATCTCGCCACTTACCATTGGCGAGACCCCCCTCCCGTTTGGCGAGAAGGCCCTCTCGCCATTAGGCAAGTCGAGACCATCGTCTCGCCAAACGAGACCGCCGTCTCGCCACTTATTCAAGTCGAGACCGCCGTCCTGAATGGCGATACCATCGTCTCGACCTTGCCAGTCGAGACCGCCATCTCGACCTGACAGGCACGAATCCCTATAAATAGGGAACACTCTCCTCTTCATTTCACACAGTTCTTCCACTTCTCCTCCTGCAATTTCTCAATATTCTTCTCTTAGAGCCCCTCCGAAGCATTTCCGGAGTTTCTTAGTGTTTAAGAGAGCTTTTTATAGTGTTTTTGAGAGGGAATTCGACGTTGTAAGAGCGAAGGGCTGCCAAAACGCATCCTATTTTTTAGAAGAATTAATCGAAGCTTACCCCGGAGGTTTATTCACTCTCTCCCTCTCTTTTATTGTTATCTCTACTTATATTAAATTGCGCAATAGCTATTAGGGCCATGTAGTCATTATTTTAATTCCGCAAATAAAAGGGTAAAAGCGTCATTTCAAAAGTTTATTTATAAAAATAACTGGTCTGTCATAGGGAACCCGAAAGGGGCATCGTAAGGGAACTAATACTTCCCTTACACGTAACTAACTCCCTTACCCAACTCTGGTTTAATGACCAAAGTTGGTTTTTCTAAGAAACCAATGCCTTTTTCTTCCCTTTTCGATGTTTCTGGTAAAAACATCGGTGGCGACTCCATAAGAACCCTTTCAAATTTGTTCTTAGGTCAGCTCGGTTATCGGACGATCTAAGAACACCCTTTCAAAAACCTCGCCCTTAGGTTCAACCCGGTTATCGGAGAACCTAAAGGCGTTGTAACCTCACCCATAAAAATGCGAAAAAACGAAAAGTCAGAACCATCGCGTTGCTCCGACCGCCTCTTTTGACGGCGGCGACAGTATGAAAGATTAAGTAGTTTTCTAATTTCAAATGACTTTTCTAGAGGAAAAATTGATTCCACCCTATTTATTAAGAAGGTTAAGGAACATATTCTGTTAGTTCAAGTATATGTTGATGATATTATTTTTGGATCAACTGATAATTCTGTGTGAAGGATTTGCTAAGATAATGCAGGGTGAATTTGAAATGTCAATGATGGGAGAATTAACATTCTTTCTTGGACTTCAAATTAAACAACTTAAAGATGGCATTTTTGTGTCTCAAACCAAATACTACAAAGAGATTCTCAAGAAATTTGGAATAGACACTTCAAAGGAAGCTAACACACCCATGGGAACATCATGCTATTTAGACAAGGATGAATCAGGTTTGGAAATTAATCAATCTATGTATAGAGGTATGATAGGTTCACTATTATACTTAACTGCAAGTAGATCTGATATTATGCATTCTGTTTGTGTGTGTGCTAGATTTCAAGCATGTCCAAAAGAATCTCATTTAACTGTAGTAAAATGAATCTTAAAATAATTAAAAGCAACTACAGGATTTGGATTATGGTATCCATCTGAAGCTTCTCCTAGTTTAATAGGGTATTCTGATGCTGATTATGGTGGATGTAAGATTGATAGAAAGAGTACTAATGGAACATGTCATATGTTAGGATCATCTTTAGTATCTTGACATTCTAAGAAACAAGCATATGTTGCTTTGTCCACAACTGAAGATGAATATATTGCAGCTGGTAATTGTTGTGCACAAATCCTATGGATGAAGCAACAACTAGAAGATTATAATATTTTTCTAGATGATATTCCTTTGATGTGTGATAATACAAGTGCAATCAATCTTACTAAGAATCCAGTAATGCACTCTAGAACTAAGCATATAGAGATTAGACATCATTTCTTAAGAGATCATATTAGTAAGGGAAATTGTAAAATTGAATATGTTGATACAAAGCATCAATTAGCAGATATTTTTACCAAACCTCTTCCCAAAGATAGATTCTATGATCTTAGAAGAGACTTAGGAATATTAGAGATAATCTAAACTCTGCTTAACTAATCAATATTTACATTTTGTACTATAAAAATCGATTATATAGGGAATTGATCGATTATCCTAAGTCTATAACATTGAAAATTTGTTAATCTCTCTAGAATAATTGATTATCTTGGATAATAATTGATTATTGAAGTTTAAACAAGTGAAATATGTGAAATCTCTCTGTAATAATCGATTATTTGGGGTAATAATCGATTATCTAGCCCAAAATTGCCCAAAACCAGTATTTTGCCATTGGAATAATCAATTATCCAGCCTGATAATCGATTATCTCTGCACTTGAAGAAATAATCGATTATCAGAGGCTGATAATCGATTATCCTGTGACGTTGTAGGTTCACTAGCCGTTTGTAACAGCTATTTTGGCTCCAATTCTCCTCCAACTAGCCATTTATGACCGTTAGGATGTTTCTCTATATATAGGAAGGCTCCAATTTACATCTACACACCTCCAAACCTTGAATCAAAGCATTCTACAATCATTCAAGCTCTCTTGTCTCCTCAAAACCTTATTCTTCTCAAAAACTTGTTCATCTTCCTCTCTTTCTAATCTAAATGGCTTCATCATCTCGTAGTAAGATCCCAACAAGGAGAAGATTCGTTCCTGCTTTTCATCCCCGTCCCAATTCAATTGAAGGGTGGATCTCCGACGATGAAGGAAGACAGGAATTCCTGACTTTCTGGAAAGAAAGGGGCATTATCACTCCCAAATATATTATTGGTGATCAATTCATCAATAGGGGTTTCAACTTCCCAAATCTCCTTGAGAAGCAAGGTGTCCTTCCATTCATAGAAATGTAAGGTACTTACTACCCAGATTTAGTTAGGGTCTTCTATTCACGCTTTAAATATAGAGATCATATCGCCACTTCTAGAGTCAAGGGTGTGACCATCATCCTTGATGATGATATCTGGGAAAATGTTGCTCATTTTCTTTTAAGGGAGGATCCTACAAATTTTCTTGCAGATGTGGAAGATTTTAATAGAATTATGGCATACCACTCTTTTCTCCGTAACCCCTCTATGGAAATTGGCCGCCAACTTTTGGCCGGGCCTTTAAAGAAAGAAGAACGCCTTTTGTTGCATCTTCTTGTTTGGATTTTGTGTCCCCGGGCAACCAACCATGCCCAATGTTCTTCTGCTGACCTTCGCATTATTCATGTTATCATGAATAATGAGCCTATTGATTGGCCAAGCTTAGTTGCATTAACAATGCTCAAAGCGAAGCATCACCCAACATTCAAGATTCCTTACGCTCTTCTCATATCCAGAATTCTTGAATACAAAGGCATAAATGTTGAAGGAGAACAACGAGCCTGGACCCTAAATTCAAATAGAATGCTAGACAGCACGCTCACTCAGCTACAGATGGTGAACGTAAATGGAATTTACGTTCATAAAGATGATGCTCCTCACATGGCCAATATGGTTCAAGATTCTGATGATGAGGACATGCCTGCTGCTGAAATGCCTGCTGAAAACATTCATACTGTTGGGACGTCATCTGCTCATCCTACATCTCGTCCTTCTATGGAAGATATGTTGTTTGATATGAATAAAAAAATGCATGAGTTTTTTACTATCTCTCGAGAACGACATCAAGAAATCATTCGACGTATTTCAGTTGTCGATGATAGAGTATGTAATTTAGAAGACAAATTTGATGCCCAATTTAACAGTGATGAAAGTGAAGAGTTTTAATCTCTTCAACATATTTCTTGTTTGTAATTAATTTGATTTATGGAATAAAAATGGTATTTTTTGCTTTGATTGAGGAGGAGCTATTTTCTATCTTATGCACTTATTGAGGGGGAGCTTTCATTTTTTATCATAATCAAAATAGGGGGAGAAATTATTTAAAGCCTCTTATGTTTATTAATTTTAAATGTTGTCTGGTATGTTTAATGTTTTTGTTAGATGTGACAGATAAAATAGGTTATTACAAAGGGCTTTAAAGGAAATTTTGATCATCATCAAAAAGGGGGAGATTGTTGAACATACAAGGATATGAATGTTGAACATACAAAGATATGAAGCTTGTAGATTTTGATGATGATTCAAGAATAAAGGACTTAGAGATTTGAAGACTTGTAATCTTATGTAATAACTTTGTTTTTATGTTTTTTAGTCTGTAATATTAGAGTCCAAGATAGTCAGCACATAGATCATCCTTTAAAGCTATAAAAACTCATTTTTATCAAAATTACACTCTGATAATCGATTATCACCCTGGATAATCGATTATTACAACAAGAAAACCATTTTCAGGAAATCCTCTCTGTGATAATCGATTATCACTCATGATAATCGATTATCACAGGCTGATAATCGATTATTTGGCCAGATAATCGATTATCCTGGCCCAGTTTTGTTCCCCTGCGAATTTGGCTCTGAAATAATCGATTATCACTCAAGATAATCGATTATTTGCGTCTGTTATGTGTTTTGAAATTCAAATTTGGACCAAGTTTCGAAAATCCTATTCCCAATTCATCTGTTTTCGAAAATCCCCAATTCCCAGACCCTATTCTCTCTACTTAAGATTCTCTAAGGCTCTCTGCAAATTGAACAAACATTTTTCATACAAAATTTAAAAGTTGTGACTGCTAGAGAACTTCTGTAGGGAAGAAAAAGGGGCTTTTGAAAACCTAGTGTGGGCTAGAACCGATGAGAATCACTGAGTGGGTTTCTTGGTGGATTGTGTTTTGTGCCGTCTCTAGGAAAAACTGTTCTTCATCCTTTGTGGATTCAAAGGAGGTGTTCATCTCTTGTGTGACTCAAGAGAGGTGTTTTCTTTACCTTATCTTTTCAATTTGTAATCTGTTTGTAAACTGTGATTATAGTGACAACGTTAATCCTCTTTTTGAGTGATTAGCAACTGGACGTAGGGTCTTTTGATCCGAACCAGTATAAATCAACTGTGTAATATTCTATCCCTTATCTATTTACTTTACACAACATTTTAATCGGTGAAATTTGGGAAAAATTTTAAAACCCTAATTTTTGTTTAAGAAACCAATTCACCCCCCCCCCCCTCTTGGTTTTTGTCCGTAAACGCAAACATTCCGCTGCGCGATTCTAACATTAGTTATTAAAGCCATGTAGATAGTCATTTAAATATTGCAATGAATAAATTGGGTAGAAGAATAAATTTTATGTCTTTATTTTTAAGATTATTTCATCATAGGGAACCCGAAAGGGGCGTTGTGGGATGTTAATACCTTCCCCACACGTAACCAACTCCCTTACCCGACTCTGGTTATAATGGCCAAAGTTGGTTTTTTCTTAAACCAATGCCTTCTTATATTTTCCTTTTCCAATGTTTATGGTAAAAACAATGGTGACGACTCCAGAACCCTCTTACGAAAACCTCGCTCTTAAGGATAGTTCGATTATCGGATATCCTAAGAGCGATGATCACATTTACACTAAATGTGAGTCATCAAAATCATCACGTCGCACCGACCACTTTTTTTATGACGGCGACATAACCTAAGCTTTATGACTCATTCCCCCGGGTATAGAGGGATTGTTGTGTGCAATGGTTGTGTACAATTTTTATTTCAAACAAGTGCAGAAAATAACCATACAATAGTTATTAAAGTCATACAAATAAAACACGTTATACATACAAAGAAGGGTAAAGGCGTAATTTTAAATCTTTTATTTTCTTTTGAATTAATAATCACTAAATGGAATCAACTCTCTAGGCTTCCCCAGTGAAGTCGCCATTTGTCGTCGTCATCCCTCGCGAGGGGGGAACGAAAGGTGCGAGCGGTCGCGATGCGATGGTTCGATGCCCGATGACCGGACTAACCTTAAAAGTGAGGTTTTCGTGAAATAGGTTCTATGGAGTCGCCACTAATGTTTTAACCAGAAATATTGAAAGAGGAAAGAAAAAAGATGTTGGTTAAGAAAAACCAACTTTGGTCATTATAACCAGAGTCGGGTAAGGGAGTTAGTTACGCGTGGGAAAGGTGTTAGCATCCCACAGCGCCCCTTTCGGGTTCTCTATGATGGATTAATTCAGAAAATAAATATTTCTAGAAATTATGCTTTTACCCTATTTATTTATTTGCAATATTTATTTAAATATCTACATGACCCTAATTCCTAATGCACAAAGAAAAGCGATAAAAGAGTAAAAGATTGAAAAGGACCTCTAAAGCAAACTTTTATAAATCTTTGAACTTGAGGACGCTTTTTGGCAGTCCCCTCGCACTACACAAGCACTCCTCCCTCGAACAAATGAAAACTATTAAACTTCAGAGAGTCGGATGTCTCAAAAGAGACTTCCTTAACTGATTTTGGTCTAAATAGAAATCAGAATGATCACTCAGTCTCGAGAGATGTCTAGGAGTGTCTCTAGGTGTGAGAAGGTGTGAGAATGTGCAAAAGTGTGTGTAAAACAGTGAGGACTGATGTCCTATTTATAGGCTCGCTCACCAAGGAGGTCGGGACGACCGTCCTAGATTTTGTTAGTCAGGACAGTCGTTTGGAATTTTGGGACAGTCGTCCCAGGACACCAAAGAGGGTGGGACGGCCGTCTGGGATTTGGGACGATCGTCCTAGGCCACCAAGGAAGGTGGGATGGCCGACTGGCATTTGGGACGGCCGTCCCAGGCCACCCAGGAGGGTGGGACGACCGTCTAGAATTTGGGACGGCCGTCCCGGCTTTTCTGACAAAATTTTATTTTTTGTTTTCTAAAAATCCCTCTTTTTCTTAAATGGAGCCTAGTGAACACTACTAAGGACCCTATGATGCCTTGTCCATCTTCAAAACAGAGGATTTCTGAACTTTATTATGAGGCGGGGCAAGATTTAGGGTTTATAGCTATCAAAACAATTCTTATTACATGTTTGATATATTTTAATAATAATAAAAAATTATCCTCACTTTTTAGAGAACTTTAAATGCTTACTATTAACATAACTTAAAATTACATTTTATATTTTAAATTATTATTTATTATTTTTAAAATATTATTTATTTAAAAAAAATAAAATTATGTTAATCATAAATATTTAATTTGTTTTAGAACAGAGACCCCTTCTTATCCAGACGATATGAACCTCCTTGGGCATAACGACACCATCCCTTGTCTAAAAGCCCACTCAAGTTCATATTTCCTATAAGATCGGAAGCTCACTCTGCAGTAACATGGTTTCATAGATCGGAAGCTTTCTGATACACATGATCCTCTTTCGAGGTAAGTGTAGAGCATACTTGCATCTAAGTGGGGAACAATACTAAGAACTATAACCTTCAAACTTTTAGAGAAGAGAAAAATTAGAGAGAGAACATTTCTAGAAAGAGAACTTGTATTAATTTCACTCTATTGTGTTCTGAGTTACAACATTACAAGCATCCCCTATTCATAGAAAAACCAAGCAAGCAGAATTCAAAGCTACGCTAAACTAGAATGAAATTCGGACCCGAAACTTATGTTACAAGGTGGAATCCAAAATAAAGATGATAAGACTACGACCCACACCTCATAATGGCCTTACAAAAGACAAGATAACATGATACACTTTATAATAGTCATACATATAGACAAATGAACAAGATAGGATAAGATTCGAAAAGATAAGATAAAATGTCTTATCTCTTCGAGGAGAAGTAAAGTTGATCCAGACTTATCTTCTTTAACACATTTGCGGTGATCGCAATGGACACGTGTAAAGATAAGGGAATCGTACAAACAATAAAATCTGGTTTTGGTTGTGAGTTGTCAAGAAAATAAACGCACTACAACAAAAACATCAAATATAAGCTACTAGGATTTTTTGATAATAGTTTATAAATAAATTATATTTATATACAAATAAAAATATATATCCGTGTAAATATAAAATATATAAATACAAATATATTTATATATTTATATATATATATATATATATATATATATATATGTTGGATGTGAGGGCGCGCTCGAGGGTAAAAGTGTGTGTCGAGTGGATTTTTAAAATTTGATGTCAAATTTGTGAGCGGGTCTCTTTATATGAGTTTATAATTTAATGACACAATATAATCTTTATAATTTATTTATATAATGATATAAAATAATTTTTTTTCTTTCTTTATTTTTATTTTATTTTAATTTATTCTTCTTATATTTTTTTCTTCTATTATTTAATTAAAATTCTTATATTAAAATAATTTTTTCAATATTAAAAATAATTAAATATTTATTTTTAAAATTATTTAATTTAACAAATTATTATAAATTAATCTAATTATGATTATTAATAGAACAATTTTTTCCTAACATATATTATTATAAATTAATCAAAATCATCTTTTAATAATTATTTTTTCCAGACATAGATTAATTCATAATAATTTGTTAAATTAAATAATTTTAAAAAATAATTTTGAAAATAAATATTTAATTATTTTTAATAATGAAAAAATTATTTTAATATAAGAATTTTAATTAAATAATAGAAGAAAAAAAGATAAAAAAATAAAAATAAAAATAAATAAAGAAAACAATTATTTTATATCATTATATAAATAAATTATAAAGATTATATTCTATCATTAAATTACAAATCCATATAAAGACACTCGCTCACAAATTTGACATCAAATTTTAAAAACTCACTCGACACACACTTTCACCCTTTAGCGTGACCCTTACATCGAAGATATAAATATATAAAAATATATAAATATATTTGTATTTATATATTTTATATTTATATATTTACACGGATATACATTTATTTGTATATAAATATAATTTATTTGTAAATTTTTATTAAAATATTCTAACAGTTTAGTGGTTATAGTATTAATATCTAACTCTAAGGTACTGCTTTTGAATCTTATTAGTAATAATTTTCTTAATCTGATAAAAAAAATTGTTAATAAGAGAAATTATATATTTTTGTGGTAAGACGATGAGATTTTTAGGTTAAACTAAAATTAAGGCAACTAAATTGTTGTTATGGACTAAAACCCAAAAAGTAAAAAATAAAAAATATAATTAAATAAAAGAAAAAATATATATTTTTGCATTTTTATTTTCAAATATTAGTTTTTTTATGAAATTATTTTTAATTAAAATAATTAAAGTGATATATATATATATATATATATTGTTTTTTTTAATTTATTAATATTATCAAATTTTAGCTTCATGATTAAAAAAATACCAATAATTTAAATATTATTAATTCTATAATTTTATATAATTATTATTATAAATTTAATTCTCCAATAACTAATAATATTAACACATTTATTAAATTAAAATTCTTTATTTTAATTAATTATTTTGATTTTTTTAACACTTTTTTTAAATAAAAATGATAAAACTTAAAATTAATTTCTAACTAAATCTTCACAGATTTATGGTTAATAGTATATTATATTATTATGTTTAATTAAATTTTAAAATAAGTTCACTTAATCTTTACACTTTTATAAAAATACTAATATAAACTTAAAATATTTATCCAATTATTAAATTATTTAAAATATTAATATAAATTTGAAATATCAATTCAATAAATAAAATAATTTTAATTTTTTTATAAATACATTGAAATACATTTTTATTAACATAAAAGTAATATATATATATATATATATATATATATATATATATATATATTATATATATATATATATATATATATATATATATATATCAAAAAGAGACTAAATTAATAATTAATTTAATCATTGATTATATATATAAAAGAGACTAAATTAATAATTACTTTAATGATCGAATCAATGACCGATTCGATGACTAATTTAATAATTAATTTTAATTTTTTTATTCACATACTAAATTAAAAAATAAAATCAAATAATTATATTACTAAATTATTTAATAAGTTAATAAACTATTTTTTAAAAATTTTATAATGTTATTAAAATTTTTATCAATTATTTTAAATTATTAAGTAGATTTATATTTAATATATTATTCAAATATTTTTAAAAAATATTTATATAAATAAAAAATGATCACTAATTTATATATTATTTGTTTAGTGATTGAAATTTTAGTCACTAAATGAGTCACTATATATAAAAAGAGAAATCGATCATCGATTCGATTACTATTAGTAACTGAATTTTTTGGTCACTAATTTCGATCACTATTAACCATTTTTCTAGTAGTGACCGATTCAGTGACTGATTTGGTGACCGAATCAGTGACCGATTTCCGTGACTGAAATTTTAGTCACTAAATCAGTCACTAAATATAAAACGGAAATCAGTCACTGATTCAGTTACTATTAGTGACTGAATTTTTCGGTTACTAATTTCTGTCACTATTAACCATTTTTCTAGTAGTGACGGTAAACGAAACTGTAAAGGTACAAACGATAAACGGTAAATTGAAAGAGACACTATCAGAGTATCCTAATGTACAACAAGTTTTAAATTTTATATTTTTACCTGATATGACACACTGATGCACTGCAAAGAAAGAAATGTCAAATAGTTCCTTGCTTGAGTTGCTTTGCCACCTTCTATCCCTTGAAATCAGTGAAATCAAAACACAAACAAGCAGAACACCAACACAAGTACACAACATATAAGAGATGACTCAGATGAGAAATTGAAAATATTGAGTTATTAACTAATGTGTTATGTGTATGTATCAAATCACTAGTGCAAAAAGGGGTTTTTACGTCAGGTATTTAGGGCTTTTTACGTCGTATTTAAGTCCGACGTTAAAGCGGGAGACGTAAATTTATGTCAGACCCTTTTGCCCGACGTAGATTTACGTCAGTTATCAAGATCCGACGTAGATTTACAATAAACAGACGTAAAAACCTTTTCAATTTTAAAAAAAACAGAAAATTTACGTCGTATATGGTATACGCGACGTAAATTTACGTCGCATATACCAATATGCGACGTAAATTTACTGTTTTTTTTTTAAATTCGGTTTATTTATTCTGTTTTACAACTAAAACCTGCAAATAGTAATCCAGACAGTCCAGAGGTTCAGTTTTCTTTAGCTAGTAAATTAAAAATATAATATTATATAATTCAAACTACATAATAAAACAATATAATACAAACATACAAACTAAAAAATCTATTACAAACTAAGCTACCTATACAAACTAAGCTACCTATACAAACTAAGCTACCTATACAAACTAAGCTACCTATACAAACTAAACTAAACTACATAATACACACAATATAATATGAACAAGAACTTAAAAAATAATGTACTAGAATTGTTGAACAAAAAATTTTGCCCATTGTTCTCTAATTTCTGTAATCTCAGATTCTCGTAATGGAGATGGATCTTGAAATACCCGAAACATGAATTTGACTCTTGTAAGCATGCAACATGAATAAAGTTAAATAAACTTAACTAATGTTAAAAGTAATTACCTCCAGTCCAAGAATCAATTAAACCCGCACAAACTATGGCTCTCATCCAATACATTACATAATAACCACATTCAAACGAGTCAGTTTGCTTATTACATCTGAAATGATGAAAAAAACATAATATTATTTTCAAAATTGAAATACAAACAATAATTATGGTATTCACTTATATAAATAAGTTTCTAACCTTAGGATAAATGAACTGCAAAGTCTTTGTTCTAGGTTTTCCACTTAGAACATTAGTTCCGGACTACGATTCTAAGTGAAAAAAAGTCATATATTATTCAATATGTATTCACAATTTAAAAACATAATTAATGAATAAAAGATAAAGTTACCCTTGTAATAAGCTTTTCATTTCTTGACTCGGTTTCCGATGTAATGAACAAAACCACACCACAGTGTAATCCCGGGGCATGATTACAATTAACTCGCCAATGGGACCTACATTGTATGAAATAAAAATTAGTTACAAAAATATAAATTAAAATACAAATTAAAATACTAACCCTTCAATGTATGGAGCCAAATATATATGTCTTCTTGAGTCACTCATCCATGTTTGCATATATTGTTGGATTCCAACCTTTGTATTTCCAGATTTTTGGATGGATTGAGGCTCAATAAATCCGTACACTTCGGATTTTTCTTGTTCCACACTCAAATTGTCAAGGTACCTAAAACAATTAATTATAAGTTGAATATAATTATTATAATCTTAGAAACATAAATGAAAATGACTTACATTGCCCACAATTGTATGATGGAAATGTTTAACATGCAATTTCCCCAAGCAATTTCTAAAGCATCGGGCAAGGAAATGTACAATGGAACACTGGAATTGTCAATTCCAAACACTCTAACATCCCATTGTATCCGACACCGGTCTCTTCCTCAACCGTGGTAATACTGGCTAACAACATAGAGATGGGATCATCATCACATTCCGTCAGATCCTCATCAATAATAGGTTGTTTTTTATGCTTTGCACGACGCAAGTCCTCCTAAACAAATGATAACAATTAATTAAACATTTATATAATTATAATACTAGAAAAGAGTAAATAGACAATATGTATATATATATATATATATATATATATATTACCTTGGTCTCAGTGCCGATAGTGGCATAACCAAACGTCTTGGCCAAGCCAAGAATGTCCCGCTTGCCTGCCCCACTAATTGAATCTCTTCATTAGGAAAAGGCACTCGGAGCATTAGCATCATGAACTTCATCAACTACTACTCGTGTCCAGGCCTCGGTCGTAGAGGGACACCATGGATGGTTAAGCCACCCTCAAAAACTCGACCAACAGCCCACTAGACGCGGGGTCATCTTCAACATATAACTCACACCGGTGTGATGCATCGATCCGAGTATATTCTCCTGAAGGATCAACAGTAGTAGCAAGCACAACTCCCTTTAGTGCCGACTCGAACAATATCATGTTCAATTGTTTGAGGTGTTCCTTGAGTCTCGTTGCTGAGAGCGGGCGAGAGATTCAATTTTCTCATCAAACTCTTGCTGCAAGGACTGCCTTATTTGATTTAACTTTTCTTCAAACTGCATCTCCATTTTATGCAAGGCCTCCCGGCCGCAAGAGTCAGCGAGTGGTCCTTCGTGATGTTGGACCAAAGTAATCACGAAGGCCCCAGGTTCCACCGAGCACCACGCACACGTCCCGAGTAATCTGGTTTTCCTATGGCTGTCGCCAATATATCTTGTCGACCATGAGGAATAAATGATCCTTGGTCGGTCTCGCTCAACTAAATCATCCTACAACACATTAACAATAATTAAGTCATACACTAACTTTCAAATTAGAATCAATTCAAATTGACATTATAACTTACGATTTTCTCGAGCAATGATTCGTGCAGCACTCGTAAGTCATTTGTCCATCGATTTTGTCCGGGATGCCTTCCACATCCGATAGCGAGGGGTGGAGATGCAAGGTCGATGAGAATCAACTCCTGCCGACTCTTCTCTCGGATTTCATGAGACGTTGCTCCAATAATGCATACCCTCCTCGTGACAATACATGGGGTGCATCATTCAACCTCCGACGTTGTTGGGCAGCTTGTCTTTTATCCTCGCCAAGAGGGGTCCATTCGAGCTGGCACAAAACTCGTAACCAATCCTCCTCACTAATTTGATACTTTACACAGGGAGATTCATCTCGAAACTTTCCAAATACATACTCCCGTGTCAAGAAAGTCTTAAAGTCCCTCCATCTAATGGCAATGGAGGATAAAATCTTCTTCCTCATCACCTCGGTGTTAGGAACATCAAAATTTTGTCGTGAAATGACCAATAAATGTTAAATTCAATTAATAATGATATATAAAGTATTCAACAAATATAGAAATACCTGAACATCCCGCCACATGAGGTTCTTCTCGGTTTCCTCAACATCATCCCAAGATGGAGTAGTAATCGGAACATGGTGTCGAGCTAGTAGTCCCAAATAGCTCTTAAACTTAGCAAGCATTTGGGTCAGATGCCTTACCGGAACGTGGATCAACTTCAACTTGAGTTTTCTCTCTAGCTACCCTCCTTGTCGTCAATCCCTTTAACCGAGTGACAGATCTACCTTTATCACCACTTCCGCTCCCGCCATCGCCACTACCACTACCAAGTACCTGCGTGGAATCCGACATATCCTGAAAAACAAAACAATATTAAGTCAACATACTTTATAAGTTTGAATAAAAAGAACTAGAAAATGTTAAGATAAACACCTATTATGTTGGTATGTTTTCCCATATCCCTTCATCATGATCACTTCGAATTGCATGTATGTCATCAACTTCATTGTCAACTATGTCATCAAATGGTCTACTTGAAAATGAAGGTGTTTCATGTATATCTAGAGACTCATCTTCATGAATTCCGTGCATGTTTCTTCCTTATAGGACAATTGACCATCTCTCATTACATGGATCCTTGACATAAAATATTTGTCTCGCTTGATATGCCAAAATAAAAGGTTCATCCTTATACCCAACTTTACTCAAATCAACCAAAGTAAATCCTAGGTCATCTGCTCGCACACCCGTATTCCCTTCAACCCATTTACACTTGAAGACAGGCACCCTAAAAGTAACATAATCAATTTCCCATATCTCTTGTATGACCCCAAAATAACTCATAGAAGCTCGTGATAGGATTTTTGTCTTTAGAACTAGAAAAATGCATAGATTCAGACTTGAATTGTGACCCCACTATTTTGTACTCTACCTTTATCATCTTCTATTTTTGAGTAGAAACAATAGTTATTAATGTCATACCCACCAAATGTAATGACATCACTATTAGGCCCACGAGCAAGTCTCGAAGTGTTTCGAAGCATTAATCTCAACATATACCCTTTTTTTAAACCAAGAAAGGAAACTTTTGTTATGTTCATTCAATACCCATTTTTCATTCATTCGTGGATGTGTTGCCTTTATTTCAGCTTATGTGTTGTGATATGTAAGGGATTACTTCATCGGTGTTGTTCAATATGTATAAATGTGCTTGGTCAACTTCTTTCCGACTAACATTTTTAATCTTCAAATTTCGAGTACCCTTACCTTCACATCTTCCATCATGTCTCATCTTAGGAATACCTATTGGTTCTGATTTTGACATGTATCCTTGACAAAACTCAATGGCTTCTTCTGCAATGTACCTTTCCACAATAGAAGCTTCTGGCTCTGCATCGATTCTTCACATATCCTTTTAAGATCTTCATGTATCTCTCAACAGGATACATCCATCTAAGAAAAATTGGACCACATAACCGAATTTCCCTTACCAAATGGACTATCAAATGCACCATGATATCAAAAAATGAAGGGGAAAATACATTTCTAACTGGCACACTATCACAATTGCTTCATTTTCTAATTCATCTAACTTTTTTGGATCAATTACCTTTTTACAAATGGCGTTGAAAAACAAACATAACCGAGTAATAGCAATTCTAACGAAGTTGGTAAGATGTTTTGAATAGCCACTGGTAAAAGTTGTTGCATCAACACATGACAATCATGAGACTTTAAACCAACTAATTTCAACTCTTGCATAGACACAAGACTCTTAACATTTGAGGAGTATCCTTGTGGCACTTTGACCTCACGTAAACACTCACAAAAGCTTCTCTTTTCTTTCTTTGATAGAGTATGACAAGCTGGAGGTAAGTAAGTGCGTTTTCCAACCGATTGTGGATGTAATTCGAACGTATACCCATGTCTCGCCAAATCTTGTCTTGCTTTTATTCCATCTTTTGTCTTTCCTTTTATGTTAAGCAATGTCCCAATTATACTATCACAAACATTTTTTTCAACATGCATCACATCTATACAAGTGTCTAACTTCCAACTTACACCAATAAGGAAGATTGAAGAATATAGATTGTTTCTTCCAAATGTTTTTCACAATGGATTTCTTTTGGGTCTTTCCAAACACAATATTAATATTTTTCACTTGTTCATATACTTGTTCACCATTGCGTGGTACCGATGCAACCGCATTCTCCCGACATCCATTAAATGCTTTTTTCATTTTACGATATGGATGATTAGCAACTAGAAACTTTCTATGCCTATTGTACGCAGTTTTTTGTCCATGTTTCAATTGGATATAACTTGTGTCTTCTTGACATATAGGACACGCTAAATGACCTTTCACACTATAACCGCTCAAATTACCATATGCTGGAAAATCATTTATAGTACAAAATAACATTGCACGCAACCTAAAATTCACTTCGTGATATGAATCAAATACATCCACTCCTGTTTCCCACAACATTTTCAAATCATCAATTAAAGGACTAAGATATACATCTATGTCATTTCCTGGTTGTCGAGGTCCCGAAATCATCATAGATAACATCATATATTTTCTCTTCATGCATAACCAAGGAGGCAAATTGTAAATGATCAACATAACTGGCCATGAACTATGTTTACTACTTAAATTTCCATAAGGATTCATCCCATCCGTAGCTAATCCAATTCTCAAGTTTCTTGGCTCTGCACCAAATTCTGGAAAGGTTTCATCAATCCTTTTCCATTGTGGAGAATCAGCCGGATGTCGAAGAAGATTGTCACATTTTCTACCATTTGCATGCCATGTCAAGTTTCTTGCATCTTCTTTTATGGCAAATAATCTTTTAAACCTAGGTATAATTGGCAAATACCATAACACCTTAGCAGGGGGACCATCTACTTCTTCCTCACCACTACTTTCCTCAACTTTGTTTTTGAACCTCGACAAACCACATGTCGGACACATCTTTAATTTAGCAAAATCATTTCTGTACAATATACAATCATTAGGACATGCATGTATTTTCTTGTACTCTAAACCCATTGGACATAATATCTTCTTTGCCTCATAGTTACGAATAGGTAATGTATTATCTTCAGGAAGCATCTCCTTCAACAACTCCAATAATTCGGTGAAACTTTTATCAGTCCATCCATTTCTTGCTTTTAAAGTAAACAATTTTAAAGTTGCTTGATAATCTTGTAAAACTACATCCTATGTACAATTGTTGCGCAAAATCAGATTTCAAAGAATCATACAGATGTGCTTTCATAAAATTTTCTTCACCAATATCACGTATCATATCCTCTAGATTATCATCCATCCCTTCATCAAAATTGTCCGTAGTTGACACAGTTGGGATGTCTAATATTTCTCCATGCCATGTCCATATTGTATAACTCTTAATAATACCATAAACAAACAAGTGATCACGTATATCCTCAAGTTTATGACGAATTTGATTCAAACAACGAACACATGGACAATAATATGTCCCTTTCATAGCTTTTCCATTCTCACTAGCATATTTCAAAAATTCCTCAACTCCCTTTTCGTATTCTTCACTAATACGACGTGCATTCATCCAATTTCGATTCATATTATGTTATAAAGTTTCATCACTCCTAAATATTTAAAAATTATATGTAAAAAAAATTAATATACAAACAACAAATCACGTTCCAACAACAATGGAGTGTGTAAACCGAATGCACTCAAACAAATAAACAAATAATTACATTCCAATAACAATGCAGTGGAGACATTCATACTATAACGTGATTGAGATCCCCAAAAACAATCACGGGACATAGAACACTAACCTCGAGTGTAGACGAAAACCGATTTCAAACTCGATTCCAATCGGGCGAGAAAGATCAAGTTCGTCAAATGACACGATAATGTAGATGCTTTTCATCGTAAACTCGCTCGAAAATGGTGTGCAGAGGTAGCCGTTGTCGTCGTTCTCATCGTCGTTCTCAAAAACCCTGGTTGCACGAGACGAGGAAGTGGGTCCGGAGGGAAATAAAATAGACTTTTTACGTCGCGCATCCCAAGCACGCGACGTAAAAGCCATCTTTACGTCGCACCTGGAGGGCGCGACGTAAAGATGGCCTTTTACGTCGCGTATCGGGATGTGCGACGTAAAATTTTTGTCCCATATTTACAAAATTGCCACCGCGTTTTATTTACGTCGAATATACATGCATGCGACGACAATTGGGTGACGTAAAAGCCCTATTCTGCACTAGTGAATACTCAAACTGAGTAGTCTGAAAAGTAAAGAGAATGAATAGATAAGAACTAAAGAGTCACATAGAGAGAGAAGAGAAGATAAAAATTAAAATTAATTAGTAAAAGAATAGAGATAAAAAAGAAAAACTTTTGGACTTCTTTAACTATTAATATTAACTAACCAATTTTTTTTCTTAAAAAAAATATGATTTATTAAAAAAAATTGTTAGAAATAATATTAGTATTAAAAAAAATTGGGAGACCTTTTTTTAAGGGGGCCTAAAGCAAGGGCTTTAGCTGCTTGGGCCTTGAGCCGGCCACGGAGTTGGTGTAGAACAAGGCTCTATAGCCATTTGAGAATACGGATCTTGAGAGTCTTGGAAACCTAGATCAAACGGGTCCTACTTCTTGGGTGAAGGTAGATCTTCAAAGGAAGAATCTAGAGAAGGTGTGACAACCTTCTTACCTTTGTCTTGTCTTTGTGCTACTGGTCTTTTGGTAAAGATAAGTCGAGAAATGGATCTAAGGGTAGATCTTTGTCTCCTAAAAATATTATAAGGGTTTAAAATAGGACTGTAAGTCTCGAAGATCTGGGCATCATCCGGGACATATGAATACTCTATAAGGTTTTCTATCTTAGAGGAAAGGGTTTTCGAGATATTTTTGAAAAGAGAAAGAGTTAAGTTTAATAGAACGGGATCAGAGTCGGTTGATGATGTTTGATTATCCATACTTAAAGGTTTCTCTTACTATTAAAACCAAATTATAACAATAAGAAATATGCATTTTGACAAATTAATCAAAACTCTCTTCCGTTTTATTTTTCCAAATACTAAATTACTTGTCATTATAAATTGTATTTCCAAGTGAAAAAAAAAAATCTTTATGTGATATTAGAAAGTTGAAATAATTTATATTTGGTAAATTCGATGAATAAATGTAACAGTACGTAGAAGAAGATGTATCTCGTTTATTTAATCGACACACATTAAATTTTGTTGTCATATTTATCTTTCTTTGTTTTTCTGCTTAAATAATGAAAAGTAAAGATATTACTTTTAATCAATCTTATAATAGTGGAATACTATTTGGGAAGTTTTAATATTATATTGTTGCCTACCCGTTTTAAGTATGCATTGAAAAATGAGTTTTACTCAATCAATTAATGAGTTCATCAAGAAAGATTTTAAAATATGAGAAAAAAAGCATCAACTTAATAAATCACCATAAATATTTAAATTTATTTTATTTTATTAAACTAAAACTCATTGTACATTACACTCACATTGTCTAGTATAGAATTTTTACCTTTTCTAAGTTTAACCTCTACTATTTTTATGTTTTTAAAGATCTTTGACATATGGAGATTTTTCAATTGCATGAAAAAATTGAAAAGACATAATAAATCCTGAATTACCAAGAAAGTAACAAAACTATTTGAAGAAAATAATATGAATGGAGTAACAGAGAAAGTAAAAGTTAAAAAAAAAATATTAATTTAAGAAATAAGAAAGGAAAAGTAGATAAGAAAAACTTCAAAATAGACAATTAAAGTCATTTTTGAACAATTTTTTCTCTTCACCAGTGAATTGATAAAAGGAATAGGTCAATAACTGGAAGGAGCGTATTTAGGCAATCGTTGAGTTCCGTTTATGGTGGAACACACAAAAGCCACAAAACCAAAGCTTCCACGTAACACGGTCAACGGCTGAATTCCATCTTTGAAGGAGCTCTTATCACGTATAAATACAACCCCACTTCTGCATGGTTTCTCATTGCAATCTCGTCAAACAATAAACAGGGAAGGAAAAGCATCCTTCCCATCAGCCCTTTCTCTCCGATTTGGCTGCTCACTTTTGGTGTCAGCTTTGGAGAGAATCGGCCGATAAAGAAAAAAAAAAAAAATGAGTGGGAAAATAATCGGTGCCGGCGTTTCTCTCATCCTTTGTGTGGGTGTGGTCATTGGCGTGGTTGCTGTAGTTCAGAGCCCGAAGAACGAGACGAGCAGCACAGGACAATTAAAAACCACGAACAGGGCCGTGACAGCGTTGTGCCAAAACTCAGATGACCAACAATTTTGCCACAGTGTGCTTTCCACCACAAACAGCTCAGACCCTAAGGATTACATTGCCACCGTTGTGAAAACCTCGATGGACAGTGTCATCAAAGCGTTCAACATGAGCGACAGGCTCACAGTGGAACACGGCAACAGCAGCGCAGGAATGAAGATGGCTCTCGACGATTGCAAGGACTTGTTGCAATCCGCAATCCACGAATTGGAGGCTTCGGGTGTGTTGGTCCAAGAGAGCAACATCGACGCCGTTAACAACCACAGCTCCGAAATTAAGAACTGGCTAGGTGCTGTTGTTGCCTACCAGCAATCGTGCCTCGACGGGTTCAACACGGACGGCGAGAAGAAGGTTCAGGAACAGTTGCAGTCCGATAGCTTGGACCAAGTTGGGAAGCTCACTGGCTTGGCACTTGATATCGTGTCGGGGATTGCGAAGATTCTTCAATCCTTGGACTTGAACTTGGCTCTGAAACCCGCCTCTCGTCGCCTTCTCGAGATTGATCAAGAGGGATACCCCACTTGGTTCTCCGCTGCTGATCGCAAGCTCTTGAATAATATTGATAACGGTGGAGTTATACCCCATGCTACAGTGGCTAAGGATGGCAGTGGCCAATTCACTACCATTTTGGACGCTATCAACTCCTATCCCAAGAAACACCAAGGTAGATTCATCATCTACATCAAGGCTGGTGTCTATGATGAGTACATCCTTGTTGACAAGAAGAAGGTTAACCTTCTTATATATGGCGATGGCCCCACCAAGACCATCATAACCGGACGCAAAAACTACGCCGAGGGTACCAAGACCATGAGAACCGCTACCTTCTGTAAGTCCAACTTCCTCTCCTTCCGTCCAAACAAGAAAATATTTGGATAATATCTAGATCAATTATCATGTGTATCTCTGGTTAATTAATATTTTGAAAATTCGCAGCCACCGTTGCTGAAGATTTCATGGCGAAGTCTATTGCATTCGAGAACACCGCCGGAGCAGAAGGACACCAAGCAGTGGCTCTTCGCGTGCAGGGTGATCGTTCAGTGTTTTTTGATTGTGCAATGCGCGGTTACCAAGATACATTGTACGTACACGCCCACCGTCAGTTCTACCGTAACTGCGAAATTTCTGGAACAATCGACTTCATCTTCGGCTACGCTACCACCTTGATCCAGAACTCGAAGATCTTGGTGAGGAAGCCAGGCGTGAACCAACAGAACATAGTGGTGGCAGATGGAACACAGCAGAAGAACATGCCCACAGGAATTGTCCTCCAGAACTGTGAGATCATGCCCGACCCTTCACTGGCCGCTGATCGCTTGACCGTGAAGACATACCTTGCCAGGCCATGGAAGGCATTCTCCAGGGCAGTGTTCATTGAGAATGTGATCGGTGACTTGATCCAGCCAGTGGGATACATTCCTTGGAACGATCTTGAGCCCAACACCCAGGACTGTTACTTCGCTGAGTACGGCAACAGTGGACCAGGTTCCGTTGCTACATCAAGGGCACCCTTTGCAAAAGGTATCATCAGCAGGGAAGAGGCTGCCAAATACACTGCTGAGCCCTGGCTCCAAGCTAGCGCCTGGTTGCCTGCCGCTTCCGTTCCTTTTGACTCCAGCTTTACCAAAGCTTAAGTTTAAGTAGTTGAGAGAGACGTGTTGTTGTATTTGCATCTTTTGAGTGATGTAATCTCTTTTTAGCGTACGCGGATCCCCATAAAAAAATACATAAAATCGATTTGGCACTGCTTGCTTTTTAAATGCAGCTAGCTTTGTAGCCCATCGATTCTTGAACTGGTTTGAGGATGTGATTTGTAATCATTAATTAACCTTTTTATTTATTTCTTTTTAATTCATCCACTTTGTCTCCGCTTCTGCTAGCATGCATGTAGGCTTATTATGACGGGAGAAGCACCAAAACAATTCCTTTTTCTTCTTTTTCTATCCGATTATTATATTTAGCATCTATCCGATTATTATATTTAGCATATATGTTGTGATGTTACACATATATCTATTACAAATAAGACTTTCTAAGTCTCCAATGCAAGGTTTTCAACTGCGGTACGTTGAAAATCTTGACTTTTAAATCAAAAATTTTTATTTTTATATTATATTTTTATTAGATCATCCTCTCTTTTATATTATATTTTTTTTATTTATTATATTTTTTGAAGTTTAGAGCATTACCAAATTAATTTTTTGTCATTGACAGGATTCGAATCTAGTATCTTAGTATTGGAGGCTCATACTCAAACCACTAAACTACTCAAATTTTTTTATAGTAACTTACAAATAAATTATATTTATATACAAATAAATATATATCAGTGTAAATATATAAATATATAAATACAACTACCTTTGTAGCCCATCGAATCATATTAACCTTTTTATTTATTTCTTTTTAATTCATCCACTTTGTCTCCCCTTCTGCTAGCATGCATGTAGGCTTATTAATTATGACGGGAGAAGCACCAAAACAATTCCTTTTTCTTCTTTCTCTATCCGATTATTATATCGTGTAACATCACAACATAACTAAAACAAATATCCAACTTTGTTCCATATTAATCAACAGTTAATTATTTAACTACTTATTTATTTACATAAAAGTTGAATCTTATCACTCTTTTTCTCTCTATAGGGTAACTCCCATTAAATTATATATTTATATTTAAAATTTATTTATTATAAGATAATTTTTTTATCAACGTAAAGAATATTTGTGTTTTTTCTAATAACACTATAACATAACAAATATGTAATAGCGGTTCCACATGTTTTATAATAACGATTAAAAACATTATTAAATGAGACGCTAATAAAAGAATGACGTTTAGATAGCGGTTAACTAACCGTTTATAATAGCGGTTAACATGAAACTGCTATGCAAACTCTTAAAAATGACACATATAATAGCGGTTAAAACCACTATCGCTATCTAAAATATACTTTTAATAGCGGTTAGTTCTAAAATCACTCTCTTTTAGTATGTTTAGATAGTGGTTACGGGAACCGCTATCTAAAGTCCCAATTAAAAAAAATTTATATAAATTTTAAAATTCAAAATTTTTTCCTGATAATTTGTTCTCGATAGACCACAATTTCGAGGTATATATCAAATTAATCCAACAAAATCTAGCCAGCATACAATATATATTTACAGAATCATAGAAAAACAATTCAAAATTTGACAAATTAAAACTAAATTTTGCGTGAAACAAAATTGGTACATATACATCAAATAATTGAAATGATTAAAAAAATTCCTAAGAGTTTATGGTACTAATTTTGTCCTTCAAAAATGTATGGTAGAAATATGCACACCATTCCTTTTATAGCTGCTCAATTCTAAGGTCTGGAAAGGTAGCAAAAGCGAGATTCTGGAAAATACTACAAACATAGATAGAAAAGAATCACAAAAGTTAAATACCAAATTAGATAAATAAT
The DNA here is from genome assembly GCA_963425845.1 of Sphenostylis stenocarpa. Taxonomy (NCBI): domain Eukaryota; kingdom Viridiplantae; phylum Streptophyta; class Magnoliopsida; order Fabales; family Fabaceae; genus Sphenostylis; species Sphenostylis stenocarpa. Next base: position 59,034,530 of record OY731404.1, read on the forward strand.
GACAATATATTATTCTTTCATATAAACATAGTCATAATGCAAAAACGGTTTGTACGTTAACTGGAATATTAGTTTGTCCATGTTGCAGTGCATCTCCAATGAACAAGGCTATGTAATATCTACAGTCACACTACTGCAAAAAAGGCTTTTTACATCGGTTAAAATGGGCTTTCTACGTCGGTTAAAGCGGCGACATAGATACGGGGGTCATAGAAAGTAAGACTTTCTACGTCGGTTCCTAATAACCGACGTAGAAAGTAACTGGTTCTGATCGATCATAACTGGTTCTGATCGGTTATAGAAAGACTTTCTACGTCGGTTAGTCAAGGAACCGACGTAGAAAGTCTTTTTTTCTATGAGCTATTCTGATCGGTCATAACTGGTTCTGATCGGTCATAGAGCTATTATGATCGATCATAACTGATTCTGACCTGTCATAATACTTTCTATGTCGGTTAACACTGATAACCGACATAGAAAGTCTTACTTTCTATGTCGGTTAAACTTATAACCGACATAGAAAGTCTTACTTTCTAACTTTCTATAACCCTAGTATCTATATCGGTTAACAGTAACCGTGATTGTATGTGTTATCAATGTCGGTTATGCCTATAACCGACATAAAATGTTATACTTTCTATGTCGGTTATGTCATTAACCGACGTAGAAAGTACTTTCTACGTCGGGTAATGACATAACCGACGTAGAAAGTGTTATTTTTTTTTAAAATAACTGCATTTTCTTTACAGATGCTACCTTTCTTCGAGTAGACCTACCTATTCATCACAGTTCCAGACAAATATTCACAGATCCAGTACAGACAGATATGCATAGTTCATATATAAATTTGCTACAGATATATATCCAGTACAGACAGATCCAGTTACAGACAGATATGTACATATGAAACATATTGAAATCAATATATATACCTCAGTTCCAGACAGTTCATTTACTTAAACGAATGTAAAATTGCTAACTTAAATCAATTCAATCTAAATTGTTACAAGTCAAATTTGCTATGAAGATTGAATACTTAAAAGGAAAGAAGCCCACTGCTCTCTAATATCGTCTAACACTTCAATCTTCATTGGAGATGAGTCTGTAAATGCCTACATATTGAAACATTTCAGATTTAGAAACCATTTACATAATTGGCATATTTAACTTAATTATAGTATATTTACCTCCCTCCATGAGCCCATAATATTTTTGTCTACGATGGTGTGCATGTGCTTCATCACATAATACCCGCACTCATGGCTTCCCGGTTGGCGTGGACACTACAAGTTAAATACATGTCAGTTTAACTTTAAATGACAAATTGAACAATAGTAAGAGGTGTTTGGTCACCTTTGGTGCAATATACGTCAACTTCTTTCTAGCATGAGATGGAAGGCCTTGCAACCTTAGGTGAACTTCCAAAGCTCTACAAAAGGACAAATAATTTTGGTGTAAGTAGTGCGCATATGATACAACAATTAAAAAAACCAAAATTACGCGTCTATGTGCTTTCTAATATCCAAATCATTTGGTTTCTTGTGTAATGAACACAAGAGAATCACAAGAAATTGCCGAGGAACAATGATTATGAGCTGCTAATGACCCCTGCACGTTGAAATAATATTAGTAAAATTTCAGTTTTACATAAATGTGCATTAATTTATAAGATGTATACTTACTGATGCAAGTAAGGTGCTAAGTAGACTTCTTTGCCCCCAGTTTGAAATGCCTCTATTAAGTACGTTTGCACCTCTTCGACTTTATTCCCAATCGAATCTGAATGGCAACAGGGTCAACAAATCCATAGAGAAAGCGGATCTTCCTCTCAACACACAAACGATGTAAATACCTTCAACATTGAAATAAATAAAGTTATAAAATAATGTACCAGTGAGAATATAAAAAATATGTAAATATACTTACAATTCCCAAAGCTGCAACACTGATACACATAACATATCAGTACCAGCGAGAAGATCAAAAATATCCCTTTGGAGTAAGAAAAAAGGGATCGTCTTGGTCCTGCATACGACTTCGGGTGGCATATCTAAGCTGTATGGAAGTGGTCCCGATAGTCGTTGCCGGTGCACCGAGTCGCTGTAAAGCGAGATGGTGGTGGTGGTGATTCATGCACAACTTCCTTTGCTTTTTCGACCTCTTTCTATACAAGTACCAAAAATCAATAACATTAATATACATCAACCTATCAAAAAATAATAAGTACTATCGTTCAATGCATAAATCAACCTGTGCATGTGTTGGGATGGGTCTTGTTAATGAAACTGGCCATAAGGTAAAATTTCCAGGTGCCTGTCCCACTGTTTGAACCTCTTCAGTGGGAATAGGGATTGGGGCAGTAGCATCCTGGGCATCTACAACCACCACTCTTATCATATCATCTCCAATACTCTGGTGGTGGATGGTTGACCCCAATGCATACATTTTCCCTAAGGTAAACAAAGGATAAAATATTTTAGACTATATAATGCTTAACACTGTACCAAATACATGTCAAAGATATAATACGTACCGTATGCCACCAAATGCTCGGGAGGACCCGCAACATACAACTCACAGTCAGCAGTGTCAGTAGGAGCAACCTCTGCCCCTCTATCAGGAGCATCACAACTCTCCTTTGTGCTGACATGAATCGGGGATGCCTCTCATGCGGGGACAGAAGGTTGAGAGGACAAAGATGCCAACTCTGCTCGCATTGAGCTCAATAACTCTGCCTTCAGGTCAGAGTACACCTCATCTCGAATCTCCTTCCTAATTTGTTGTTTGAGGGACTCAAACTCTTGCTCATTCAGATGCCTCAAAGAAGGAGTTGCCATGGATGGGGCACCAAAGTACTATCCGATGCCCACCCTCGTCCAGGCACCACGAACACGTCCGGGATGCTCCGGGGTACCAATGGCCACTGCCAATATATCCTGACGGCCATGTGGGTGGAATGATCCCTGAGTGCTCTGCTCAACCAACTCATCCTACAACACAAAGGAATGATTTTTTAGCAAATACATATGCCTATTGTGTAGTATAACATATATAATTAGTTTAGGATATGCTACTTACAATACGTTGAGCAACAACATTAGTTTGCTCAGATAAGTAATTGCCTGATGAGTTCTGGCGAGCTCTCTTCCATTTATCATGGCGTGAAGGGCGGGTGACAGAACTCACAACCGAGTCATCTGAAGGTAGACTTGAAGAAGTCTCCTTCAGCATCTTCTCCTCCAATTTCTCATAACCCCCACGAGACAACCTGTGGGGGTGGATATTCTTTCTCTGAATATCCTGTGCCTTCTGCCGCTTGGCCTGTTGCATTCCATGTTAAATACTAAATTTAAAACCTCTATTTAAAAAAAATTACTACATGTCGCCGCCTCCCCGAAAACGGGGGTGCGGTCGGAGCGACGCGATGGTTTTTCGACTCTTCTTGTTTTCGCGTTTTTTATTGGTGGTTACAACGTCTTCAGGCTGTCCGATAACCAGGCTAATCTGGAGACGAGGTTTTTGAAAAGTGTCCTTGAGTTGTCCGACAACCGGGCTAACCCAAGGACTTATTTATTTTGGGTTCTATGGAGTCGCCACCGATATTTTTACCATAAACATCGGAAAAGGGGTTAAAAAGGCGTTGGTTTTCGAAAACCAACTTTGGTCATTAGAACCAGAGTTGGGTAAGGGAGTTAGTTACGTGCAAAGGGAGTATTAGTCCCTTTATGACGCCCCTTTCGGGTTCCCTATGACAGGCCGGCTATTTGCGAATAATTAAACTTAGAAAATTGCGCTTTTACCCTTTTTATTATGCAGAATTTGAATATATGACTACATGGCCCTAGCTTCTATTGCGTAATTTAAATAGCAGTAATTTAAAAAAGAGAATGAGGATATGCACCTCCAAAGCAAGCTTTATAACAAAAAGAGAGGGTGCGTTTTGGCAACCCTTCACTCTACAACTCTCAGAAACTCCGGTAATGCCTCGGAGGGATTCTAAAGAAGATTTAGGACACTCTGTATATGCCTAAAGACACTCAGAAGCTCCGGAAATGCCTCGGAGGGATTCTTAGAGAGAGAAATTCTAGAGAAAAGGGAGAGCTCTTGGTTTTCTGTGTGGGAATGAGGGGGGGAGAGCCCCTATTTATAGTTTTTTGCGCTGTCAGGGTCCAGACCGCCGTTCTCGTCTGACAGGGTCGAGACCGTCGTCTCGTAATTCGAGACCGCCGTCTCGCTCATGTCACGGGGTCGAGACCGCCGTCTGGAAAATCCAGACCGCCGTCTCGACTTGGCGAGAATCGAGACCGCTGTCTGGAAAACCCAGACCGCCGTCTCGTTTTTGCGAGTGTCGAGACCGCCGTCTGGAAAATCGAGACGGCGGTCTCGTCCTGGCGTTGAAACGAGACGACGGTCTGGTATTCCCAAACGGTGGTCTCATCCTTTCAGGGCGAGAAACTTTATTTTGGGCCAAAAAACCTTCCTATCTTGGTACGGGAGCCTAATAGTCTCTCCTAGTGGCTTGTTAAGCTCCGGCCGTCTTCAAATAGGAAGCTTTCTGACTTTATTTGGAGGTCGGGCAAGATTTGGGGTCTACAGCTGCCCCCCCTTTACCTGACTAGTCAACTGTTGGCCTGTTGTGCCAGACAGATTGACAGGAAGGTAAAGGAGTTGACCCTCTTGCCCGGCTACCCTTCGGACGTCCCGTCTTGTGGCGGATGATCCTCTGGGGAGATGTTGTGTTTGTGCGCCTCTAGGATACTACTCTTGACGTAGCCGATCCCTTTGGTTGACACGTGGTAGAACCTCCGGATACTACTCTTGACGTAGCCGATCCTTCGGTTGATGAGTGGTAGAACCTCCAGATACTACTCTTGACGTAGCCGATCCTTCGGTTGATGGGTATAAACCCCCCATCAGGCTGGTAGTTGGAGTCCGTTGTGTGGGACTGGATGGGTATGAACCCCCCATCAGGGTGGTAACGGCGGCTTACAGTTCAGGTGGCCCATGCGCTGGCCAGGCGCTTCTTGTGTGCTGGTTGATGTGTTTATCCGGTGTTGTGCCAGGAATCTTGTTGTTTTTGTTCATCCAGCTTTGTTGGTTGCTGGGGATTTTTGACATTTTTTGATTTTTTGTTGGTGGTTATCCGACTCTTGCTGGTCGGGTCTTCTCTTTGTGTTTGACTTTTGATTGGTAGTCGGTTTTTATTGGTTGAGGTAGTCTTAATTTTTGTCCTGCCTTTTTCTCGCGGTTTTATTTCTTTTTTTTTCGCGATTTTGGATTTTGGCTTTTTCTTGAGCGTGTGCCTTTTTCCTTTTTAAGCTTCTTTTGTTACGCTGGCTTTTGTAAAAGAAGGCAAAGATAAAGCTTTTTGGTTAGTGCAAGAAGGTCGGTGAATTCATACCAGGATACCCCCCTTTTTTTTTTTGGTTGTTTTTCATGAATGCAAGTATGAGACTGAATGCTTTTTGTTTTCCTATAGTATTTTTGTTTGTTTTACTTTTGACAAAGTCATTTTTGTGCGACTATTTGTGTGTGGATGCTGTTAATGCAATTTTATTTGAGGACATTTAGAAAGTGACCGGTACTTTCCTTCTTTTTGTTCTCTTGTGATTTTTGTCTTTACTTTTTGTTTTGACCCTATCTTTTGCCTAGACCGCCCTTTGCGGGTTTTCGATCTAGCGGGTTTTAATTCTTCGTGTGAGGCATTCTGATGGGCTTGTTCTTTTTACGAAAGCCTTATCTTTTGCCTAGACCGCCCTTTGCGGGTTTTCGATCTAGCAGGCTACCCTGTATTTTTCTTGGGACGGCCCTGGTTGGTGATGTGCGTCTTTTTTTTATGCTTTCTTGAATTGCTTGTTTTATGCATGCTCATGTTTCGTTAATATAGAGGCATTTACACAAGTAGGTAAAGAGAGAAAGACAATTTTATTGATGTAACCAGATGGTTTATTTTTACATGGGGGTTTTACAAAAGAATTTGTAAGCATGGCTGGCCAGGGTTGGCTAAACTGTATGAGGGTGTCACAATCATGTCTGTGATCTTTGTTTTCCCATTTCTCTTGGTCCCTTTAGTTGAGATGCCCGAGCCCGGAGTGAAGACTATGCGAAGTTTGCTTGATGTTGTGGAGATATTACCTTAGTCGCCTTTGCGGTTTTCGGCTAAGGTAATCATTGCTCTTTCATTCATCATCATTTTTTTTTTTGCACCTCTAATTTTTGCCTAGGACGTGTCCTAGCGAGGAATATCGACCCTATCTTTTGCCCAGGACGCTCTTTGTGAGTTTTCATCCTGACGGGTCATGAGCAATATCTTTAGGTGTAGTATTTTTTCACCGCATCTGAGTTGATAGGATATCGGAGCTCTTCTCCGTCCATATTGGTGAGGATAAGGGCTCCCCCTGAGAAGGCTCGCTTGACCACAAAGGGGTCCTTCGTAGTTGGCTGCCCATTTCCCGATTTTATCTTTCTGGGCTGGGAGCAGTTTCTTTACTACTAGATCTCCTTCTTGGAAAGTACGGGGATTGACCTTTTTGTCGTAGGCCTTCTTGATTTTCCGCTGGTAAGCTTGCCCCCGACATATGGCGTCCAGTCGCTTTTCCTCTATCAGGTTCAACTGATCGTATCGGTTTTGGACCCATTCAGCTTCTATCAATTTGGCTTCCATGACAACTCGTAGAGAGGGTATTTCGACTTCTATTGGTAGCACGACCTCCATTCCGTATACGAGGGAAAACGGGGTAGCCCCTGTGGAGGTTCGAACCGACGTCCGGTAGCCGTGCAAGGCAAAAGGAAGCATTTCATGCCAATCTTTATAGGTGACCACCATTTTCTGGATAATTTTCTTGATATTTTTGTTGGCTGCCTCTACTGCACCATTCATCTTTGGTCGGTACGGAGAGGAATTGTGGTGCTGGATTTTGAAGTCTTGGCATAATTCCTCCATCATTTTATTGTTGAGGTTGGTCCCATTATCAGTAATGAGCTTATGAGGGACGCCGTACCGACATATAATGTTTTTCTTGATAAAGGTGGTCACCACTTTCCAGGTTACGTGTGCGTATGATGCCGCCTCAACCCATTTGGTGAAATAGTCGATTGCCACCAGTATGAAGCGATGGCCGTTAGATGCTTTAGGTTCGATGGGTCCAATGACATCCATGCCCCACATAGAAAATGGCCATGGTGTAGCCAGGTTACTGAGAGGTGCGGGCGACACATGAATGTTATCGGCGTATACTTGGGACTTATGACATTCCTTGGCATATTGGTGACAATCAGCTTCCATTGTGGACCAATAGTACCCTGCCCTGAGGATTTTCTTTGCCATGACATGCCCGGGTGCGTGGGTTCCGAAAGTTCCCTTGTGGATTTCTTTTATCAATGTTTGGGCTTCTTCTCGGTCCACACACCTTAAGAGGGTGGAATCGGGGCTCTTTTTGTAGAGGGTTCCTTCAATCAACGTGAACCCTATGGCCCTTTTGCGAATGGTTCGCTTATCATTGTCACTGATTCCCTCGGGGTATTCTCCCTTCATGAGGTACCGCTTGATGTCGTGGTACCAGGGGTTTTGATCGCGCTCGTCATTTACTGCCATGCAGAAAGCTTGCTTATCGTGCAGTTTAACTTGAATGATTGGCATCTCATGCTCCCGGTTCAGGGCAAACATGGATGATAGAGTGGCGAGGGCGTCGGCAATTTGGTTGTCTTCCCGAGGGATGTACTGGAAAGTGACGCTTTCCATTCTTGAGACCAACTCTTGGATGTACTCTAGATATGGGATCAATTTGTCGTTTCGGGTTTCCCATTCACCTTTAAGTTGGTAGATGACGAGGGATGAATCACCGAATATTTTGAGCTTAGTGACCCCATGATCTAAAGCCGCTCGAATTCCCAGTGCACATGCTTCGTATTCGGCCATGTTATTGGTGCAATCGAAATTAAGCCTGGCTGTTACAGGAATGTGTTTCTTTTCAGGGGATATCAAAATAGCTCCTATCCCGTGTCCAAGCATTTTGGAAGCCCCATCGAAGAACATGGTCCACATCTCTTCTTTGGTCTCTTCGTGTTCGATGTGCATGATGTGCTCATCGGGGAAGTCGTCTTGTAAGGACTGGTATTCATCTGTGGATCCATGAGCTAGATAATCCGCTAGGGGACTTCCTTTAATAGCTTTTTGGGTGACATGGATCATGTCAAATTCTGAGAGGAGAACTTGCCACCTAGCTATTCTTCCGGTCAAGATGGGCTTCTCGAAGAGGTATTTGATCGGGTCCATTTTAGAGACCAACCACGTTGTATGTCGAGCCATGTACTGCCTGAGACGTTGAGTGACCCACACCAATGCACAACATGTTTTTTCGAATGGTGTATAACGGATTTCATAGTCTGAGAATTTTTTACTGAGATAGTAAATGGCTCGTTCCTTTTTTTTGGTTTCATCATGCTGGCCGAGCACACATCCCATGGACTCTTCGAGCACTGACAAATATAGGATCAGAGGTCTCCCTTCAACGGGCGGCACCAATACTGGTGGATTGGTTAAACAAGCTTTGATTTTATCGAACGCTTGTTGGCATTCTTCGTTCCACACCGTTGGCTGATTCTTGCGCAACAATTTAAAGATGGGGATACATTTATCCGTTAATTGTGCGATGAAACGGGCAATGTAGTTTATTCGGCCTAGAAAACCTCTGACCTCCTTTTCTGTGCTTGGCGGAGGCATTTCCAAAATTGCCTTTGTTTTGTCGGGGTCCACCTCGATTCCTCTTTCACTGACAATGAACCCTAGGAGTTTTCCTGATCGTACTCCGAAAGTGCATTTTGCCGGGTTTAGCTTAAGCTGATATTTCCGAAGTCGATCAAAAAGTTTCCGAAGATATTGAATGTGGTCCATTTCGTTTTTGGACTTGGCTATCATGTCGTCCACATATACTTCTATTTCCTTGTGGATCATGTCGTGGAATAGTGTGACCATAGCCCTTTGATATGTTGCCCCCGCGTTCTTCAGTCCAAACGGCATTACTCGATAACAAAAGGTACCCCACGGTGTAATGAAGGAGGTTTTTTCTCTATCCTCCACGGCCAGTTTGATCTGGTTGTACCCTGCGTACCCATCCATGAAGGAATACAACGTGTTAGTAGCGGTATGGTCCACCAGGCGTGTCTATATGTGGTAGGGAAAGTCGTCCTTTGGACTTGCTCGATTGAGGTCCCTATAATCCACGTAGACCTGACCTTCCGGTCTTTGATGACGGTACTATGTTGGCCAACCATTCGGGTACTGAACTACCGGAAATTGGCATCAACTGTCTTTGCACCTCCTCCTTATCATTAAGGACCAGTCGTTTAATTCTCCGAGTTTTTGCTTTATAGGTCGGAACCCTCTTTTAGTGGCAATCGTGTTCCACTATGCTCATGTCGAGCCTCACATGTCATGGTCATGACCAATGCTGAATAGCGAATTCCATATATTCTTTTATGGAGGCAGTATGTAATCCGCTTCTATTCTGCGATTACTTATTTTCCATTTGGGTGCGATGTTCACCTTTTTATCCTCATCCTCTTTTCCCAAATTGATAGTTTCTATTTCTTCCTGATGTGGTTGTATGATGCGTGTTTCTTTTTCAGCATCCTTTGCATGTCCGAGAAATGGTCTCCGCTCACTGTCGGACTCGGTCCATTCGCCTTCCGTTTCCGAGTCCATGGGGATTCATCAATCATAGACATGATGCGTTTTAGGTTCTGTTTTAGTCATAGATTTTTATTATTCAATTTATTTATGAAAGAATAATAAATATAAGAGAGAAAAGAATGAATGGAGTGAATGCCTCGTATATTAAGGAAGATGATAATGTATATACAAGCCCTTTTAATCAAAATTCCTGCGGCCACGGGCGGGGACCGCAGGAGATATAGAGAAAGCTTAAAAAAAACCCTAGGGTCGGTCCTCCCTCTTCGCTACTCTGGCTTCGACAGAGGTTTGTCATCGGTGCTAGAAGCAGAGGCGTCAAAAGTAATCCACCCGGCATCGATTAACTCTTGAACCCGATACTTAAGGGCCAAGCAATTCTCTGTAGAGTGACCGGGTCCGCCTGAATGGTAAGCGCACTTTTCGTTCGGCTTATACCATTCGGGGTAGGGAGGCTCCAACTGTTTCTTGGGAGGGGCACAGGTCAAGAGTTTAGCCTCCAGCAGTTGAGGTAGCAGCAGCCCGTAGGAAGTGGAGATTGGAGTGAACTTCCTTTCTTTCTTGCGGGGCTGCTTAGACGTTTGTGGGGTAGAAGAAGGAGTGGCAAAATTGATTGCGTGTACAGATTCGTCCTTCTTCTTGCCGACGGGCTTCCTGAAGGAGACACCATCTTGGGAGGACTGTGCGATCTTCCCGCTCCTCAGTCCTTGCTCCACCCTCTCGCCTACAGTGACTATGTCCGAGAAGAGGTTAGAGGTACTGGCTATTGCCTTGTCATAGTACGCTCCTGTCAGTGAGTCGATGAACATAGCCACTGTTTCCTTGTCCGTCAAAGGAGGCTCTATCTGGGCTGCCATTTCCCTCCACCTTTGGGCATACGCTTTAAAGGGCTCGTCGTTCCTCTTGCTCAGCGCTCTAAGATCTGACCTGTCGGATGTCAGATCAATGTTATAACGGTAGCGATGGAGGAAAGCGTCTGCCAGCTGCTTCCAGTTCTGGACCTGCCCTCTCTCCAATTGCATGTACCAGTTGAGAGCCGTGTCCGCCAGACTCTCCTGAAAGCAGTGGATCAGGAGTTTCTCGTTGTCAGCATGGGCGACCATCTTACGGCAATACATCGTAAGATGGTTCTTAGGGCAGGTCAGCCCGGAGTACTTGGGGAAGTCCGGGACCTTGAATTTGGGAGGGAAACGGATGTCCTTTACGAGGCACATGTCAGCCACCTCCTTGACGTTGAAGTTATGCCCTTCGACCGCCTTCAGCCTCTCCTCCAGGGCGGAGAGTTGTTGTTTGGATATTTCTGGGGTAAGGATGCGAGCAGTCTTAACATCCTTATCGCCAAAGAAGTGCTCCTCCTCCTCCTCATGAGGAGGGATATGCTCAGCTTGGCCCTCACCGCCCTTGCTCTGGCCCTGGCGCACGACCTCCATTAATTGGGCCACCTGCTCGCGGAGAATGTTAACCTCTGCAGTGAGCTTCCGATTTTGCTCCTCTAGATTTTCCATTGCCTTAGCCTTTTGCGCACGAGTACGAGTGGGGAGAGGACCAGCCACTTTCTAGAATGTCCAAGCAGTTTTATTAATGCATGTTGAGTGCTTAAGCTATCATGAGTATGCTTATTTATGAGAGGTTTTAAATGATGCTGAATGCACTCTCATTTTCATTTTCTCTCTTTCTTTTTTTCTTTACTCATGATATGATGTAATATGGATGAGTTGACTTTGTCAGAAGTTTGTTTATTTTTTGATGTTTTTGTACTTTTTTGTATTTTATTTGTTTATTTTATAGCCTTTTATCTCTTTTGTCGGAACTGCGTGGCTACTTAGCTTGCAAAGAACCTGAAACCAGGCTAGCTAAAAGGCAGACTGTCCGAGATAAAATATAGCTTTATGCGAAAGAAATATTTAGCGTCCCTTATCTCTTCTGTCGGAACTGCGTGGCTACTTAGCTTGCAAAGAACCTGAAACCAGGCTAGCTAAAAGGCAGACTGTCCGAGATAAGGGTGTTTATTTGTAAAATATTTTTTGTGATTTTGTTCTGTTGTTTGTTTATGCTATGCAACATACAAATGCAACAAACATATGCACACACAATTCAATCATCCCCGAACAGGCGAGATTCTGTTTTTATCACGAGGTAGGGTTCTCCTACAGAAAAGTGTATTGGCAAGGGTAGGTTCTAACTGTTCTCACCAGGCTAAGGCCCCCAAGGTGCCCCCATTATAGGGTCCCCACTCTCCAGCCGTCCGACCATGCTCAACACTAAGGCCGTAGTCGGTCTTGTTGCCAAAAGAGGAAGGTTATCACCTTGAGTGGTGGTTTCCGATCACACTAGTGGGCACAAGGCCCTAACCGCAGCTGAACCGTACTCGCCACCCACTCCCTATGGTTATCTCACTTGCCCCCGGGTATAGGAGGAACTGTAGTGTGCAAGGGACTCGTGTGCAATTTATATATCAAGCAATTGCGTAAGTATAAACAAACAACAGTTTATTGAAAGCCAAACAATAAAACATGTTATAATACAAGGCAGGGTAAAAGCGCTTATTTTCTTGGTTTAATTATTGTTAAGTCAGCCCATCACTAAATGGGAACAACTCTCTAGGCTTCCCCAGTGGAGTCTCCATCTGTCGCCGCCTCCCCGAAAACGGGGGCACGGTCGGAGCGACGCGACGGTTTTTCGACTCTTCTTGTTTTCGCGTTTTTTATTGGTGGTTACAACGTCTTCAGGCTGTCCGATAACCGGGCTAATCTGGAGACGAGGTTTTCGAAAAGTGTCCTTGAGTTGTCCGACAACCAGGCTAACCCAAGGACTTATTTATTTTGGGTTCTATGGAGTCGCCACCGATATTTTTACCATAAACATCGGAAAAGGGGTTAAAAAGGCGTTGGTTTTCGAAAACCAACTTTGGTCATTAGAACCAGAGTTGGGTAAGGGAGTTAGTTACGTGCAAAGGGAGTATTAGTCCCTTTACGACGCCCCTTTTGGGTTCCCTATGACAGGCCGACTATTTGCGAATAATTAAACTTAGAAAATTGTGCTTTTACCCTTTTTATTATGCAGAATTTGAATATATGACTACATGGCCCTAGCTTCTATTGCGTAATTTAAATAGCAGTAATTTCAAAAAGAGAATGAGGATATGCACCTCCAAAGCAAGCTTTATAACAAAAAGAGAGGGTGCGTTTTGGCAACCCTTCACTCTACAACTCTCAGAAACTCCGGTAATGCCTCGGAGGGATTCTAAAGAAGATTTAGGACACTCTGTATATGCCTAAAGACACTCAGAAGCTCCGGAAATGCCTCAGAGGGATTCTTAGAGAGAGAAATTCTAGAGAGAAGGGAGAACTCTTGGTTTTCTGTGTGGGAATGAGGGGGGGAGAGCCCCTATTTATAGTTTTTCGCGCTGTCAGGGTCCAGACCGCCGTTCTCGTCTGACAGGGTCGAGACCGCCGTCTCGTAATTCGAGACCGCCGTCTCGCTCATGTCACGGGGTCGAGACTGCCGTCTGGAAAATCCAGACCGCCGTCTCGACTTGGCGAGAATCGAGACCGCCGTCTGGAAAACCCAGACCGCCGTCTCGTTTTTGCGAGTGTCGAGACTGCCGTCTGGAAAATCGAGACGGCGGTCTCGTCCTGGCGTTGAAACGAGACGGCGGTCTGGTATTCCCAGACGGCGGTCTCGTCCCTTCAGGGCGAAAAACTTTATTTTGGGCCAAAAAACCTTCCTATCTTGGTACGGGAGCCTAATAGTCTCTCCTAGTGGCTTGTTAAGCTCCGGCCGTCTTCAAATAGGAAGCTTTCTGACTTTATTTGGAGGCCGGGCAAGATTTGGGGTCTACACTGCAAACAAATGACAAATGTGCTAACCTGAAACTTAGCGTCTAAACGCTGAGTCCGAAATGCCTGCCATGTCTCCTCATCCAAAAACTGATACTGGTCACATGGGTTCTTGTTGCTCAATGCCCCATATATGTATCGACTAGTCAGATCACTCTTAAAACCTCTCCAGACGTTCCTCAAGCATATGAGATCCACTTTGTCCTCAACAAAGTGGTGTTAGGGACATCATATGTGACCTACACAATAAAAATAACATGAAGTTCCCAAAAAGTTAAATATATATATACATGTTAAATGCTCAATAAGAGTAGGTACCAGGATACTCGCCAAATCTGGTTCTTCGGTGTCTCTAGAACATGGTCCCAATCCTCAATAAGAATACTAACCTTGCTTCTCCCAAGCAAGGCCACATAGCTAGTGAATCTAGCACCGTGCTCTCCTGTGGCTCTACCCGTTTGGATGTCAAACTGGATAGGCAATTTCCGATCGGAGCTACGATCGATATTCAACTCCCTCAACCGTGTAGCACGCCTACCCTTTTTCCTGGTAGACGGTCGACTCCGATCACCACCTTGTGTAGGAGGGGGGACTGTGTAGGAGGAGGGGTACCAGATGAATCTGCCATATCTGTGTTCAAAGAAAAAAATAATAGTTATTAGTTTAGACAAAAAAGTGCATACATTAAAAAATAATACATTAAAAAAAATGTTCCCGAATAACTTCAGTCGGTAATCTTCGCTCATTCAAGCAGTTAACACAAGGGCAATAGAATCTTCCATCATTATCCGCAACATTCATCTTAGCAAATTCAAGGAATTGTTCTACTCCACTATCATATTCATTTGTTGTTCGTCTATAATTGATCCAACTCCGATCCATTGTTACCTTCTAATTTTCAAAATAACTACATTATAATACAAATCTAATTTTCAAAATCAAAATCACGAAAGAATGCCTACAGAAACACATTCAAATGACTAAACTACTTACAATACGTCTCTAAATTAGCTAAAGGCACCCGCGAACTTCCATCTCTTGAAAGCATTATTACATACCAGATTCAAAAAATGTAAACCTACAATGGCTAAAGCAAGCACGAAAACTTACCTCTTGAAGACCTACAGAGGTGGCAGCTGGCCTGACGTGCAGAGCTGGGTGGGGAGAAACGTGCACAGGCGACGGGCACCAACGAAAGTAGCAGCATGCGGCACGACGACAGTAGCAGCTGGCGTGACGAGCAGAGCTGGGTGGGGAGAAACGTACAAAGGCGAAGACGTTCGTAGAAGATACAGAGAGAACGGGGAGCTCTGCTATGGGTGAAGTGAGAAATGGAGTGTCGCGGGAGGTGTAAAACAAAGGATATTATGTCGGCTTCCCTAACACCCGTCATCAAATACACTTTCTATGTCGGGTAAAACTTAACTGACATAGAAAGTGAACTTTCTATGTCTTAACTTTTACCCGACATAGAAAGTTAACTTTCCACTTACTATGTCGGTTAAAATTTACCCGACATAGAAAGTTTATGATTTAATTACAAAATTGCCACCGCGCTACATACTATGACGGGTGGACTACGACCGTGATAAAAACTCGTCATAGAATGCTATTTTTCCACTAGTGTCATCTGAGTTCATTTGCTTAAGACACTTTGTAGACCAAAAAACATAAAGATAGTTTAGAATAACCGCCAAGTGAAATAAGCATGTATGAAAACATGAATTGGGGTACACTCGATACCTGTACACTGACCCATCTTGTTTGATTCATCTTTGTCTTTGGCGTTCGAAGTGTAACACCCTACCTTATAAACCCTCAATCATAAGAATTAATAATTTTTAGCAGAATTTTTTTTAACCGATAATAATCTTTCCCTTGTACATAATATTAATATACATAAATTTTCAATACTCATTCTTGCATTTCATCATTTTAAAAAGTACTAAGGGTAAACATTCATAATTACATATAGATAAAATACTAGTACAGTCCTTCAAAATATTAAGGGCAACATTGGGGATACTTCCTACAGAGTAGCTAACTACATAAAAGAGTAACTACTACCCAGTACCATGTAGGTCTATGTACTACAAAAGACTGCCTATAAAAGTTTAGATATGTTTATCCCAATACATGTTGTCATCATTGTGGCTCCCAGCTAATGAGTATGAGTGTCATATTCATCGGGTGTGGAATCTGTGTCATCCCCCCTCTCTTCAAACAATGACCGATCAGGTCCAACGAGTACCGCAAGCACAAAGGAAATAAAGAAAACAGAAAGACAAGAGGGTGAGCAACAGTTCATACATCATTTTAAAATCAACATCATAAACATTCACAAGTCAATCAAATTCCAAATGATTGATGTTAATGATGCATGATCCTAATATGTTTTCTAAAATGTTTATGCATGCGGGCCCGAATCATTTCTCAAATCAGTACTGGGGTAGCCAGGAGTTGACACTACTAGGCATGGAAAATCCACCCACGGGATTATTGAGACCCATGCTCAAATATAAACCCAGTAGCTCACTGACCATTGATATACGGTAAGAGCACAGTCAGGTACAGGAGAGTTTGTACAGTGGGATCCCCGACAACAGGTAGCGAGCCTGGGTCTTTTAGGGCCTCCAACCACTACCCTTCCTATCCTCAAGTCCTCCCTCAGGGCCACCCTATTGTATTCTCAGAGTCCATAATCTCTGATTCCCTAGATTTCACAAATCACCATTTTCAGATGAGTAATGTATGAGTCCCTAAGTGGTTTTTCTTAAAAATTCACATTTTTCCAAAAATTTTGACAGAGTTTCCCTTGTAATACGGACATCCAAAAAATTTCAAATCACCTGTTACAAGTAGAAAACTTCCAATACAGTTCAAAAAGGGTTCACAACCCATCATTCAATTTAATTTTCAATGAATTTTCTCATGAAAAACCACTATGCATATAAATGCTCACTCAAAGACAATACATATCATAATAGAGTACCAAGCATGCATTTTACACCATCATACACGTAAGCAATTCATTATCACTTTCACAACCAAACATATAATGAAATCACAATTATCAATCATAACAAATTTAGACAAATTCAACAAATAAGGTCAAACAAGTTTATGATGTAATCCTTACTATATAGCCCACCCCTTACCTGATACGTTCACACTTATTCCTTTCAAAGCTTGATGTTGTGTTTCAGCAAAATCTATATACGTAATAAAATGCTAGTTAGAATCTTATATTTCTATGATTCTATCTCATGAGAATTTAAATTCACTTTGTATTGCTAATCCATTTCTAATAATATTTTAAGCTCACATTCAGCTTACAATTAACTTAGAAAATTATCCTATTTTGTAGGCACTTAGAGTAGAAAGAATCCTAATAACAACCATGGACAAGGTTCAGTATTTCGAAATTTTCTAGAGTTATATAAGCTGTTTTGGCATGAGATTGGAGCCAAAATTTCAATAACTTAATTACCTACAATATTGATGAAGGAAATAAATTCAAATACCCTATAGAATAGATGCAGTTTTCAGTGGTTGTTTCCAACTAGGCTCAATTAC
Organism: Sphenostylis stenocarpa; assembly: GCA_963425845.1. Classification (NCBI taxonomy): domain Eukaryota; kingdom Viridiplantae; phylum Streptophyta; class Magnoliopsida; order Fabales; family Fabaceae; genus Sphenostylis; species Sphenostylis stenocarpa. The sequence continues at coordinate 59,051,633 of OY731404.1, forward strand.
AATAACACTCTGAACATGCCTTGGTAATTGGATTATAAATCTTGCTACACATAAGATATTAACATGAAATAAATTTCTAAATTTCGGGGATATAATTTCCTACAACTTTTATGAAGGAATCAAGTCCTAATTTCACACGTATCAATCTCAGTAATTCAATAACCTAGGCTGTTGAAATAGGGCTACCTCTTAGCGTCACAGCTAGAACACTTGATAGTAAAATAGGCATAACTTAAGCTATAAATATCCGTTTAATGTGAAACCAGTTTCTAAATTTCAACAACTTAAAGAGCTACAAATTTCATGAAGATACTAATTTCTAATTCTGTTCACAAAAGTCCCAAATATTCAATGAATAGTACCTACGAATTAGGGCTCTTAAAGTTTTTAGCTTAACCACTTCTAATCCTCAATTTTAAGCATTATTCTAGTATTCTAGGTGTAAAACCTACAATAACATTCTTCCTACACCCATTCAAGCTGAGCCAAGTGAGGAGAAAAATAGAAAATGCACCGTTTTGAAAAATAAAATGGTAGAAATGTAGAGAAGATTGAGATAAACCAATTTACCTCTTGGAGCTCCTCAAGAAAACCAAGATTTTTCCCTCAAAATCAAGCTTGAAGGTAAGGAAAGTTTTGAGTGAAAGAGAGAAACGAGGAACCTACGAGAAAAAATCGCAGAACGACACTTTTTCTTATAAAAGTGAAACATTTCACCTAATAATCCGCTCAGCGCATTTCCGATGCGCCCAGCGAATTATAGGCCGCAAGTAATAAGATTTCAAACCACAATCCGCTCAGCGCATTTCTGATGCGCCCAGCGGATTACATTACAAAAAATTTTATCTTTATTTTCTCCTTTTTACCCTAGCCAGGATTTGAACCTACAACCCCTAAGACTCCAACATCAGTCCAAACCATATTAACAATCATATGTTTCTTGTCAATTTATACACATAATAAACTTTTAATGTACCCACACTCAATGCATAAAAGAAAACAATAATTTCTAAATGTGACAATTAAAATTGTTAAGTCCATACTCTTTCAATTTCAACCCTAAATCATATAATTACTATCAGACGTCCAGTTGCCCGCAAAACGGATCAATTTTAAGTATTTTCTAAAAATTCCAGAAAAATTCTAGAAAAACACAAATTATCTAACAAACATCAAACTCTACAGTTTCTTTACCCAATTCCTAATAATTTAATTATTAAAATTTTGACAAAGATTTTGTCAAAATTTAACAAACCAGGGGTATTGAGAATCAGGATGTTACAACTCTCCCCCCCCCCTTAAATAAATTTCGTCCTCGAAATTTGCGTACCTGAAAGGAACAATTGAGGATAAGATTCCCTCATCTTTTCCTCTAACTCCCAAGTAGCATCTCCATCTCCTGCTCCACTCCAAATAACTTTAACCAAAGCTATTTCTTTTCCACGGAGTTTCTTAATCCTTCGATCACCGATTTGGATAGGTTGTGTTTCATAAGTAAGATTGTCTCTAATTTGGATAATGTCTTGTTCAAGTATATGAGAAGGGTCTGAAATATATTTTCGTAATTGTGACACATGAAAAACATTGTGGATGTTAGAAAGAAAAGGAGGTAGAGCTACTTGATAAGCTATTGGACCAATCCTCTTCATTATTTGGTACGGGCCAATAAACTTAGGCGTGAGTTTCCTTGACTTCATTGCTCGTCCAACCCCAGTTGTAGGCGTGACTCGCAAGAACACATGATCTCCTTCTTGAAACTCTAGAGGCTTTCTCCTTTTGTCATAGTAACTTTTTTTGTCGACTTTGAGTTGCTCTCATCTTCTCTTGAACTAATTTAATCTTCTCTGTGGTCTGTTGCACTAATTTTGGACCTAGAAGTAAGTTTTCACCTGTCTCAAACCAACATAATGGTGTTCTTCATTTCCTTCCATAAAGAGCTTCAAACGGGGTCATCCTAATGCTAGCGTGAAAACTATTGTTGTATGTAAATTCAATCAATGACAAGAACTTATCCCAACTTCCTTTGTGATCTAACACACAAGCTCGTTGTAGGTCCTCCAAAGATTGAATGGTTCGTTCTGATTGTCCATCAGTCTGAGGATGATAAGCAGAACTTAGCCGAAGCTTTGTCCCAAGAGCTTGATGTAAACTTGTCCAGAACCTTGAGGTGAAACGAGGGTCTCTATCTGACACAATACTAGCAGGTATGCCATGCAATCTTACCACTTCCTTAATGTACAATTGAGTAAGCTTCTCCAAGGAATAACGAATGTTGATGGGAATAAAATGAGCAAATTTTGTCAACCTGTCAATTATTACCCACACAGAATCGTGACCAGTCGGTGTTCGAGGTAATGAAGTTACAAAATCCATAGCTATGCTATCCCATTTCCATTCCGGCACATCTAATGATTGTAACATCCCTGATGGTCTTTGATGTTCTACTTTGGCTTTTTGACACACCAAGCAAGCTGCAACATACTCTGCCACTTCCTTTTTCATCCCAGGCCACTAGAATATTTTCTTCAAATCTTGATACATCTTTGTTGTTCCAGGATGGATACTCATGTTACTCTTATGTGATTCCTCCAAAACGGTCTTTCGCAATTCCTGATAAGAAGGAATACAAATTCGTCCTTTGAAACATAAGATTCCATCTGTCCCTTCCACAAATTCTATTTCTTTCCCTTGTTTAACTAATTCCTTCTTCTCACAGAGAAAAATATCCTCTAATTGAGCTTCGTGTACTTGTTGTAGAAAATCACTAGTGATAGTGAGAGTACCACATGTAACACTTTTGAAACTAAACTCAATTGCTAAATTCAGACTTTGGAATTCTTCGATCAATTCCATTTCTCTTATCATCATAAATGCTGCATGTAAAGATTTTCTACTAAGTGCATCTGCAACTACATTCCCTTTTCCAGGATGATAGTGCAATTCAAACTCATAGTCTTTCAAAAATTCCATCCACTGTCTTTGACGCATATTCAATTCCTTTTGATCAAAGAGATATTTCAGGCTCTTATGATCACTATACACTATGAATTTTGCTCCATACAAATAGTGTCTCCAAATCTTCAGAGCAAACACTACTGCAGCTAATTCTAAATCATGGGTGGAATAATTTATCTCATGTGGTCGTAGTTGTCGAGAAGCATACGCCACTACCTTTCTATCTTGCATCAATACACAACCCAATCCCAATTTAGATGCATCACAATACACTTCAAAATTCTTGTTAGGTTCTGGTAAAATTAGCACCGGTGAGGAAGTAAGACGATTTTTTCAATTCTTGAAAGCTAGTCTCACATTGTAAGGTCCACACAAAAGATTGTCCCTTTCGAGTCAACTTGGTTAATGGGTAAGCTAATCGAGAAAAACCCTCAATAAACCGTCGATAGTATCCTGCTAATCCTAGAAAACTCCTTATTTCAGTGACCGTTCTTGGTTGTTCCCACTTCAAGACCGCCTCAACCTTAGCTGGATCAACAACTATCCCTTCTTCATTAATGACATGTCCAAGAAAATTCACTTCATTTAGCCAGAACTCACACTTGGATAATTTTGCATACAACTGTTTTTGTCTCAAGATTTGCAGCACAGTTCTTAAGTGTTCAACATGCTCCTCCTTGCTCTTTGATTATATAAGGATGTCATCAATGAATACAACTACAAACTTATCCAGAAAAGGGTGAAAAATCCGATTCATATAGTCCATGAAAGCAGTTGGAGCATTTGTCACTCCAAAAGGCATAACCAAATACTCATAGTGTCCGTAGCGTGTTCTAAAAGCAGTCTTTGGTATATCCTCAGATCGTACTCTAATATGATGATACCCCGATCTTAAATCAATCTTTGAAAATATTTTTGCCCCGCGTAGTTGATCCATCAAATCATCTATTCTTGGTAATGGGTATTTATTCTTTATCGTCACCTTATTTAGTTGTCTGTAGTCAACACAACCGCATACTCCCATCCTTCTTCTTCACCAAAAGTACTGGTGCTCCCCACGGTGACACACTCGGTCTAACAAATTGTTTCTCCAAGAGTTCTTCTAATTGCTTTTTAAGTTCAGATAGTTCCAATGGAGACATTCTATATGGGGCTATGGAAATAGGTCCTGCTTCTGGTACCAAATCAATACTGAATTCTAATTCTCATTCTGGGGGTAATCCTGAAATATCATCAGGAAAAACTTCAAGATATTCTCTCACTATTGGCACATCAACCAACTTTTCTTCCTTTCCTTCTACCAATAAAGACATTACAAATCCCTGAACTTCCTTCAAGGAAACATCTTCATAATTGGCACTTTGAATCCTTGACTTCTCAGAATTATTTTGCTCAAAATCTCTAAACACAATAATCTTTTTACAACATTCTATAATGACATGGTTATCAGATAACCAGTCCAATCCCAAAATAACCTCCAGTCCTTTTAAAGGAAGGCAGAAGAGATTCACTCCAAAGTTTCTACCATCTATACTAATGGGACACTCCCAACATGCTTTTGTAGTGATAACAGGGTCATTATTCGGGGTATGCACCGACAAATCAAATGGCAATGCTATAGTAGGCAAATCTAAACGTTCCCACACAACTATAAGAAATAAATGAATGTGATGCACCTGAATCAAACATCACAGATAAAGGAGTATCTTGGATAATACATGTACCTCCAATCATCATGTCAGAGTTAGATGCTTTTTCTTCGGTCATTGCAAAAAAATTACCATGAGCTTTTGGCCTGCTAGCTACCCCTCCACCAGGATTTCGGTTGTGATAGTTTCCATTGCCTCCATCTCCTTCCTTCTTAATCATCGGACAGTCACGGGACATATGCCCAGGCTTGTTACAACTAAAGCATATTAATGGTTTTACTGGGCAATCTTTTCTGTAGTGTTCTCCTCTACAAGCAAAGCATTTTCCTCTTGGTGAGGCTGACATATAGTTTTCACTATTACCACGGTTCTGAGAAAACTCAATTGTGGGTCCCCTTTGACGTTGTTGTCTCTGATAGGGTTGTCCTCTTCCAAATCGTCTCCTTTGATTGCGTTGAGGCCCATAGTTCTTCGTTCCTGAAGACTCAGAACGATGTTCTCGAAACTTAGCAATCCTTGCCTTATGATCTTCTTCAAAAATCCTGCATCTGTTCACCAATGTAGGAAACTCCTGAATTTCCTACATTCTTATGGCTTCCTTAATCTCAAGGCGAAATCCATTAACAAACTTCACACACCTTGACCTCTCATTGATGGCATTGTGGTAGTGGGGATGATATCGTGAAAGTTCTTCAAACTTTGCCGCGTACTCTCCTACATTCATGGATCCTTGTGTCAGTGGCAAGAACTCCATCTCTTTCTTCTCTCGAACATCTTGTGGAAAGTACTTCTCCAAAAATCTCGCTTGAAACAAAGGCCATGTAATCATTATACCTTCCCCCTCCAATCTTTGTCTCACTCCGTCCCACCAATATTCAGCATCTTCTATTAATGCATAAGCAGCAAACACCACCTTATCATTCTCTGTGCATCGTAGGGCACGAAAAATCTTCTCCATTTCTCTGAGCCAAACTTGTGCACCTTCAGGATCATATCCTCCCTTGAATCGAGGAGGGTTCATCTTCTCAAATAAGTCCAATCTCGTCAAAACATCATCACCTCGAGGAACACGATCCTGTTGCACTCGAGCTTGTCGATCCTGCTCCATTGTAACAATTAGTCTCTCCATTGAACTAGTTAATCCAGCACCTTGTCCAGCCATTGATTCCTGATAGTCGAATCAAATTAAACTAAGTTATCAGGAAATCATCATTGATATTTAATCATGGTAATTTCCTACACATAATTCCCCACAAAGAGTGCACAAAAGCCTAAGTAGACCTTTCCCCAGGCCTAAAGGGTCAAACTGCTCTGATACCACTAATTGTAACACCCTACCTTATAAACCCTCAATCATAAGAATTAATAATTTTTAGCAGAATTTTTTTTTAACCGATAATAATCTTTCCCTTGTACATAATATTAATATACATAAATTTTCAATACTCATTCCTGCATTTCATCATTTTAAAAAGTACTAAGGGTAAACATTCATAATTACATATAGATAAAATATTAGTACAGTCCTTCAAAATATTAAGGGCAACATTGGGGATACTTCCTACAGAGCAGCTAACTACATAAAAGAGTAACTACTACCCAGTACCATGTAGGTCTATGTACTACAAAAGACTGCCTATAAAAGTTTAGATATGTTTATCCCAATACATGTTGCCATCATTGTGGCTCCCAGCTAATGAGTATGAGTGTCATATTCATCGGGTGTGGAATCTGTGCCATCTCCGCTCTCTTCAAACAATGACCGATCAGGTTCAACGAGTACCGCAAGCACAAAGGAAATAAAGAAAATAGAAAGACAAGAGGGTGAGCAACAATTCATACATCATTTTAAAATCAACATCATAAACATTCACAAGTCAATCAAATTCCAAATGATTGATGTTAATGATGCATGATCCTAATATGTTTTCTAAAATGTTTATGCATGCGGGCCCAAATCATTTCTCAAATCAGTACTGGGGTAGCCAGGAGTTGACACTACTAGGCATGGAAAATCCACCCACGGGATTGTTGAGACCCATGCTCAAATATAAACCCAGTAGCTCACTGACCATTGATATACGGTAAGAGCACAGTCAGGTACAGGAGAGTTTTTACAGTGGGATCCCCGACAACAGGTAGCGAGCCTGGGTCTTTTGGGGCCTCCAACCACTACCCTTCCTATATCCTCAAGTCCTCCCTCAGGGCCTCCCTATTGTATTCTCAGAGTCCATAATCTCTGATTCCCCAGATTTCACAAATCACCATTTTCAGATGAGTAATGTATGAGTCACTAAGTGGTTTTTCATAAAAATTCACATTTTTCCAAAAATTTTGACAGAGTTTCCCCTGTAATACGGACATCCAAAAAATTTCAAATCACCTGTTACAAGCAGAAAACTTCCAATACAGTTCAAAAAGGGTTCACAACCCATCATTCAATTCTTTCAATTTAATTTTCATTGAATTTTCTCATGAAAAACCACCATGCATATAAATGCTCACTCAAAGACAATACATATCATAATTGAGTACCAAGCATGTATTTTACACCATCATACATGTAAGCAATTCATTATCACTTTCACAACCAAGCATATAATGAAATCACAATTATCAATCATAACAAATTTAGACAAATTCAACAGATAAGGTCAAACAAGTTTATGATGTAATCCTTACTATATAGCCCACCCCTTACCTGATACGTTCACACTTATTCCTTTCAAAGCTTGATGTTGTGTTTCAGCAAAATCTATATACATAATAAAATGCTAGTTAGAATCTTATATTTCTATGATTCTATCTCATGAGAATTTAAATTCACTTTGTATTGCTAATCCATTTCTAATAATATTTTAAGCTCACATTCAGCTTACAATTAACTTAGAAAATTATCCTATTTTGTAGGCACTTAGAGTAGAAAGAATCCTAATAACAACCATGGACAAGGTTCAGTATTTCGAAATTTTCTAGAGTTATATAAGCTTTTTTGGCATGATATTTGAGCCAAAATTTCAATAACTTAATTACCTACAATATTGATGAAGGAAATAAATTCAAATACCCTATAGAATAGATGCAGTTTTCAGTGGTTGTTTCCAACTAGGCTCAACTACAATAACACTCTGAACATGCCTTGGTAATTGGATTATAAATCTTTCTACACATAAGATATTAACTTGAAATAAATTTCTAAATTTCGGGGATATAATTTCCTACAACTTTTATGCAGGAATCAAGTCCGAATTTCACACGTATCAATCTCAGTAATTCAAAAACCTAGGCTGTTGAAATAGGGCTACCTCTTAGCGTCACAGCTAGAACACTTGATAGTAAAATGGGCATAACTTAAGCTATAAATATCCGTTTAATGTGAAACCAGTTTCTAAATTTCAAGAACTTAAAGAGCTACAAATTTCATGAAGATACTAATTTATAATTCTGTTCACAAAAGTCTCAAATATTCAATGAATAGTACCTATGAATTAGGGCTCTTAAAGTTTTTAGCTTAACCACTTCTAATCCTCAATTTTAAGCATTATTCTAGTATTCTAGGTGTAAAACCTACAATAACATTCTTCCTACACCCATTCAAGCTGAGCCAAGTGAGGAGAAAAATAGAAAATGCACCGTTTTGAAAAATAAAACGGTAGAAATGTAGAGAAGATTGAGATAAACCAACTTACCTCTTGGAGCTCCTCAAGAAAACCAAGATTTTTCCCTCAAAATCAAGCTTGAAGGTAAGGAAAGTTTTGAGAGAAAGAGAGAAACGAGGAACCTATGAGAAAAATTCGTAAAACGACACTCTTTCTTTTAAAAGTCAAACATTTCACCTAATAATCTGCTCAGTGCATTTCCGATGCGCCCAACGGATTATAGGCCGCAAGTAATAAGATTTCAAACCACAATCCGCTCAGCGCATTTCTGATGCGCCCAGCGGATTACATTACAAAAAATTTTATCTTTATTTTCTCCTTTTTACCCTAGCCAGGATTTAAACCTACAACCCCTAAGACTCCAACATCACTCCAAACCATATTAACCATCATATGTTTCTTGTCAATTTATACACATAATAAACTTTTAATATACCCACACTCAATGCATAAAAGAAAACAATAATTTCTAAATGTGACAATTAAAATTGTTAAGTCCATACTCTTTCAATTTCAACCCTAAATCATATAATTACTATCAGGCGTCCAGTTGCCCGCGAAACGGATCAATTTTAAGTATTTTCTAAAAATTCCAGAAAAATTCTAGAAAAACACAAATAATCTAATAAACATCAAACTCTGCAGTTTCTTTACCCAATTCCTAATAATTTAATTATTAAAATTTTGACAAAGATTTTGTCAAAATTTAACAAACCAGGGGTATTGAGAATTAGGATGTTACACGAAGCCTCCTTTCAGCTCTATATGCAAGTAGGGCACTGAAATAACAAGAAGTTAATATAAATATCATACCGTATTGGATATTCACATGCGAAACAGTCATATGAGTTTACTTACTTGTTAAAAACGTTGAGCATATGTGTTATGTGCTTATAGTGACGACGTAATGAATCAAAATAATACAATGTCTCATCTCGAGTATTGATAGCAATTAAAATCCAATACGAACTAAAATTATTGAACACAATACAAAGTGAGGAAAACTACCTAGATAATCAACTAAATTTTTGAACTAAATTTTACCAACTATAACAAATCACAATATAATCAACTACCTAGATAATTATTGGCCAAGGAAAACTTTTTTCCCAAACTGTCCAAATTGGGACAACTTGAGTTTCAAAATAATAATTCTAAATCATTATTTAGAAACTCAAATGGGAAACTAAAGGTTCACTTAAGTTCATATATAATAATATCATTTAACAAGCATCTAAAATTACTAAAACTATCAACAAAAACATCATACATAATCTCTAATACAAAATATTTTAGGGTCACACTAAACCATATATATATATCCTAGCTAGCTTATATTCTATTTCAAAACACAATTTCAAGATCATAATGTAGGCAAAAATAAACAATTCAGACCAAACTAAGATATTAATAAATCAAAATACTAATTTTAAATTGTAATTTCTAATTCACACTCACCATAAAATTTAACTAAATGTATCAGAATCAAAACAGGGGTGCAAATTGTATCTAATATCACATTAATTCAAATAATTATACTATAATAAATCAAATAAAAGCCTAAAAAATATATAATGCACTAACCAATTGTAGACCTCCCAATAAGTGCGCCCTACAACAACAATGGCGAATGAAGAATGGAACGCAAACTTGACGATACACAAATATACTTCAATGGAGTTGTAATACCCAACTGAGTAATGAGAGCAAGGGAATGAGAGAGATTGAAGACATAGAGGGAAATGGAGAGAACCTAGAGCAAGTGGGAGAGCACAAAATGAGAAAGAGGGAGAGAATGTACCTTTAGTTTAATGGAAGATGCAGAGAGTGAGAAAGAGAGCATAGAGAGCGGCAAAAAATGCAAGCATAGAGAGCAGCAAAAAACGCAGAAACAGAGAGCACGAGGTTGAAGAAAGGGGGTTTATGGTTGTTAAGGTTCCAACATAAAACCAATTGGCAATATGTGGAGTAGCCTAACATGTATTTAAACCATACCAAATGACATGAGGTAGGCGATGTGGGACTTTCAACACACCCCTCCAACGAAGTCCGCCGACGAGTGGCGGATCTTGACCATTGATCTTGGGGGGCCAAATAATATATTATTAATAAATATAAAAGGAAGAAAGAAGATAAAAGGGTAAAAGGATAAAATTGTAAATATATACTTAAATATATTAAATGATCATTAAGTTAGAGAGAGACAAAATCATAAATTATATGAGAGTTATAAAACTGAGGAGGGGCTGAGAGGATAAAATTGTAAATATACAAGTAAATATATTAAATGTTAATTAAGTTTGGGGGGGCCAAAATCATAAATTACATGGGAGTTACAAGACTTTGGGGGGGCCACGGCCCCCCTCAGCTCCCAAGAAGATCTGCCACTGCCTGCCGGACCAGGCAAAGGGTACTTTTGACCCAACTAAAGGGCAACTTTTGGCCCATGACAATAACCGGAAAGATGTTAGGCTTTGGTTCTAATACCATGTGAAGGTTCCAACATAAAACCAATTGGCAATATGTGGAGTAGCCTAACATGTATTTAAACCATACCAAATGACATGAGGTAGGCGATGTGGGACTTTCAACAATGGTTTTTAAAAATAGGACTTTAGATAGTGGTTCGCCAAATAACCACTATCTAAACTACACTTATTATAGTGGTTTCACGAAATAACCGCTATCTAAAGTTATGATAACGGTTCTACGTGTCAACCGTTCTTTAAAGGTATGACATTAGATAGCGGTTATCACACAATCGCTTATAAATTATTTTAGAAAGCGATTCTTTTTGAACAACTATTAAAACATACTTTAGAGAGTGTTTTACTCCTAACCGCTATCTAATATGTATTTTTAAAAACGATTTTTGTTAACCGCTATCTAAAGTGTCGTCACAAAATCCTTTTTTTGTTGTAGTGTAACAACATATTCAACTTATTTAAAATTAGAAAATTATATCAAGTCAATCATTTTTTTTTCTTAAAATTTTGAAGTGGGCTCCATAAAATTTTTATTAAAAATACTTTTATATATTGAGGGTTGGAAATGTCATAAGATGATAATTTTGCACCTTTATATATGAATCTTACCTTCTCATTAGTTTGTTATAAAATACATTGAAAACATTACTATATCACAGTATATTGAATCATTTCATGACCTTTAGAATGATATTGAATACAAATGATAGGTTTTTCCTTCCTTAAATCTTCCAAATCCTGATATCTCTACACAATTAAAACATGAATTTAAAGAAAAATGATTATTTAGTATCATGGTTAGTGACACGTGTAATATACAATAAAAATGGTTGCATAAATGTGCATATAACCTTTTAAATCTCCTAACCAATTTTTACATTGTCACAAAGGGTGTTGATGGCAACAATTGCCCTTGAATTATAAAGAGGACTTTTTTGTTATCAAGATAACTTACAATGACAATTAAGAAAGCGTTTTCAAGATTCAAGGAGAATTTTTCTTTTAAGATACAAAATAAGGTGGATTGATTGAAATAAACACCAAATAAAACAAAACATAAATATTAATAATCCGACCTTGAATATGTTTTCTTATCATCAAAACATGATTTTTTTTAAGATTAGACATTCCCTAATATCTTGGTGTAACATCACTAAAAATCTGCTTAATTTCTTAGTGTAAGGGTTGTCGCCGCCTCCCCGAAAAAGGGGGCGCGGTCGGAGCGACGCGATGGTTTTTCGACCCTTCTTTGATTTTCGCATTTTTTTATTGGTGGTTACAACGTCTTCAGGCTGTCCGATAACCGGGCTAATCTGGAGACGAGGTTTTCGAAAAGTGTCCTTGAGTTGTCCGACAACCGGGCTAACGCAAGGACTTATTTATTTTGGGTTCTATGGAGTCGCCACCGATATTTTTACCATAAACATTGGAAAAGGGGTTTTGAAAAGGCGTTGGTTTTCGAAAACCAACTTTGGTCATTAGAACCAGAGTTGGGTAAGGGAGTTAGTTACGTGTAAAGGGAGTATTAGTCCCTTTACGACGCCCCTTTCGGGTTCCCTATGATAGGCCAGCTATTTGCGAATAATTAAACTTGGAAAATTGCGCTTTTACCCTTTTATTATGCGGTATTTAAATATGTGACTACATTGCCCTAGCTTCTATTGCATAATTTAAATGGCAGTAATTTCAAAGAATAGAGAATGAGGATATGCACCTCCAAAGCAAGCTTTATATTCAAAAAGAGGGTGCATTTTGGCAACCCTTCACTCTACAACTCTCGGAAAACTCCGGAAATGCCTCGGAGGGATTCTAAAGAAGATTTAGGACACTCGTGTATGCCTAAAGACGCTCGAAACTCCGGAAATGCCTCGGAGGGATTCTTAGAGAGAGAAATTCTAGAGAGAAGGGAGAGCTCTTGGTTTTTCTGTGGAATGAGGGGGGGAGAGCCCCTATTTATAGTTTTTCGCGCTGTCAGGGTCCAGACCGCCGTTCTCGCCTGACAAGGTCGAGACCGCCGTCTCGTAATTCGAGACCGCCGTCTTGCTCATGTCACGGGGTCGAGACCGCCATCTGGAAAATCCAGACCGCCTTCTCGACTTGGCGAGAATCGAGACCGCCGTCTGGAAAACCCAGACTGCCGTCTCGTTTTTGCGAGTGTCGAGACCGCCGTCTGGAAAATCGAGACGGCGGTCTCGTCCTGGCGTTGAAACGAGACGGCGGTCTGGTATTCCCAGACGGCGGTCTCGTCCCTTCAGGGAGAGAAACTTTATTTTTGGGCCAAAAAAACCTTCCTATCTTGGTACGGGAGCCTAATAGTCTCTCCTAGTGGCTTGTTAGGCTTTGGCCATCTTCAAATAGGGGATTTTCTGACTTCATTTGGAGCCCGGGCAAGATTTGGGGTCTACAGCTGCCCCCCATTTACCTGACTAGTTGACTGTTGGCTTTGTTATGCCAGACAGGTAGACAGGAAGGTAAAGGAGTTGACCCTCTTGCCCGGCTACCCTTCGGACTGCCGTCTTGTGGCGGATGATCCTCTGGGGAGATGTTGTGTTTGTGCACCTCCGGAATACTACTCCTGACGTAGCCGATCCCTTTGGTTGACACATGGTAAAACCTCCGGATACTACTCCTGACGTAGGCGATCCTTCGGTTGATGAGTATAAACCCCCCATCAGGCTGGTACGATTCGTTGTGTGGGACCGGATGGGTATGAACCCCCCATCAGGGTGGTAATGGCGGCTTACAATTCGAGTAGCTCATGCGCCGGGTAGGCGCTTCTTGTGTGCTGGTTGATAGGTATAAACCCCCTATCAGGCTGGTGCAGTCCGTTGTGTGGGACCGGATGGGTATGAACCCCCCATCAGGGTGGTAATGGCGGCTTACAGTTCAGGTGGCCCATGCGCCGATTTTCTGGAGAGTAACTTTTTGTGTTGGTAGATATTCTTGGTCTTCTTGAATGGTCATCCGGACTGTACCGGGGTTTTGGTTTGTTGTTCATCCAGCTTCATTGGTTGCTGGGGATTTTTGACTTTTTGTTGGTGGTTATCCGACTCTTGTTGGTCGGGTCTTCTCTTTGTGTTTGACTTTTGCTTGGTATTCGGTTTTTATTGGTTGAGGTAGTCTTGATTTTTATCCTGCCTTTTTCTCGCGGTTTTTTATTTCTGTTTTCTCGCGATTTTTTTTTGGATTTTGGCTTTTTCTTGAGCGTGTGCCTTTTTCCTTTTTAAGCTTCTTTTGGTTATGCTGCCTTTGAAAAAGAAGGCAAAGAATGCGGGAAATGAAATTTTATTCATAGAAAATTTCATTACAGCAACTCTTATTTTAACCCGTACAATCCCTAAGAGTCATCATCATCATCAGAAGGGGGGCGGTGGGGGAAATATCTGTACATGTTGTAACGGAAGTCGGTCCGTTCCTGGATTTCGTCATTGTAATCCTCCTGGTGCACGATCCACTCCGCCGCATCCTCTGCCGCTCTTGGCGGATTTCATTTTGGCCTTCTTGAAGGGCCCGCATGCGAGCATCCCGGGTTTGCCGCCACCGGGTCCGCTCTTCTCGCCACACCGCTATCCGGCTGAATTGCTCGGCTCAAATAGTCCATATGCTTGGTGCATGCCGACAAAGTCATCTCGTGTACTGTGGGGCCGTTGCCGTCGTTGCTCGCGTCTGCCGCTGCTTGGAGCCGGGGGACATGGGCTCATCCCTGCATTGCCACTATTCCCCGAAGGTCCAGCTCAAAGTCCAGGGTGGGGTGTAGGGCGAACTGACCTCCTCGGTGTATCAGCATCCCCATGCTGACCAGCATCGGCCCGTTGATGGGCTCAGGTTGGAGGCTGCGGGCCAGCTCTTCCCGACCAGGGCACCCCATTCTCTCTGCTAGAGGGGTGATGAGGGGAGCTATGAGGATGGCCCCCGTGGATCTGCTCCCGAAGTCCTTCAGGGCCCTCAAGAAGAAGTACCCTGGATTGCAGCGCCGCCTCTGGTGCATGCAGTAGAGAGCAAAGAGGTCAAGGAGGGATATCTTACCCCGGCTCTCTTTCCTCCCATGGAGTGTGCCTCGCCAGCCTTATGGCGGATGCGAGAGGGCCGGCTGTAGTGCGGATCCCCTCATTAAGGTGGGCGGTGTGGTTGCCCTCGTGAGGTCCCGCCACATATCTGCGGGGGTGAGATGGGTGGGCCGAGAGCAGATGGCCTCTCGGTATTCCCGGGTTAGGGCCCCCTCGGGCCAGATGAATCCAATGGAGACATTGAACTCTTCCAAAGTGGTAGTGTGGTACTGCCCGCCCATAAAATAATTGACCATTTTGGTGGGCTGCATTCCCGAGGCCATGGAGGGGATCTCGACGAGGGAGACCGAGGCCGGAGATTCAAGTACCGCTTGCGGGTACACATGAGTGGGGGAGGTCGTAGCGTAAAGCCCCATCCGATATTATCTATATGTGCCCGGACGTCCTCTTCCCATCCAAACTCGGCCAGGATGCCGCAGTCCAGAGTGTCGGCATTGAGTGCCACTGGTAATTTCTGAGGTTGTCCAGGCGGGCCTGGTGCTGTGGTTGAAGTTGAGAAGGATCTGAGGGTGGCGGTGGTGCCGAGCTGCTAGCACCAGAGGTACCCCTTCTCTTGCGGGAGGCGCTTCTGCCAAACATCTTGAATGGGGAAGGCTTAGGGTAGCAAAATATGGGAGCTTTGGAGGTTTTGAGGGCTTAGGGAGCAAGGAGGAATGTGAGGAGACCCATCCCGCGCGCCCCCTTTATATAGGGTTTTTTTTCAGTTCGAGACCGCCGTCTGGAAAGTCGAGACGGCGGTCTCGTTTGGTCAACAAATCGAGACGGCGGTCTCGATAACCCAGACGGCGGTCTCGACTTTGCCTAAGTCGAGACGACGGTCTGGTTTCTCGAGACGGTGTTCTCGTTTGGTCAACGAAACGAGACGGCGGTCTGGAAAACCCAGACGGCGGTCTCGAATTTCGGATGATTGATTTTTTTTTTTTTTTGAATAAAATAGGACCTGGTTCAAAAACATTCTATGCATGCAAATGTTTTCATGTTTGATGTCCTACATTGACTATTTTGATTTAGTTTTTCAGAAGGAATTAACCAACGTGTCTTGTTGCGCTGAAAGCCCTCTGATTTGCTGTGTTCACTTTTGGCTGTACCATGCCGGACTTTTTGTAGCCGAAGGGTAATTTCCTCTTTTTCCTCTTTTTTCTATTTCTTTCTTTTTGCAGAGCACTTTTCGTCATGTAGTGACCCTTTTTCCTTGCTTTAGGGATTTCAATCCTCTTGTTGACTATACGCCTCCATATTCCCAAATTAATTATTAGAATATTGTTGTGAGGGTCAAGAGAAAAGAAATAAAGGAGGTAAAAATCAATGGTTCGTGTTTTAGAGGGTTGATTTTTATTGATAAAAGAATTTGTAAGAATGGCTGGTTAGGGTTAAGCCTGGGTGTTTGGGCTTTGTCTAAGCAAACATCTTCCCTTTCTCTTTTTTTTTTTTTTATATATTTGCGCTTTATTTTTTGCTTTTAAATGGCTAGTGGATTTCCTTAGATCGCCCTTTGGGTTTTCGAACTAGGATACTGTGTTTGGCCCTAACTTTTGTCTAGGTTCTCTCTCTTGTAAAATTTCGGAGAAATCCTAGCGGACCTTTATTTGTAACCCTAACTTTTGCCTAGGCTACCCTTTATTGTTGTTCGGGTATCCCACCGGGTTGACCCTATCTTTTGTGTAGCCCTCTTAGTGGGTTTCCTACCGGGTAATTTGCCCTTTTCTTTGGCCTTTGGCTTCTCTAGGCTTTTTCTTTTTTGTGGATTTATTTTTGTTGTTCACAGTATTGGCGAAGCGTGACTTTCTTTATGGCTTTAGGTGAAGTCTTATTTTTATGTGCTCCTAATCAGCTAACTCGATGATGATAGCAATGACGAAGGTTTGATTATTTGGAAGTGCTTCTTATTCTCTTCTTCTCTTTTTTTTTTTTATGTTTACTTAGACAAGGTTATTCATGTGGTCCAGTCAGAAGTAGCGAGAAAAGAAGCAAATAGAAAGAATCATTCTTATTAATTAATAAGGGAATATGTGCCCTAAGATGCCCGGGGGTCGGGCTCGCCCCGGGGGATAGTCTCTAACAATCATGGGGTTTACATCCCTTGAACAAAGAAAAAGATTTCCTAATGACTAGAGTGGCTCTTGCCGCTTGCACCCCTCCACTTTGGAAAATCTGCTTGAGTGTGCAGAGGGGGGACTTCCCTTTTGTCCTTCCCGCTCGGCCCTTGAAAGGGTTATATCCTAGGCCATACTTGTGAGGGTTGTCTTTGAATTCTGGGGGTTCCCTCATTCCTTGGGAATCTGCCCCCAGTCCTTGGCCACGATGGTAGCCATGCTTCAACATCATGCGGGCTACTTTTGTATTTTTGGGAAGTCTCTCTATGCTGGCAATTTCAAGCGCTTGAAAAGATGTTTCAAGGGCCTCTTCTGCCGCATCCACATAGGGTTGGGTGGACGGTCCACTCGAACAGGATATCGTCCTCTCGCTTGGACCGTGACCAGCTTGTCCTCCACTATGAATTTGACTTTTTGGTGGAGCGTCGAAGGTACTGCCTTGGCGTCATGAATCCAAGGCCTGCCGAGGAGACAGCTGTATGCTGGAGTAATGTCCATTACATGGAAATCGATGTTGAAGATAGTGGGTCCAATCTGGATTGGCAAATTAATTTCTCCCACTACTTCTCGTTTTGATCCGTCGAAAGCTCGAACGATGGTGCTACTTGGGCGCAGATGGGTCCCTTGGATAGTTAACTTATCCAGTGTGCATTTGGGCATTACGTTCAGGGATGACCCGTTATCCACAAGAACTTTGGCGATGAGGTATTCCTTACACTTGACTGAGATATGCAAGGGTTTGTTGTGCTTTGACCCTTCGAGAGGGAGTTCTTCCTCTGTGAAGGCGAGGTGATCGCTCGCCATAATGTGACCGACGATCCTCTCGACCTTCTCTTGGGATATGGTATAAGGTACGTGCGCCTCGCTCAAGACCTTCAGCAGGGCGTTTCGGTGCGGTTCCGAGCTCATTATCAAAGATAGCAACGTGATTTTTGCAGGTGTGCGATTGAGCTGGTCGATAATGGAATACTCGCTTTGTCTTATAAATTGGAGTAATTCCTCTGTCTCCTCCTTGGATTCTTTATTTTCTTTTTCGTCTTCGGTCTTTTTATTTTTTTCTTTATTTTGGAGGACCTCTTCTTGTGTGTCCTTGGGGGAGTAGATTCTTCCACTTCTAGTCGTTCCCCCGATGCCGGCTATGTTTGTTATTTCTTCTTTTATTGGTGAAGATTCCCCATATCTCCACGGTACAACTTTATCTGATTCGTAGGGGAAAGGACGTGGCATAAAAAGTCGCACTGGCGTCCTTGCCCCCTCTTCTTTATTTTTGAGGACCAACGGCCGAGGTTTACTTTCCTCTTGCGATGATTCGACCGTTGGGGTGAGCTTTATTAGGAGTGGCTTTCTCTCCATTCTTCTGGGTTGGAAGACGCGTTAGTTAATCCTTCCTTTTTATTATCTTATTTATTAAGCGTGAAGGAGGGGAAATTAAATATGCAAATGTATGTATATGCATGCAAGTAGATGACTGTTGAATAAGAAAAAGATTCTATTAATTCATTCGAAGGTGTACATTCTCCTACTCCATACTTCGAAGCGTCTTTTGACAAAAGCGGAAAAGCCTAAAGAAACCCACAGGCGGGTCTTGTTTCCTTTGTAATTCTCTTTCGGCTTCCCGGACATGGTGAGCGAGCGCTTCGCTTTGCTTATGGATCGCTTGGCTCATTTCTTCGCTGTATTGCTGAGCGTCCTTGATCTTCGCCTCTTGATGTATGACCAAGGCTTCTAGTTCGTCGAGCCTTGCAACAGCTCGGTCTTTTTCTTGTAGCACCTGGTCGTATTGAGCTAGCCCGCTTTTCTCCTTAATGCGTAGCTCATAGATACCTCGACTGAGTTTTCTGTTGTTCTCTCGCTCTTGGCGGAGGTCTAGCCGAGCTTGGAGGAGTTGTTCTGACAACTCCTTGATCGTTTGAGCTTGCTGAGCTGCTTCCGCCTCAAGGTGTGCTATTTTGGCAGTTATCTCCTGCAGTTGGCTATCCGAGCTGGTTCTGGCAGTTTTGGATGCCCGGATAGCTTGTTCGTTGGCGTCAACACATTGGTCCTTGAGGCGCTCTATTTCATGATCTTTTTTCTTGCCTTGCCTCTGTAGACCATCAATCGTGAGGATAGAGGCTTGTTCTTTTTCCTCCAGGGACCGTATCTGGGCTCCCATTATCTCTACCCTCTGGGTCAAGGCATTGACTTGTGCCTGCAGCTCTTCGTTGTTGGCGATTGGAGCGGGTGTGGTGGATGGTCGGGCCATCTCTCTTCTTCTCCTCCATGCCTCATAATCACTGGTGACAGTTACCCGAGCCTTTCCTAGCTCTCTGTCTCCCATATAAATCAGCTTCTCCCATGCTTTCCTCACAGTCAGTGAGTTGGCCATTGTGCATGGGTCTCCAAAGAAGCACAGTCCTCCGAGTTCCCCTCGGGAGATGGTAGTTTGGGTTCTCATAAGTTGCCTCATAGCTACTCTAGGTGAGTAGGCTATGCAACCCCTGAGTCCTATCAAGGGTATGTTCGGATGGCTCCCGCATCTGACGAGAACTGGACCGGGTCGGAACCAAGGGCAGACCCAAGATATGCTGTTGGCATTCTTTTGTTCTAACTCGTCCCTCCACTCTATGGTCAGACGTCGCTGGAGGGGGATCTTGGAGAAGCTTCTCAAAGGATCGGGGAATATCCCCATGTGACTGGAGGCATAAAGATGTGTGATGCTCCACACATAAAGTAACGAAGAGCAACAGCGGAGTGTTCTTCCTTGCTTCTGACGGCAGAAATCTACCGAGAGCAAGGTGTCGGCAAGAATAGTGGGCAGGGGACTCTTTGAGTTCACGTCTGTCGCCGCCGTCCGTTCCGACGTCCCGGGGGACGTCTCGAACGTTCTGCGAGCGGTCGCGAAAAGATGGTTGAGACTCGCGTTTTTTGTTAAAATTGTGTTCATTGCTTCCGAGGTGCTCAACACTGAACTATCCTTTAATAGAAGCAAGGTTTTCGAAAAGGGTTCTTTTGGAGTCGCCACCAATGTTTTGACCATAAACATTGGAAAAGGAGAAAAAGGCATTGATTTTAATAAAAACCAACTTGGCCATTATAACCAGAGTCGGGTAAGGGAGTTAGTTACGTGTGGGGAAGGTATTAGCACCCCACAACGCCCCTTTCGGGTTCCCTATGACGGATTAATTCATTTAAGTCCAGATTATGAGAAATTACGCATTTACCCTTATTTTATTTATTCAATAAATATGGCTATCTACATGATTTATCTACATTGCATACAGAAGTAAATAAAGCAGTAAAGAAGAAGAGAATTGAGAAAAAAACCTCCGTAGCAAGCTTTATATTATAAGTCTTTTACAAAGAGGACGCGTTTCGGCAGTCCTTCGCTCTACAACAACTCTCCTCTCGATTACAGACTCGACTCGACTAACATTTCTAGAAGAATCGAATGCCGGAATACAAATTCCTTAACCGATTGTTACCTATTAAAGGCAATCGGAAAGATCATTCGAGAGAGGGAGAGAAGAAGACAAGTCCAGGAAATGCTCGGTGTCCGAGGTGTGTGGAATGAGACAAATGAGGCTCCTATTTATAGCCATTTTCGCCCCCGGACATTTGGGACGGCCGTCCGGACTCGGGACGGCCGTCCCAAATGCGTTTTTGCACTCGGGACAGTTTGGGACGGCCTGGCATGTTTGGGATGGTCGTCCCAAACGCATTTTTCTTCATACTGGGACCCCCGGACATTTGGGACGGCCGTCCCACATTCGGGACGCGCGTCCCAACTGCTAAATTGCAGTTGGGACGGCCGTCCCACTTTTGGGATGGTGGTCTCGACCTGTTTTGTCCAGCCTTTGTATTTTGGGACCCCGGGAAGCTTTCCTTGCCGTTTTCGAACATGGATTGGTGCCGATATATGTCCGTTGAAGCTCTATCTTCGTGTAGGAAGTCTTCTTGGCCTTTATTAAGATGCCAGGCGAGCTTTATCTTTGTGTAGGACGTCTCTTTTGTCTTTACTGCGTGAATGAGTGAACCCCGTTTTTGTTGCAGGAGGTCTTTCTCTATTTTTGATATGAAGCCGGGCGATCTCCGTGTTTGTTGTGGGAGGTTTCCTCGGTTTTGGGAAGCCGGACGAACTCCATCTTCGGGCGAAGTTCCTCTAGCTTTTATTTTGAGAGGCCGGGCAAAATTAGGGGTCTACAACGTCCCAAGCGAAGAAAGCGTCCATGACGGCGTGGTCAACCGTGTCGAGTTGGAAGGGGAATAGGATTGTTCCGAAGATTAATAGCGCGAGGGTTTTATTGAAGGCAACCCACTCTGCCCTTTCAGCCAGGTAGGACAGGTGGTCTTCTAACATCGATACTTTCCATCCCTGGGTGTTCCCTCTTCCTATCAGGGCACTTTGTTTGTACGGTAGATGGATAAGGGCAGCGACTGGTGCTGCAGGAGTATATGCCTCATGGCGGATATGGACCCCAGCTGATTTGGGCCATTTCAACATGGTTTCATACTCCTCTAGGGTGGGCACCATGTCGAACTGCGGAAATTCAAAGCACCGCAGACTTGAGTTCCGGAAATGAATCGAGTACCTCGATGAAGACTTGATCGACACCGATTTTCGGGAGGTCCAGAATCCGTCCATAGGATTTTTCAAACTCCGTTTGGACCTCCGGTGGCATCGTCGCACTAAGCCGCTCTAGCTTCTCGGTATGGCTTCGGAGAATGTCCACCTTCCCCACTTGTCTACTTGTACCCTCCATCTTCTAAAACCAAAATGTATGATTTGACGAAGATGATGTTTATTGTATGAATGTGAGTGTTTATTTTGCTATTTTATCATGTTCTTTCTACATGATGTATGGTATTTATTTTTTGGAAGAATAAACTATCTATATGAATGTTTCATGAATGCAATGTCTTGGGACCAGGTCTTATTTGTGAATTTTGGAAAAAATGAATTTTTATTGTTTTTATTTTTTATTGTTATTTTATAGCCTTTTATCTCTTCTGTCGGAACTGCGTGGCTACTTAGCTTACAAAGAACCTGAAACCAGGCTAGCTAAAAGGCAGACTGTCCGAGATAAAATATAGCTTTATGCGAAAGAAATATTTAGCGTCCCTTATCTCTTCTGTCGGAACTGCGTGGCTACTTAGCTTACAAAGAACCTGAAACCAGGCTAGCTAAAAGGCAGACTGTCCGAGATAAGGGTGTTTATTTGTAAAATATTTTTGTGATTTTGTTTTGTTGTTTGTTTATGCTATGCAACATACAAATGCAACAATCATATGCACACACAATTCGATCATCCCCGAACAGGCGAGATTCCGTTTTTATCACGAGGTAGGGTTCTCCTGCAGAAAAGTGTATTGGTTAGGGTAGGTTCTAACTGTTCTCACCAGGCTAAGGCCCCCAAGGTGCCCCCATTATAGGGTCCCCACTCTCCAGCCGTCCGACCATGCTCAACACTAAGGCCAGAGTCGGTCTTGTTGCCAAAAGAGGAAGGTTATCACCTTGAGTGGTGGTTTCCGATCACACTGGTGGGCACAAGGCCCTAACTGCAGCGAACCGTACCTGCCACCCACTCCCTATGGTTATCTCACTTGCCCCCGGGTATAGGAGGAACTGTAGTGTGCAAGGGACTTGTGTGCAATTTATATATCAAGCAATTGCGTAAGTATAAACAAACAACAGTTTATTGAAAGCCAAACAATAAAGCATGTTATAATACAAGGTAGGGTAAAAGCGCTATTTTCTTGGTTTAATTACTTTTAAGCCAGCCCATCACTAAATGGGATCAACTCTCTAGGCTTTCCCAGTGGAGTCGCCATCTGTCGCCGCCTCCCTGAAAAAGGGGGCGCGGTCGGAGCGACGCGATGGTTTTTCGACCCTTCTTTGATTTTCGCGTTTTTTTATTGGTGGTTACAACGTCTTCAGGCTGTCCGATAACCGGGCTAATCTGGAGACGAGGTTTTCGAAAAGTTTCCTTGAGTTGTCCGACAACCGGGCTAACCCAATGACTTATTTATTTTGGGTTCTATGGAGTCGCCACCGATATTTTTACCATAAACATCGGAAAAGGGGTTTTGAAAAGGCGTTGGTTTTCGAAAACCAACTTTGGTCATTAGAACCAGAGTTGGGTAAGGGAGTTAGTTACGTGTAAAGGGAGTATTAGTCCCTTTACGACGCCCCTTTCGGGTTCCCTATGATAGGCCAGCTATTTGCGAATAATTAAACTTGGAAAATTGCGCTTTTACCCTTTTATTATGCGGTATTTAAATATGTGACTACATTGCCCTAGCTTCTATTGCATAATTTAAATGGCAGTAATTTCAAAGAATAGAGAATGAGGATATGCACCTCCAAAGCAAGCTTTATATTCAAAAAGAGGGTGCGTTTTGGCAACCCTTAACTCTACAACTCTCAGAAAACTCCGGAAATGCCTCGGAGGGATTCTAAAGAAGATTTAGGACACTCTGTGTATGCCTAAAGACGCTCAGAAACTCTGGAAATGCCTCGGAGGGATTCTTAGAGAGAGAAATTCTAGAGAGAAGGGAGAGCTCTTGGTTTTTCTGTGGA
The DNA here is from genome assembly GCA_963425845.1 of Sphenostylis stenocarpa. Lineage (NCBI taxonomy): Eukaryota > Viridiplantae > Streptophyta > Magnoliopsida > Fabales > Fabaceae > Sphenostylis > Sphenostylis stenocarpa. The sequence continues at coordinate 59,075,098 of OY731404.1, forward strand.
AATGAGGGGGGGAGAGCCCCTATTTATAGTTTTTCGCGCTGTCAGGGTCCAGACCGCCGTTCTCGCCTGACAAGGTCGAGACCGCCGTCTCGTAATTCGAGACCGTCGTCTCGCTCATGTCACGGGGTCGAGACCGCCGTCTGGAAAATCCAGACCGCCGTCTCGACTTGGCGAGAATCGAGACCACCGTCTGGAAAACCCAGACCGCCGTCTCGTTTTTGCGATTGTCGAGACCGCCGTCTGGAAAATCGAGACGGCGGTCTCGTCCTGGCGTTGAAACGAGACGGCGGTCTGGTATTCCCAGACGGCGGTCTCGTCCCTTCAGGGCGAGAAACTTTATTTTTGGGCCAAAAAAACCTTCCTATCTTGGTACGGGAGCCTAATAGTCTCTCCTAGTGGCTTGTTAGGCTTTGGCCGTCTTCAAATAGGGGATTTTCTGACTTCATTTGGAGCCCGGGCAAGATTTGGGGTCTACAAGGGTTACTGTGCAACATTGTTTAAATGTTAAAATACATTGAAATTTGACAACCATTGATAAATAATATATAGATTATTTAATGATATTATGTCAAAAATTATTTAATACTATTACCTTTATATTGTATGCCTTATTAAGTACGAGTGTAAAATTGATGAGTAAAATGTGTAGGACTATTCTAAAAATGACTAAAGATAGAGCCAATATGCTAAATTGGAATCCTTTAGTATACTGCAATATATAAATTTTAAGTAAATGGAATTAGTTGATTTTTCAAATAACAATCCACCTTAATTTGAGAAGAAATAATGTAAAAACTGTTAGAATCGCGCAGCGGAATATTTGCGTGAACGGACAAAAACCAAAAGGGGGGTGAATTGGTTTCTTAACAAAAATTAGGTTTTAAACATTTTCCCCAAATTTTACCGATTAAAATACTGTGTAAACGTAAATAGGATAAGGATAGAGTCTTACACAGAAGATTTATACTGGTTCAGATCAAAAGACCCTACGTCCACACTACTACAAAATATACTTTCAACGTCGTCATTTAACGTCGGTTAAAGCTGAGCAGACGTTAAATACACTTTCAACGTCGGTTCTAGATGAACCTTTTCACGTCGGTTCCAAATGAACCGACGTTGAATGTGTTTTCACCCAAAAGTTCTCCTAAGTTAAAGAATTGTCACTGATAGGGTTCAAACCTAGTATTTTAGAGTTGAAAGCCGATGCTCCAACCACTAAACTACCGTGATTTTCCGATAATAACTTACAAATTAATTATATTTATATTCAAATAAATATATATCCGTGTAAATATATATTTATTTATATATATTTTCTGGAAAGTGTTTTTATCTTTTTCAACCAAAAATTTACTTAAGTTAGAGAATTGTCACCGACGATGATTTGAACCCAGTATTTTAGAGTTGAAAGTTGATACTACAACCTCTAAACTACTATAATTTTCCGATAATAAATTACAAATAAATTATATTTATATACAAATAAATATATATTTTTGTAAATATATATTTATTTATGTATATTTTCTGAAAAGTGTTTTTATTTTTTTCAGTCAAAAATTAACTTAAGTTAGAGAATTGTCACTGACAGGATTCAAATCCAATATTTTAGAGTTGAAAATTGATATTCCAACCACTAAACTACTATAATGTTTTGATAATAATTTACAAATAAATTATATTTATATACAAATAAATATATATCCATGTAAATATATAAATATAGAATATATAAATACAAATATATTTATATATTTTGATATATTTATATAGTTATATATTTATATATTGGATGTGAGGGCGCGTTCGAGGGTGAAAGTGAGATTGACTCTCGCTTGAGTGAAAATACGTTAAAGCTCACGAAAATTGACTCGCTCAAGCCTCGCTTGAGCGAAAATTGGTATTTTTCGCTTGAGCGAGTGATGCATTTCCCAAATTTATTTTATATCATTATATAAATAAATTATAAATATTATATTCCGTCATTAAATTACAAACACATATAAAGAGACCCGCTCACAAATTTGACATCAAATTTTGAAAACCCACTCGACACACACTTTCACCTTTGAGCGTGCCCTCACATCCAACATATAAATATATAATTATATAAATATATCAAAATATATAAATATATTTGTATTTATATATTTATATATTTACATGGATATATATTTATTTGTATATAAATATAATTTATTTGAAAGTTATTATAAAAAATTTGAGTAGTTTAGTGGTTGGAGTATCGACCTCCAACACTAAGGTACTCGGGTTCGAATCCCGTTAATGACAAAAAATTAATTTGGTAATGCTCTAAACTTCAAAAAAATATGATATATACTAAAAATATAATATAAAAGAGAGGGCAAATTTCTAGATAAATAGAGGGGTTGGAAATAAATAAAAATTTTCGATTTGAAAAAACAGACTTTCCATGTCGGTTAAATAGAACCGACGTTGAAAGTCCTAACTTTCAACGTCACTTGATACAACGTCGGTTCTGGAACCGCCGTTGAAGGCCTTTTAGAACCGACGTGGAAAGCCTTATTTGTAGTAGTGACAGTTGCTAATCACTCAAACAGAGGATTAACGCTGTCACTATAATCAAAGTTATTACAAACAGATAACAATGGAAAAGTTAGAGTAATGAAAATACCTCTCTCGAGTCGCACAAGAGATGAAGAACAGCTTTCCCTAAAGACGGCACAACACACAATCCACTAAGAACTCCACTTAGTGATTCTTATCGCTTCTAGCCCGCACCAGGTTCCAAAAGCCCTTTTTTCCTTCTACAAACAGTTCTCTGGCAACCACAACTCTTAACTTTTGTTTGAAAAAGATTGTTCAATTTTCTGAGAGCCATAGAGAACCTTAAGTAGATGAATTAGGGTTTGGGAATTGGGGATTTTCGAAACTTGGTGTATTGGGATTAGGGTTTTCGAAAATAGGTTTAATTTGAAGTTCAAAATCCAAATCTGACTGAAATAATCGATTAAATGAAGTGTTAATCGATTATTACAGAGCCAAAATCAACAGAACCCCAAAACGCACTGGTTTAATCGATTATCTGCCCTATTAATCGATTAACAGGCCTGTTAATCGATTAACAGGTGTGTTAATCGATTATCACAGTGAGCTGATACAGAAAATAGTTTTTCTCACTGTAATAATCGATTATCTGGTGATTTAATCGATTAAACCCGAGCCTTTTTGATAAATATGAGTTTTTGAAGCTTCTAAGGAGTAGACTATGTACCGACTATCTTAGACTCTAATATTATAGACTCAAACTCATCAAAACAGAGTTATTACACAATAATACAAGTCTTCAACTCTCTAAGTTCTCTGTTCTTGAATCATCATCAAAATCAACAAGTTTCATGTCCATGTAAGTTCAACATAAAGTCCTTGTATGTTTCAACAATCTCCCCCTTTTTGATGATGATCAAAATTTTCTTTTAAAGCCTTGTAATAACCTGTTTTATCTGTCACACTAACAAACACATTAAATTTACTAGATAATATTTAAATTTAATCATAAGAGGCTTTAAATATTTCTCCCCCTATTTTGATTATGATAAAAAATTAATAGGTCCCCCTCAACATATGCATAACTTGGAGATAACTCCCCCTCAAACAAAGCAATAAAAGAATATCAAATTTTATTTCCTAAGAAAAAATACATTACAACACAAGAAGAAATAAAAACAAACTTTAAAATTCTTCACTATCACTATGAAAGTGTGCATCAAATTTATTTTCTAAGTGGCACACTTTATCATCTACGTCAGAGATACGACGAATGATTTCTTCATGCCGTACTCTAGAGAGAGTGAAGAATGCCTGCATCCTCTGGTTCATATCAGATAACATATCTTCCATAGATTGACGGGTTTTAGGATGAGTAGAGGAAGTTCCAGCACTTTGGATCTGATCAGAGGGAAACTCAGTAGCAGGAGGCATATCTTCATCAGAATCTTCATCATCTGCATCTACATTTGGAACATCATCCTTGTGAACATAAGTATTATTGATACGCACCATTTGGAGTTGGGTTAATGTGTTGTCCAGCATGCGGTTTAGGTTTGTCGTTCGAACTGTTTGTTTACCTTCGACATTCACTCCTTTATATTCAAGAATGCAAGAAATAAGGAGGGCATATGGAATTTCGAAGGTGGGATGACGTTTGAATTTCAACATAGTCATGGTGATGAGGCAGCCCCAATCTAATGGCTCATTATTCATTATTGCATGAATAATGCAAAGATCTATTGAAGAGCATTGGGCATGATTGGTTTCCCGGGGACATAGGATCCAGACGAGTAAATGCAAGAGCATGCGTTCCTCCTTTTTCAAAGGTCCAGCTAGAAGGAGACGTCCAATCTCCATGGAAGGGTTACGAAGAAAAGAACGGTAAGCCATGATCCTGTCAAAATCATCTAACTCACCAAAAACGTTAATAACATCATCTCTTATAGGAAAATGTGCAACATTTTCTCAAATATCATCATCAAGAATAATGGATACTCCCTTAACACGAGAGGTAGCTACTTGATCTCTAAATTTAAAGCGAGAGTAAAATATCCTAACTAAGTCAGGATAATACGTACCTTGCATTTGGATAAAAGGGAGAACTCCTTGAATTTCAAGGAGATTAGGAAAATTGAATCCCCTATTGATGAATTGATCACCAATAAGGAATTTGGGAGTGATAATACCTTGTTCCATCCAATAAGTCAAAAATTCCTGTCCGCCTTCAGCATCAGAGATCCATCCTTCTACAGAATTTGGACGGGGATGAGATGAAGGTGCAGATCTTCTTCTGGTGGGAATTTTAGCACAAGAAGATGAGGCCATTGCAGAATTTAGAGTAGAAACAAGATAGTTTGGGAAGACAAGTGATGCTAGAAGAAGGTAAGAATGTTAGAATAAGGAAAGAAAGCTTGGATTCAAGAGTCAGAGGTGAGGATAAGTGAAATAGAGGTCCCTATTTATAGCCAAACATCTCCAACGGTCATATGGGAGTGCATGGGGGCCAAGAGAGTCATTGGCAACGGCTAGAAGACCAAACCAACCAGGTTTAATCGATTAAATCTTGAATTAATCGATTAAACCAGTAACAGACCCCTTTAATCGATTAATTCAAGCAAATAATCGATTAACACTGTATTTAATCGATTATCTGGTGAGTTAATCGATTAATCCAGTGAGAAATGTCATGTTTTGGGTGTTTTGGGTGCAAATAATCGATTAAAACTTCAAATAATCGATTATTCCAGAGAGTTCATCAAATTTTTGAGGTTTAGACACATGGTAATCTATTAACACCCTACATAATGAATTATAACATTACACACATCCAAAAACTATTTAATTAAGCAGAATTTAAGTTATTTCTAATATCCCTAAGTCTCTTCTAAGATCATATAATCTATCCTTGGGAAGAGGCTTAGTAAAAATATCTGCTAATTGATGCTTTGTATCAACATACTCAATTTTACAGTTTCCTTTACTTATATGATCTCTCAAGAAATGATGTCTAATTTCTATATGTTTGGTCCTAGAGTGCATTACTAGATTCTTAGTAAGATTAATTGCACTCGTATTATCACACATCAAATGAATGTCATTTAGAAATATACTATAATCTTCTAGTTGTTGTTTCATCCACAAAATTTGAGCACAACAATTACCAGCTACAATATATTCAACTTCAGTGGTGGATAAAGCAACACATGCCTGTTTCTTAGAATGCCAAGATACTAGAGATGATCCTAACAAATGACATGTTCCACTAGTACTTTTTCTATCTATTTTGCATCCACCATAATCAACATCAGAATAACCTATTAAACTAGTACAAGCTTGAGATGGATACCATAAACCAAAACCAGTAGTTCCTTTTAAATATTTTAAAATACGTTTTACTGCAGTTAGGTGAGATTCTTTTGGACATGCCTGAAATCTAGCACACACACAGACAGAATGCATAATATCAGGTCTACTTGCAGTTAAGTATAACAGAGAACCTATCATACCTCTATACATAGATTGATTAATTTCCAAACCTGATTCATCCTTGTCTAAATAGCATGAAGTTCCCATGGGTGTGTTAGCTTCTTTTGAGTTGTCCATTCCAAACTTTTTAAGAATCTCTTTGCAGTATTTGGTTTGAGAGACAAAAATGCCATCTTCCTCCTAACAGTAGCCTTTGGCAACAAGTCTAGCTTTATTCTTTGTTATATTTCCATCTTCATCAAGTTTGTTTCGAAATACCCATTTAGTTCCAATTACTTGATGTGATTCTTCTCTTGGGATTAATTCCCAGACTTGATTCCTTTCAAATTGGTTAAGTTCCTCTTGCATAGCTATGCACCATTGGTCATCTCTAAGCGCTTCCTCAACATTTTTGGGTTCTATCTGTGACACAAAAGCTACAGACATGCAAAAATTTGTCATATTTGTAGTTCTTACCCCTTTTGAGATATCACCAATAATATTGTCCATTGAGAGTCCTCTTGGTGATTACCATTCTTTTGCTAATTCAGGTGTTTGAGAAGACTCATTTTCTTCCAAATACAATTCATCAAGAGCCTCTCTTATGTACTCATCATCACTTGCAAGTTCTTTATTTGACTCAAGAGAATTTCCCCCAAGATCTACAATTTCATCAAAAGTAACATGTATAGATTCTTCAACATTTAAGGTTTTTCCATAAAACACTCTATAAGCTTTGCTAGTTAATGAATAACCTAGAAAAATTCCCTCATCGGCTTTTGAGTCAAATTTTCCTAAGTTGTCCTTTCCTTTATTTAACACAAAGCACTTACATCCAAATATTTTCAAATGAGCAACATTAGGCTTTCTACCATTTAACAATTCATAGGGAGTTGATTTTATAATTGGCCTAATGAGCATTCTATTCAAAACATAACATGCAGTACTTACCGCATCAGCCCAAAAATATTTAGGAACATTTGATTCATTTAACATTGTTCTAGCAAGTTCCTGTAGTGACCTATTTTTCTTTTCAACTACACCATTTTATTGGGGAGTCGTAGGAGCAGAAAAATTATGTAATATTCCATTTTCCTCACAATAATTTTCAATGTGGAAATGACACTCTTTGATTTAAATGATGATGTGGAAATGACACTCTTTGATTTAAATGATTATTTCACTTGTTTACCTTTTTGACATGCATCACATAACCTATCTTTTTCAAACTTTAACTTAGGCAAATCAACAACTAAGTCTTTTGATATCAATTTATTTAAATGATGCATATTTATATGAGCTGCTCTCTTATGCCATAACCAAGGGTTCTCTTCCTTAGCAACTAAGCATGTTATACTAGAATCATGTAAACAATCCAACTCAATCAAGTATATGTTATTATGCCTAATGCCTTTTAATGCTACATTTTCGGAATCTATCAAATGTATGGTGCAAAATGTACTTTCAAAGATTACCTTAAATCCTTTGTCACATAGTTGACTTATACTAAGGAGATTATGCTTTAGCCCATCAACAAGAAGCACATCCTTAATCTCCAAAGTATTTGCACCACCTATATTTCCAATTCCAAGAATCTTCCCTTTGTTGTTGTCCCCATAAGTTACATATCCTTGTTCTTTAGCTTTGAAACACACAAATTTCGTTTTGTCATCAGTCATATGTATTGAGCATCCACTATCAAGATACAACATATACTTCTTTGATTTGGAAGTTTCCTACAAAACAAGAACATAGTAAACTTAGGTCCCCATAACTTTTGGGTCCTTGGGGTTAGAGATAAACAAATTATTTAACAATAGGAACCCAAATGTATTTTCCTTTAGGAACACCAAAATGTTTTATTTTACATCTATTTGAAGTATGACCTTGTTTCATACAATAAAAACATGCTTTAGATGTAGCTTTTGAATATGATGCATTTCTAACAATAGGTGCCCTAGTTCCTTTTTCTACCCATACTCTTTTATTTTTAATCTTAGGCTTTTTCAAAGAAACATGATGGTTTATTCTATTTTGAGCAATAACAACTTTATCTTTGTTTATGTTACTTATCTCCTTTTCGGCTTTATCTAGCAAATGGTTAAGTATGTCAATGTCATATTCATACTCTTTACAAGATGCACATGCCATATTCTTATCATCATTCTCATCTATGCATACAATTTTCATTTCTAAGGTTTCCTTTTCCGCTAAACATGTAATTTTCGTTTTTAATGACTCAACCTCCTTTTCGGATCTACTTAAACTCTTTTTCACAAATTTATATTCATTTTTCAAGTCCTTAAAGGCACTAAACAATTCATTATATGCATTTTGCAGTTCATCATAATTATTTTCATCATCACTTGAAGATGAGTCGGAATCACTTACCTCAAAGTCGGAAGATATGTTATCATTTGCCATTAAGAAAATATTGGCTTCAATTTCTGAGTCACTTGATTCCAAACTTGAATCACTATTGTCCCAAACGATGTAGGCTTTCTTCTTGAAGAACTTTTTGCCTTTGTTTTCTTCATTTTTCTTGTTTGGACATTCGGTCTTCACATGTCCTGTTTCACCACAACCATAACATTTGATATTTACGGAAGAATTTTCCCTTACCTTTCCTTTACCTTTGAATGGATGTCTTCCTTTGGCTTTCATGAATTTTGTAAACTTCTTTATCATAAGACTGAATTCTTCTTCTTCATTCTCCGAGTCTTCTTCTTCCTTTTTACTCTTACCTTTGGAAATTTCAGTTTTGAAGGCTAAGTTCTTCTTTTGATATTGTCCTTCCTCATCATTTAGCCTTCCTAGCTCAAGCTCATGTTCTCTTAACTTTCCAAAGAGTGCCGCCATAGACATTGTGGCAAGGTTTTGTGACTCCGAGATGGTCGTCACCTTAGGTTGCCATTTCCTATCCAAAGATTTCAATATTTTCACATTTAATTCATCAACGTCAAAAATTTTACCTAACCCAGTGAGATGGTTCACAATGTGTGTGAAACACTTTTGAACGTCAAATATCGTTTCGCCTTGTTGCATTCAGAACATCTCGTATTCTTGGATTAGGGAATTTTTCCGTGCTCTCTTAACGTCGTCGGTACCTTCATGGGTCACTCTTAGCATTTCCCACATCTCTTGAGCACTTTTACAAACAGAGATACTGTAAAACTCGTCAAGGGTTAAAGCAGATGAAATAATATTTCTAGCCCTAATGTCAAATTGAGCTTTTCTATTTTCCTCCGCTGTCCATCTAGAAAATGGTTTAGGAATGTCTACTCCGTTTTCAGTAACTTTAGGAATATAGGGACTGTTTAAAATAGCGTCCCAAACGCCTCTATCAACAAACTCTAAAAAAATTTGCATTCTAACTTTCCAGAAAGGATAATTTTGACCCGCAACAAGTGGGGGTCTGTTGATAGACGCACCTTCGGCAAACGTTTGATTTTGTCCGGCCATTTTCGAAAAATTTGAATGACTATCAAAGCAAGCTCTGATACCACTTGTTAGAATCGCGCAGCGGAATGTTTGCGTGAATGGACAAAAACCAAGAGGGGGGGTGAATTGGTTTCTTAACAAAAATTAGGTTTTAAAAATTTTCCCCAAATTTTACCGATTAAAATACTGTGTAAACATAAATAGGATAAGGATAGAGTCTTACACAGAAGATTTATACTGGTTCGGATCAAAAGACCCTACGTCCAGTTGCTAATCACTCAAACAGAGGATTAACGCTGTGACTATAATCAAAGTTATTACAAACATATAACAATGGAAAAGATAGAGTAAGGAAAACACCTCTCTTGAGTCACACAAGAGATGAAGAACAACTTTCCCTAGAGATAGCACAACACACAATCTACTAAGAACTCCACTTAGTGATTCTTATCGCTTCTAGCCCACACCAGGTTCCAAAAGCCCCTTTTTCCTCCAACAAACAGTTCTCTGGCAATCACAACTCTTAAGTTTTGTTTGAAAAAGGTTGTTCAATTTTCTGAGAGCCATAGAGAACCTTAAGTAGATGAATTAGGGTTTGGGAATTGGGGATTTTCGAAACTTGGTGTATTGGGATTAGGGTTTTCGAATATAGGTTTAATTTGAAGTTCAAAATCCAAATCTGACTGAAATAATCGATTAAATGAAGTGTTAATCGATTATGACAAAGCCAAAATCAACAGAACTCCAAAACGCACTGGTTTAATCGATTATCTACCCTGTTAATCGATTAACAGGTGTATTAATCGATTATCACAATGAGCTGATACAGAAAATTTGTTTTTCTCACTGTAATACTCGATTATCTGGTGATTTAATCGATTAAACCCGAGCCTTTTTGATAAATATGAGTTTTTGAAGCTTCTAAGGAGTAGACTATGTACTGGCTATCTTAGACTCTAATATTACAGACTCAAACTCATCAAAACACAGTTATTACACAATAATACAAGTCTTCAACTCTCTAAGTTCTCTGTTCTTGAATCATCATCAAAATCAACAAGCTTCATGTCCATGTAAGTTCAACATCAAGTCCTCGTATGTTTCAACAAAAAACCACCAAGTCCTAATGTTAAGTAAATGGAATTAGTTCATTTAAAAAAATAAAACAAAACAAAACAATCCGCCAATAATGTTAAAACTCAGTAAGTCCTTGTTTTCCCTCTCGTCAACCCGTCCTACCTCTTCTCCTTAGTCAAGAAAAAAAATCAAATCAGATAAAAAGTGCAGTATAATTACCACCACAACACTTTCAATAACTACCATCATCTATTATTATTTTTATTCGACATTTTATTCAATCTTCACTTTTAGAAATCACTAAAATATAAATTTTATTTTTCAAAAATTAATAAATTTTAAAATTTATTTATTATTGTATAATAATTTTCTTTTTCTTTCTTAATCTAATGTTATCTTTTGGTTTTTCTTTTTCATTATATTTTACTAAATTTACATTTCTTTCCACTAAAACTAAATTACTTGCCATTTGTATTTATTTATTGAATTAATTTATCTTAATAATTAATTTGTTTTTAAGATTTAAAAAAAAACTTACAATGTATATGAATTTTCTAGATATAAAGAAAAGCACTCAACGAAAAAAATATAAATAAAAATCTAACTAATAATAAATGTAAGTATTTAGTTAAAGTAAGTTAAGATAAGTAGTTTAGTTGGGTAAACTTTTGAAGTTTGAGTGGTTAAGTTAAAAAATGTTAAAAATACAAAAACTTAAATGCTAAAACTTCATTTACACTAAATTAGTGACAACTATATTCATTCTAACTTTCTCATTTTCTCTCTTATCTTTATCTATATATACCTAAACACACCTTAGTGTTATTAAAGTAAAAAAAAAATATTACTCACATATCAGAATTTTAGATAAAGTAAGTTTTTCTTTATCTATTTTTATAACATCTTTGCATATTAAGGTTAGGGTTTGCATGTGAGCTTGTCACTGTCATCAAAAGAGACGGTCGGAGCGACGTGATGGTTTTGCTTGACTCGCGTTTTCTAAAGAAGTGGTCAACACTTTTAGGTTGTCCGATAACTGGGCTGGACCTAAAGGCAAGGTTTTTGTAAAAGGTTCTATGGAGTTGCCACCAATATTTTAACCTTAAACACTGAAAAAGGTAAAAAGGCAGTGATTTTAGAAAAAAACTAACTTTGGCCATTACAATCAGAGTTGGGTAAGGGAGTTAGTTACGTGTGGGGAAGGTATTAGCACCCCACAACGCCCCTTTCGGGTTCCCTATGATGGACTAATTAAAAAAGATAAATACTTAAAGAAATTATGCTTTTACCCTATTATTTTATCTACTTGCGGAATTTAAATGTCTACATGACCCTAATATCTAATGCATACAAGGAAAGCGATAAAGAAAACAATAAATGAGAGAGAGAATAGGGAAGGAACCTTCAAAGCAAGCTTTATATTAACTCTTTGAAACTTGAGGATGCGTTTTGGCAGTCCCCGCACTCTACAAGCACGCTCCTCCCGCAAAAGAGAAAAATTTCACTCTACCGAGGGCCGAATGTCTCAAAGAGAGACCTCCTTAACCGATTTCTACCTTAACGAAAATCGGAAAGCTTAATCGAACTCCGGAATAATGCTCAGAGTCACTCTAAAGTGCCGAAAGGCTTCCTAGAGAGTTGGTAGGAGTGAATAGTGTATAAAATTCGAGGAATGAGGCTCCTATTTATAGGGAACCGCACCAGGAAAAAGTGGACGGTCGTCTGAACTTAGTGTGTAGCCCTCCATGGCAAAAATTGGCCATGGACGACCGTCCATGTAGGGTGAACGACTGTCCATAGCAAAAAGTTGTCATGGACGGTCGTTTGAGCCAAGTGGATGGTCGTCCATTGCCTTAAAGTAGGCATGAATGACCGTTTGATTGTCCTGGACGACCATCTACTATTTTTGACGAAATTTCCGATTTTTATTTCCTCTGAAAACCCTTCCTATCTTAAATGGAACCTAGAAAAAGCTACTAGGGACTTAACAAAGTCTTGACCATCTTCGAAACTGGTTATCTCTGGCTTTATTGGGGAGCCGGGCAAGATTTGGGGTCTACATTTGCCTCCCTTTCACCCGACCAATTGACTATGGGTTAACGTACCAAAGGTCGATTGGTGGGTGGAGGAGTTAACCCTCTTGCCTGATTGTTCTTTGGATACTCCTCTTGTCGTGGTAGCTGACCCTCGGGACTATGAATGTAGTCTGGTGCTGTCTTTAGGATGCTTCCTTGCTGTGGAGGATGACCCTTCGGACAATACGTGTGAAGCTTTAGGATGCTCCTTTTGATGCGGTAGCTGGCCCTTCGGCTGATGAAGATTTTTAACTTGGGATGCTCCTTTGATGCGGCAGCTGACCCCTTAGGTGGTGAGTGCGTAGTAGACCCTTGTCTTCAGGGTGCTCCCATGTTGCGGAAGCTGACCCTTAGGATGGTAAAGATGGGTTGTGTCCCCCGGATACCCCTTTGCAACGGGGCTGATCCTTCGGATGATGAACATAAATCCTTCCTTCAAGATAATCCTTTGCAGCGGAGCTGATCCTTCGGGCGATGTACGACAGATTGTGTCTTCTGGATACTCCTTTGCAATGGAGTTGATCCTTCGAACGATGTGTAGGACTCTATCTTCTAGATGCCCCTTTGTTGAGGTGGTTGATCCTTCTGACAGAGAAGGTGGTGGCGGCTTATTGCTCTAGCTCATGCGCTGATATTTGTCTTCAAGACACTCCCTTGCAACGGAGCTGGTCCTTCGGACGATGTATGTGGTGGCGGCTTACTGCTCTTGCTCATGCGCCGACTCCATGGGGAGAAATTGTTTCTGACTCTTCTTGTGTAGTCATCCGGTGTGGAGATTACCGGAGATTCTTGGTAAATACCTCTGAAGTAGGCAGAAATCCACTAGGGGATTTGTCGATTTGGACGATGCCTCTGAGTAGGCGGGCGCTTCATCGGAAGTGAAAGCTTTTGACTTGTGTTGCTTTACCTCTGAGTAGGCTGATATTCCTTTTGGGGATTTTGGCTCTTTGATTGTATTGATGATAGGCTTTTGCATGGCCTTTATTATCCTTTGATGGTGGTGGAGAATGTGTGAATCTTCTTGATGACTCATCATAGCGATGATGGTGAGTCGTGCGAAGATATTTTTGTTCGCCTCTAGAGTAGGAAATGATTCGCTTGGGGACAGAGCTTTTCCGTTGGTTGCACTTTTGAAAGTTGTCTTCCCTTTATTCGGTGGAAAGATAGTAGTCAGAATTTATTTGGTTCCTGAAGCTCTTGGTTAATTTCTCCTTTTTTCACGGTTTTATTATTTTTTCTCGTGATTTTGAAATTTGGCATTTTCGGAATGATGCGTGTGCCTTTTTATTTTCTAGTTTCTTTCATGCATGCTGGCTTTTGTAAAAAAGAAGGTGAGGCAATTAGATGAAAATCGTTAAAAGTTTCATTTATTTTGTGGGGCCCGGAGTACAACAGGAAATTTATTAAAGATCTCAGCTTTCTGGCTCTGAGCTGGATGTTGAGGACATTGTTGGCGAGGGGAATCGGCGGAGTACATGACGCTAGAATTCCTCCTGGCTTTGGATCATGTTGTTTAGGTTCTGGCCTATCTCATCCACCCTTTGTGTGAGGCCATCTACCCTATGGCTGAGACTTTCTTGTGCTCACTCGTAACCCTCATGCCTTAGGGACATTTGATCGATCTGTTGGCACAGGTACTGGAATTGTCTATCCATATGGGTCCTCTCGTTGCCTATATGTCGATGTACACTGGTGAAGTCATCCCCGTATTGTGTTTGCTGCTGGGATCCCAGAGGGATGAGTACCTCTTGTGACTCCCATGCAAGAAGGGGGTGTAAGACCCATGCAATCCCTTTCTGAGTGAGTATGCTCATGTTGGCGAGTACCGTCCCGTCTATGAGTTCTGGTCAGAGGGCGGCAGGGATGTCTTCTCCATCTGTGCATCCCCAATATTCATCCAGAGGGGTGATGAGGGGGCCTATCATGATGGACCTTGTTAGGCCTCGGGTCCCAAAGTCTTTCAACGCCTTCAGGAAGAAGTAGCTGGGATTGTATCGGATTCCTTGATGCATGTAGTAGGTGGAAAAAAGATCTGCCTGAGTGACCTTGCCCTGGCTCTCCTTCCTGCTGTGAAGGGTGCCTGCTAGTAATTTGTGGCAAATGCGGAGAGGAGGGAAGAAGGCGGTTCCCTTTGGGTTGGCAGGAACGTGCTGGGAACCGGTAATCTCCTCCCATATTTAACTGGTGGTGAGGGTTGTTGGTCTTTCACAATATGCCCCCTGTACTCTGCGATTTGGATCTCCGCCGGTTGATGGAATCCTATGAGGACGTTGAACTCATCTAAGACGTTGGTATGGTAGGCCCCATTCATCCAATACGTAACTGCTTGGACGGGAGGAACCCCAGGAATCATAGACGGTGAGCGTAACAAAAGCAAGCAATTCTAATGTGAACATAGCATATTATCGACGGAATTCCAATGGCCAAAAATCCGTCGGTAATAATTATTAAATATTTTACTTTTTTTATAGAACCCTATCCCCTTTATATTCTTATTATTTATTATTAATTATTTCTTCATATTATATTTTTATAGCTTTGAATTATTATTAGATTAAGAGAATTGTCTTTGGCAAGCTTCGAACTCAGTACCTTAGAGTTAGAGGCTAATACTCCAACCACTAAGCTACTAGAATTTTTTGATAATAATTTACAAATAAATTATATTTATGTACAAATATACAAATATATTTATATATATTTATATATTTATATATTTATATATTTATATATTTATATATTTATATATTTATATATTTATATATTTATATATTTATATATTTATACATTTATACATTTATACATTTATACATTTATACATTTATACATTTATATATTTATACATTTATATATTTATATATATATATATATATATATATATATATATATATATTTTTATATATTTATATATTTTTATATATTTATATATTTTTATATATTTATATATTTATATATTTTTATATTTTTATATATTTTTATATTTATATATTTTTTTATTTTTATATATTTATATATTTATATATTTTTATATATTTTTATATTTTTATATATTTATATATTTTTATATATTTATATATTTATATATTTTTATATTTATATATTTTTATATATTTTTATATTTTTATATATTTATATATTTTTATATATTTATATATTTTTATATTTTTATATATTTATATATTTTTATATTTTTATATATTTATATATTTATATATTTTTATATATTTATATATTTATATATTTATATATTTATATATTTATATATTTATATATTTATATATTTATATATTTATATATTTATATATTTATATATTTATATATTTATATATTTATATATTTATATATTTATATATTTATATATTTATATATTTATATATTTATATATTTATATATTTATATATTTATATATTTTTATAAGTTTATATATTTATATATAATTAAATGTTTATTTTTTAAAATTATTTAATTTAGTAAATTAATCTAATTATGATTAAATTAAATTATTAAATAAAAAATATTTTATTTTTTAATTAGGTGAATAATTAAATTATTAAAATATATTAAGTAATTATTATATAATTTTACCGATGGATATATCCGTCAGTAACTAATTGTTAATTTACCGACGAAAATATCCGTCGATAAATAATTGTTACTTTACAGATGAATTTACCGACGGATATATCCGTCGGTAATTAATTGTTAATTTATCGATGGATATCCGTCGGTAACTAATTGTTAATTTACCGATGGAAATATCCGTCGATAAATAATTGTTACTTTACAGATGAATTTACCGACGGATATATCTGTCGGTAATTAATTGTTAATTTATCGATGGATTTACCGACGGATATATTCGTCGGTAAATTCATCTAGTAATTACCGACAGATTTATCGACGGATATATCCATCGGTAACTAATTATTATTTTACCGACGGATATATCCGTCGATAACATCAAATTCCACAAATATTTTATATCCGTCGATAATGATTATTTTCTGATGACTACAAATCCGTCGGTAAACTTGCCACGTTGGTGCGATTTTTCCTTCCTCTAGAGGTGTCAATCTTCTTGTTGATTATATACCTCCATATTCCCCCACTAATTATCAGAATATTATGATAAGGTTCAAGAGAAAAGAAGTAAGAGGATAATTTATTCAAAGACTTGTGTTTTAGACGGTTGTATATTTTTTATTTTTTATTCAAAAGGGGATTTTGTAAGAATGGTTGGCCAATGTTGGTTAAAGTGTTTAAGCTAATGTTAAACCAGCGTTTTGCTTTGAGGATCTACATCTTAGCCAATTGTTATTACTTTC
Source organism: Sphenostylis stenocarpa (assembly GCA_963425845.1). Taxonomy (NCBI): domain Eukaryota; kingdom Viridiplantae; phylum Streptophyta; class Magnoliopsida; order Fabales; family Fabaceae; genus Sphenostylis; species Sphenostylis stenocarpa. The sequence goes on from OY731404.1 coordinate 59,092,016, forward strand.
TTATGGCTGATTGACTTCCCCATACTGCCCTTTAAGTTTTCAGGCTAGGATATTGTGTTTTAGTCCTAACTTTTGTCTAGGTTTCCCTTTTTCTTGTTTTGGGAATCCTAACGGACCTTATTTTGTAACCCTAACTTCTTCCTAGGCTAGCCTTTATTGTTGTTCGGGTTTCCTAGCGGGTTAACCATAATTTTTTGTGTAGCCCCCTTGGTGGGTTTCCTACCGGGTAATTTGCCCTCTTTTTTGTTTTTTTGGCCTTTGGCTTCTATGGGCTTCTTTTGATTTTTTTTTTCTTTTTACACAATATTGGTGAAACACGATTTTATTATGATGAGGTAAAACCTTATTCTACGTTTCTAGTTAATCAGTTCGATTATTTTTGGTGATGGCACGTTTTGGTTATTTTTGACGCACTTTTGAAAACGTTTACTTAAACATGGTAATTATGAGGTCCAAACATAAAAGAAGCAAATAGTAAGAAATGTATTTGTATTAATTAAGAGGAGAATATGTGCCCAAAAGATGCCCGGGGGTCGGGCTAGCCCCAGGGGATAATCTCTAACAATTATTGGGTTTACATCCATTAAGAAAGGAAAAAGAACTCCTAATGACGAGAGTTGCTCTCGACGCTTGTATCCCTCCGCTTCGGAAGATCTGCTTGAGTGTGCGGAGGGGAGACTTCCCTTTTCTTATTTCAGCTTGGCCCTTTGCAGGGTCATATCCTAGGCCATGCTTTAAAGGATTATCCTTGAATTCCAGGGGCTCCTTTATTCCTTTGGAGTCTGCCCTGAGCCCTTGGCTAGGATGGTAACCATACTTCATCATTATGTGGGCTACCTTCGTATTACCGGGAAGTCTTTCTACCTTGGCGATTTCAAGCGCTTGAAAAGATGTTTCAAGGGCCTCTTCAGCCGCATCCACATAGGGTTGGGTAGGCGGTCCACTGATCAAGATATCATCTTTAGCTTGGACCGTGACCAGTTTATCGTCTACTATGAACTTAACTTTCTGGTGGAGCCTTGAAGGTACTGCCTTAGCGTCGTGAATCCAAGGTCTGCCAAGGAGACAACTGTATGCTAGAGTAATATCCATCAGTGGAAATCGACGTTGAAGATAATGGGTCCAACTTGGATTGGCAGGTTGATTTCCCCCACTACTTCTCGTTTGGATCCTTGAAGGCTCGAACGATAGTGCTGCTTGGGCGCATGCGGGTTCCTTGAATGGTCAACTTGTCAAGTGTGCACTTGGGCATCACGTTCAAGGATGACCCGTTATCCACAAGAACTTTAGCAATGAGATATTCCTTGCATTTAATGGAAATATGCAAGGGCTTGTTATGGCTCGACCCTTCAGGAGGAAGTTGTTCATCTGCGAAGGTGAGGTGATCGCTGGCTGTGATGTAGCCGACGATCCTCTCAACTTTTTCTTGGGATATTGTGTGAGGTACATGCGCTTCGTTCAAAACCTTCATCAGGGCGTTTCTGTGCGATTCCGAACTCATCATTAGAGATAACAAAGTTATCTTTGCAGGTGTATGATTGAGTTGATCAATGATGGAATACTCGCTTTGCCTTATGAACTGGAGTAACTCATCAGTCTCCTCCTTGGATTCTTTATTTTCTCTTTCTTCGGTTTGTTTATTTTTCCCTTTATTCTTGGGGGCATCTTCTTGTGACTCCTTGGGGGAGTATATTCTTTCTCTTCTAGTCATGCTCCCAATGTCGGCTATATTGGAGATGTCCTCCTTTATTAGTGAAGATTCCCCGTATCTCGATGGTACAACTTTATTTGAGTCATAGGGGAAAGGACGAGGCACAAATAGTCGCAAAGGCGTCCTTGCCCCCTCTTCCTTATCGACTTTGATGACCAATGACTGAGGTTTATTGTCCTCTTGGGTGGATCGACCGTTGGGGAGAGCTTGATTACGAATGGTTTTCTCTCCAGCTTTCTGATTGTGGAAGACGTATCAGTTAATCTTTCCTTTTTATTATCATATTAAAAGTGAAGGAGGGATAAGCAAGTATGCAAATTATGAATGAAATGCATGCAAGTAGACAATTGTTGAATAAACAAAAGGAAATTTTATTTATTTAGAAAAAGTGTACATTCCCCTACACCATGTTGACAGAAACGGAAAAGCCTAAAGAAACCCACAGGCGGGTTCTGATTTTTATGTAATTCTTCTTCGGCTTCCCGTACGTGATGAGTGAGTTCTTCGATTTGCTGGTGGACCGCCTGGCTCATATCTTCACTATACTTCTGAGCCTCTTTGATCTTCGCCTCTTGATGGACGACCAAGGCTTGTAAATTATCGAGTCTCTCAATGGCTCGGTCTCTTTCCTGTAGAACTTGGCCAAACTGAGCTAACCCGTCTCTTTCGTTGCAGCGCAACTCAGTAAGGCTTCTGTTAAGTCTCTGGGTGGTCTCCCTTCCTTGACGTAGTTCAGACCGAGTCCTTGCGAGATCTTGTACCATTCCCTTGATTGTCTGAGCCTATTTTGCACATTCAGCCTCAAGGTGTGCTGATTTGGTGGTTATTTCTTGGAGTTGATTATCCGAGTTTATTCTGGTAAATTTGGATGCTCGGATAACCTGCTCACTGGAATCAGCGCATTGGTCCTTGAGGCGCTCTATCTCTTGATCTTTCTTCTTGCACTGCCTTTGTAGACCGTCTATAGTAAGGATAGATTCTTGCTCTTTTTCCTCAAGGGCCCTTATCTGGGCTCCCATGATTTCTATCCTCTGGGTCAAGGCATCAACTTGGTTTTAGAGCTCTCCACTGGCTGATGGCGCAGTAGGTGGGGAGGATGGTTGTGACATCCCTCTGTTTCTCCTCCATTCCTCATAGTCACTAGAAATAGCTACTCAAGCTTTGCCTAGTTCTATATCTCCCATAAAGACTGGTTTCTCCCATGCTCTCCGTACAATAAGTGAGTTTGCAACATTGCATGGGTCTCTGAAGAAACACAGTCCTTCGAGTTCTTCACGTGATAATGCGGTTTGGGTTCTCATGAGTTGTCTCATAACCACTTTTGGAGAATAAGCTATGCAACCTCTGAGACCTACTAATGGTACGCTCGGATAATCTCCACATCTAATGAGGATAGGGCCAGGTCGGAACCAAGGGCATGCCCAGGATAAACGGTTGGCATCCCATTGTTCCAACTCGATCTTCCACTCCATGGTTAGACGTCGGTGGAGAGGGATTCTTGAAAAGTTCTTCAAAGGATCGGGGAACATCCCCATGTAACTAGAGGCATAAAAGTGCATGATACCCCACACGAATATCAGCGAAGAGCAGCATCTGAGTCTTCTTCCTTGCTTTTGGTGACAGAATTCAACCAAAAGCAAGGTGTGGGCAAGAAGTGCAGGCAAGGGACTCTTCGAGTGCACATCCCAGTCGAAGAAGGCGTCCATGACGACTTGATCCACTGTGTCGAGGTGAAAGGGAAACAACATGGTCCCAAACACAATCAGGACCAGAGTTTTGTTAAAAGCGAACCAATCTGCCTTGTCAGCCAAAGAGGACAGATGGTCTTCTAACATTGCAACTTTCCAACCCTGGATATTACCTTTTACTATCAGGGCAGTCTGCTGAGATGGCAATCAGATGATGGCAGCGACTTTGGCTGCATGAATATATGGTTCATGGTGAATATGGACCCCGACTGACTTGGGCCATCTCAACATTATCCCATACTCCTCCAAAGTGGGTACCATATCAAATTGAGGAAATTCGAAGCAATGCAAACTGGAGTTCCAAAAATGGACCAAAATCTTAATGAAAATGGGGTCGACATAGATCTTCAATAAGTCGAGAATTCGTCCATAGGATTTTTCAAAGTCAGAGCAGACCACAGGAGGCATCAATGAACACAGCCGTTCTATCTTCTCCACATGGTATTGGGGAATATCCACTTTCTTCAATTGTCTACCAGACCCCTCCATTTTCTAGAAACCAAAAATGCATGCTATGAATATGATGGTAATGCAGACATGCATGCATGTGTTTATTTTTTCTAAAAATTATCATGTTTTATTTTCTACATGATGCATGATAGTGTTTGGGTTTTTTTTGTATTTTTTCAAAAGAAAGATAAACTACCTATATGGATGTTCATGAGTTTAATGCTTATGAACGAGATCCAATTTTTGATTTGATTTATTTGTTTTATTTGATTTTTGTAACCTTTTATCTCTTCTGTCGGACTGCGTGACTACTTAGCTTACAAAGAACCTGAAACCAAGCTAGCTAAAAGGCAGACTGTCTGAGATAAAAATGGTTTATTGCAAAAAGAATGGTTTTAACGTCCCTTATCTCTTCTGTCGAACTGCATGACTACTTAGCTTACAAAGAACCTGAAACTAGGCTAGCTAAAAGGTAGACTGTCTGAGATAAGGGTGTTTATTGTGAAAAGATTTTTTTGAGATTTTTCTTTTATTTTTATTTTTGTTGTTGTATGATTATGCTATGCAACAAACAAATGCAACAAACAAATGCACACACAATTCACTCATCCGCGAACAGTAGGACGACGTTTTTTTATCACGAGGTAGGGGTATGCTACAGAAGAGTGCATATTGAGGGTAGTTCTAAATTTCTTCACCAAGGCCAGGCCCCAAGGTGCCCCCATTATAGGGTCCCCATTCTCCCAGCCTTCAGACCATGCATGGCACTAGGGCCTTGTCAGCCTTTGGGCCAAAAGAGGAAGGTTATCACCTTGAGTGGTAGTTTTCGACCATACCGGTGGGCTCATGAGATTCACTACGACAAATCGTACAATGCCACCCACTCCCTAAGGTTATCCCACTTACCCCCGAGTATAGGGGGAACTGTTGTGTGCAGCGGTTTGTGTACAATTTGTATTCCAAACAATTTGCATAAAATAAACATACAACAGTTATTAAAGCCAAATAATAAAGCATGTTATAAAGCAAGAAAGGGTAAATGCATAATTTCAAGTTTTTATTTCTCAAAACTAGTCCATCACTAAATGGGATTAACTCTCTAGCTTCCCCAGTGGAGTCGCCATCTGTCGCCGCCGTCAGAAGAGGCAGTTGGAGCAATGCGATGGTTTTGTTTGACTCACATTTTTTAAAGTGTGGTTCAACACTTTTTAGGTTGTCTGATAACCGGGTTTGACCTAAAAGTGAGGTTTTCGAAAGGTTCGAGGAGTCACCACCAATGTTTTTACTGAAAACATTGGAAAAGGGAAAATAAGGCAGTGGTTTTTTAAGAAAAACCAACTTTGGTCATTACAACTAGAGTTAGGTAAGGGAGTCAGTTACGTGTAGGGAAGTTATTAGCTTCCCTACTATGCCCCATTAGGGTTCCCTATGATAGACCGTTTTCTTAAATAAATAAGAACTTTAAACTATGCTTTTACCCTAATTTATTCATTGCAAAAATTAAGTTATTAACTACATGCCCCTAAATGACTAATGCACAACGATATTATCTAAAAAGCAATAAAATAGAGAAGGGAGTATGGAGGAACCTTTGAAGCAAGCTTTTATAATATGTTCTTGAAAAAGGGTGCTTTTTGGCAAATCCCACGCTCTACAATGATGATCGCTCTTTCTTGCAGCACTCTAGAATGCTTTTCTAAGAACTCTGGAAATGCTTTAGAGGGGTCCTAGGAGAGTAATTTGAGAATAGTACAGTAGGGAAAGTTGTAGAAGTGTTTGAAAAGAGTGAGAAGGTCCCCCCCCCTTTTATAGGAATTCACACCTATCAGGTCGAGACTGCCATCTCGCCTGACAAGGTCAGGACCGCTGTCTTGCCAAACGAGACGGTGGTCTCGCCTTCGACAAGTGGCGAGTGGTGAGATGGCGGTCTCGCCCTTAGCCAACAACGAGACAGCGGTCTCGCCAAACAAGACGGCGGTCTCGACCCTTTGGGTGGAATTTCTTATTTTTCGTGTACAAAAATCCTTCCTATTCTAATATGGGGCCTATTGATCAATCTTAGGGACCTTTTAGGCTTTGCCCATCTTCGAACGAAAGTCTTCTGCTCTTTATTTTAAGAAAAAGAGACGTCGACGGAGAGGGATCTTTGAGAAGCTTCTCAAAGGATCAGGGAAGATCCCCATATGGCTCAAGGCGTAGAAGTGCGTGATACCGCAAACGAATAACAACGAAGAGCAACATCTGAGCGTTCTTCCTTGTTTCTGGTGACAAAACTCAACCGAAAGTAAGGTGTCGGCAAGAAGTGCAGGCAAGGGACTCTTTGAGTGTACATCCCAAGCGAAAAAGGCGTCCATAATGGCCTGATCTACTATGTCGAGGTGAAAGGGAAATAACAAGGTCCCAAACACAATCAGAGCAAGGGTTTTGTTGAAAACAAACCAATTTGCCTTATCACCCAAAGAGGACAGATGGTCTTCTAGCATCACTTTCCATCCCTGGATATTTCCTTTTACCATCAGGGCGCCCTGATGAGGTGATAATTGGATGATGGCGGCGACCTTAGCTGCAGAAATATATGCTTCACGGCAAATGTGGATCCCAACTGATTTGGGCCATCTCAGCATGATCTCATATTCCTCCAAAGTCGGTACCAGATCGAATTGCAGAAATTCAAAGCAGTGTAGACTGGAATTCCAGAAATGGATCAAAACCCTGATGAAGATGGGATCGACACAGATCTTCAGAAGATCGAGAATCCGTCCATAAGATTTTTCAAAATCGGAGCGGACCTCGGGTGGCATTAATGCGCACAACCGTTCTATCTTCTCCACATGATACCGGGGAATATCCACTTTCTTCAATTGTCTACTGGTCCCCTTCATTTTTCTAGAAACGAAAAAAAATGCATGATATGAGTATGATGTTGATGCGAGCATGCATGAAAGTGTTTTGTTTTCCTAAACATTATCATGTTTTATTTTCTACATGATGCATGATAGTGTTTAGACTTTTTGTTTGTTTTTTCAAGAGAAAGGAAACTACCTATATGGATGTTCATGAATTCGATGCTTAACACCATGAACAAGGTCCTATTTTCTCTTCTTATGATTTATTTGATTTTTGATAACCCCTTTTATCTCTTCTATCGGGGCGTGACTACTTAGCTTACAAAGAACCTAAACCCAAGCTAGCTAAAATGCAGATTGTCCAAGATAAAAGTGGTTTATTATAAAAGAATGGTTTTATAACCCCTTATCTCTTTTGTCGATCCACGTGGCTACTTAACTTATAAAGAACCTGAAACTAGGCTAGCTAAAATATAGACTGTCTGAGATAAGGTTGTTTATTATGAAAAGGTTTTTGAGATTTTGTTTTTATTTTGTTGTTGTATGATTATGCTATGCAACAAACAAATGCAATAAACAAATGCACAAACAATTCACTCATTCGCAGACCGTGTGACGACATTTTTATCACGAAGGGGTATCCTGTAGAAAAGTGTGTATTCAGGGTGGTTCTAATTATCCTCACAAAGGCCCGGCCCCCAAGGTGCCCCCATTATAGGGTTCCCACTCTTCCAGCCCTCAGACCATGCATGACACTAGGGCCTTATCAGTCTTTAAGCCAAAAGAGGAAGGTTATCACCTTGAGTAGTGGTTTCCGACCATACTGGTGGGCTCATGGGTATCACTACAGCAAATCGTACCTGCCACCCACTCCCTAAGGTTATCCCACTTGCCCCTAGGTATAGAGGGAACTGTTATGTGCAAGGGTTTGTGTACAGTTGTTTATTTCAAACAATTGCATAAAGTAAGCAGACAACAGTTATTAAAGCCAAACAGTAAAACATGTTATAAAAACAAGGGTAAAAGCATAATTTCAAGTTTTTATTTTTTAAACTAGTCCATCACTAAATGGGATCATTTCTTTAGCTTCCCCAGCGGAGTCGCCATTTGTCGTCGCCATCAAAAGAGGCAGTCAGAGCGACGCGATGGTTTTGATCGACTCGCGTTTTCTAAAGAAGTGGTCAACACTTTTAGGTTATCTGATAATCGAGTTGGACCTAAAGGTGAGGTTTTCGTAAGAGGTTCTATGGAGTCGCCACCAGTGTTTTAACCTTAAACACTGAAAAAGCTATAAAGGAAGTGGTTTTAGAAAAAACCAACTTTGGCCATTACAACCAGAGTCGGGTAAGGGAGTTAGTTACGTGTGGGGAAGGTGTTAGCACCCCACAACGCCCCTTTCGGGTTCCCTATGATGGACTAATTCAAAAAGATAAATACTTAATGAAATTATGCTTTTACCTTATTATTTTATCTACTTGTAGAATTTAAATGCCTACATGGCCCTAATATCTAATGCATAAAAGGAAAACGATAAAGAAAGCAATAAAAGAGAGAGAGAGAATAGGGAAGCAACCTCTGAAGCAAGCTTTATATTAACTCTTCGAAACTTGAGGATGCTTTTTGGCAGTCCCTGCACTCTACAAGCACGCTCCTCCCACAAAAGAGAAAATTTTCACTCTACCGAGGGTCGGATGTCTCAAAGAGAGACCTCCTTAACCAATTTCTACCTTAATGGAAATCAGAAAGCTCACTCAAACTCCGTAATAATGCTCAGAGTTACTCTAAAGTGCCGAAAGGCTTCCTAGAGAGTGGTAGGAGTGAATAATGTGTAAAATTCGAGGAATGGGGCTCCTATTTATAGGGAACTGCACCAAGAAAAAGTGGACGGTCATCTGGACTTAGTGGATGGTCGTCCATGGCAAAAAGTGGCCATGGACATCTGTCTATGTAGGGTGGATGACCGTCCATAGCAAAAAGTTACCATGGACGGCCGTCTGAGCCAAGTGGACAGTCTTCCATTGCCTTAAAGTAGGCATGGACGACCATCTGACTATCCTGGACGACCATCTGCTATTTCCAACGAAATTTCCAATTTTTATTGCCTCTAAAAACTTTTCCTATCTTAAATGGAATTGTTGCTGCCGTCAAAAGAGAGGCGGTCAGAGCGACGTGATGGTTCCGACTTTCCATTTTTCGCGTTTTTTATGGGTGAGGTTACAACGCCTTTAGGTTGTCCGATAACCGGGCTGAACCTAAGGGCGAGGTTTTTGAAAGGGTGTTCTTAGATCGTCCGATAACCGGGCTGACCTAAGAACAAGTTTGAAAGGGTTCTTATGGAGTCGCCACCGATGTTTTGACCAGAAACATCGAAAAAGGAGAAAAAAAATGCGTTGGGTTTTCGAAAACCAACTTTGGTCGTTAAAATCAGAGTTGGGTAAGGGAGTTAGTTACGTGTAAGGGAAGTGTTAGTTCCCTTACGACGCCCTTTTCGGGTTCACTATGACAGGCCAATTATTTTATAAATAAACTTTTTGGAAATGACGCTTTTACCCTTTTATTCGTAGAATTTAAAATAATGACTACATGGCCCTAATAACTATTGCGCAATTTAATATAAGTAAAAAAGCAGTAAAAGGGATCGAGAGAGTGAAGAAACCTCCAGAGCAAGCTTTTGATTAATTTTCTTGAAGGATAGGATGCGTTTTGGCATCTTTTCGCTCTTACAACGCTGAAATTGCTCTCAGAAACGCTATAAAAAGCTCTCTTAGACACTCAGAAACTCCGGAAATGCTTCGGAGGGACTCTAGGAGAAGAATTTGAAGAAAGTGTAGAAGGGAAAGTGGAAGAACTGTGTGAAATGAAGGGGGGAGCGCTCAATATTTATAGGGATTCGTGCCTGTCAGGTCGAGACGGCGGTCTCGACTTGCATCAATGGCGAGACGGCGGTCTCGACTTGCCAAGTGGCGAGAAGGCCTTCTCGCCAAACGGGAGGGGGGTCTCGCCAATGGCAAGTGGCGAGACGGCCGTCTCGCCAGACGAGACGGCAGTCTCAACTTGCCATTGGTCGAGACGACGGTCTCGACTCCAGAAGGAAAAAATCCTTATTTTTGTACAAAAAGTCCTTCCTACTCTAATATGGGACCTAATAGTCTCTCCTAGTGGCTTTTTAGGCTTCATCCATCTTCGAATAGGAGGTCTTCTGCTCTTATTTTGCGGCCGGGCAAGATTTGGGGTCTACAGCTGCCCCCCATTTACCTGACTAGTCGACTATTGGCCTGTCGTGCCAAGAAGATCGACTGGAGGGTAAAGGAGTTGACCCTCTTGCCCGGTTACCCTTCGGATGTTGCGTCTTGTACCGACTGATCTTCTAGGAAAAAGTGTGTTGTGCGCCTCTAGGATGCTCCTTTTGACAGTAGCCAATCCTTTTGGTTGACACATGGTAGAACCTCAGGATACTCCTTTTGACGGTAACCGATCCTTCGGTTGATGAGTATAAACCCCCCATCAGGCTGGTAGTTATAGCCCACTGTGCGTAGGACTGGATGAGTATAAACCCCCCATCAGGCTGGTAGTTGCAGTCCACTGTGCATAGGACTGGATGAGTATAAACCCCCCATCAGGCTGGTAGCTGCGACTTATTGATTTGACTCATATGTAGATCAGGCGCACTTCGTGCGCAAGTTGATAGGTATGAACCCCCTATCAGGCTGGTACAGTCCACTGTGTAGGACTGGTGGTGGTGGCGGCTTACTGCTCAGTCGCTCATGCGCCGGTTTGAGATGCATTCTCTTGTATTTGTTTTTGATTTTTCTGGAGTGGTCGTCCGGTTTGTGCCGGGGATTTCTTTGGTGGTCATCTAACTTGTTGGTTGCTGGGGAGTCTTTGTTTTGTAGTTTGACTTTGCAGGTTGTCGAAGACTCTTGGTCAATCTGGTTGACTTGTCTCTGTCTTTGAATGCTGTCTTTTTCGCGGTTTTATCTTTTTTCTCACGATTTCGGATTTTGGCTTTTTCCGTAGTCGAGCGTAAGTCTTTTTACCTTTTAGTTTCTTTTCGTTACGCTGACTTTTCGAAAAGAGGAAAAATGTATGAAAGAGAATTTTATTTATGATAAAATTTTGATTACATCATTTATTTTTTAGTATTATCCCTAAGAAGGTGGACTTGAGCCGGGAGACGATCCGGGGGGAGGGAATTGCCGATACATGTGCCTCTGAAATTCCGCCTGGTCTCGGATCGCGTCGAGGTGTTCCTGCTGGAACATTTCCAGGTCTTGTCTTATTCCCTCTTGTATCCGGCCAAAGGTCTCCATCCTCGTATCGAAGGCGTTCTGCCTTAAGGACATCTGGTCGTGTCTTAGGGACATCTGGTCGAATTGCTGGCGCAAGCTGTAGATGTTGTGGCTGATGCCAACAAAGTCATCCGTGTACTGCTGATGTTGTTACTGTTGTTGTTGTTGTTGCTGGAACTCCGGGGATGTTGGGAGATCTTGCATCGCCACTATGTCCTGGAGGTCCAGGTTTATGTCTAGTGAGGGGTGGAGGATCAATCGAGACCCTTGGCGAAGCAGCATCCCCATGCTGACTAGTATGGACCTGTTGATAGTCTTGGGTTGAAGATTGGAGGAGAGGTTCTCTCCGCCACTGCACCCCTATTTTTCTGCCAGTGGGGTGATGAGGGGAGCCATGAGGATGGCTCCCACGGGATGGCTCCCGAAGTCCTTGAGGGCCTTCACGAAGAAGTAGTCGGGGTTGCACCGGCGCCCTTGGCTCATGCAGTAGAGGGCGAAGAGATCTGGGTAGGTGACCTTACCTTGACTTTCCTTCCGCATGTGGACAGTCCCAACCAATAGCTTGTGGCAAATGCGGAGGGCGGGAGTGAGTGCGGACCCCTTCAGCAGGGATGGCAAGGTGCGCATCCTGGTGAGCTCCTCCCACATTTCGCCGGCGATGAGGGTAGATGGGCGTTCGCAGATGGCCTCCCGGTATTCCCGGGTCAGGACGTCCTTGGACCGGACGAATCCAATCGAAACGTTGAACTCGTCCAGGGTCGTTGTCCGGTACAACCCATTCATGAAGTAGGACACCATCTTCGTTGGCGGGAGGACCGACACCATCGTGGGGAGCTCGCAATATGTGATGGAGGCGAGAAATTCCATCATTGCTTGTGGGTAGACATGGATAGGGGGAGACTGGAGGAGGAAACATCATCCAATGCTGTCGAGGTGGGCGTGAACTTCATCTTCCCAACCGAACTCAGCAAGGATGCCGAAGTCCAAACTTAGCATAGGGTGCCATATGTACCCTTGAATGTGTTCCAGGCGGGCCTGGTGATGGGGCGAAAGTTGAGTTGGATCTTGCGGAATTGGGGTCGTGGAAGTGCTTGGGCCAGAAGAACCCCTTCTTTTCCTAGAAGCTTCACCTCTATGCATTTTTGGTAGGAGAATGCTCAAATGTAGGAGAAAGGAGTGTAGGAGTGCAGGAGAGAGTGTTTGAGAACCCCCTCCAAGGCCCCCTATATATAGAGTTTTCGACCGGATTCGGGACCGCCGTCTGGGAAGTCGAGATGATGGTCTCGATTTCGCGGGATTCAGGATCGCCGTTTGGAACTTCGAGATGGCGGTCTCGATTTTGGCTTATGGCAAGACAGCCCTCTCGGCAAGTGAGAAGGTGGTATCGTCTTTGTCCAAATCGAGATGGTGGTCTCGAATGTTGAGACGGCGGTCTCGTCTTAGTGCGAGTCGAGACGGCGGTCTGGGAGGACGAGACGGCGGTCTCGTTATTTAGATGAATTTTTTTTTAGGGAAAATAGGACCTTGTTCAAAAACATTTTATGCATGCAATGTTTTCATGTTTGATGTCCTATAATGCCTATTTCATTGGTTTTTTAGAAGGATTAACTGGTGCGTCTTGTAGAGACGGATGCCTTCTGATCTTCGTTTTTCTGCTGTACTTGGCTGTACCGTACCAGACTTAATGTGACCGAAGAATGACTCTCCCTTCTTCTTTCTTTCTTCTTCTCTTTTTTTTTTGGAGAGCACACTTTGCCATGTTGGTGTCCCTTTTTCTTTACTTTAGGGGTTTCAATCTTCTTGGTGACTATACGCCTCCATATTCCCAAACTAATTGTTAGAATAATGTTGTGAGGGTCAAGAGAAAAGAAGTAAAGGGTAAATTCAACGGCTTGTGTTTTAGATGGTTGATTTTATTCAGAAAAGATTTTGTAAGAATGACTGGCTAAGGTTAGGCCTGGGTGTTTAAGCTTTTGTCTAAGTAAACATTTTTCTTCCCTCTTTTTTTGTTTTGGATTTGCGCCTTAGCCTATTTCCATTGCTTTTATGGCTGATTGATTTCCCTAGATCGCCCTTTGGGTTTTCGAACTAGGATATTGTGTTTTGGTCCTATCTTTATTCTAGGTTCCTTCTTTTTCTTTTTGTTTAGGGAATCCTAGCGGACCTTATTTTGTAACCCTAACTTTTGCGTAAGATACCCTTTATTTTTGTTCGGGTGTCCTAACGGGTTGACCCTATCTTTTGCATAGCCCCCTTTGTGGGTTTCCTACCGGGTATTTTGCCCTTTTCTTTTGGCCTTTGGCTTTTATGGGCTTTTTCTTTTCTTTTTGTTTTTACACAATATTGGTGAAACACGACTTTATTTATGGTGAGGTAAAACCTTATTTTGTGCTTCTAATCGACCAGCCTGATTATTATGGCAATGGTAATTTTTGATTATTTGGACACACTTTTATTCTTCCTTCTTCTTTTTTGTTTGTTTAGACAAGGATATTATGAGGTCTAGACATGAAGTAGTAAGAAGAGAAGCAGATAGTAAGAAATATATTCTTTATTAATTAGTAAGGGAATATGTGCCCTAAAATGCCCGGGGGTTGGGCTAGCCCCGGGGGATAATCTCTAACAATCACCAGGTTTACATCCCTTAAGGAAAGAAAAAGATCTCCTAATGACTAGGGTAGCTCTTGACGCTTGCATCCCCCCGCTTCGGAATATCTGCTTGAGTGTGCGGAGGGGAGACTTCCCTTTTCTTCTTTCTACTCGGCCCTTTGTAGGGTCATATCCTAGGCCATACTTAAAGGGGTTTTCTTTGAACTCTGGGGGTTCCCTCATCCCTTGGGAATCTGCCCCCAATCCCTGGCCATGATGGTAACCATGCCTCTTCATCATGCGGGTTACCTTCGTGTTTTTGGGAAGTCTCTCTACGCTGGCAATTTTGAGCGATTGAAAAGATGTTTCAAGGGTCTCTTTAGCCGCATCCACATAAGGTTGAGTAGACGGTCCACTGATCAGGATATTGTCTTCTGCTTGGATCATGACCAGTTTGTCGTCCACTATAAACTAGACTTTCTGGTGGAGAGTTGAAGGTACTGCCTTAGCGTCGTGAATCCAAGGTCTGCTGAGGAGACAACTATATGCCGAAGTAATATCCATTACATGGAAATCGACGTTGAAGATAGTGGGTCCGACTTGGATTGGCATATTGACTTCTCCCACTACTTCTCATTTGGATCCGTCGAAGGCTCCAACGATAGTGCTGCTTGGGCATAGACGGGTTCCTTGGATAATCAACTTATCCAGTGTGCGCTTGGGCATCACGTTCAAGGATGACCCGTTATCCACAAGAACTTTGGCAATGAGGTACTCCTTGCATTTGATAGAAATGTGCAAGGGTTTGTTGTGGCTTGACCCCTCGAGGGGGAGTTCTTCCTCTGTGAAGGTGAGGTGATCGCTTGCCGTAATGTGACCGACGATCCTCTCGACCTTTTCTTGGGATATAGAGTGAGGTACATGCGCTTCACTTAAGACCTTCAACAGGGCGTTTCTATGCGGTTCCGAGCTCATCATCAGAGATAACAAAGTTATCTTTGCAAGTGTGTGATTGAGCTGGTCAATAATGGAATGCTCGCTTTGCCTTATGAACTGGAGTAACTCCTCGGTCTCCCCCTTGGATTCTTTATTTTCTTTTTCTTCAGTCTATTTATTTTTTCCTTTATTCTTGGGGGCATCCCCTTGTACGTCCTTGGGGGGAGTAGACCCTTCCACTTCTAGTCATGCCCTCAATGTCGGCTATATTGGAGATATCCTCCTTTATTGGTGAAGATTCCCCGTATCTCCACGATACAACTTTATTTGATTCGTACGGGAAAGGACGTGGTATAAATAATCGCACAGGCATCCTAGCCCCCTCTTCCTTATTGATTTTGAGGACCAACGGTCGAGGCTTATTATCCTCTTGCGATGGATTGATCGTTGGGGAGAACTTGATTAAAAGCGGCGTTCTCTCCATTCTTCTGATTTGGAAGACGTGTCAGTTAATCCTTCCTTTTTATTATCTTTTTTATTAAAAGTGAAGGAGGGGAAATTAGATATGAATGAATGATATGCATGCAAGTAGACAATTGTTGAATAAGAAAAATTCATTTATACGTAGAAGGTGTACATTCCCCTATTCCATACTACGAAGCAACTTCTGACAAAAACGGAAAAGCCTAAAGAAACCCACAGGCGGGTCTTGATCTCTATGTAATTCCCTTTCGGCCTCCCAGACGTGACGAGCGAGTTTTTCGCTTTGCTTCTGGACCGCCTGACTCATATCTTCACTGTACTTTGAGCCTCTTTCATCTTCGCCTCTTGATGGACGACCAAGGCTTGTAGTTCGTCGAGTTTTGTGAGGGATCAGTCCTTTTCTTGTAGTACTTGATCGTACTAAGCTAGCCCGTCTCTTTCTTTGCAGCGTAGCTCAGTGAGACTTCTGTTGAGTCTCCGGTTGGCCTCTCACTCTTGGCGTATTTCTGACTGAGTCCTTGTGAGGTCTTGTAGCAAGTCCTTGATCGTCTGAGCTTGTTTTGCTGATTCGACCTCAAGGTGTGCTGATTTGGCGGTTATTTCTTGAAGTTGGCTATCCGAGCTGGTTCTAGCAGCTTTGGATGCTCGGATAGCTTGCTCATTAGAGTCAGCACATTGATCCTTGAGGCACTTTATTTCATGATCCTTTTTCTTGCATTGCCTCTGTAGACCATCTATGGTGAGGATAGATTCTTGTTCTCTTTCTTCAAGCGCCCTCATCTGGGCTCCCATGATTTCTATCCTCTGGGTCAAGGCGTCGACTTGATTTCACAGCTCTTCACTGTTTGAACCCATGACGAGTGAGGTGGATGGTTGCGACATCCCTCTTTTCCGTCTCCACTCCTCATAGTCATTGGAGACAGCTACTCGAGCTTTTCCTAGATCTCTATCTCCCATAAAGACTGGTTTCTCCCATGCTCTTCTCACAGCCAGTGAGTTAGCAATTGTGCATGGGTCTTCGAAGAAACACAGTCCTCCGAGCTCCCCTCGGGATATCGTAGTTTGAGTCCTCATGAGTTGCCTCATAGCTACTCTCGGTGAATAGGCTATGCAACCCCTGAGTCCTATCAACGGTATGCTCGGGTAATCCCCACATCTGATGAGGACTGGGACGGGTCGGAACCAAGGGAAAACCTAGGATAATTGGTTGGCATCCCATTGTTCCAACTCAACCTTCCACTCTAAGGTTAGGCGTCGGTGGAGAGGGATTTTGGAGAAGCTCCTCAAAGGGTCGGGGAACATCCCCATGTGACTAGAGGCGTAGAAATGTGTGATTATCCACACAAAAAGTAGTGAAGAGCAACATCTTAGTGTTTTTCTTTGCTTTTGGCGGCAAAATTCCACCGAGAGCAAGGTGTCGACAAGAAGTGGAGGCAAGGGACTCTTCGAGTTCACGTCCCAGGCGAAGAAGGCGTCCATGATGGCTTGGTCTACTGTGTCGCGATGTGGAAGGGAAACAAGATTGTTCCAAATATAATCAAGGCCAGGGTTTTGTTAAAAACGACCCATTCTGCCCTTTCAACCAAAGTGGACAAATGGTCTTCTAACATTGAGACTTTCTAACCTTGGATGTTCCCTTTTTCTATCAAGGTAGCCTGCCAGAATGGCAAGCGGATGATGGCAGTGACTTGTGCTCCAAAAGTATATGCCTTGTGGCGAATATGGACCCCGACTGATTTGGGCCATTTTAGCATAATTTCATACTCCTCCAAAGTAGGCACCATATCGAACTGCGGAAATTCGAAGCACTGCAGACTAGAGTTCCAAAAATGGACTAGAACCCTGATAAAGATGGGATCAACACAGATCTTCAATAGGTCGAGGATCCGTCCATAGGATTTTTCGAAGTCGGAGCGGACCTCTGGTGGCATTATCGCGCAAAGTCGTTCCAGCTTCTTAGTATGGTATCGGGGAATGTCCACTTTCTTCAATTGTCTACTAGTCCCCTCCATTTTCTAAAAACCAAAAATGTATGATTTATGAACATGATGCTTATTGTGGGTATGCATGTAAGTGTTTATTTTTCCTATTTATCATGTTTTATTTCTACATGATGTATGATGGCATTTGCGTATTTTATTTTTCGGAAAAATAAACTACCTATATGGATGATTTATGAATTTTAATATTTGTGAACAAGGTCCCATTTATTTGACTTGGGTCTTTATTTTTTTTATAGAGCCTTTTATCTCTTCTGTCGGACTGCGTGGCTACTTAGCTTACAAAGAACCTGAAACCAGGCTAGCTAAAAGGTAGACTGTCCGAGATAAAATGGTTTATTGCGAAAGAATAATGTTAGTGTCCCTTATCTCTTCTGTCAGACTGCGTGACTACTTAGCTTACAAAGAACCTGAAATCATGCTAGCTAAAAGGCAAACTTTCTGAGATAAGGGCGTTTATTGTAAAAGATATTTTTGTTTTTATCTGTTGTTTGGTTATGCTATGCAATCAAATGCGACAAACAAATGAACACATAATTCAGTCATCCGCGAACACGTGAGAAGACGATTTAATCATGAGGTAGGGTTTTCTTGTAGAAAAGTACATTGGCAAAGGTAGGTTCTAGCTGTTCTCACCAAGGCTTAGGCCCCCAAGGTGCCCCCATTATAGGGTCCCCACTCTCCAGCCTTCCGACCATGCTTAGCACTAAGGCCATAGTCAGTCTTTCTGCCAAAAGAGGAAGGTTATCACCTTGAGTGGTGGTTTTCGATCATACCGGTGGGCACATGGCCATCACTACGGCAAACCGTACCTGCCACCCACTCCCTATGGATTTCTCACTTGCCCTCGGGTATAGAGGGAACTGTTGTGTGCAAAGGTTTGTGTACAGTTTTTTATTTCAAACAATTGCGTAAAATAACAAACAACAGTTATTAAAGCCAAGCAATTAAAGCATGTTATAAGTTTATTTATTAAAGCAAAATTTCTAAGTTTATTTATTAAACTGGCCCATCACTAAATGGGATCAACTCTCTAGGCTTTCCCAGTGAAGTCGCCATCTGTCGCCGCCATCAAAAGAGAGGCGGTCGGAGCGATGCGATGGTTCCGACTTTCCATTTTTTGCGTTTTTTTATGGGTGAGGTTACAACGCCTTTCGGTTGTCCGATAACCGAGCTGAACCTAAGGGCGAGGTTTTTGAAAGGGTGTTCTTAGATCATCCGATAACCGGGCTGGCCTAAGAACAATTTTGAAAGGGTCCCCAGTCGACTCGCCATCTGTCACCGCCATCAAAAGAGAGGCGGTCGGAGCGACGCGATGGTTCTGACTTTCCATTTTTCGCATTTTTTTATGGGTGAGGTTACAACGCCTTTAGGTTGTCCGATAACCGGGCTGAACCTAAGGGCGAGGTTTTTTAAAGGGTGTTCTTAGATCGTCCGATAACTGGGCTGACCTAAGAACAAGTTTGAAAGGGTTCTTATGGAGTCACCACCGATGTTTTGACCGAAAACATCGAAAAAGAAGAAAAAAAAGGCGTTGGTTTTTCGAAAACCAACTTTGGTCGTTAAAACCAGAGTTGGGTAAGGGAGTTAGTTACGTGTAAGGGAAGCGTTAGTTCCCTTACGACGCCCCTTTCGGGTTCCCTATGACAGGCCAGTTATTTTATAAATAAACTTTTTGGAAATGACGCTTTTACCCTTTTATTCGTAGAATTTTAAATAATGACTACATGACCCTAATAATTATTGCGCAATTTAATATAATTAAAAAGACAGTAAAAGAGAGGGAGAGAGTGAAGAAACCTCCGGAGCAAGCTTTTGATTAATTTTCTTGAAGGATAGGGTGCGTTTTGGCAGCCCTTCGCTCTTACAACACCGAAATTGCTCTCAAAAACGCTATAAAAAGCTCTCTTAGACACTCAGAAACTCCAAAAATGCTTCTGAGGGACTCTAGGAGAAGAATTTGAAGAAAGTGTAGAAGGGAAAGTGGAAGAACTATGTCAAATGAAGGGAGGAGCGCTCACTATTTATAGGGATTTGCACCTGTCACGTCGAGACGACAGTCTCAACTGGCAAGGTCGAGATGACGATCTCGACTGGCAAGTTCGAGACGACGGTCTCGCCATTCGGGACGGTCGTCTCGACTTGCATCAATGGCAAGACGGTGGTCTCGTTGGGAGAGACGGCGGTCTCGACTTGCCAAGTGGCGAGAAGGCCTTCTCGCCAAACGGGAGGGGGGTCTCGCCAATGGCAAGTGGCGAGACGACCGTCTCGCCAAACGAAACGGCAATTTCGACTTGCCATTGGTCGAGACGGCGGTCCCGAAAGGCGAGACGGCGGTCTCGACTCTTGAAGGCATAAATCCTTATTTTTGTACAGAAAATCCTTCCTACTCTAATATGGGGCCTAATAGTCTCTCCTAGAGGCTTTTTAGGCTTCGTCCATCTTCGAATAGGAGGTCTTCTGCTCTTATTTTTCGGTAGGGCAAGATTTAGGGTCTACAGGAACCTAAAAAAAGCTACTAGGGACTTAACAAAGTCTTGATCATCTTCGAAACAGGTTATCTTTGGCTTTATTGGGGAGCCGGACAAGATTTGGGGTCTACATAACTTTATTAGATAAAGATGAATTTTGACTAGTCTAAGAGCACTGTAACATTTATAATTTGTTAATTTAGTTTTTTTTTTAGGAAATTTTGACTTACTATAGTTTTTAGGAGCTTTTGAAATTTTGACATAGAGGTCTTGCATAGGGAAATTGTTTATTTATTTATTTATAATATCCTAGGTTAGAAGATTTAATTTGTTGAGGTGACTTGGTCAGAATGATTTGAAATAGATGTTTCGAATGATTAAAAAACAATTTTTTCACTAATTTTAGTATTAATGGTTGAGTTCAAGAGGGGGGGTGAATTGAACTTTAAAACTTTTTCGCAAAACTTACTTTCTTTTGGAAGAATGAGTTATCTTTATTCAATCTTTGCGAAGGTAATTTGGTTTAAACACAACAAGTTAATAGACAGAAAATAAAAGAGATGAAAGAAGAATTTTAACACACAAATTTATACTGGTTCACTCTAATCCAGAGCTACATCCAGTTCTTGACAAACCAGTCAAGTTCCACTAAAACCAAGTGAAAATTACAACCAGTAGATACTCACCAATCTACCCCAAGAACTATCTTGCAACCCCACAAGATAGAATCTTGAAAACCACCCAGTAACCAAATCCAGTTACTGTACCAAGTGCAGATCACAATCCAACCTGCACAATCATACTTTTACAAAAGAGTATGGAAAGAAAAAACCTGGACTTGAAGTTCTAATTGTCCAGAACAAATTCTAACAGCACTTTCTCTCTTTGATTGACCACAATTCTGATCACAGCACCTTATGATATGAAAAGATTCTTGAATGCAGAGAAAGTCACGTATATGAAAGTTTCACAGATTGATTTCACAATTTTTCTCAAGTAGTGTGTTGTATTCTATTTCAAAAGATAGATCAATTCTGTATATATAGAGTAAAACATAGAATCAGAACGTTTCATATGTCAAAAACTGTTTCAGAGAGTCAAATGATCGATTAGTTTGAGAGTATAACAGTTTAGAAGAGACTCTGATCGATTAGAACTGAAGTATGATCGATCAGACCGAGTTATGATCGATCAGAATGAAACTATGATCGATCGAATACATTTCAATCGATTGAAACCACGATTCAATCGATTGATTTCATTTAAAAGTTCATTCAATCGATTGTTTCGAGTTTTCAATGGATTGAAACAGACTTTAGAAAAATGACGACTCTGTTTTAATCGATTGAAATTTATTTCAACAGATTGAAATCCTGCAAACACTTAGTTAATAAAATAGCCTCTCTGTTTTAACAGATTGAAAAATATTTCAACAGATTGATTTTCTGAAAAACTCTTAGACTGAAAAAATAGTCTTTCTGTTTCAACAGATTGAAAAATATTTCAACAGATTGATTTTCTGAAAAACTCTTAGACTGAAAAAAATAGTCTTTTTGTTTCAACAGATTGAAAAATATTTCAACAGATTGATTTTCTAAAAACTCTTAGACTGAAAAAATCTTTCTGTTTCAACAGATTTAAAAATCATTTCAACAGATTGAAAATGCGAAACTTTGATATTGAAAAATTCATTGAGTTATTTTAACTTGTTGATTCTGCGAATCAATCAATTGAATTTTGGACTATGTATGACCATTTATTATGTTAAGTGATTTTAACAGATTGAAAATCCTTTTCAACAGATTAAAAAAACTTAGTTTATTCTTTTAATACTTAAATGTAAGTTTTTCATGCAGAAAAATGATTTTCAATGAGATGCAACATTTTAAGGTGCTTATCACACAATATAATGGACTATCAAGAGATTAAGTGCTTAAACTAAAATCCAATCATCTACACACCCACAACCTAAGCTATATCTATGTCTTCATCAAATCCACCAAGTGCTTCAATCTCCCCCTATTTGATGGAGACAAATAACCACTGCACCTGCATAAAAAATAACAGACCAGAGACATAGACCAGAGACATATATTTTGTGGTGTGTGTGTAGTGACAGTTTTAAGCAAAATACTTCTCCCCCTATTTGACTGCATCAAATAGATTGTTTTAGTTACAGTCCAATGGGGCCACGTGGGTACCCCGAATATAAAACAGAACATTAAAAACTGAGAAAAGAAAACAGAATAACAGAAACATAGAAAGTCTTCATTCGTCCCCGGGGCCTTGATTGAATTGTAGTTCCACAATCCTGTTGTAAATGTCTTCTAGTTGATTATCAATATGTTGGAACCTTGCAATGAAATTTTCATCCAAATAATGCTGCAGAGCCCTCAGAGCAGCAGTCATCTGCATATGCCTCCTTTGGTCTGAATGCAGTTCGCTCATTTGATGTAACATTGTTCTTTCGAACTGAGATAGAGGCGTGCCATGGTCAGGCAGTGGATTGTATGGAATCATTTCCAGTGGGGTCACTTCTTCCATCGGATCAGACGGACGTGCTGCAGAAGTTCCAGGAATATCAGTGTTGATTCCTTCCTCTTGCTCTTCTTCTTAACTTTCTTCACTTCTCCCAGCATCTTCTTTCAAGATCCATTCACCATCAATTTTAATGAATCCCATTTTGTGAAGCACAGAATTATTTATTTCATTCGTTGGTCGGACTGTTTCAACAAGTTCTCCTTCTACATTGACACCAAAATGTGTTAAAAACTTAGAAATCAGAATAGCATAAGGATACCTGAAATCACTAAGTCTCTTGGCTTTGATCATGTGGTCCTTGATGACGAAGACCCAGTTCACCCGTATCCCGTGGTGAATGCAGTACATCAGTACTAAATCTCCTTCGTTTAGCACTCGCATGATTGCTTCCCCGGGTGTGAGCCGCCAGGACACAATGAAGGCGAGAATCCTTTCTTCCAGCTTCGACTTCCCAGTATTGAAAGAACTGACGAGAATCACGAGTATTCTTCATGCATGACCGAAAGTACTCGGACCTTATTAAATTCGTCCACATCCGAAGTGTATCCTTTGGTGACTTTTACACCAACATCCTTTATTCCAGACAACCTCCTTCCGGATGTTGGGTGTAATTTCAATGTCTACACCTTTAACTTGGGTTTTCAAAGTGGAACCTTCAAAGGATAAATTTGTGAAGAAAACTTTAATCAAATCAGGATAAATCCTACCATTTAACTCCGAAACTTCGAAGCTTTTGGTGTTGTAGTAGCTTTCGAATGCCTCCGAATCCTTCGGCATCAAACCAGGAGAACTTTAACATCTTCTGAATGTTGACTTGCTTCCTGCTCAATTCATGGATAAACAAATCCATTTTCTCTTGGTCCCCATTGAACCAAGTTTCAATCCTTCCTTCAACATTCTGTTCTTGCCTTGCAGTAGAAGACTCGCCTCTGCTGGACTTCTTCCTACCAGACTTTGTGCGCTTGAGCATACTTGATTTTTGGGATGAGCAGAACAGAGAAGAACCGAGAAAAGAGAAAGTTCAAAGAAAGAAATAATACTACAGTAATAAGAATACAGTAATAAGAATACACAAACCTTTCAGCTTAAAAAATTTTTGTCTTTATTGTTTTATTGTTTCTGCGCAGTGATGATAAAGGAGGAGAGAGAATTGCTACTGTACACTTTAATTACCCTTACAGTGGATATCCAATCAGGGTCAATAAGCTTTTATTGGAAATCTTAGATATTAAAGAGAGTAGCTAAAGTTTATCTTGTTGTAAATGCTTTCAACTTACTCTGCAGAAATTGTTTAGAGACAAAGTACATACAACTAGCCCTAAAAAAAATAATCAATTGATATTCCGTGAAACCAATTGATTTTGTAATCGCAGATACTCAGAAGTAAAATAAACCGATTGAATCGAGAATTAAATCGATTGTTTTGTGAAATAAAAACATTCAGAGTATCATAAGTGAATTCAATCGATTGAATCGAAGATTTAATCGATTGATTTATAGAAGAAAGTATGCAGAGCTACAAGGTTAATGAAATAAACCGATTAAAAGTTTATCTAATCGATTGAATCTAATAACATATCAATACCAGAGAGTAAGGATCAGGAAATCAACAGATTATTTAGCAATTTCAATCGATTGAAACAAATAATATCAAGTTATTCATGCAATTATTAATCGATTGAGCTTGTTATCAGCCTGTTAAAAAGCATACAATCACTGTAAAGAATCAGTTATGCAATACTAGATATATCTAGAATTCCTAATTCAGTCCTAAGCATATTAAGTCTATCTCTAGGAAGTGGTTTAGTGAATAAATCAGCTAACTGTTTTTCAGATTCAACGAATAAAATCTCACAATCACCCCTAGATACGTGTTCTCTAATAAAGTGATGTCTAATTTCAATATGCTTAGTTCTAAAGTGTTGAATAGGATTCTTAGTTAAGTTTATTGCACTAGTATTGTCACAAACCAGAGGTACCTTGTTTAGAGTCACTCCATAATCTGTCAGCTTGTTGCTTGAGGTAGATGCTTTGAGCACAACAGACTCCAGCTGCAATGTATTCAGCTTCTGCAGTTGACAGAGCAACACACGCTTGCTTTTTGTCAGTGCCACGATATAAGACTCGCTCCCAAGTAAATGACAAGTACCGGAGGTACTTTTTCTGTCCAATCTACATCCCGCAAAGTCGAATCGGAAAATCCAACAAGTTTAAGGGATGCACCTTCAGGATACCATAGTCCAACATTAACTTGTTCCCTTAAGGTACTTCGAATCCTTTTGGCAGCGGTAAGATGTGATTCCTTTGGATTTGCCTCGAAATCTTGCACAAAGGCATACACTAAACATAATGTCGGGTCTACTAGCAGTTAGATATAGTAGTGAACCAATCAAACCTCTATATTTAGTTTGATCAACAGTGTTTTCCTTTTTCATCTAAGTCTAGACAGCAGTTAGTAGACATGGGTGTAGAGGATTCCTTGCAATTCTGCATATCAAATTTCTTTAACAATTCATTGCAAGTATTTAGATTGACTAAGAAAAATGCCATTTCTTAATTGTTTAACCTGGAGACCAAGGAAGAAATTCAATTCTCCCATCATAGACATTTCAAATTCACTTTGCATTTCTTTTACAAACTTATTACACATGGCATTGTTAGTGGAACCGAAAATGATATCATCCACATACACCTGCACCAGAATAATGTCAGTTCCAGATTTCTTAATGAATAGAGTTTTATCAACCTCACCTCGCTTGTACCCTTGATCAATTAGGAAGTTACTTAACCTCTCATACCATTGTCTAGGTGCTTGCTTTAAACCATAAAGGGCCTTTTTCAATTTGTAGACATGGTCGGGATGCTTGTGATCTTCAAACCCAGGAGGTTGAGAAACATATACTTCTTCATTGATGAGTCCATTAAGAAAGGCACTCTTTACATCCATCTGTAGTAATCTGAAACCACTTATACAGGCATAAGCTAATAATAATCTGACAGCTTCAAGTCTAGCTACAGGTGCAAAGGTTTCATCAAAATCAATACCCTCTTGTTGGTTATACCCTTTGGCTACCAACCTAGCTTTATTTCTAGTAATAATACCGTGTTCATCTAGCTTGCTTTTGAATACCCACTTAGTACCAATTACATTGATATCTTTAATTTTAGGAACTAATTCCCACACTTTATTTCTTTCAAATTGATTAAGCTCATCATGCATGGCACTAACCCAGTATTCATCATTTAATGCTTCTTTAACTGTCTTAGGCTCTATTTGTGAAATGAATGCCATATGATTACAAAATTGGTTAAGAGAATGTCTAGTAGATACTCCCTTATTAATTTGCCCGATGACATTGTCTAGTGTAGACCCCTAATTTTGCCCGGCCTCTCAAAATAAAAGCTAGAGGAATTTCACCCAAAGATGGAGTTCATCCGGCTTCCCAAAACCGAGAAGGACCTCCCACAACAGAAGACGGAGTTCACTCATTCACACAATAAAAGCCAAAAGAGACTTCCTACACAAAGACAAAGCTCGCCCGGCATCTTAATGAAGGCCAAGAAGACTTCCTATATGAAGATAAAGCTTCAACGGACACACATCGGCATCAATCTATGTCCGAAAAAGGAAAGGAAAGCTTCCCGGGGTCCCAGAACACGAAAACTGGACAAAACAGGTCGAGACCACGGTCCCAGAAGTGGGACGGCCGTCCCAACTGCTATTTTACAGTTGGGACGCGCGTCCCGAATGTGGGACGGCCGTCCCAAACCCAATTTAAGTGGGACGGCCGTCCCGGCTTCCCTGGGGGTCCCGCTCTGTGTAAATTTGCCATTTGGGACGGCCATCCCAGTCCAGACGGCCGTCCCAACCCAGACGGCCGTCCCAAAGTGCGCCAGCTGCGAAAAACTATAAATAGGAGGCTCATTTGCCACTTTTTCACACCACAAACACTCCGAGAGCTCGAAACACTTTAGAGCACTTGTCTACTTCTCTCCCTTTCTCGAATGATCTTTCCGATTGCCTTAAATAGGTAACAATCGGTTAAGGAATTATATTCCGGCATTCGATTCTTCTTTAAATTTTTAGTGGAGTCGATCTTGTATTGGTGAGGAGAGACTGTGTAGAGAGAGGGGTTGCCAAAACGCATCCTCACAGTTCGAGATTCTCAATATAAAGCTTGCTACGGAGGTTCTTTTCAATTCCCTTCTCTTTTATTGTTTTATTTATGGTTTTATTGTTTTATTTAGCTTTATTATGTCATGTAGAATAGAATCATGTAGATATTCATTTTAATATCTCTTTTATTGCTTTATTTAGCTTTATTTATATAAAATTATGTAGATAGTTATTTCAATATTATGCAATAAAATAGCGTAATCGCGTAATTTCTCGAAATCTTCTCTTTAAATGAATTGATCTGTCATAGGGAACCTGAAAGGGGCGTTGTGGGGTGCTAACACCTTCCCCACACGTAACTAACTCCCTTACCCAACTCTGGTTATAACGGCCAAGTTGTTTATTTTATAAAATCAACGCCTTTCTTTCTTTTTTCCTTTTCCAATGTTTCTGGTCAAAATATTGGTGGCGACTCCATAAGAACCCCTTTTCGAAAACCTTGCTTTTATTAGAGGATAATTCAATTGTCGGACACCTCGGAAGCAATGAACACATTTTAAAACAAAAAATGCGAGTCTAAACCATCTTTTCGCGACCGCTCGCATAAACGTTTCGAGACGTCCCCAGGACGTCGGAAAGGGACGGCGGCGACAGATGGCGACTCCGCTGGGGAAGCTAGAGAGTTGATCCCATTTAGTGACAGATAAATTCAACTAAGTAAAGATTTGAAATTACGCCTTTACCCTTATGTATGTTTTTATTGTATGGCTTTATATAACTGCTGTATGATTATTTCTGCAATTGTTTGAAATATAAATTGCACACAAAAACCCTCGCACACAACAGTCCCTCTATACCCGGGGGCAAGAGTGAATATCTATAGGGAGTGGGTGGCAGATACGATCGGTTAGTTGGCACACGGGGCTACTACCGTTGTCGGAAAACCACCAACTCAAGGTGATAACTCTCTTCTTTCGGTCTAAGGGTGTCGCCACGGAGTTCCGTGCATGACCCGAGGATTGAGAGATTGAGAGGTCCCTATAATGGGGGCACCTTGGGGACCTTTGGCCTGGTGAGAACAGTTAGAACCACCTAAACCAAGCACGTTTCTGCAGGAAAACCCTACCTCGTGATTAAATAAGCGTGGCTCTGCTTGTGGATGTATGAATTGTGTGTGCATACGTTTGTTGCATTTGTATTGATGCATTAGCATAGGGTAATCATACAACAGACACAAAAATGAAAAAACCTAAAAATCATAAAAATACCTTTATTATAAAATAAAAAATTATTAGCAAAAGTCTCAAAATTCATATCATCTTTTCTTCATAAAAAATGAAAAGGGAAGAAAATAGGACTCTCTTCATCAAAATCCATAAACATTCATATGGATAAGTTTGCTTTTCAAGAAAAACCAAGTACTACCATGAATCATATTAGGAACAAAACATGATAATACTTAGAAAAACAAACACTTGCATACACGCATTTACAAACACTCATCCTCATATCATGCATTTTCATTTCTGCGCAGACAATGGAGGAATCCGAGAATAGACAGCTTAAAGAAAGTGGGGATCCTTCTATGCCGTGTAGAGAGGTTAAGGCATCTCGTGTACATATATGCCACCGTGAGGTCTATGCTAACTTTGAGAAGTCTTAGGAAGAATTCTTGACCTCCCGAAAATCAAAGCATTGATCCAATATTTGTTAGAGCATTGGTCCACTTCTGGAGTCCCGATTTACACCGCTTCGAATTCTCGCAGCTTGACTTGGTACCAACCTTAGAAGAATACGAACTCATGGTTAGATGGCCTCGACTCAGTTGGGGTTTATGTCTGCTCGAGGAGAATATACGGCCGTGAGTAAGGTTGCTACTATTATACGATCGCCTCCTCATCAATCCACCCTAGAAGGAAAAGGGAATATCGGAGGTTGGAAAATGGATGTAATAGAAGACCACTTAGTCTCTTTAGCCGAAAAGAAGGACTGGTCTACATTCAACAAGACTCGGCATTAGCAATGTTCGGAATCATATTATTCCCATTCCATGTGAACATCGTAGATCATGCCGCAATGGACGCATTCTTTGCCTGGGATGTATATTCAAAGAATCCTATACCTACAATCCTTGCCGATACCCCGCTTCGTAGAATTCCGCCGACGGAGACAGGGAAAAACACTCGGATGTTGTACTTCACTGCTATATGTATGGGGTGTTACTCACTTTTACGCCTCAAGCCACATGGGTGTATTTCCCGACCCTTTAAGAAGTTTCTCAAAAATCCCTCTTCAACATCGTCAAGCTTTAGAGTGGAAAGCCGAGTTAGAAAATTGGAGTATAGAGCATGTATCTTGGGTTTGCCCTTGGTTCCAACCCGGTTATATTCTGGTACGATGCGGAAATTATATGAGCATACCACTTCTAGGTCTCGGAGGTTGTATAACCTACTCTCCTAAAATGGCTATGAGACAACTTATGAGAACTCGGACCGCGCCAACCCAAGAAGAGCTCGGAGAACCGAGTCTATGCCACTATTCCCATAGTTTTGAAGAAGTATCTCGTTGTCCTGAAAGCATGGGAAAGACCAGCTTACATGGGGGACAAAGAACTTGGAAAGGCTCGAGTATCTACATCCCGCGAGTACGAGGAATGGAGGAAAAATAGAGGGATACCCCAACCATCTCGTTACAACCACTACAACTTTAGTGAATGAAGAGCCGCAATTACAAGTCAATGCCTTAAATAAAAAGGTTGAAGTCATGGAAGCTCGACTAAGAGCCTTCGAAGGAAAAGAGCAAGAATCAGCCCTTATAATAGATGGTCTAAAAAGGAAATGCAAAAAGAAGGACCATGAGATAGAGCTTCTCAAGAATGATTATGCTGATTACCAAGAAGAAGCTAGGCAAGCATTGAAGATACCAAGGCTTAAGCAAGATAACCTATTCCGGGACATGAGCGATAAAATAGCACACCTTGAGGGCATGCTTGCGTAACAGGAGAGAACGATCAAGCTAGTACAAGATGACCTAGCGAATACTCTGGTCGAAGCACAAAAGTGGTGGGAAACCGCTGAAAAATACAGAGAAGACCTAGAGGAGTTACGTGAAAAAGAAAAAGATGGATTAGCTCAATACGGTCAACTACTCCGTGAAAAGGACCGAATGATAGAGAGGTCTCGATCACAGACGATGCCTTGATCGTTCATCAAGAAGAGAAGATAAAAGAGGCTCATCGATATAGTGAAGATATGAGCCGAGCAGTATCTCGAGCAAATCAAGACGCTCGTAAATCACGTGATAACAACTCAAGACAAATTACGTGAGAAAGCCTAATTTACCTATAGGATTCTTCAAGCTTTTTCGCTTTTGTCAACATTTGCTTCAAAGCATTGTATAGAAGGATTTACACTTTCTAATAAAAGGATTTCTCTTCCTTAAATTGTCTATTACATTCATAAGTTGCATACATTCATACATCCCTCCTCGTTTAATAATGAAGATAATAAAAAGAAAGGATCAACCGATGTGCTTTTCACAAACCGTAAAAATGTAAAAGAAGCCTTTCGTCGTCAAAATCTCTACAACGGTCAATAAATCCGAAGATGATAACAAACAAGCACCGTTAATCATTCCAATCAATATCGTGGAAAAGGCAATAACGCCTTTACGCTTATTTGTACCGCGTCCTTTCCCTTATAAATCAAACAAAGTTGTACCTTGGAGATACTCGTAAGAATCACCAGTCAATCAAGACATCTCCAACATAGCCTGTATTGGGGGCATGACAAGAAGCGGAAGAATATATTCCCCTAAGGAAATTCAAGATAATACTCCTAAAGAGAAGGCAAAAAATAAGGCCGAAGAGGAAAAGGAATCCAAGGAGGAGACAGATGAGCTACTCCAAGACATAAGACAAAGTGAGTACTCTATTATTGATCAACTCAATCGTACTCCAAGCAAAGATAACCTTGTTATCACTCATTATGAGTTCGGAACCGCACCGAAACGCATTGTTAAAGGTTTTGAATGAATCATTTGTTCCGCATGCAATATCCCAAGAAAAGTTTGAAGGAATCATTGGTAATATTACATCCAATGATCATCTCGACCTTCACCAATGAAGAACTCCCTTTAGAAGGGTCCAATCACAACAAGCCTTTGCATATCTCTCGTCAAATGCAAAGAATATCTCATTTCCAAAGTACTTGTGGATAATGGGTCATCCTTAAACGTTATGCCCAAAAGTACACTCGACAAGATAATAATGCAAGAAACCCACATGCGCCCGAGTAATACAATAGTTCGAGCCTTTGACGGATCAAGACGTGAAGTAGTAGGAGAGATTAGTCTACCAATCCAAATCGGACCTACTATTTTCAACATAGACTTCCACGTGATGGATATCACACCAAGCATACAGCTTGTCTCCTTGGTAGACCTTGGATTCATAGCGCTAAGGCAATACCTTCGACGCTCCACCAGAAAGTCAAATTTGTGACAAACGATAAACTGGTCACTGTTCAAGCTGAAGAAGACTTTCTAATAAGCAAACCATCTATCCAACCATATGTGGATGTGGCTGAAGAGGCTCTTGAAACATCTTTTCAAGCACTTGAAATTGCCAATATCGAAAGACTCCCCAATAACATGAAGGTGGCCCATATGATGAAAAGATATGGATATCGCCCGGACAGGGGCTCTGAAAGAACGCCCAAGGAATAAGAGAACCACCAAATTGCAAAGATAATTCGCTAAAGTATGGATTAGGGTATGACCCTACAAAAGATCAAACCATACGAAGAACAGGGAAGTCTCGACTCCTCGAAGATGGTATTCCGAAAGGGAGGGGTATTAGCGCAAAGGGTAGCGTTAGTCATTAGGTGTCCTTCTTTCGATTCTAAGGGATGTAAATCTAGTGACTATTAGAGATCACTCCTCGGGGTTTGCCCGTCCCCCGAGCATCTTTAGGGCACACATTTCCCCGAAATTACAAAAGAATGCTATTCTTACTATCTCGCTTCTTTTCTTGCTAAATGTATCTATAGCCCATTTTAATAAACAAAGTTTAGATAAATGTTTTGTTCCAAATGCGTCCAAATAAATAAAGCGCCGCAAAGCAAAGTCAAAATAAATGGATTAACTAGAAACACAAATTAAATTTATCTTGATAAAATCAAGTTTCGACAAATGTTGTGCAAAAAAAAATATATATACGCATAAAAAAAAGAGAGCCCGTCAAGGTCAAAGACCAAGACAAGAAAATAAAAGGGCAAAATACCCGACAGAAACCCACAAAGGGGGTCGCGCAAAAATTAGGGTAAACCCTAGCAGAGACCCGAATAATAATAAAGGGTAGCCTCGGGCAAAAGTTAGGGTTATTAAAAGTCCGCTAGGTATTCCCAAAAAATAAATACAAAAAGGAAACCTGGACAAAAATCGAGACATAAGCACAACATCCTAGACCGAAAACCCGAAAGGGCGGCCTAGGGAAGTTAGTCAATCACAAAAAAGCGCCATAAATCGAGTAAACAATGACGCCACGTTATAAGAGCAAAACGTTTTGTCTAAACTAGCCTAAACACCGACCAACCCCGGCTAGCCATTCTTACAAAAACCTTTATTACAAAAATATCACTCTAAAACACAAACCTTTGCAATAAATCCTTTTCCTTCTCTTCTCTTGACCATTTCACTATAAAGCATTCAAGTAATGAAGGGGAATATGGTAACATAGTGATCAATAGGAAGGTTAAAATCCCTAAGGAAAAGAAGGAGGGCATTGATATGGCAGCTACCCTACGAACGTAAGATTGCTCTTCGGCCATAGCAAAAAATTCCAAGACGGCAAATCAAGTACAGCCTAAGCTTGTTGATCAAGAAACAAGAAGACGTAAAGGCACAACACCAAGAACGCACCCAAAGTCAAAGCATATCGCTTAAAACTTTCGAAATATCAACTCGAAATAGATCATAGGATGCATATCATGAAGCATTACATACATTAAAGCATAGATGAAGGGAATCCTATCTTCAATTTCATCAAAAACACGAAAATTAACTCAAAAAAATCAAAAACCCACTTAAGAAGCTTGGGACGGCCGTCCCAAAGCCCGCACGGCCGTCCCAAGTGCCATTTTACGTTTGGGACGTGCGTCTCGTGAGGGGGTCCCAGCGATGTGCATTTTCGCCATTTGGGACGGCCGTCCCAACCCGCACGGCCGTCCCAAACTCCCTTGCGCGGCCTATATATGTGGGACGCGGGTTTGAGCTTTGGCACCTCATTCCAAGCTTCCTATCTTGCCTTTCCTCCTCCTCCATACATTTTTAGCATTTCTAAGAGAGTAGAACTCACAATGGAACACGGAGAAGCTTCGTCCGTAAGAAAACGCACCAGACTGCCTGGTAGAAGAGCTCCCGGCACCAGCATGATGATGGCGTAAGCACACCAACAAAGATCGGCAAATATCCAAGACTTTGCCCGGTATCCAATGCCGCGACTAGACTTCGAGATCCTAGCTACATTCGGCTGGGAGCAAGACGTTAGGAGGTTCATCCACAACATAGGATGGGACTTCCTACTTCGCGAGCCGCCCACTCGGATCCATCGCACCGCTACGATGGAGTTTCTCGCCTCTGTCAACATGATGGAAATGCCATCCGCCACTCTTGGGGTGCCACCAACACAAGCTGTCTCCTACTGGATGGATGGAGCCTATCGAACCACCGCCCGGATGACTTCAATGTCATCATGGGATTCTCGCCAACGAGCCGATACGAGAACACCGTAATATCGGTCCGCATATCTAGAGAAACCTACTGTTCTCACCACCACTAGCATGTGGAAGGAAATTACCGGAGCTATCAATCTCCCATCTAACCCGAAGGGTGCAGCCTTCAATCCCCCTCTTCGCATATGCCACAAGTTGCTTGCCGGGACCATTCACAGCAGGAAGGAGAGCCAGGGGAAGGTAACGCCGGCCGATCTTTTTATAGTCTACCGCATGCATCGTGGACACCGATGCAACCCAGGATACGCATTCCCGAAGGCCGTAAAGGAATGCGGTACTCGAGGATCGACAGGAGCGATCATGGTGGCTCCCTTCCTTACCCCTCTCGCCGAATACCGGGATGCACGGACGGAGAAGATATCCCAACTCGAACTTCGACCGTAACCTATCAACGGAGGAGTGCCGACGAACATGAATATCCTCGACAGGGAAGGATCGAGTTTCATCTTAAACCCTATCATCTCAATTTCATGGGATATGCGCGACTTCAACACGCCACAAGACATCCCTACCACCTCGTAATCCCAGCAGCAGTCACGAGATTCTCGACTTCCCGGCCCGTACCGACGCCCGGACGAGGAGCATGCATACATGGAAGGAGAGTTCCAGCCATACGCCGCAGTTCACCGACCGACCGTTAGGCAAGACAGACGGACCGCCGGATAGAAAGCTTGGTCCGCACCCGTGCGAGGTTCCAGCTGCCGCCTACTCCGCCGCTTCCCTTCACTCGGCACCATCCGCCCACTCCAGTCCGTAGGCGGATGATTAGGAAGAGTCTTTCTATAGTTTTTTTAGTATTCCAAAAAAAAAGAAGCTTGAATGTACCCAAACAAAAAGCAAGTAATAAATAAAAATCGTTATTTCGTTTTACACTTTGCAGTCAAAAAAGCCCATGTGTATAAAATAAAAGGCACACATGATTTACTAAAAAGCCGTATTTCAAAACAAACTCGCGATGAAAACTAAACCGCGAAGGAAAAAGGCGAAATCTGAACCACTTCAAGAAAATAAGGAGCTCCAAGAAAACTAGCTCCAACCACCAACCTTCTACACCAATAAAAGAAGGTACATCAAAAGTGGAAAAAGCCAACTGAAAGGCTTGATAATCCCCAAGCGGATCCTTGCCTACTCCGAAGGCAAAACAAAAATTACTCCATGACTCAACATCAACACCACATGAGTCATCAAGCATAAATCACTTGGAGCCGCAATCAACATCCTTCCATCCAAGAAAAAGGAAATCGTCAATGTAGAAGAGTCATCAAGAAAAGCCAATTATCCCCAAGAGGATCCTTGTCTACTCTAGAGGTAAGACAAAAAGATTACCTCACGACTCGAAGACATCACCGCAAGAGTCATCAAGCACACTCATACAAGAGTCTCTGTTGCAGCCCCCAATGGAGAACAAGGACTACATAAGAGTCCATCAAAAAAAAAAAAAAAAAAAAAAGAGTCGAAATCCCCCACATCACTGGGGGGCAACAAAAAGAAAGAAGAGAAGAGCCTTTCACCCTCTAACAAAGGCCACTGCATGAAAAAGCCGAAAGAAATTTCCATCCACAGGAAGCCAATAAAATCCCCCCCCCCGGTGGATCACCAAAAAGAAAATTTTTCCCCAGTAAGCCTATCTGCAAAGGCAAATTACAAATCCACAGGGAGTTAAGCACCTAATATGAATATCCCCAGTGAAAGGCAAAACCTTCACTCCCAAGAATGCCTATGCTTACTCAGAAACAAGCAAAGAGCCGATATCCCCAAGAAGCGGGAAATCAACCTATGCAAGAGGCAATACAAGCACAAAAGCTTCAAAAAAGCATTCGCCTACTCAGAGGTATTATCAAAAACAAATATCCCCTAGTGGAGCATCCGCCTAATCAAGAGGCACGAATCCCCAGTAGATTCCCGCCTAATCAAGAGGCGCAACAAAATACCCAAGTGGATCTTTGCCTAATCAAGAGGCACAATCAAGAAGAGAATTCAAAAATCCCCGCAGGATTCCCGCTCGAAAAGAGGCAATCAACAAGAATCCCTAGCCAAGACCGGATGGCTAAAAAGCCAAAAACAACAAAAATCCCCGGTAAAACCGGATGACGACTAACGTAAAAGTCAAAAACAAATATTCCCTATGGAATAGGCGCATGAACAGAAACAATAAGCCACCAACACATCTCCAAAAACAGATAATCACAGGATTAACTACCAAAAAGTGCATCCTGAGAGCCTTGCAGAACGGGGTTCGGACCAGGTGGGGGTAGGAACCCATCAGAATCTTGCAGAACGAGATTCGGACCAGGTGGGAGTAGGTACCCATCGAGCCTTGCGGAACTGGGTTCGGACCAGGTGGGGGTAGGTACCCATCGAATCTTGCGTAACGAGATTCGGACCGTGTGGGGGTAGGTACCCATCGAGCCTTGCGTAACGGGATTCGGACCAGGTGGGGGTAGGTACCCATAAGAGCCTTGCGTAACGGGGTTCGGACTGGGTGGGGGTAGGTACCCATCGAATCTTGCGAACGAGATTCGGACCAGGTGGGGGTAGGTACCCATCGGAGCCTTGCGGAACGGGGTTCGGACTGGTGGGGGTAGGTACCCATCGAATCTTGCGTAACGACATTCGGACCGGTGGGGGTAGGTACCCATCGGAGCCTTGCGAACGGGGTTCGGACCAGGTGGGGGTAGGTACCCATCGAATCTTGCGAACGAGATTCGGACTGAGTGGGGGTAGGTACCCATCGAGCCTTGCGGAACGGGGTTCGACCGGGTGGGGTAGGTACCCATCGAATCTTGCGAACGAGATTCGGACCGGTGGGGGTAGGTACCCATCGAATCTTGCGAACGGGATTCGGACCAGGTGGGGGTAGGTACCCATCGGAGCCTTGCAGAACGGGGTTCGACCAGGTGGGGGTAGGTACCCATCGAATCTTGCGTAACGGGATTCGGACTGGGTGGGGGTAGGTACCCATCGGAGCCTTGCAGTAACGGGGTTCGGACCGGATAGGGGTAGGTACCCATCGAATCTTGCGGAGCGGGATTCGGACTGTGTGGGGGTAGGTACCCATCAGAATCTTGCGAGCGGGATTCGGACCAGGTGGGGGTAGGTACCCATCGAATCTTGCGTAACGAGATTCGGACCAGGTGGGGGTAGGTACCCATCGGAGCCTTGCAGAACGGGGTTCGGAACGTGTGGGGGTAGGTACCCATCGAATCTTGCGTAACGAGATTCGGACCGGGTGGGGGTAGGTACCTATCGAGCCTTGCGTAACGGGGTTCGACCGGGTGGGGGTAGGTACCCATCGAATCTTGCGAACGAGATTCGGACCGGGTAGGGGTAGGTACCCATCGGAATCTTGCAGAACGGGATTCGGACCAGTGGGGGTAGGTACCCATCGAGCCTTGCAGAACGGGGTTCGGACCGGTGGGGGTAGGTACCCATCGGAATCTTGCGAACGGGATTCGGACCAGGTGGGGGTAGGTACCCATCGAGCCTTGCGGAACGGGGTTCGGACCGGATGGGGGTAGGTACCCATCGAATCTTGCGGAGCGGGATTTAGACCAGGTGGGGGTAGGTACCCATCGGAATCTTGCAGAGCGGGATTCGGACCGGTGGGGGTAGGTACCCATCGGAGCCTTGCGAACGGGGTTCGGACTGAGTGGGGGTAGGTACCCATCGAATCTTGCGTAACGGGATTCGGACCGTGTGGGGTAGGTACCCATCGGAGCCTTGCGGAACGGGGTTCGGACCGGATGGGGGTAGGTACCCATCGGAATCTTGCAGAGCGGGATTCGGACTGAGTGGGGTAGGTACCCATCGAATCTTGCAGAGCGGGATTAGGACTGGTGGGGGTAGGTACCTATCGAGATCTTGCGTAACGAGATTCGGACCGGTGGGGGTAGGTACCCATCGGAGCCTTGCGAACTGGGTTCGGACTAGGTGGGGGTAGGTACCCATCGAATCTTGCGAACGAGATTCGGACCAGGTGGGGGTAGGTACCCATCGGAGCCTTGCAGAACGGGGTTCGGACCGGTGGGGGTAGGTACCCATCGAATCTTGCGAACGAGATTCGGACCGTGTAGGGGTAGGTACCCATCGGAATCTTGCGAACGGGATTCGGACCAGGTGGGGGTAGGTACCCATCGAGCCTTGCAGAACGGGGTTCGGACTGGTGGGGGTAGGTACCCATCGAATCTTGTAGAACAGGATTCGGACCGGGTGGGGTAGGTACCCATCGGAGCCTTGCAGAACGGGGTTCGGACCGGATGGGGGTAGGTACCCATCGAATCTTGCGAGCGGGATTCGGACCAGTGTGGGGTAGGTACCCATCGAATCTTGCGAGCGGGATTCGGACCGGGTGGGGGTAGGTACCCATCGAGCCTTGCAGAACGGGGTTCGGACCAGGTGGGGGTAGGTACCTATCAAAACCTTGCGTAACAAGGTTCATACCAAGTGGGGGTAGGTACTCACTAAGGTCCAAAGAAATGCAAACCCGTACCGGTGAGGGTAAGTACTCATCGAGCCTTATAAAAGGAGGCTCAAACCAGATAGGGGTTGGTACCTATCAAAATACTTATCATCCGGAGGATCAACAAGAAACAAGCATCCGAAAGATAACCGGGCAAAGGGTTAACTCCTTCCCCTACCAACTAATTTGGTCGGCATATTAAAACCGACGAATTAGTTAGGCAGGCGAAGGGGGGCAGCTGTAGACCCCTAATTTTGCCCGGCCTCTCAAAATAAAAGCTAGAGGAATTTCACCCAAAGATGGAGTTCATCCGGCTTCCCAAAACCGAGAAGGACCTCCCACAACAGAAGACGGAGTTCACTCATTCACACAATAAAAGCCAAAAGAGACTTCCTACACAAAGACAAAGCTCGCCCAGCATCTTAATGAAGGCCAAGAAGACTTCCTATATGAAGATAAAGCTTCAACGGACACACATCGGCATCAATCTATGTCCGAAAAGGAAAGGAAAGCTTCCCGGGTCCCGGAACACGAAAAATGGACAAAACAGTCGAGACCACGGTCCCGAAGTGGGACGGCCATCCCAACCGCTATTTTACAGCTGGGACGCGCGTCCCGAATGTGGGACGGCCGTCCCAAACCCAATTTAAGTGGGACGGCCGTCCCGGCTTCCCCGGGGTCCCGCTCCGTGTAAATTTGCCATTTGGGACGGCCATCCCAGCCCGTACGGCCGTCCCAACCCGCACGGCCGTCCCAAAGTGCGCCGACTGCGAAAAACTATAAATAGGAGGCTCATTTGCCACTTTTTCACACCACGTACACTCCGAGAGCTCGAAACACTTTAGAGCACTTGTCTACTTCTCTCCCTTTCTCGAATGATCTTTCCGATTGCCTTAAATAGGTAACAATCGGTTAAGGAATTATATTCCGCATTCGATTCTTCTTTAAATTTTTAGTGGAGTCGATCTTGTATTGGTGAGGAGAGACCGTGTAGAGAGAGGGGTTGCCAAAACGCATCCTCACAGCTTCGAGATTCTCAATATAAAGCTTGCTACGTGAGGTTCTTTTCAATTCCCTTCTCTTTTATTGTTTTATTTATGGTTTTATTATTTTATTTAGCTTTATTATGTCATGTAGAATAGAATCATGTAGATAGTCATTTTAATATCTCTTTTATTGCTTTATTTAGCTTTATTTATATAAAATTATGTAGATAGTTATTTCAATATTATGCAATAAAATAGGGTAATCGCGTAATTTCTCAAAATCTTCTCTTTAAATGAATTGATCTGTCATAGGGAACCCGAAAGGGGCGTTGTGGGGTGCTAACACCTTCCCCACACGTAACTAACTCCCTTACCCAACTCTGGTTATAACGGCCAAGTTGTTTATTTTATAAAATCAACGCCTTTCTTTCTTTTTTCCTTTTCCAATGTTTCTGGTCAAAATATTGGTGGCGACTCCATAAGAACCCCTTTTCGAAAACCTTGCTTTTATTAGAGGATAATTCAATTGTCGGACACCTCGGAAGCAATGAACACATTTTAAAACAAAAAACGCGAGTCTAAACCATCTTTTCGTGACCGCTCGCATAAACGTTTCGAGACGTCCCCAGGACGTCGGAAAGGGACGGCGGCGACAAATGAAAGCTTCCCGGGGTCCCAGAACATGAAAACTGGACAAAACAGGTCGAGACCACGGTCCCAGAAGTGGGACGGCCGTCCCAACTGCTATTTTACAGTTGGGACGCGCGTCCCGAATGTGGGACGGCCGTCCCAAACCCAATTTAAGTGGGACGGCCGTCCCGGCTTCCCTGGGGTCCCGCTCTGTGTAAATTTGCCATTTGGGACGGCCATCCCAGTCCAGTACGGCCGTCCCAACCCGGACGGCCGTCCCAAAGTGCGCCAAGCTGCGAAAAACTATAAATAGGAGGCTCATTTGCCACTTTTTCACACCACAGACACTCCGAGAGCTCGAAACACTTTAGAGCACTTGTCTACTTCTCTCCCTTTCTCGAATGATCTTTCCGATTGCCTTAAATAGGTAACAATCGGTTAAGGAATTATATTCCAAGCATTCGATTCTTCTTTAAATTTTTAGTGGAGTCGATCTTGTATTGGTGAGGAGAGACTGTGTAGAGAGAGGGGTTGCCAAAACGCATCCTCACAGCTTCGAGATTCTCAATATAAAGCTTGCTACGGAGGTTCTTTTCAATTCCCTTCTCTTTTATTGTTTTATTTATGGTTTTATTGTTTTATTTAGCTTTATTATGTCATGTAGAATAGAATCATGTAGATAGTCATTTTAATATCTCTTTTATTGCTTTATTTAGCTTTATTTATATAAAATTATGTAGATAGTTATTTCAATATTATGCAATAAAATAGGGTAATCGCGTAATTTCTCGAAATCTTCTCTTTAAATGAATTGATCTCGTCATAGGGAACCCGAAAGGGGCGTTGTGGGGTGCTAACACCTTCCCCACACGTAACTAACTCCCTTACCCAACTCTGGTTATAACGGCCAAGTTGTTTATTTTATAAAATCAACGCCTTTCTTTATTTTTTCCTTTTCCAATGTTTCTGGTCAAAATATTGGTGGCGACTCCATAAGAACCCCTTTTCGAAAACCTTGCTTTTATTAGAGGATAATTCAATTGTCGGACACCTTGGAAGCAATGAACACATTTTAAAACAAAAAACGCGAGTCTAAACCATCTTTTCGCGACCGCTCGCATAAACGTTTCGAGACGTCCCCAGGACGTCGGAAAGGGACGGCGGCGACAGATGGCGACTCCGCTGGGGATATTTGTTTTTGATAATACCTCTGAGTAGGCGAATGCTTTTTTGAAGCTTTTGTGCTTGTATTGCCTCTTGCATAGGTTGATTTCCCGCTTCTTGGGGATATCGTCTCTTTGCTTATTTCTGAGTAAGCATAGGCATTCTTGGGAGTGAAGGTTTTGCCTTTCACTGGGGATATTCATAATAGGTGCTTAACTCCCTGTGGATTTGTAATTTGCCTTTGCGGAT
This sequence comes from Sphenostylis stenocarpa, assembly GCA_963425845.1. Classification (NCBI taxonomy): domain Eukaryota; kingdom Viridiplantae; phylum Streptophyta; class Magnoliopsida; order Fabales; family Fabaceae; genus Sphenostylis; species Sphenostylis stenocarpa. The sequence goes on from OY731404.1 coordinate 59,132,476, forward strand.
AGGCTTACTGGGGAAAATTTTTCTTTTTGGTGATCCATTAGGAAGTTACTTAACCTCTCATACCATTGTCTAGGTGCTTGCTTTAAACCATAAAGGGCCTTTTTCAATTTGTAGACATGGTCAGGATGCTTGTGATCTTCAAACCCAGGAGGTTGAGAAACATATACTTCTTCATTGATGAGTCCATTAAGAAAGGCACTCTTTACATCCATCTGTAGTAATCTGAAACCACTTATACAGGCATAAGCTAATAATAATCTGACAGCTTCAAGTCTAGCTACAGGTGCAAAGGTTTCATCAAAATCAATACCCTCTTGTTGGTTATACCCTTTGGCTACCAACCTAGCTTTATTTCTAGTAATAATGTCGTGTTCATCTAGCTTGTTTTTGAATACCCACTTAGTACCAATTACATTGATATCTTTAATTTTAGGAACTAATTCCCACACTTTATTTCTTTCAAATTAATTAAGCTCATCATGCATGGCACTAACCCAGTATTCATCATTTAATGCTTCTTTAACTGTCTTAGGCTCTATTTGTGAAATGAATGCCATATGATTACAGAATTGGTTAAGAGAATGTCTAGTAGATACTCCCTTATTAATTTGCCCGATGACATTGTCTAGAGAGAGATCTCTTGGGACAATCCACTCTTTAGGAAGCTCTTCCAGAACATCTTCTTCCTGTTCACTACTAGAAAATATACTTTCAACGTCGCTGTTTAACGTCGGTTACATCTTAGCCGACGTTGAACATGCTTTCAACGTCAGTTGGTCACCAACCGACGTCGAAAGTCGACATTCTACGTCGTTTTAGCATGCACGACGTGGAAAGTAGGCTTTCGACGTCGGTTATGCCCTCACCCGACGTTGAAAACCCTTCTAAACTCATTTCAATCGATTAAAAACACGTTTCAATCGATTAAAATCTCTTAAAGGGTCAGGATGATCGATCAGAATCCAGTTATGACCGATCAGAACTATTTTAATCGATTAAATCTCGTTTCAATCGATTAAAACATATGACTGGAGATGAATCTCGTTTCATTATGACCGATCAGAATACAATTATGACCGATCAGACTCAAAGGTGATCGATCAGATTTTAGTTATGAGCGATCAGAGTCTTTTCAATCGATTAAAAACACTTTTCAATCGATTAAAATGTCTTAAAGGGTCAGGATGATCGATCAGGATCCAGTTATGACCGATCAGAACTATTTTAATCGATTAAATCTCGTTTCAATCGATTAAGACATATGCATGACTGGAGATAAATCGAGTTTCAACGCTCTGTTATGTATAACCGACGTTGAATTCCAAAATCAACGTCGCTTACATGATTTACCCGACGTTGAATGTCCTATCTAAGGCCCGCGCTTATTCAATTTCTTCTTCGTCCCACATATTCCCTCCTTCGCTTCTTCTTCGCTGTGCCTCGCTCGTCACCGCTGCCCCTCACCGCCCCTCGCCACCCCTTCGCCGCCCTCGCTCTCGCCCTCGCCGCTGCTACCTCATTCGCCGTTGTCCGCTGCCCACTCACCGCCCACTCGCCGTGCTCCGCCCTTCGTCGCTCGCTACCTCCTTCGCCGCCCACTCGCCGCGCTCTCATCGAGGTTAGATTAAGTTGTATGGATGATTTACAGCATGCATTTAACATAAATATGGATTATTTAGAGCATTTCCTGCGTATGAACATTAGAAAGATGATGGATGATTTTGTATATATGGTTTGATTTGATCTAGGTTCGTTTAGGTTTCGAAGTGGTATATGGAACATTAGGTTTCGTTTAGGTTTAGGTTTAGGTTTAGGTTTAGCTTTCGAAGTGGTATATGGAACATTAGAGCATGTATGGAACATTAGAGCATTGTTAGGCAATGTACACGTTTTTTTGTATTGTTTTGTTAAACCTTTTCTAATAAACCTTGAATATCTAGGCAAGCCTTCTTGTGTAGTTAGATGGATCGAACTTGGGTCAATGCAAGTCGTATGTCGAAGAGTATGAGAATGGAGTTGACTCCTTTTTGAAATTTGCCGAACAAAATGCTCCCAAAATGAATGGAAAAATCTACCGCCCATGCGTTAATTGTGTAAATGGCAGAGTACAAGAGATGGACACAACGCTGGAGCATCTTATTTGCGATGGCATGATGAAGAATTACACAATATGGACATGGCACTGTGAAGTGGTTCATATTCCAACAAGTATCACAAACTATTGAGGATGATGTAACCTCGCGAAGATCGAATAGAGGACATGCTTTGTGATGTGGGTCAAGAGAGGTTTCTTGAAGCACATGCATCTATATATGATACATTGAGGACCGATTCAGAGACACCTTTGTATCCCTGATGTACAACTTTCACACGGTTGTCATCTCGTGTTAAGATTGGTCAATCTAAAAGCCAAATTTGGTTGGAGTGATACAAGTTTTAATGAATTACTCCAACTTTTGAAGGAGATGCTCCCGAACAATAACACCTTGCCTGACCGTATGTATGAAGCGAAGAAGATACTATGTCCGATGGGTTTAGAATATAGGAAGATACATGCTTGCCCTAATGATTGTGTGTTATATAGGAAAGAATTCTCATCTTTAGACCAATGTCCAACATGTGGTGTATCACGTTACAAAGCGAAGGATGGTGATGATTGTAGTCAGGAGAGTGGTAAAAAACGTCCTCCTGCAAAAGTTTTATGGTATCTTCCAATTATTCCAAGATTTAGGTGGTTGTACGCTCACCAAGATGCTCGAAAATTTAATTTGGCATTCAAAGAGAAAAACATGTCATGGGCAAATGCGGCATCCATCCGACTCTCCCCAATGGAAGAATTTTGACCGTCTATTTCCAAGTTTTGGTAGTGATGCAAGAAACCTTAGACTTGGATTAGCAACAGATGGGATGAATCCTTTTGGAAATTTAAGTAGTAACCATAGTTCATGGCCCGCTTTATTGATGATTTACAATCTTCCACCATGGTTATGCATGAAGCGCAAATATGTCATGTTGTGTATGATGATTTCAGTGTCCAAGACAGCCAGGAAATGACATAGATGTGTATTTGAGTCCTTTGATAGAAGACTTAACACTATTATGGGAGGAAGGAGTAGATGCATTTGATGGGTATCAGCGCAGTAAGTTCAAGTTGCATGCAATGTTATTTTGCACCATTAATGACTTCCCGCCTATGGAAACTTGAGTGGGTATAGTGTGAAGGGGCATTATGCTTGTCCTATTTGTGAAGAAGAGACCAGTTATATACAATTGAAACATGGAAAGAAGACAGCTTTATAACAGTACATGTAAAATTTCTCCCGCATGACCATCCATACCGTAGACCGAAGAAAGCTTTTAATGGCATACAGGAGGATGAAATTGCCAGGAGAACCACCGACCGGTTTAGAAGTTTACGATCGAGTGAAGAACATAAGCATTACATTTGGAAAGACCCAAAAAAGGTCTTCCGACAAGAACATGTGGAAGAAGAGATCAATTTTCTTTGGTCTTCCATATTGGAGCCATTTAGAAGTACGACATTGTATTGATGTTATGCATGTGGAGAAGAATGTATGTGATAGTCTCATTGGCACATTGTTAAACATTCAAGGAAAGTCAAAGGATGGGATCAAAGCACGTCAAGACCTTTGTGAGATGGGAATACGTCCTGAATTACATCCAAGGCCTCGAAGGCAATAGAACATATCTACCACCAAAGCATGTCACACCTTGTCAAAGAAGGAGAAACGTAGTTTATGTCATTGTCTTGCAAGTATTAAAGTGCCACAAGGATACTCTTCAAATATTAAGAGTCTTGTATCCATGAAAGATCTTAAGTTAATTGGATTAAAGTCCCATGATTGTCACGTTTTGATGCAACAGCTTGTTACCCGTGGCTATACGTAACATATTGCCTAAGAATGTTAGACATGCCATTATGCGACTATGTTTTTTCTTCAATTCTATTTGTGCCAAGGTTATCGATGAAAAATCACTAGATGAGTTGGAAAATGAGGCTACGATTGTGCTATGTCAATTGGAGATGTATTTTCCTCCATCATTCTTTGATATAATGATTCACTTAATCGTTCATGTTGTGAGGGAGATACGAATTTGTGGGTCGGTTTATTTGAGGTGGATGTACCCAATTGAGCGATACATGAAGATCTTCAAAGGGTATTCTAAAAATCCATATAGACCCGAAGCTTCAATTATTGAGCGGTATATTGCGTAAGAAGCCATAGAATTTTGTTCAGATTACTTGGCAAGAGTCGTACTTGTGGGTGTACCTAGAAATCGTCATGATGATAGGCTAAATGGTAAGGGAACTCGTGGTATTAGAATTCAAACAAAAGATCATGTAGAGTTGACCACCGCCCACTTGTATACTTTGAACAATACGAAGAGGTTATTCCTTACATAGATGCGCATAAAGCAATGTTAAAGGACCTAAACCCCAAAATGGGTGAAAGGTGGTTGATGAAAGAGCATAACAACAAATTTATCAATTGGTTTCAAAGCAAAATATTTTCAAGTGACAATGCCTCTGATACACTGAAATGGCTAGCACATGGGCCTAGACATAATGTTATAACTTGGCAAGGGTATGACATTAACAAATACTCATTCTATACGAAGGCACAAGATGACAAAAGTACGGTCCAGAATAGTGGAGTATCTATTGAGGCAACATCTATGCACTTTTCTAGTGCAAAGGACAAAAACCCCATCATGGCATCAATTAGTTACTTTGGAGTGATTGAGGAGATTTGGGAGGTCGACTATACTAAATTCAAAGTGCCTTTATTTAAATGTAAATGGGTTGATAGCAATACTGGTGTCCAAAGAGACCAAATGGGATTTACTTTGATTGATATAAACAAGATTGGTCATAAGGAAGAACCCTTCATAATGGCATACCAGGCAAAATAAGTGTTTTATGTCACTGATCCATCAAATGATAGGTGGTCAGTTGTCCTCAAAGGAAAAATGATTGATGTCATAAATGAGAATGGAGAAGAATTAGATGATTTTATTAACATTCAAAGTTCACCAGGTTGCCTATTGCTATATCCCAATTGGAAGAGGACTTTGTTCATGCTACTCGCAATGACCATGATGAAGGCATATGGGAAAATATTAATACAATCTAAGTTATGTTTCTATTTATTTATTTTTTTAACATGTAATTGAGGAGACTTTGCATGTGTATTGATATAATTCTATGTTTTTTTCATTACAGTGTAAATGGCATCTCCTCCACCATCTCCTCGTGCATCCGGAAAGACATTTTCCAGGTAAGAGGAGTCGACAATCTACACGGTTGAAAGGCTTGACCGTTAGACACATATCCGGCCGAAGTTATCTGTTTCGTTGATCCTAGGACTGGCAAGGTGTCAGTCCCTTCAAGTACCCAATTTAGAAGCTACTTGGGTACACTAGCTAGAGAGAAGGTATTTATTATATTTCAAAGTTAATTTCATTTCAAATATATTGTTGATATTTATGTTGTTTATGTTGTGTAGATATCTATTCTCCATCCTACTTGGGATCATGTGGAGGAAACCGTGAAGAACTTGTTATGGCAAGATCTTCTTGTAAGTATGTGTATTTAGTTGTTTATATTGTTTATACATTATTATCAATTGATTAACTAAAACTTGTTTGCTACTCGTAGGAACACTTTGATTTAGTTAATTCCGAGGATGTGAGGAGGAAGATAATGACGACCATAGCAAAAATGTGGAGACAGCTCAAGTCCACATTGACCACTAAATGGGTGTATGCTCGAGGACAAAGTTAGCAAGAGATTAACCCCTTGCCAAAGATATGGCATAGATGAGGACACTTGGAAGAAGTTTGTACATAGTAGGACTGGTTCGAGTGGGAGGTAATAGCTTATGGCTTAATTGACTTGAATATTTCATAATGAGTTGTGTATCTAATATTGTGTTGAATTATGTTGCAGGAAAGAAGACAAAAAGCAAAAGACATTCGGAGGAAGAATGTCGCCCCCACCTTCCGTCTCGTGGGGGGTACGACTTATTGACTCAGAAGATGATGGAGGAGAAGAGTAGACTTCGACAGTCGGAGTTAGCCTCTTCTCGGTTTAAGCGAAGAGCGCATTCCTCCACCATCTCCTCCAAAACGTCACCAGAAGTGGAAGAGGGCGCGCACAAAGCCTTCTCGGTGACATGACGTCGCTCGAAGCCCGAGAAATTGCTGCTCGGATTGTAAGTAAAAGAAGTTAATTTAGTTTGAATTAGTTAAATGTAACATGTTCATTAATAAAATTAACTTTTATAATGTAGGATGCCTTGGAGGAGCAGTGTACACAGGGGAACTTTCATCCCTTCGGTCGTCGGGATATCTTGACCACTCGCTATTGGACGACCGGAACATCCAGGTCGTGTTCGAGCCGTTGGCCAAGGTGTGGGTGTCCGACATTATTTTGGACCACCATCACAGGATATCCGCACCTCCACATCCCCGAGCCGAGAAGATATTGCTCGCCTTGGAGATGGCTCTCACAGAGAAATTGACACCGACCATCGGGGCAAAATTGGAGGAAGAGTTGACTCTCGCCATCGCGCACGACTTGAGGAGACGATCACCGCACGTGTGCAGGGAGCAGCTTGCTGCGTATGTCCTCCATGGGTACTTCATTTCCTGATGCTCATCCTCCATCAGTGCATTTTCAACCACAAATTGGATTGGTACTTGACTTGTGTTTCTAAAATCTTAGTCCTTATTGGAATTTACTCGTATTTGTAGGTCCAAGAGTTAGCACAAAGGGCAGTTGTGCTGAAGCCACTATCGAGGTCACACTGAGGTGGCATCTATTCATCCCGAATCCACAAAGGATGATCGATATGGCTTGTGGGTTGAGGTAGATGAAGGTCTAAGGCTAGTGGCCCATGGATCAGCTTCATGAAGGGGCTTCAACCATCCACAATGTGCCTTTGGATCCTAACTTGGTGAAAGTAGTGGTTGAAAAGGTGGTTGACGCCGCGGCTAGTGTCCCTATCCCCACCGAAGAGGTGCGAGACAGTGGGCCAAGCCCTTCGAGACCTTCATTAGTTGGCCCCGACATTTAGTTAGGTCAATCATGGCAAAGATATGTATATGTATGGTTATAATACATCTAACACATAAATAAATTGATTTATTGTTTATGATTATATTTTATAAAATATGTAGGATGTTCGACAGCCAAAAGACTTGGGTAAAGCTATTGCCACTCCTTCTCGCATCTAAGGAGAAGACACCAGTTGTGGAGACTTCTCCAAATCCCATTTTTGATCTCTTGTCTCTTTCCCCACAATTATATATGCAGTCATTCCAAGTTCCATGGGATTGTACATTATTTGGGATGGCTTCTAGCAATATCCCCTCTACATTTCCCACACCGATGTCCTGGAGATTGGGATGGGCAATCAATGTCTAAATATAGTCTGTTTTACAATTTTGGACATTGTAAGTTCATATCTTTCATGACTCTTTTCATTTTAGTAAATATATAAGCTATAAGTTCACTTAAATTGGCATATTTTAGGATGATGCACGAAATGATAGTGGAGCAGGGCATTGGTCATGTGTATGGATTCTTCGAGCCTCAATCCATACAAAAGTCTGGGAATAAGCGTGATCAAATTCTCAGCTACATGCGAATTGGATCACCGATTCTAAAAGAGATATTTACCTTGGAGCATACCATCATTCGTAAGTTATCCCAGACCTCTTCTGGTTTTACACAAGTTTTTTTAATAGATTCTAATCATGTGTATATACGAAACCACTCGGCAACTATTAGTTATTTGTCCAAAGAAGAATCTTGTGTGTTGGTTCTGCTCACTGGGAAGAAAACCGGACATGGAGCTAAAAAATATTGTAAACGAGTAAGTATTTATTATATTATGTCTAAACATCTTGATTATTCTATTTCTAATCCCCTTATTTTCAATATATAGTGCTTTAAAGGTTTGTAGTACATTAGATGGAAAACACACAAGTAAAAGCACAACTCCAAATTGGAATTTTATCAAAGTAAGTAGCCTTTATGTATATTATACTATCTATTAATTTATGTTCAAATTTAATAGTTATTTTTAACATATTTACTCATTTTTAGTGTAACAAACAAAATGGAGGCTACGAGTGCGGCTACTATGTAATGTATTGGATGTGGCTCATCATTTTTGGTTGCATTCGGGATAGTTGGGAGGAGGTAAGTTGACATTTCCTATTATATTCAATTCCTTTATTTTTATTGCTTAGGGTTTACCATTCTATTATTGTGAACTTCTTACAGGCATTTAAAGATATAGAACCTTTGCCTATGGATACTGTAGACATGGTTCGAAACAAATGGGCGTAAAAGTTTGTACAAGTAGTTAGGAATAATAGGATTGATTGATAATTTTTGTGTATTATGTACATAATGTGGCTGGACTCGAGATTTTTGTGTATTGTGTAAATATATAGTGATTATGTGAAAAGACCTGGTCGAGATTTTTGTACATTGTGTATATATTGTGTAAATCAGGCCGGACTGAGATTTATATAGCAGTCGTGTAGGGTAGCACAAAAACATACCAAAATTTTAAAAAAAAATGGATATTCTACGTCGGTTATTGCATTAACCGACGTTGAAACGTCTTTCGCTTGAGCGAAAAGTCGGTCGCTTGAGCGAAACAGCACCGGAGCGCCCCCTTTGTTTGAATGCTTCGTCGCTCAAGCGAGTAGACCGGTCGCTTGAGCGAGAAAGGACTTTCAACGTTGGTTAGTTCAATAACCGACGTAGAATTTACACCGGTCGCTTGAGCGAAACGTGGGTCGCTTGAGCGAAGCAGCACCCGCGAGTCCCCTTTGTTTGAAGGCTTCGTCGCTCAAGCGAGTACACCGGTCGCTTGAGCGAGTTCAACGTCGGTTAATTCAAGAACCGACGTAGAATTTAGTCACTTTCAACGTCGGGTATGATGAACCGACGTAGAAGCCTTTGACATTCAACGACGCCTGATTCAACGACGTCATTGGAACCGACGTTGAAAGCCTTCTACACCCGACGTTGAATGCTCATTCTGCAGTAGTGGTTCTTCAGTAATTGTTGGTGACTCAGCTTTTGCAGGGTCCACTGATGGATCATCTTCTTCAACAGTACACTGATCTGTGTTTCTGGCATGTTTCAACTGATGAGAATTATCAGTTAAATCTTCTTCATCTGCAGTACCTGTTGTTCTATTCTGCACCACTCGAGGAGACTCATTAAACACAACATGTACTGATTCTTCAACTGATTTCAATCTTAAATTGTAAACTCTATATGCATGACCGTGAGTTGAGTAACCAAGAAAAATTCCTTTATCAGATTTTTCATCAAACTTGCCAATATTTTCTTTCCCATTGTTTAAAACAAAACATGTACATCCAAAAACCCCGAAATAGTTTATGTTGGGTTTTCTTCCTTTGTACAGTTCATATGGGGTTTTCTTAAGCATGGGTCTAATCAAGACTCTATTCAAAACATGACAAGCAAGTGCTTCATCGCATCCGCCCAAAAGTATTTAGGTAAAGAATTTTCACACAACATTGTTCTAGCAAGTTCCACAATGGATCTGTTCTTTCTTTCCACAACACCGTTCCGTTGAGGAGTTCTTGGAGCAGAAAAATTGTGTTTTATGCCAAACTTTTCACAAAAAGATTCAAATTTTTCATTTACAAATTCTCCACCATTGTCACTTTGAATAGATGTAATGAAATACCCTTTTTCATTATGTAAAACCTTGGCAAGCTTTTTGAAAGATTTGTAAGAATCGATTTGGCTTTAAGAAAAACAAATTCAGGTAAATCTGGAAAAGTCATCAACAATTACCATGATATAAAGATTACCACCTAGGCTTTTATTCCTTGAAGGACCAACCAAATCCATGTGAAGCAGCTCCAAAGGTCCGGAAGTTGAAACAATGTTTTTGTTTGAAAAGGATTTTCTAGTTTGTTTGCCTTTCAAACAAGCTTCGCAGATTTTGTCTTTCAAGATTTGAAGCTTAGGCAGCCCGTAAACTAAATCGATTAAAATCCGAATTTAAATCGATTAAAACGAAAATGAATCGATTAAATTTGATACCATAGTGATTTTAGTTGATATAAATTCATTCTAATCGATTAAAACAGTTAAACTCAAATCCTGAGAACATTTTAATCGATTGATTCGCATTTCAATCGATTAAAACTATATGGACAGATTTATTAATATCTTCTGTAAGTTATTTTAATCAATTAATACTGGTTTATATCAATTAAAACAATCAGTTTAGGAAAAACAGAACCTGATTCGCAGCTCCGAACTTCAAGGGATTCCCAGACTTTGTTCCTGCAAAACAAGTTAAGAATTTTTCTCGTACCCTTACGTATTTTGGGTCCTTAGGAGTCAAATTTTCTGTTTAACATGTTTTGGAACCCATCTCTTCCTACCTTGCGGCACAAAATATTTTCTAGCATGACAGTAATTTTATAGTATGTCCTTTCTTCATGCAAGAATGACAAGATGAGAAAGGGGATGCTGTTGTTTTTCCGTATGAAAAGAAGTTCAAATATTTTTTAGTTTTTACCCCATTCTTAGGTTTGTACCCGATTCCGAACGTTCAAACACACAGCTTTGAGACCCAAGAAGTGCATCTAAATTCTCTTTACCTTGAGTAAATTTTGTCAAGGTTTTAGTCAAGTAATCAACCTTATTTTGTAAAACAATACATTTTTCACAATTCTTATTAACAAGCAACATTATCCGCAGATGAATAGATAATATCTAGATGTTCTAAATCTGTTTTGCTTTCTAATAGTTCTTTTTCCGAACTTTAACTCTATTTTCTAACCAGCTTATTTAAACCTTTTAACCGATTATTTGTATGAGATAAATTTCTGGCTTCACTATGCATTTCATTGAAAGCATTTAGTAATGTGTCTGTAATTCATTTCATTCTCTCGTAGGAGTTGAACTTACATGTGATGAAGAGGATTCACAACTGACCATCAAACACAGGTTCACCTCTTCACTTTCGGATTCAGAGTCGGAAGATGAATCATTGTCTTGCCAGGCTATATAGGCCTTTTTCCCTTTGTATCTTGATTCTTTCTTGTTCTCGATTCTTGGTCTTTTCCGGCAATCACTCTTTATGTGACCTCGTTTACCACAAGAATAACAAGTAATAGTATTTTGAACAGATTCAGCTCTTTTTATCATTGTACCTTTTTACTTGGCCGTTCTGTTTCTTTCTTCTAAGAAATTTCCCAAATTTCTTAACCAACAAAGTCAGTTCTCTGATTCATCTTCTTCAGATCCACTCGTTTTCTTCAATCGTCTTGAGAACAATATTTCTACTTTTCTTTTCTGCATTCTCTTGTTCTTTGAACCGATTGATTTCCAACTCATGTTCCCTTAACTTACCAAAAAGTGAAGCGGTAGTCATTTCAGATCAAGTCTCTTGATTCTCGATATAGCTGTCACCTTTGGTTGCCACGTTCTGTCCAAACACTTTAAGATTTTGATGTTCAACTCTTCTTTGTCAAAAATCTTTCCTAACCCAATTAGATGATTGACTATGTGCGTGAACCTTTTCTCGCACATCCGCAATTGTTTCTCCTTGCTGCATTTTAAACAACTCATATTCCCCGATTAACTCATGCTTTCTTGCCCTTTTCACATCGATGTTCCTTCATGTGTGACCTCTAAAATTTCCCACATCTCTTTGGCAGAGGCACACCGAGACACCCTGAAAAACTCATCAAGATTTATAGCAGAGGTAATAATATTTTTTGCAGTATAATCATATTGGACTCTCCTATTTTCTACATCAGCTTAATTCAGCCCAATCTTTTTCAACTACTTTACCATCTACCGTATGAGTTGGTTTGTAAGGACCATTAACAATTGTTTCCCAAATGCCTCTATCAAGAGATTCAATAAAGATTTTCATTCTAACCTTCCGGAAAGAATAATTCACACCGTAAAAAAGTGGAGGCCTGTTTATGGAGGCTCCTTCCGAAAAAGTCATCTTTCCCTCAGCCATTGGACCGATTTCTTGAGTAACTTACAAGAACCAACTCGATACCAATTGAAAGAATTAATGGTTGAGTTCAAGAGGGGGGTGAATTGAACTTTAAAACTTTTTCGCAAAACTTACTTTCTTTTGGAAGAATGAGTTATCTTTATTCAATCTTTGCGAAGGTAATTTGGTTTAAACACAACAAGTTAATAGACAGTAAAATAAAAGAGATGAAAGAAGAATTTTAACACACAAATTTATACTAGTTCACTCTAATCCAGAGCTACATCCAGCTTCTTGACAAACCAGTCAAGTTCCACTAAAACCAAGTGAAAATTACAACCAAGTAGATACTCACCAATCTACCCCAAGAACTATCTTGCAACCCCACAAGATAGAATCTTGAAAACCACCCAAGAACCAAATCCAAGCTATCGTACCAAGTGCAGATCACAATCCAACCTCGCACAATCACACTTTTACAAAAGAGTATGGAAAGAAAAAACCTGGACTTGAAGTTCTAATTGTCCAGAACAAATTCTAACAGCACTTTCTCTCTTTGATTGACCACAATTCTGATCACATCACCTTATGATATGAAAAGATTCTTGAATGCAGAGAAAGTCACGTATATGAAAGTTTCACAGATTGATTTCACAATTTTTCTCAAGTAGTGTGTTGTATTCTATTTCAAAAGATAGATCAATTTCAGTATATATAGAGTAAAACATAGAATCGAACGTTTCATATGTCAAAAACTGCTTCGTGAGAGTCAAATGATCGATTAGTTTGAGAGTATAACAGTTTAGAAGAGACTCTGATCGATTAGAACTGAAGTATGATCGATCGACCGAGTTATGATCGATCGAATGAAACTATGATCGATCAAAATACATTTCAATCGATTGAAACCACGATTCAATCGATTGATTTCATTTAAAAGTTCATTCAATCGATTGTTTTGAGTTTTCAATGGATTGAAACAGACTTTAGAAAAATGACAGTCTCTGCTTTAATCGATTGAAATTTATTTCAACAGATTGAAATCCTGCAAACACTTAGTTAATAAAATAGCCTCTCTGTTTTAACAAATTGAAAAATATTTCAACAGATTGATTTTCTGAAAAACTCTTAGGTCGAAAAAATAGTCTTTCTGTTTCAACAGATTGAAAAATATTTCAACAGATTGATTTTCCAAAAACTCTTAGATCGAAAAAATAGTCTTTCTCGTTTCAACAGCATTGATTTTCTAAAAACTCTTAGACTGAAAAATCTTTCTGTTTCAACAGATTTAAAAATCATTTCAACAGATTGAAAATGCGAAACTTTGATATTGAAAAATTCATTGAGTTATTTTAACTTGTTGATTCTCGCGAATCAATCAATTGAATTTTCGACTATGTATGACCATTTATTATGTTAAGTGATTTTAACAGATTGAAAATCCTTTTCAACAGATTAAAAAAACTTAGTTTATTCTTTTAATACTTAAATGTAAGTTTTTCATGCAGTAAAAATGATTTTCAATGAGATGCAACATTTTAAGGTGCTTATCACACAATATAATGGACTATCAAGAGATTAAGTGCTTAAACTAAAATCCAATCATCTACACACCCACAACCTAAGCTATATCTATGTCTTCATCAAATCCACCAAGTGCTTCAATCTCCCCCTATTTGATGGAGACAAATAACCACCGCACCCGCATAAAAAATAACATGCAGAGACATAGACCGTAGACATATATTTTGTGGTGTGTGTGTAGTGACGAGTTTTAAGCAAAATACTTCTCCCCTATTTGACTGCATCAAATAGATTGTTTTAGTTACAGATCCAATGGGGCCACGTGGGTACCCCGAATATAAAACAGAACATTAAAAATTGAGAAAAGAAAACAGAATAACAGAAACATAGAAAGTCTTCATTCGTCCCCGGGGCCTTGATTGAATTGTAGTTCCACAATCCTGTTGTAAATGTCTTCTAGTTGATTATCAATATGCTGGAACCTTGCAATGAAATTTTCATCCAAATAATGCTACCGAGCCCTCGGAGCAGCGAGTCATCCGCATATGCCTCCTTTGGTCCGAATGTAGTTCGCTCATTTGATGTAACATTGTTCTTTCGAACCGAGACGAGGCGTGCCACGGCCAAGCGGTGGATTGTATGGAATCATTTCCAAGTGGGGTCACTTCTTCCATCGGATCGAAGGACGTGCTGCAGAAGTTCCGGGAATATCGTTGTTGATTCCTTCCTCTTGCTCTTCTTCTTAACTTTCTTCACTTCTCCCAAGATCTTCTTTCAAGATCCATTCACCATCAATTTTAATGAATCCCATTTTGTGAAGCACGTAATTATTTATTTCATTCATTGGTCGGACTGTTTCAACAAGTTCTCCTTCTACATTGACACCAAAATGTGTTAAAAACTTAGAAATCGTAATAGCATAAGGATACCCGAAATCACTAAGTCTCTTGGCTTTGATCATGTGGTCCTTGATGAAGAAGACCCAGCTTCACCCGTATCCCGTGGTGAATGCAAGACATCAAGTACTAAATCTCCTTCATTTAGCACTCGCATGATTGGTTCCCCTGGGTGTGAGCTGCCAGGACACAATGAAGGCGAGAATCCTTTCTTCCAAGCTTCAGCCTTCCCAAGATTGAAAGAACTCGACGTAATCACGAGTATTCTTCATGCATGACCGAAAGTACTGGACCTTATTAAATTCGTCCACATTTGAAGTGTATCCTTTGGTGACTTTTACACCAACATCCTTTATTCCAAGCAACCTCCTTCCGGATGTTGGGTGTAATTTCAATGTCTACACCTTTAACTTGGGTTTTCAAAGTGGAACCTTCAAAGGATAAATTTGTGAAGAAAACTTTAATCAAATCAGGATAAATCCTACCATTTAACTCCGTAAACTTCGAAGCTTTTGGTGTTGTAGTAGCTTTCGAATGCCTCGAATCCTTCGGCATCAAACCAGGAGAACTTTAACATCTTCTGAATGTTGACTTGCTTCCTGCTCAATTCATGGATAAACAAATCCATTTTCTCTTGGTCCCCATTGAACCAAGTTTCAATCCTTCCTTCAACATTCTGTTCTTGCCTTGCAGTAGAAGACTCGCCTCTGCTGGACTTCTTCCTACCAGACTTTGTGCGCTTGAGCATACTTGATTTTTGGGATGAGCAGAACAGAGAAGAACCGAGAAAAGAGAAAGTTCAAAGAAAGAAATAATACTACAGTAATAAGAATACACAAACCTTTCAGCTTAAAAAATTTGTGTCTTTATTGTTTTATTGTTTCTGCGCAGTGATGATAAAGGAGGAGAGAGAATTGCTACTGTACACTTTAATTACCCTTACAGTAGATATCCAATCGTGGTCAATCAGCTTTTATTGGAAATCTTAGATATTAAAGAGAGTAGTCGAAGTTTATCTTGTTGTAAATGCTTTCAACTTACTCGCGTAAATTGTTTAGAGACAAAGTACATACAACTAGCCCTAAAAAAAATAATCAATTGATATTCCGTGAAACCAATTGATTTTGTAATCGCAGATACTCAGAAGTAAAATAAACCGATTGAATCGAGAATTAAATCGATTGTTTTGTGAAATAAAAACATTCAGAGTATCATAAGTGAATTCAATCGATTGAATCGAAGATTTAATCGATTGATTTATAGAAGAAAGTATGCAGAGCTACAAGGTTAATGAAATAAACCGATTAAAAGTTTATCTAATCGATTGAATCTAATAACATATCAATACCAGAGAGTAAGGATCAGGAAATCAACAGATTATTTAGCAATTTCAATCGATTGAAACAAATAATATCAAGTTATTCATGCAATTATTAATCGATTGAGCTTGTTATCAGCCTGTTAAAAAGCATACAATCATCGTAAAGAATCGCTTATGCAATACTAGATATATCTAGAATTCCTAATTCAGTCCTAAGCAATTAAGTCTATCTCTAGGAAGTGGTTTAGTGAATAAATCAGCTAACTGTTTTTCAGATTCAACGAATAAAATCTCACAGTCACCCCTAGATACGTGTTCTCTAATAAAGTGATGTCTAATTTCAATATGCTTAGTTCTAGAGTGTTGAATAGGATTCTTAGTTAAGTTTATTGCACTAGTATTGTCACAAACCAGAGGTACCTTTCTTGCCCTTTTCACATCAGATGTTCCTTCATGTGTGACCTCTAAAATTTCCCACATCTCTTTGCGGAGGCACACTCGAGACACCCCGAAAAACTCATCAAGATTTAAAGCGAGAGGTAATAATATTTTTTGCAGTATAATCATATTGGACTCTCCTATTTTCTACATCGCTTAATTCAGCCCAATCTTTTTCAACTACTTTACCATCTACCGTATGAGTTGGTTTGTAAGGACCATTAACAATTGTTTCCCAAATGCCTCTATCAAGAGATTCAATAAAGATTTTCATTCTAACCTTCCGGAAAGAATAATTCACACCGAAAAAAGTGGAGGCCTCGTTTATGGAGGCTCCTTCCGAAAAAGTCATCTTTCCCTCACCCATTGGACCGATTTCTTGAGTAACTTACAAGAACCAGCTTTGATACCAATTGAAAGAATTAATGGTTGAGTTCAAGAGGGGGGGGGGGTGAATTGAACTTTAAAACTTTTTCGCAAAACTTACTTTCTTTTGGAAGAATGAGTTATCTTTATTCAATCTTTGCGAAGGTAATTTGGTTTAAACACAGCAAGTTAATAGATAGAAAATAAAAGAGATGAAAGAAGAATTTTAACATACAAATTTATACTGGTTCACTCTAATCCAGAGCTACATCTAGTTCTTGACAAACCAGTCAAGTTCCACTAAAACCAAGTGAAAATTACAACCAGTAGATACTCACCAATCTACCCCAAGAACTATCTTGCAACCCCACAAGATAGAATCTTGAAAACCACCCAAGAACCAAATCCAAGTCATCGTACCAAGTGCAGATCACAATCCAACCTCGCACAATCACACTTTTACAAAAGAGTATGGAAAGAAAAACCTGGACTTGAAGTTCTAATTGTCCGGAACAAATTCTAACAGCACTTTCTCTCTTTGATTGACCACAATTCTGATCACAACACCTTATGATATGAAAAGATTCTTGAATGCAGAGAAAGTCACGTATATGAAAGTTTCACAGATTGATTTCACAATTTTTCTCAAGTAGTGTGTTGTATTCTATTTCAAAAGATAGATCAATTATGTATATATAGAGTAAAACATAGAATCAGAACGTTTCATATGTCAAAAACTGTTTCAGAGAGTCAAATGATCGATTAGTTTGAGAGTATAACAGCTTAGAAGAGACTCGATCGATTAGAACTCGAAGTATGATCGATCAGATCGAAGTTATGATCGATCGAATGAAACTATGATCGATCAAAATACATTTCAATCGATTGAAACCACGATTCAATCGATTGATTTCATTTAAAAGTTCATTCAATCGATTGTTTCGAAGTTTTCAATGGATTGAAACAGACTTTAGAAAAATGACAGATCTGCTTTAATCGATTGAAATTTATTTCAACAGATTGAAATCCTGCAAACACTTAGTTAATAAAATAGCCTCTCTGTTTTAACAGATTGAAAAATATTTCAACAGATTGATTTTCCGAAAAACTCTTAGATCGAAAAAATAGTCTTTCTGTTTCAACAGATTGAAAAATATTTCAACAGATTGATTTTCCGAAAAACTCTTAGACTGAAAAAAATAGTCTTTCTCGTTTCAACAGATTGAAAAATATTTCAACAGCATTGATTTTCTAAAAACTCTTAGACTCGAAAAATCTTTCTGTTTCAACAGATTTAAAAATCATTTCAACAGATTGAAAATGCGAAACTTTGATATTGAAAAATTCATTGAGTTATTTTAACTTGTTGATTCTGCGAATCAATCAATTGAATTTTCGACTATGTATGACCATTTATTATGTTAAGTGATTTTAACAGATTGAAAATCCTTTTCAACGATTAAAAAAACTTAGTTTATTCTTTTAATACTTAAATGTAAGTTTTTCATGCGTAAAAATGATTTTCAATGAGACGCAACATTTTAAGGTGCTTATCACACAATATAATGGACTATCAAGAGATTAAGTGCTTAAACTAAAATCCAATCATCTACACACCCACAACCTAAGCTATATCTATGTCTTCATCAAATCCACCAAGTGCTTCGTAACCTATGCCTTCTTTATGGACCCACTCGTCCATCGATGCTAAAATTTTCTCAAAAATCGTGTTTCATTTTAATATTCAACATTCTTCTTTGTTGTAGTGTTGTTTTGTTATCGCCATTGTCGTTGTTTGTATTCACAACTACATAATCATCATCCTTTTGTTGGGTCTCTCTTGTTCTTTTCTCTCTCATGTTGTTGTACTCTTTCACCTCTTGTATTCATGACGTCTTTAATCCTCTTATTTTTACTAATTATGTCAATGTGTCTATCTCGATTAAAAAGTTAGATGGAACTATTAAGCATTGGTTGAAAGGACAAGATTATGTTGATAATCTTACCCATAGAATAACATTCATTAATGAAAAAGATAAATCTTGTTGGTCCAAAATTGATGCCCAAGATTGCATCGTTCTCAAAACTAGTATTCATATCACCTTGAAGCATATATTTTTCACACTCATGAGGTCTGTGAAAATGTTACGAAAGAAGCCTGATTGTTATACAGTAATGATACTCAACATATCAATGACATTGCTCCCTGCCACCTCAATTGCTCTATGCCCAAGTATTTGGATAAGTTCATGATCTTCTACATGACTTCAATGAACTACTACCCCTTGTCGCCACTCTTGTTCAAGAATTAGAACAACGATAAAACTTCTTTATGTTGATGATACTTTATTGGCTTTCTAATGAGTATTTGTTCGTTCATAATTAGATTTGGGGTCTCTAACTATATTTACTTTGAATTTTGTATGGTCTACCTTGTTGCGTTTGTCATGGAATTTATCTCACTTTTGTCAATTAATTAATTCAAGTCAATAAATAAACATGGTGTTGTTTTTAGTATAAATGATTCGTTGTTCAATATAATTGACAAACTTATGCGATGAATCACTTAAACACTATGTCAGTTCTATAGATCCCAAATCTTGTCCGACCATTCAACAAGTTAAGAAATCCTCTGTTTTGAATATGGACAAGGCTTCATAGGGTCCCTAGTAGTGTTAACTAGACTCCATTTAAGAAAATGAGGGTTTTCTTGGAAAATAAAAATTAGAAATTTTGTTAGAGGACCCGGGACGGCCGTCCCAAATTCCAAACGGCCGTCCCAAATTTGGGACGGTCGTCCCACCTTCCTTAGTGGTTTGGGACGACCATCCTAAATTCCAAACGGTCGTCCCACCCTCTTTGGTAGCTTGGGACGACTGTCCCAAATTCTCAGACCGCCATCTCGACTGACAAAATCTGGGATGGCCGTCCTGACTGACAAAATTCGGGATGGCCGTCCCGACTGACAAAATCCGGGATGACCGTCCCGACCTCCTAGGTGAGCAAGCCTATAAATAGGGCGCCATTTCTCCCATTTCCACACTCTCTCATATTTTGAGACACTTCTGGGCATTTTTGCACTATTCCAGAGGTCTAAGTAGTCTTTCTGATAGTCTGTTTAGGCAAAATCGATTAAGGAAGTGTCCTTTTGAGACATCCATCTCTCAGGAGTTTAATAATTTTATTTGTTCAAGGGAGGAGCGTTCTTGTAGAGCGAGGGAACTGCCAAAAAGTGTCCTCAAGTTTGAAGATTTATAAAAGCTCGCTTTGGAGGTTCTTTTCAATTCTTTCTCTATTATCGCTTTCCTTTTATCGCTTTTCTTTGTGTGCATTAGAAATTAGGGTCATGTAAATATTTAAATAAATACTACAAGTAGATGAATAAATAGGGTAAAAGCATAATTTTTGTATCGTTGTTTTAGAATTAATCCATCATAGGGAACCCGAAAGAGGCATTGTGGGGTGCTAACACCTTCTACACACGTAACTAACTCCCTTACCCAACTCTGGTTATAATGGACAAAGTTGGTTTTTCTAAACCAACGCCTTCTTTTTTTTATCCTTTTCCAATGTTTGTAGTTAAAATATTGGTGGTGACTCCATAGAACCCTTTTTGCTGAAACCTCGCTTTTAAGGATAGTTTGCTTAATGAGCATCCTAAAAGTGATGACCACAATATTTTTAGAAAACGCGAGTCACAAATCATCGTGTTGCAACCGCCACTACTGCAGAAAAGGCTTTTTACATCGGTTAAAATGGGCTTTCGACGTCGGTTAAAGCGGCGACATAGATACGGGGGTCATAGAAAGTAAGACTTTCTACGTCGGTTAATAGGAACCGACGTAGAAAGCCCTACTTTCTTTGAGCTATTATGATCGGTCAAACTGGTTATGATCGGTCATAGAGCTATTCTGATCGATCATAACTGGTTCTGATCGGTCACAGAAAGACTTTCTACGTCTGTTAGTTAGGGAACCGACGTAGAAAGTCTTATTTTGTATGAGCTATTCTGATCGGTCATAATCGGTTCCTGATCAGCCATGAAGCTAATCTGATCGATCATAGCCGATTCTCGACTGTCGTAATACTTTCTATGTCGGCTAACACTTATAACCGACATAGAAAGTCTTACTTTCTATGTCGGTTAAAATTATAACCGACATAGAAAGTACTTTCTACGTCTGGTAATGACATAACCGACGTAGAAAGTGTTATTTTTTTTAAAATACCTGCATTTTATTTATAGATGCTACCTTTCTTCGAGTAGACCTCGCCTATTCATCACAGCTCCAGCACAAATAACCACAGATCCAAGATGTATGCAGATATGCACAGTTCATATATAAATTTGCTACGTATATATATCCAGACATGCAGGCATATCGATTAGTGCATGCATATGTACATATGAAACACATTGAAATGAATATATGTACAGACAGATCCAGTCCTGCATAGCTTCATTTACTTAAACGAATGTAAATTTCCTAACTTAAATCAATCTATCTAAATTGTTACAAGTTAAATTTCCTATGAAGATTGAATGCTTAAATTTCCTATCAAGTTGGAGCATTCTCCCAAAATCCTTCCATATGGTCATAACTGGATGGCATGCACATCATCTATTTCTACATTAACACTCAAGTTTGGCATATTTGAAGAGAAACATGGTGTCTCGGGTATATCAAGTACTAATTCATCATTCTCATCGAAGTATACATGGGTTTTCCTTGTAGAACCACTCGACCATCCTTTGTTAGCGGGATCGATGACATAAAACACTTGTTTTGCCCGAGATGCCATGATAAATGGTTCTTCGGTATAACGAGTATTTTCAAGGTTAAACAAGGTAAATCCAAGATCATCGGTGAAGATGCCAGTATTAAAATCAACCCACTTGCATTTAAAAATAGGTACTCTGAATATC
Organism: Sphenostylis stenocarpa; assembly: GCA_963425845.1. Taxonomy (NCBI): domain Eukaryota; kingdom Viridiplantae; phylum Streptophyta; class Magnoliopsida; order Fabales; family Fabaceae; genus Sphenostylis; species Sphenostylis stenocarpa. The sequence goes on from OY731404.1 coordinate 59,153,995, forward strand.
GTGTAATCTATTACCCAAATCTCTTCAATTACACCAAAGTAGCCCATTGACGCCCTTATCGGATATTTATCCTTTGAACTCGAGAAATGCATTGATTCAGCCACCACCATGACTCCACTATTTTGCATTGTGCTTATTTCATCTTCTCCCTTTGTATAAAATGAATAGTTATTTATATCATACCCACCCCAACATATCACATCAAAGTTTGGCTCACATGCTAGCCACTTTAGTGTATCGAAGTCGTATTGTCACCTTCAACTTGTTGTTTAAACCACTTCAAAAAGCTCTTGTTGTGTTCGATGATCACCCACTTTTTAGGCATACGTGGATTATTTCACTTCACAATCTCTTTATGAGCACCTAAATAGGGGATGACTTCTTCACTCGTTATTCAATATGTACAAATGCGCTTGAAGTACTTCATCTCGACACATTGTCACAACTTTTGCACCTCGAGTTCCTCTACCAAGACCTATTCCATGGTAACGAGTCTTAGGTAACCCTATAGGTTCAACTTCTGATAAGTAGTTTGTGCAAAACTCAATAGCTTCCTCTCGCAATATATCTTTGAACAATTGATGCTTCAGGACGATATTGGTTCTTCACATACCCTTTTAATATTTTCATGTATCGCTCAAAAGGGTACATCCATCGTAAGAAAACTGGACCACAGATTCTAACTTCCCTGGCTAGATGAACAATCAAGTGAACCATAATATCAAAAAATGATGGAGGAAAGTACATCTCAAATTGACATAATATTATCGCAGCCTCATTCTCTAACTGATCCAAAACATCCTGGTCCATAACTTTACTACATATGGCATTAAAAAAAAAGCATAATCGAGTTAAGGAATATCTAACATTGTCTCGGTAAGATACCTCGAATAGCCACAGTAGAAGTTGTTGCATCAATACATGACAATCATGAGATTTTAACCCAAGCAATTTGAGATCTTTCATAGATACAAGTCTCTTCACATTGGAAGAGTAACCAAATGGAACCTTCACACCTCGTAAAAACTCACAAAAACTTTTTTTCTCTTTTTTAGACAAGTGTGTGACATGCTCGGAGGCAAGTATGTTCGGTTACCATGAGGTTGAGGAGCTAATTGTTCTCTTATACCCATTTCAACCATGTCCAAACGAGCATTGACACCATCTTTTGTTTTTCCTTGAATGTTAAGGAGCGTTCCGATGATACCTGTCACACACATTTTTCTCTACATGCATGACATCTATACAATGCCTCACATCAAGAACCCTCCAATATGGAAGAACAAAAAGGATTGACATTTTCTTCCATATACCCGTGGCTTTCTTTTGCGTCTTTCCAAACTCACACGAAATTGCACTTACTCGTTGATATACTTCTTCCCCACTTAAAGGTGTTGGGGCTGCATCATTTTCTTGACACCCGTTAAATGATTTTTTTAATTTACGATATGAATGGTTTGAAGGAAGAAATCTTCGAGTGTCCAAGGTACACTCGTTTTCCTTCCATGTTGTAGTTGATAGTGACATGTGTCTTCTTCACATATCGGGCAAGCTTTATGTCCCTTTGTGCCTGTAGCCACTCAAATTACCATATGCCTGGAAAGTCATTAATTGTACAAAATAACATTGCACGCAACTTGAATAAGTCACCTGTGTACCCATCAAACACATCAACACCTTCCTCCCACAACATCTTCAACTCTTCAACCAATGGGCTTAAAAAAACATCAATGTCATTTCCAGGTTGTCTGGGACCCGAGATCATCAAAGATAGCATCAAGTACTTACGTTTCATACACAACCACGGAGGTAAGTTGTAAATAACTAACACCACAGGCCATGAACTATGTTTATCGCTTAAATTTCCATATGGATTCATTCCATCCGTAGCAAGTCCAAACCTAATGTTTCTTGGATCATTACCAAAATTCTGGAAGATGGAATCAATTTTTTTCCATTGCAATCCATCTGCCGGATGCCTCAACTGACCATCTTTAATATGACTATCTGCATGCCATCTAGTGAGCTTTGCATCATTTTCATTAGTGAATAATTGTTTCAACCTTGGAACAATGGGAAGATACCATAACACTTTTGTCGGGGTACCCTTCATAACATCATTGTCAAAATCACCATCCTTCTTCTTGTATCGTGATTCCCCGCATTGTGGACATTCGTGACAGTTCTCAAATTCTTTCCTGTACAACACACAATCATTCGGACATGCATGAATTTTTTGGTACTCCATACCCATTGGACACAATATCTTCTTAGCATCATAATTGCGGGTTGGCAATGTGTTACCTTCGTGGAGCATGTCACTCAACAACTCAAGCAATTCAGTGAAACTTTTATCAGTCCACCCATTCTTTGCCTTCACATTGAACAATTTTAGTACCGCCGACAATCGTGTGAACTTAGTACAATTTGTATACAAAGGCTCTTTTGCATCATTGGACAACTTCTCGTACACATGTGTGTGTTGGAAGGCATCTTGTCCAAGCTCACGAATCATTTCCTCCAACTTGATCATCCATCTCTAGATCAACTTCTTCTTTGTCTTCTACACTTGGCATGTTTAATAATTCACCATGCCATGTCCACTTTATGTAACTCTTTAGGAAACCATCACAAAGAACATGTTCCCGAATAACTTCGATCGGTAATCTTCGCTCATTCAAGCAGCTTAACACAAGGGCAATAGAATCTTCCATCATTATCCGAACATTCATCTTAGCAAATTCAAGGAATTGTTCTACTCCACTCTCATATTCATTTGTTGTTCGTCTATAATTGATCCAACTTCGATCCATTGTTACAAATCTAATTTTCAAAATCAAATTAGCTACGTAAACACGAAATAACTACATTATAATGCCTACACGAAATCCAACTCCACTCTCAAAATAACTACATTATAATACAAATCTAATGTTCAAAATCAAAATCACGAAAGAATGCCTACGTAAACACATTCAAATGACTAAACTACTTACAATACATCTCTAAATTAGCTAAAGGCACCCGTGATGTTTCCCTCTCTGACAAGCATTATTACTTACTAGATTCAATACTGTACACCTACATTGGCTAAAGCAAGCACGAAAACTTACCTCTTGAAGACCTACGGAGGTGGCAGGTGGCGTGACGTGCGGAGCTGGGTGGGGAGAAACGTATCCGAGGCGACGGGCACCAGTAGCAGCAGGCGGCACGAAGCGTTGGCAGGTGGCGTGACGAGCAAATGTGGGTGCGGAGAAACGTATACAAGCGAACGGGGGAGCTCTAGTATGGGTGAACTGATGAAAGGAAATGGAGCGTAGGGAGAAACGTACAGGGGAGCTCTGCTATGGGGGGGAAGTGATGAAATGAAATGGAGCGCGGGAGGAGGGTAAAACAGAAGATACTATGTCGATTGCCCTAACACCCGTCATCAAAGACACTTTCTACGTCGGTTAAAATTTACCCGACATAGAAAGTTCACTTTCTACGTCGGGTAAATGTTACCCGACATAGAAAGTTCACTTTCTATGTCGGTAAATGTTACCCGACATAGAAAGTGAATTTTCTATGTCTGGTACATTTTAACCGACGTAGAAAGTGAACTTTCTATGTCGGTTAAATTTTACCCGACATAGAAAGTGACCTTTCCACTTACTATGTCTGTTAAAACTTACCCGACATAGAAAGTTTATGATTTTATTACAAAATTGCCACCGCGCCACATACTATGACGGGTGGATTACGACCGTGATAAAAACCCGTCATAGAAAGCTATTTTTCCACTAGTACGCTTGCACATATCGGTGACAGATGGCGACTCCACTAGGGAAGCTTAGAGAGTTGATCCCATTTAGTGATGTATTAATTCAAAATAAAATAAAAGATTTGAAATTATGTCTTTACCCTTCTTTGATTGTATAACATGTTTTATCTATTTGACTTTAATAACTGTTGGATGTTTATCTTCCATAATTGTTTAAAATACAAATTATAAACAAATCCTTGCACACAACAGTCCCTCTATACCCGGGGGCATGAGCGAATAACCTTAGGGAGTGGGTGGCATGTACGACCGACAATGGTAATGGCCTTAGTGCCAACAGGTTGATATCGAAAACCACCACTCAAGGTGATAACCCTCCTCTCTCAGTCTACAGGACGTCGACACGGCCTTGAGCCACGCATGGTTTGAGGGCTGAGAGACCATGAGAACCCTATAATGGGGGCACCTTAGGGACCTGACCTTTGTGAGAACAGTTAGAACTTACCCTTACTATGCACTTTTCTGCAGGATACCCCTACCTCGTGATTAAACATCGTCACTCTATTCACGGATGAGTGAATTGTTTGTGCATATGTTTGTTGCATAGCATAATCATACAACAACTAAAATAAATACAAAATTCTTAAAACACAAAAATATAAAAAACCTTCTCTTTGTTGCTATAACCAACTTTATCTCGGACAGTCTTCATTTAAACTAGCCTGGTTTCAGGTTCTTTGAAAGCTAAATAGCCACGTTCACCAACAGAAGAGATAAGGAGTTATAAAAATAAAACAAAACTAAAAACAACAAAAAATAATGAAAACGAAATTTAATAAAACAATTTTGACAAAGTCAAAACATTCATACCCTCATCATTTCAAGAGTGGTAAAACCAAGAGAAAAAATAAATGCATAAGGAAATTATGCATACACATCATCCTAATAAAGTCTCTCATGCATAAATACATTCAATCTAGGGGCACTAGATATCCTTAAGACAAAAGCAAAAGAGACCCAAGTGTGTTTGTAACCTTCATCGTACTTGTCAATCTATGACAAAGAAGGGACAAGTGTGCTAAGTGTGATATGTTAGAATCCCGCAGTAGAATGTTCGCGTTTAGGGACAAAAACCAAGAGGGGGGGGGGTGAATTGGTTTCTTATAAAAAATTAGGTTTTTGAAATTTTTCCCCAAATTTCACCGATTAAAATTCTTGTAAAGTAAAGAGATAAGGATAAGAAGATTACACAAATGTTTTATACTGGTTCTGATCAAAAGACCCTACGTCCAGTTACTAATCACTCTAAAAGAGGATTAACGCTGTCACTATAATCACAGGTTACAACAGATTACAAATTGAAAAAGATAAGGAATAGAAAACACCTCTCTTGAGTCACATAAGAGCTGAACACCTCCTTTGAATCCACAAAGGATGAACAACAAATTTTCCTAGAGACGGCACAACATACAATCCACCAAGAAACCCACTAAGTGATTCTTATCGCTTCTAGCCCACACTAGGTTTTCAAAAGCCCCTTTTTCTTCCCTACACAAAGTCCTCTAGCAATCACAACTCTTAAATTTTGTATAAAAAAGAATTGTTATTTTGCAGAGAGCCTTAGAGAACCTTAAGTAGAGAGAATAGGGTCTGGGAAATAATGATTTTCGAAACTTGGAGTATTGGGTAAAGGGTTTTCGTAAATTGGTCCAAATTTGAAATTCAAAACTCATAACAGACATAGATAATCGATTATCTTTAGTGATAATCGATTATCACAGAACCATTTTCGCAGAGGAGAAGTTTTGGACCAGGATAATCGATTATCCTCTAAGATAATCGATTATTCCAGAGTTTTCAGAAACCAAATTTAAGTGGGATAATCGATTATCAACCCAGATAATCGATTATTACAGCAAGCTTTTCAAAAACACATTTTCAAGCAGGATAATCGATTATCCTGAGTGATAATCGATTATCACAGAGTAGTTTTGATAAAAATGAACTTTCAGATGATGGATTATGTGCTGACTATCTTGGACTCTAATTTTACAGACTCAAAAAGATAAAATAGAGTTATTACAAGTAGATACAAATGATTATAAGTCTTCAAGTCTTTAAGTTATTTGTTCTTGAATCATCATCAAAATCTTCAAACATTATCTCCTTGTATGTTCAACAATCTCCCGCTTTTTAATGATAATCAAAATTTGCTTTAAAGCCCTTTAATAATAACCTATTTTTACTGTCACGACTAACAAAACTATTAAACATACTAGACAACATTAATATTGTTAAACATATCAAGTTTTAAAATATTTTCTCCCCCTATTTTGACCATAATCAAAAGAAATGAATGCTCCCCCTCAACATGTGCATTAAATAGAGAAATAAACAACTCCCCCTCAATTAAAGCAAACATAGAATTTTATTCATTGATTCAATATATTACAAACAAAATTAAAACTCTTCACTCTCATCACTGGTGAATTGTGCATCAAATCTATCTTCTAGATTACATACACGTTCGTCCATATTTGAAATTTGTCTTATAATTTTTTGATGTCGTTATTGTGTTAGAAATGTAGGCTGAGATCAAGAGGGGGGGTGAATTGATCTTTGAAAGATTTTCGCAATTTACAGATTTTCTATTTCAAAGATTAAAAATTTTGACCAGTTCTTGAATCAAACACAGCAAGCAATCACAATAAAGGCAGTGACAGAATTAAAGAGAGAAAGGTTTAGAAAGATACAACCAAGATTTATACTGGTTCACCCAATCCCAGGGCTACGTCCAGTTTCCAGCCAAATTCCAGCTGGGTTCCACTAGATTGAACGTTTTACAGATTACAACTTCAATCCCACACTCAATCTACCATAAGAACCAAAATTCCAATCCCTGCACCTAAACCTTTACCAAGAACCAAATTCTAGTTCTTGAACAACCCTGCAGCCAAATTTCAGCCACAGAAACCAGTGCCCACAATTCCAGGCACCCACAATATAGTAAAGAAAGTAAGGAACACAAAGAGAAGAAACTAGAACACCCAAACCAGGTTTATGCAGCTCTGCAGAATGAGTTTCTTCTCCAAAAGAATGCAAATATTGCCTCAAGAAAGAACTTCTAAGAACTTCACAAAACTAGCGCGATTCTCTCTTGAAAGTAGCACTTATGATTGCTTGATTGATTGCCAAAAGGTGTGTTTTAAAAGGTTCAAGCAATTATGTTTTTATAGAAGATTTTCCAAACTGCTGGTTTATTTAATCTGTTAAAATAATCTTTTAATCTATTAAAAGTCTTGTTTTAATATGTTAAAACTTCTTTTAATCTGTTAAAATGTTCTTGATTATTTTCCAGATTTGTTTTAATTGATACGACAATGTTTATATCAATTAAAACTCTTTGTAAAAAATATTCCAAATTGTTTTAATCGATTGTTTTCATATTTCAATCGATTAAAATACTCGCTAAACATTCTTATAAACTTTTCTAAGTGATTTTAACTGATAACAATCTATTTTAATCGATTAAAACTCTTTGGAAAAAAATTCACTTAGTTATTTTAATCGATTAAAACGTATTTTAATCGATTGTAATTCTGCCAAAAGATTTCATAAAACTTTCTAAATTATTTTAACTGATAGCAAGCTTGTTTTAATCGATTAAAACATTATGGAAAAACCTCTTAGTTGTTTTAATCGATTATTTTGCATTTGTATCGATTAAAATACTCGACAGAGCAACTTTCAAAATATTTCAATCTATTATTTCGAGTTTGTATCGATTAAAATTCTGCCAGAACACTTTTCAAAATATTCTAAGTCACTTTAATCGATTATATCAATTCTATATCAGTTAAAATACTGGCAGAAGGTTTTCAAAAATCCTTCTAATGAAAACAAAAATCCTTCTAATGAAAACAATCGATTATTTCGAAAACATATCAGTTAAAAACCTGTTACAAAAGTGTTAAGAACATTTTAGTTGATAAAGAGCATATACTATTAGTTAAAATAGTTTCTTCAAAAACCTTTTAATAAAATACTTTGTTTTTAACCGTTTAAACACATTTTAGAGGCATTTGCAAAATCTTTTAAATGAAGAGACCTCATGCAGCAGAGAGATAAAAATGATTATACCTAAGTAGACTCACTAATCATACTACCCTTTTATCTAAGCACAGTAGCCTTTGACTTCATCAAATCAACAAGATCTTTGCTCAAGTAATTCAATAAGATCTTCATCACTTTCAGTCTCCCCCTATTTGATGAAGACAAATACCTCTTTGAATAATTTCTCTGCAGAAAAAGTTACTTGAATATATAGATTAGTGAGTATTCAAAATTTATCATTTTCCCATTTCTCCCCCTATATTGTTACTCCCCCTAAATAAGGAAAATTAATATTAAAAGCAAAGCAATTATTTCTCCCCCTTTTGACTTCATCAAAAATAGGGAACAGAGGAACAAAGCAAATACTATGCATGGTATGTATCAAATTTTAGTTTTTGAAAACAGTAAAAAATTTGAACAAGATCAAATACTCATATCAAAACCAATCAAAGTTGATTCAAACTTATCTTCATTAACACGTTTGTAATGAATACAATTAACACGTGTAAAGATAAGGGAATCATGCTTTAGTAGCATGTTACAAGAACAATCATTAACTAAAGCCTTTAATTTTTCTTTCCAGAGTAATGATCGATTAAAAATAGGACAAAATCGATTAAAATGATCTTGTTACTGGTTTTAATCGATTAAAATAATGTTTTAATCGATTAAAATAGTGATGAATTTTGAAAGTTTGAAACATAAGTTGATTTAATCGATTAAATCGACATTTAATCGATTAAAACAGTAAAAAAATGTTGTATAAGTGCTTTTAATCGATTTAAAGCTTGTTTTTATCGATTAAAACAACCAGTTTTGAAAACTAAGTAATGTTTGACGCATCTAAAATGCCTAATTTAGTTCGGATTTTGTGAAATCGATTATTAGGAAAATGTTTTAAGATAATATCAACTAGATTGATTAAGTTTTAACCAATAGATCCATCAAAATCAGAATAGTATCTTATCTAGCTGATTTAACTGATGTAAACCAGTTTTAGTTGATACAAAAACATGACATACAGATTTTAATCGATTGATACGCTAATTAATCGATTATTTTGATGCGAATTTCCTATGTAAGTGTTTCTTTTAATCGATTTAATCGATTAAATCTATTTTGTATCAGCTAAAATTATCAGAAAAGTATGTTTGAGTCTATCTAGGCTCTCTTAATTCAAATTAAAACCTACATCATATTTGAGCAAAGTTAAAAGATTGTTCCTGGTTTAAAACCAGTTAATATTACAGACCAGAAATGAAAATTAGCAATAAAAAAAATGACATAAGAAAAAGATAGGAAGGGAACCTTTTTTTAAAAAACTCAATCATCCCAATTCCCTTGATTGAGCTACATATCTTCCAGTTTGGTGTAAATATCAGCAATCTGGTTTCCACGGTTTGTGAACTGATTGTTGGTCTGCTGGAAGTGTTCATAAGTCATTTGCATATGCTTCCTTTGGATTTCCTGCATTGTGGCCATTTGAGAAAGCATAGACCTTTCAAATTGAGACAGAGGAGTCCCACGGTCAGGTTGTTCCATGTAGGGAATTATCTCCATGTTCTCATATGATGCCTCCCCACCAGTGGATTCAGGAACCTCTGCAGCAGCTGGAGAGGAAGGAATTTGACCTTGCTCATCTTCTTCTTCATCTTCTTCCTCATCTTCAGACATCCCAACATCAATTTTTGAAATCCATTCATCATCAATTTTGATATATCCCATTTTTCTTAAAGTGGAGATATCGATTTCATTTGAAGCTTTAGGAGTCTCTATACTTTCTCCTGTAAGATCAACTTCAAAATATCTAAAGAAATTGTTAATCAACATGGCATACGACAGTTTGTAATCCGCCAACCTTTTTGCTTTCAACATGTGATCTTTAATCACATAAACCTAATTTACCTGAATATTATTAGAGATGCAGTACATGAAAGCAAGATCTCCCTCATTAAGTATAGCATGATTACTCCCTCTTGGAGTAAGCATCCATGCCACAATGAAAGCTAGCAGTCTATGTTCAAGTAAAAGTTTTCCAGCATTTAAAATTCTTACCGAATCATTTGGATCCTTAAGGCAAGACCTGGAAAATTGAATTTTGTTGAAGTCAGGTATTTCAGAGATGTTCCCTCTGGATACTTTGACACCACTATCCTTGAGACCAGCAATTTGTTCCCAAATAGAAGGAGTAATTTCCATATTAACTCCCTTCACCTGAGATCTGATTGTTGAACCATTCACCGTTAAATTGGAGTAAAAGACCCGAACCAAATCAGGTTGAATATTCCTAGTAAACTCCATGAAGGTTCTTAGTTTTTGACTTTTCAGTTTTCTTCTTAGAGCAGTAAATCCTTCTTCATCAAGCCACTTGAATTTGATAAACTTTGGAATAACAATCTGCTTCTGACTGAACTCAGCAATGAAGGTGTTCATTCTTCCAATATCACCATAAAACCATGCTTCCAAATGACCACCAGGATTGGCAGCAGAGGAAGATTCTCCTTTATGCTTCTTTGTTGATTTTGATCTCCTAAGCATCTTGTTGTATATTTTAGAGAGGAGTTTTGATACGTGAGTACAAGAGAGAAGAGAGAAGTAATTTGAACCAGAAAATGAAGAATGAGAATGATGGACTTCAAGTGAGCAAGATGAAGAGTTACGGATGTCAAATTTTGTGAATTGCAGTCCAATTTGACAGAACCTGCAAAAAACAGCTTTAATTGCACATGTCCCCTTGACTGAAGGCAGAGGCGCAGGTTTCTGGACAGTGGGTACATCAGCTAAAGTGTTCTTGGAAAGGTGTTTGACTTGGTCAAAGAATATATTAAATGTATTATGCAGATTTTGATTAACATAAAAACTTGGAATTTTGACTCTGATTTGCTGACCAATTTTCAATTGGATGTTGTAAAAATAATTTTCAGGAACAAATTAATCGATTAATCAACAAATTAACCTATTAGTTTGATTTTTAATATTAGGTTTGAAAATGCAATAGTGAAATAATCGATTAATACATAAAAGAATCGATTAATTTTGTACTAGAAGAATTTAATAATATGATAACAGAATTTTAATCGATTAAAACGAAGAAGAATCGATTAAATTTGACATCTTAGTGATTTTAGCTGATATAAATCATTTTTAATCGATTAAAACAGCTAGACTAAATTCCTGAGAACATTTTAATCGATTGATTCGCATTTCAATCGATTAAAACTGTACGGATTGCTTTTCTGGTATTCTGTGTAAATGATTTTAATCAATTAAAACTGTTTTATATCAATTAAAACATTCAGTTTATGAAACCATAATCAAATTTGCTGTAATGAACATCAAGGGACTTCCAGATTTTGTTCCTGCAAAACAAATTTAGCATATTTCTGGTACCCTTTTTAAAATCACTGGGTCCAATCAGGTTATTTGACATGATTTTTTAGGAATCCACTTCATTCTACCTCTAGGATCAGCATACTTCTTGATTCTACAGAATTTCACAAAATGACCTTTTCTCATACAGTAAAAACATTTAATAACAGATGATGAGTATGATTTCCTGTTTACATTTTTTTTCTTAATTTCTTGCTAGATGTAAATCCAATGCCAGATTTGTCAAAAATAAGTTTTTGTGACCCAAGAAGAACATCAAGATTAGCTTGACCTTGTGTAAACTTTGAAACAGTTTGTGATAAAAAATCAATCTTCTTTTGTAATTCTGGACAATTTTTACATGGTTTATTACATACACAATCAGAATTATCATGGATCAATTTTAAGAAATCAAGATCAGTTTCATCTTCAAGAATTTTCTTTTCAAGAGAATCAACTCTATTTACTAACCAATTATTCATGCCTTTTAGCCTATCATTTTCATTTTGCAGTTTCTTGGTTTCTTCATGCATTTCATTAAATGCTTCTTGTAATGAATTGTAATTCACCAAATTTGAAGAAGAGTTAGAACTTACACTGCTGGTTTGATGATTTTGATTTGCCATTAGACACAAGTTAGCTTCTTCATTATCAGAATTTTTTGTTGATGAAGTATCATTATCATCCCATGCTACATATGCTCTTCTTTTGACTTTTTCCTCTTTCTTATCATTGTATTTGTTCTTTTCTGGACACTCCATTCTTACATGACCCTGCTTACCACAACCATAACATTTATAGTTAAAAGAATCAGATTTCTTCTCATACCTTTTGTGTTTTTCTTTATCTTGAATCTTTTTCTTGAGAAACTTGTTGAATTTTCTGACAAGCAGTCCAAAATTTTCACTTTCCTCGTCTGATTCTTGACTTCTTTCTTCAACCTTGAGTGCTATACTTCTACCTTTTTTCTCAGAGACTTCTTGCTCATTGAATCTGTTAATTTCCATTTCATGTTCTTTGAGTTTGCCAAACAAGGAAGCTGTTGTCATGACGGATAAGTCTTTTGATTATGAGATTGTTGTGACCTTAGGCTGCCATGACCTGTCAAGACATTTCAAAACTTTAATATTTAATTCTTCTTTATCAAACGTTTTACCTAAGCCCATTAGATGATTGATGATATGAGTGAAGCGCTTCTACACATCTGCAATACTTTCTCCAGTTTGCATTTTAAACAACTCATATTCTCTTATGAGAGTATGTTTCCTGGCTCTCTTTACATCAGTTGTTCCCTCATGAGTAACCTCAAGAACTTCCCACATTTCCTTAGTAGATTTGCATTGGGAGACCCTAAAAAACTCATCCATATTTAGTGCAGAAGTAATTATGTTTTTAGTAGTACAATCACTTTGAACTTTTTTCTTTTCTTCATCATTTAAACTAGACCATTCTTTTTCTGTAATTAATGGACCATTAGCAATTACATCCCAAACATTCCTATCAATAGATTCAATAAAGATCTTCATCCTAATCTTCCAAAATGGATAATCTATACCACAAAATAATGGAGGCCTATTGATAGAAGCCCCCTCAGAAAAAGGTAATTTGTTTTCAGCCATTAAAGATTTGGACCAAAAGCCTTGAGTATTTTTCAAGACCCTTGCTCTGATACCAATTGTTAGAAATGTAGGCTGAGATCAAGAGGGGGGGTGAATTGATCTTTGAAAGATTTTTGCAATTTACAGATTATCTATTTCAAAGATTAAGAATTCTGACCAGTTCTTGAATCAAACACAGCAAGCAATCAAAATAAAGGCAGTGACAGAATTAAAGAGAGAAAGGTTTAGAGAGACAACCAAGATTTATACTGGTTCACCCAATCCCAGGGCTACGTCCAGTTTCCAGCCAAATTCCAACTGGGTTCCACTAGATTGAACGTTTTACAAATTACAACTTCAATCCCACACTCAATCTACCACAAGAACCAAAATTCCAGTCCCTGCACCTAAACCTTTACCAAGAACCAAATTCCAGTTCTTGAACAACCCTACAGCCAAATTACAGCCACAGAAACCAGTGCCCACAATTCCAGGCACCTACAATACAGTAAAGAAAGTAAAGAAACAAAGAGAAGAAACTAGAACACCCAAACCAAGTTTATGCAGCTCTGCAGAATGAGTTTCTTCTCCAAAAGAATGCAAATATTGCCTCAAGAAAGAACTTCACAAAACTAGCGCGATTCTCTCTTGAAAGTACCACTTATGATTGCTTGATTGATTGCCAAAAGGTGTGTTTTAAAAGGTTCAAGCAATTCTGTTTTTATAGAAGATTTTCCAAATTGCTGGTTTATTTAATCTGTTAAAATAATCTTTTAATCTGTTAAAAGTCTTGTTTTAATCTGTTAAAACTTCTTTTAATCTGTTAAAATGTTCTTGATTATTTTCCAGATTTGTTTTAACTGATACGACAACGTTTATATCAATTAAAACTCTTTGTAAAAAATCTTCCAAATTGTTTTAATCGATTGTTTCATATTTCAATCGATTAAAATACTGCTAAACATTCTTATAAACTTTTCTAAGTGATTTTAACTGATAACAATCTATTTTAATCTATTAAAACTCTTTGGAAAAAAATTCACTTAGTTATTTTAATTGATTGAAACGCATTTTAATCGATTGTAATTCTGCCAAAAGATTTCATAAAACTTTCTAAGTTATTTTAACTCGATAGCAAGCTTGTTTTAATCGATTAAAACATTCGGGAAAACCTCTTAGTTGTTTTAATCGATTATTTCGCATTTGTATCGATTAAAATACTCGACGTAACAACTTTCAAAATATTTCAATCGATTATTTCGAGTTTGTATCGATTAAAATTCTCGCCGTAACACTTTTCAAAATATTCTAAGTCACTTTAATCGATTATATCAATTCTATATCGCTTAAAATATCGCAGTAAATTTTTCAAAAATCCTTCTAATGAAAACAATCGATTATTTTGAAAACATATCAGTTAAAAACCTGTTACAAAAGTGTTAAGAACATTTTAGTTGATAAAGCTCATATACTATTAGTTAAAATAGTTTCTTCAAAAACCTTTTAACAAAATACTTTGTTTTTAACCGTTTAAACACGTTTTAGAGGCATTTGCAAAATCTTTTAAATGAAGAGACCTCATGCAGCAGAGAGATAAAAATGATTATACCTAAGTAGACTCACTAATCATACTACCCTTTTATCTAAGCACAGTAGCCTTTGAATTCATCAAATCAACAAGATCTTTGCTCAAGTAGTACAATAAGATCTTCATCACTTTCATATTGAGATATAGAAAATAATTCTTGCATTCTCTGATTCATATCGAACAACATGTCTTTAATGGGAGGATGGAATGTAGAGTGAGCAGCGGATGACGTTGCAACAACAGGAACGTTAGCAATAGGCATGTCCTCATCATCATAATCTTGAGCAACGTCAGCCATGTGAGGAGCATCATCTTTATGAACGTAAACTCCATTTACATTCACCATCTGCAGCTGAGTAAGCATGTTGTCAAGCATTCAGTTAGAATTTAATGTCCAAAGTCGTTGTTCCCCTTCAACATTTACACCTTTATATTCAAGAATCTTGGAGATAAGAAGAGCATAAGGAATCTTGAAGGTCGGGTGACGCTTCGCTTTGAGCATTGTCAAAGTGACAAGGCTGGGTCAATCAATTGGCTCGTTGTTCATGATAGCATGGATGATGCGAAGGTCAGCGGAAGAACATTGAGCATGGTTGGTTGCTCGAGGACATTGAATCCATACAAGAAGATGCAGTAACATATGTTCTTCTTTCTTCAAAGGACCGGCCAAAAGTTGTGTGCCAATTTCCATGGCAGGATTGCGAAGAAAGGAACTGTCGCCGCCGTCCATTCCGACGTCCTGGGACATCTCGAACGTTAATGCGAGCGGTCGCGAAAAGATGGTTGAGACTCACGTTTTTTGTTAAAAATATGTTCATTGCTTCCGAGACGCTCAACGCTGAACTATCCTTTAATAGAAGTAAGGTTTTCGAAAAGGGTTCTTTTGGAGTCGCCACCAATGTTTTGACCATAAACATTGGAAAAGGAGAAAAAGGCATTGATTTTAATAAAAACCAAACTTGGCCATTATAACCAGAGTCGGGTAAGGGAGTTAGTTACGTGTGGGGAAGGTATTAGCACCCCACAACGCCCCTTTCGGGTTCCCTATGACGGATTAATTCATTTAAGTAAAGATTACAAGAAATTACGCTATTACCCTATTTTATTCGTACAGTATTTAAATATAATTATCTACATGGTTTATCTACATTGCATACAGAAAGCAGTAAATAAAGCAATAAAAGGGAAGAGGATTGAGAAGAACCTCCGAAGCAAGCTTTATATTATAAGTCTTTTATACAGAGGACGCTTTGCGACAATCCTTCACTCTACAACGACTCTTCTCTCGAATAAACTTGACTCGACTAAAATTTTCTAGAAGAATCGAATGCCGGAATACAAATTCCTTAACTGATTGTTACCTATTAAAGGCAATTAGAGAGATCATTCGAAGGAGGGAGAGAAGAAGACAAGTCTTGGAGTTGTCCGGGGTGTGGAGAATGACAAATGAGGCTCCTATTTATAGATTTCATTGCCTGGAAATCTGGGACGGCCATCTGGGTTGGGACGGCCGTCCCAACTGCGCGTTTTGCACTGGGCCAAGCTGGGGGGAGAGTGGGACGACCAGTTTGGGTTGGGACGGCCGTCCCACTTGAATTTTGGGGTTTGGGACGTGTGTCCCAAAGGTGAGACATGCGTCTCACTTGTCTTTTGATGTTTGGGACGGCTGTCCCAACCTGTCTTGGCCTGTTTTCGCGTTCTGGGACCCCCGGGAAGCTTTCCTTTCCTTTTTTGGACGTAGATTGACGCCGATAGATGTCCGTTGAAGCTTTATCTTCATATAGGTAGTCTTCTTGGCCTTTATTAAGATTCCGGGCGAGCTTTATCTTCGTGTAGGAAGTCTCCTTAGTCTTTATTGTGTGGATGGGTGAACCCCGTCTTGTTGTGGGAGGTCTTTCTCGGTTTTTGATATGTAGCCGGGTGAACTTTATTTTTGTGTGAAGTTTCCCTAGCCTTTATTTTGAGAGGTCGGGCAAAATTAGGGGTCTACAGGAACGATATGCTAGAATGTGATTGAAATCCTCCAAATCAGCAAGGACATTTACAACATCATCTCTTATTGGAAAATGAGCAACATTTTCCCAAATATCATCATCAAGGATGATGGTTACACCCTTCACTCTAGAAGTAGCAATATGATCTCTATACTTGAAACGATAATAGAAAACTCGAACTAAATCTGGATAGTATGTACCTTGCATCTCAATAAAAGGAAGAACTCCTTGTTGCTCAAGAAGATTGGGAAATTGGAATCCCCTGTTTATGAATTTCTCTCCAATAAGAAATTTAGGAGTAATAATACCCCTTTCTTTCCAGAAATTCATATATTCCTGTCTTTTGCATCATCAAAGATCCACCCTTCTAGAGAATTAGGGCAGGGATGAGATGCAGGAGTAGATATTCTCCTTGTCGGATTCTTTCTCCGGGAATATGAAGCCATTTAGAATGAAATGAGAGAAAAGTGAGAGATAAGGAGTTTTGGAGAGAAACAAAGCTTTGAGGGAGACAACAACACAAGAATAAGCTATAGAATCTATGCAAAACTCTTGAAGAGAAGTTTGGAAGTGTTTGGATTTGATTTTGAGCCCTCCTATATATAGGAAATGATCCCAACGGCCATAAACGGCTAGTTTGACAAGAATTAAAGCAAAAAGAGTCGTTACAAACAACTAGATTATCTCCAACATCACCAAATAATCGATTATCACCAGTGATAATCGATTATTCCAGAGAGAAATTACTGATTTGGGTCAATGAAATACAAATAATCGATTATTACCCCAAATAATCAATTATTACAAAAAGATTTTTCATGAACCACTCATTTAAGCTTCAATAATCGATTATTACTCAAGATAATCGATTATTCCAAAGAGATTGACAAATTTAACATGTATTAGACACAAGATAATCGATTATTACTCAAAATAATTGATTATTGCAGTACAAAATGCAAAGATTTTAAAGTTAAGCAGAGTTTAGACTATTTCTAATATTCCTAAGTTTCTAAGTTCATCGAATCCATCCTTGGGAAGAGGTTTGGTAAATATGTCTGCTAACTGATGTTTTTTGTCTATATACTCAATCTTACAATTTCCTTTAAAAATGTGATCTCTTAAAAAGTGATGCCTAATCTCAATGTGTTTGGTTCTAGAATGCATAACATGATTCTTTGTGAGATTAATTGCACATGTATTATCACACATTAAAGGAATGCCACTTAGAAAAATACTATAATCTTCTAGATGTTGCTTCATCCATAGAATTTGAGCACAACAATTACCAGCGAAAATATATTCAGCCTTAGCTGTGGATAAAGCAACACAGGCTTGTTTCTTAGAATGCCAAGATACTAAGGATGATCCTAATAAATAACAAGTACCACTAGTGCTTTTTCAATCTACTTTACAACCTCCATAATCAGCATCTTAATAACCTAATAAACTAGGAGAAGCTTCAGATGGGTACCATAAACCAAATCATGTATTTCCTTTTAAATATTTTAATATTCTTTTTACTGCAGTTAGATGAGATTCTTTTGGACAAGCTTAAAATCTAGCACACACACATACAAATTGCATGATATCAAGTCTACTTGTAGTTAAATATAATACTGAACCTATCATACCTCTATACATAGATTGATTTATTTCCAAACCTAATTCGTCCTTATCTAGATAGCAAGACGTTCCCATTGGAGTGTGTGCAGCTTTTGCGGAATCCATTTCAAATTTCTTGAGAATCTCTTTGTAGTATTTGGTTTGTGACACAAAAGTTTCATCTTTAAGTTGCTTAATTTGAAGTCTAAGAAAGAAGGTTAATTCTCCCATCATTGACATTTCAAATTCACCCTGCATTATCTTAGCAAACCTTTCACACAAGGAATTATCAGTTGATCCAAAGATAATATCATCAACATATACTTGAACTAACAGAATATGTTCTTTTACTTTTTTAATAAATAAAGTAGAATCAATTTGTCCTCTAGAAAAATCTTTTGAAATTAGGAAATTACTTAACCTTTCATACCATGTGTTGCCGCCGTCCGTTCCGACGTCCTGGGACATCTCGAACGTTAATGCGAGCGGTCGCGAAAAGATGGTTGAGACTCGCATTTTTTGTTAAAAATATGTTCATTGCTTCCGAGGCGCTCAACGCTGAACTATCCTCTAATAGAAGCAAGGTTTTCGAAAAGGGTTCTTTTGGAGTCGCCACCAATGTTTTGACCATAAACATTGGAAAAGGAGAAAAAGGCATTGATTTTAATAAAAACCAAACTTGGCCATTATAACCAGAGTCGGGTAAGGGAGTTAGTTACGTGTGGGGAAGGTATTAGCACCCCACAATGCCCCTTTCGGGTTCCCTATGACGGATTAATTCATTTAAGTAAAGATTACAAGAAATTATGCTATTACCCTTTTTTATTCGTATAGTATTATAATTATCTACATGGTTTATCTACATTGCATACAGAAAGCAGTAAATAAAGCAATAAAAGGGAAGAGGATTGAGAAGAACCTCCGAAGCAAGCTTTATATTATAAGTCTTTTATACAGAGGACGCTTTGCGGCAATCCTTCACTCTACAAAGACTCTTCTCTCGAATAAACTCGACTCGACTAAAATTTTCTAGAAGAATCGAATGCCGGAATACAAATTCCTTAACTGATTGTTACCTATTAAAGGCAATCAGAGAGATCATTCGAAGGAGGGAGAGAAGAAGACAAGTCTTGGAGTTGTCTGGGGTCTCTGAGGTGTGGAAAATGAGCAAATGAGCCTCCTATTTATAGTTTTCGCTGCCTGGCACCTTTGGGACGCGCGTCTGGGTTGGGACGGCCGTCTGGGTTGGGACGGCCGTCCCAACTGCATGTTTTACAAAGGCTGGGATGCCCTGGGACTTGGGACGGCCGTCCCACATGTGGGACGCACGTCTCACTTGTCCCAGGATAGTTGGGACGGTCGTCCCAACTTTGGGATGGTGCTCTCGACTTGTTTTGTCCAGTTTTTGCGTTCTGGGACCCCGGGAAGCTTTCCTTGCTATTTTTGGACATTGGTTGATGCCGATAGATGTCCATTGAAGCTTTATCTTTATATGGGAAGTCTTCTTGACCCTTATTAAGATGCCGGATGAACTTTTATCTTCGTTTATAGGAGGTCTCTTTGGCCTTTGGATGAACTCCGTGTGATTGTAGGAGGTCTTCTTGGTGTTTATTGATAAGCTGGGCGATCTTTATCTTCGTGTGCAGTTTCCCTAGCTTTTATTGAGAGGCCGGGCAAAATTAGGGGTCTACAGCTGCCCCCCCTTCACCTGCCTAGCTAATTTGTTAGCTTGATATGCCGACAAGATTAGCTGGTAGGGGAAGGAGTTAACCCTTTTGCCCGATTATCCTTCGGATGCTCCTTTGCTGAAGTTGATGATCCTCTGGATGATGAATGTGAACTTCCAGGATGCTCCTTCGATGCAGTAGCTGATCCTGTGGTTGATGAGTATGAATTTCGTAGCTTTGGGATGCTCCTTCGATGCGGTAGCTGACCCCGTAGCTGACGAGTGTGAAGCCTTAGGATGCTTCTTCGGAGAGGTAGCCGATCCTTCGATTTGTAGGATGCTCCTTCGATGAGGTGGCCGATCCTTCGGTTTGCAGGATGCTCCTTTGGAGAGGTAGCTGATCCTTCGGTCTGCAGGATGCTCCTTCGGTGAGGTAGCCGATCCTTCGGTCTACAGGATGCTCCTTTGGAGAGGTAGCCGATCCTTCGGTGTACAGGATGCTCCTTCGGTGAGGTAGCCGATCCTTCGGTCTACAGGATGCTCCTTCGGTGAGGTAGCCGATCCTTCGGTTTGCAGGATACTCCTTCGGTGAGGTAGCCGATCCTTAGGTGTGCAGGATGCTCCTTTGGTGAGGAAGTCGATCCTTCGGTTTGTAGGATGCTCCTTCGATGAGGTAGCCGATCCTTCGGTCTGTAGGATGCTCCTTCGGTGAGGTGGCCGATCCTTCGGTTTGCAGGATGCTCCTTCGGTGAGGTAGCCGATCCTTCGGTCTGCAGGATGCTCCTTCGGTGAGGTAGCCAATCCTTCGGTTTGTAGGATGCTCCTTTGGTGAGGTAGCCGATCCTTCGGTCTGCAGGATGCTCCTTCGGTGAGGTAGCCGATCCTTCGGTTTTTAGGATGCTCCTTCGGTGAGGTAGCCGATCCTTCGGTTTGCAGGATGCTCCTTCGGTGAGGTAGCCGATCCTTCGGTTTGTAGGATGCTCCTTTGGTGAGGTAGCCGATCCTTTGGATGATGAATAGTTTTGATAGGTACCAATTCCTATCTGGTTTGATGAGAATGAACCATCATCTGGTCCGAACCTTCTTTTGTAAGGCTCTTGTGAGTACAAACCCTCATCTGGTTTTGGAGATGTGTTGGCGGCTTACTGTTTCTGATCATGCGCTCATTCCTTGGGGAATGATTTGATTTTTCTTTTTGACTTTTCTGTTTTAGTCATCCGGTTTTACCGGGGATTTCATTGTTTTGGCTTTTTCCTTTTAGCCATCCGGCTTTTGCCGGGGATTTCATTGTTTTGGCTTTTTCTTTTAGCCATCCGGCTTTTGCCAGGGATTCTTGATTTTTGGCTTTTCTGTTTAGCCATCCGGCTTTGCCGGGGATTCTTTGTTGGTTGCCTCTTATTTAGGCAGGAATCCATTGGGGATTTTTGGTTTGATTGTGCCTCTTGATTAGGCAGATGCTTCAATAGTGGTGAAGGCTTTTTACTTGTTGTTTTTCGCCTCTGACTAGGCTGATGTTCTACTTTGAGGATATTTGTTCTTGATAATACCTCTGAGTAGGTAAATGCTTTTTTGAAAGCTTTGTGCTTTGATCTTGTATTATCTCTTATAGGTTGACTTCCCATTTCTTGGGGATATCAATTTTTGCTTGCCTTAGGCAGAGGCTCTTTTTGGGAGTGAAGGCTTTGCACTTCGCTGGGGATATTCATATTGGGTGTTCCAGAAGGTTAACTCCCTAAGGATATGAATTTTGTAGTTTGCCTTTGCTGGTAGGCTCGCTGGGGATTTTTCTTTTTGGTGATCCACCAGGGATTTGGTTGTTTCCTGGGGATCTATTTTGAATTGCCCCCTAGAGAGGGATGGAGTTTTTGACTCCTTATTGGACACTGTTGTTTGAGCTGGCTTTGCCTATGCTCTTATTCTTACTGGGGAATGGGTTTTTATCTTTTTCTCGCGATTTGTATCTATTTTTCGCAATTTGGTTTTTACATATGTGCGCCTTTTTATGCACATTGGCTTTTTCTTTGGATGAAAAGATATCTTTTTTCTCTTTTCTTTTTGGTGATCCCTGGGGAATTTTTCTTTACTTCTTGGGGATCCAAATTTGATGGAGTCCTGGCTCCTGGCTTTGTGAAGCTTTTATTTGAGCTGGAAGATGGAAATATTTTTGTTTTCCTCTTTTTGTCTTTTTGTAGACTTTTCTTGATATACTCTTCTTGGAGATTTTTTATTTGGCCTTTTTCGTTGTGGCCTCTTATTGGGGAATGGAAAGTTTTTCTTTTTCTTTCTTTTTCGTTGCCCCCTGGTGATATGGAGGATTTGACTCCGTATTTTCTTTGATGGACTCTTGTGTAGTCCTTATTCTCCTTTGGGGAATGAAGCGGAGATTCTTGCATGAGTGTGCTTGATGACTCATGTGACGACGTAGTTGAGTCGTGAGATAATCTTTTTGTCTTGCCTTTGGAGTAAGCAAGTATCCTCTTGGGGATGATCAAGCCTTTCTGTTGGCTTTTTCATGTTGATGGCTTCCTTTTTCTTGGATGGAAGGATGTTGATTAGAGCTATTTTCTTTGAAGCTCCTTATTTGGAATAGTTGACGACTCATGTGATGATGTTGAGTCGCAACGTAATTTTTGTTTTGCCTCTAGAGTAGGCAAGGATCCGCTTGGGGATCATCAAGCCTTTCTGTTGGCTTTTTCCTTCGATGTGCCTTCTTTTATTAGTGTAGAAGGTTGGAGCTAGTTTTCTTGAAGCTCTTTATTCTGCTGAAATGGTTTTGATTTTCGCCTTTCGCGATTTTGATTTTCATATGGAGATTGGATTCTGGCGCCTCCTGTTTTCAATCATAAGCATGGAGACTATCCTCCTTATATGCATGTTTATTATTCTTGTTTGAAGAAAATTATTTTTTCTTGATTTTGACAAAGTCGTTTTATGCAACTACTTTGTGTGTGGATGTCCTAAATGCAATCTATTGTTTATTTATTTTTGATGCATTTAGAAAGTAACTGGCCTTCTCCCGTTGGCTTCTATGAATACGCCGATGGGCTCCTCCTTTATGACCATGATGACGGGCTCCTCTTTTTATCCATCTCTTGGTTTTAGCCCTATCTTTTGCCTAAACCGCCCTTTACGGGTTTTCGATCTAGCGGGCTGCCTTAATTTTTGCCTAGAATATCTTAGGGGGCTTTTGCCTTATCTTTTGCCTAGATCGTCTTTTTTTGGGGTGTGCGATCTAGCAGGCTACCCTAGTTTTTTTCCTAAGAATATCCTAGCAGGCATTTATTCTTTCATTATTTTTTATGCTTCCCTTTTTTAGATGCATGCTTGATCTTTGATTTATCAATAAAGGTCTTTGCGCATATTTATGATTTATCAATAAAGAGGCATTTCCATAATATTTGGTCAAGAGAAAGGAAATGAAAAGGAATTTTATTGATAAATGAGCAAAAGTTTATTTCTTTTATAGGAGGATTTCAAAAGGTATTTAGAAGAATAGGTGGTCAGGGTTGGCTGTATTGTTTAGGCTTATACAGTCATGTCCATGATATCTGCCCCTTGGTTCTCCTAATTGCTTCAGTTGAGATGCCTGAGCTCAGAGTGAAGACTATGCAGACTGCTTGCTTCTGGAAGAATGTTACCTTAGCCGCCTTTCGGTTTTCGACTGAGGTAACCATTGCTCTTAGTTAGTTTTTTTTTTATTTACTTTTTTTTTTACCTCTTCTTTTTGCCTAGGACGTATCCTAGCGAGGAATATGGACCCTATCTTTTGCCCAGGAATGTCCTTTGCGGATTTTCATTCCTGACGGGTCTTGAGCAATGTCTTCAAGCATAATACTTCTTCACCATACCGGAGTTGATTAGGTGTCGAAGTTCCTCTCCATCCATATTGGCGAGGATAAGAGCCCCTTCCGAGAAAGCTCATTTGACCCCAAGGGGTCCTTCATAGTTCAATGCCCATTTTCCAATTTTATTGTTTTGGGCTAGAAGCAACGTATTTACCATTAAATCCTTCTTTTGGTAAATATGAGGGTTGACCTTTTTGGTAAGCCTTTTTTATTTTCCTTTGATAGGCTTGTCCGTGACATATAACATTCAGCTGTTTTTCTTCAATAAGTTTTAGCTGGTCATATCGGCTTTGAACCCATTCAGCTTCTGTTAAGTTTACTTCCATCATCATGTGCTTTTGTCGATATGATTAGATGTACCAATTTGCCGTCTCGGATCTTTGCTATAACCGAAGAGTAATCATTTTGAATGTAGAGCAACTGTCATGTCAATGCCCCTCTTCCTTTCCTTTAGGGATTTCAATCCTCCTATTGATCACCATATTTCCACATTTCCCAGTCAATTACTTGAATGTTTTATGATGAAGGGTCAAGAGAATAGAAAGAAAGGGATTTATTGCAAAGGCTTGTGTTTTAGTAAGATTTTTTGTAATAAAGGTTTCTGTAAGAATGGCTAGCCAAGGTTGGTCGGTATTTAGGCTAGTTTAAACAAACATTTTGTTTTAATGAGGTGGCGTCTTCAGCTGCCTATTTGTGACTGATTAACATTCCTAGTCCACCCTTTTGGGTTTTCAGCCTAGGATGTTGTGATGTGTCCTAACTTTTGTCTAGGTTCCCCTTTTTCATTTTTTGGGATACCTAGCGGACTTTATTTTGTCTAGGATGCTTTGATTATTTTGACACATTTTGGAACAAAACGTTTGTCTAAACATGGTTATTTAATGGGGTATAGACATGTTTAGCAGGAAGAGAAGCAGATAGTAAGAATAACATTCTTTTGTAATTTCAGGGAAAATGTGTGCCCTAGAGATGCTCGGGGGTCGGGCACACCCCGAGGAGTGATCTCTAATAGTCATTGGGTTTACGTCCCTTAAAATCAGAAGAAGGACATCTAATGACTAATGCTACCCTTGATGCTAATATCCCTCCTTTTCGGAAGATCGTCTTTAAGGTGTGGAGGGGAGACTTCTCTTTTTCTTTGTACGACTTGATCTTTTGTAGGGTCATACTTTAAAGGATTATCCTTAAAATCTGGGATGTATCCTTTGAGCTTATTTTTCCAACAGTCTTTGCATGTCCGGGGAAATGGTCCCCTCCTCACTGTCTGACTCAATCCATTCGCCTTCGGCTTTTAGATCCCGCAGAGAGTTTTCAATCACAGACATGACTGTTTATATGGTCTATATTTGGGTGTAGATTTTATTCAATTATTTTGGAATGAGAGAGAAAAGAATGAGAAGCATATGAATATTATGAAAATGCCTCATTGTATTGATGAAAAGAAAATATTTACAAAGCCCATTGTCCCGGAGAGCCTGAATGATAATCACAACTTTCATTAGATTTATACCATTCTGGGTATGGTGGCTCCATTTTCTTTGGAGGGACACGTACGAGGAGCTTGGCGTCCAATAATTTCAAAAATAGACTTCCGTAGGAGGTAGGTATGGAAGTGAATTTCCTCTCTTGTCTGCGTGGCTTGGTTTGTTGCGAGGAGGAAGAAGGAGTGGCGAAGTTCATGGCATTTACACTTCCCTCCTTTTTCTTGCCAAAGGGCTTCTTGAATGATGCGTGGGATTTCTTAAACTTGGGAGGGAATCGAGTATTTTTGACATCGGTTACCTCCTTTACATCAAAGTTGTATCCCTCTAATGCCCTTAATTTCTCTTCTAGGGCATAAATTCGTTGCTCGGAGATCGTATTGTGGAAGCATTGCTGATATATTAGCTCCGTCAACTACGCTATTTGTTCCTTTATGACATTGAGCTCAGCGGTGAGCATACGATTCTGCTCCTCTAATTTCTCCATCTTCTTGGCTTTTTGAGCGCGAGTGAGAACAGGTAGAAGACCAGCCACTTTCTAAATGATTTAAAGATTATTATTGTTTTTTTTTTTTTATGAATGATTAGTGTGAGATAAATATGCTTTAGACAATAGCTTTGGTATCTTTTCAAAAGCCTATGTTTTAAGGAGTACCATACCCACTTCAGTGTGATGGTTCCCTTTTTTCAAAAGGTTATCATCATACCTTAGCACACTTATCTCTTCTAGGAAGGTTATAAACGCACTTGGGTCTCTTTCGCTATTATCTAAGGATATCTAATGCATCCTAGAATGAATGTGCTTTATGCATGCACTACAAAAATACTTTTTATGACAGCAGATATTGAAAGTGGCATAACTTTTGACTGTGTTGTCCGATTTGGACGCACAACATGTCAAAACGAAGAGAAAAGGGTGAAGAACAATGTTGCAAATCCCAAAGGGGATTTCGCTCGGTAATTTTCCCAAAAAACGCTCATAAGACCTATTTTTTCGAGGTTTATTAAAATGATGTGCATGCATACTTTTCTTAGTGCATTTATTTTCTCTCTTAGTTTTACCACTTATTGGATGATGTGGTATGAATGATATGACTTTGCCAAGAATCTTTTTATTATAACAAGGAATTTTTATGGCTTTTAATCGTTTTTATATTTTTTATGACCCTTTATCTCTTCTGTCGGTCAACGTGGCTACTTAGCTTGCAAAGAACCTGAAACCAGGCTAGCTTAACTGAAGACTGTCCGAGTTAAAGTTGGTCTTACTCTTATCACTTTTGTGATTTTTAGGGTTTTTCATTTTTGTTTGTTGTATGATTACCCTATGCTAATGCATCAATACAAATGCAGCAAACGAATGCACACACAATTCATTCACCCACGAGCAGAGCCACGCTTATTTAATCACGAGGTAGGGTTTTCCTGTAGAAACATGCTTGGTTTAGGTGGTTCTAAACTGTTCTCACCAAGGCCAAAAGTCCCCAAGGTGCCCCCATTATAGGGACCTCTCAATCTCTCAGTCCTCGGGTCATGCACGGAACTCTGTGGCGACATCCTTAGACCAAAAGAAGAGAGTTATCACCTTGAGTTGGTGGTTTCCGACAATGGTTGTAGCCCCGTGTGCCAACAAGCTGGTCGTATCTGCCACCCACTCTCTAAAGGTATTCACTATTGCCCCCGGGTATAGAGGGACTGTTGTGTGCAAGGGTTTTTGTGTGCAATTTATATTTCAAACAATTTGCAGAAATAATCATACAGCAATTATTAAAGCCATACAATAAAACATACGGAAGAGGGTAAAGGCGTAATTTCAAATCTTTACTTAGTATGAATTTATCCGTCACTAAATGGGATCAACTCTCTAGCTTCCCCAGTGGAGTCGTCATCTGTCGCCGCCGTCCGTTCCGACGTCCTGGGACATCTCAAACGTTAATGCGAGCAGTCGCGAAAAGATGGTTGAGACTCGCGTTTTTTGTTAAAAATATGTTCATTGCTTCCGAGGCGCTCAACGCTGAACTATCCTCTAATAGAAGCAAGGTTTTCAAAAAGGGTTCTTTTGGAGTCGCCACCAATGTTTTGACCATAAACATTGGAAAAGGAGAAAAAGGCATTGATTTTAATAAAAACCAAACTTGGCCATTATAACCAGAGTCGGGTAAGGGAGTTAGTTACGTGTGGGGAAGGTATTAGCACCCCGCAACGCCCCTTTCGGGTTCCCTATGACGGATTAATTCATTTAAGTAAAGATTACAAGAAATTACGCTATTACCCTTTTTTATTCGTACAGTATTATAATTATCTACATGGTTTATCTACATTGCATACAGAAAGCAGTAAATAAAGCAATAAAAGGGAAGAGGATTGAGAAGAACCTCCGAAGCAAGCTTTATATTATAAGTCTTTTATACAAAGGACGCTTTGCGGCAATCCTTCACTCTACAACGACTCTTCTCTTGAATAAACTCGACTCGACTAAAAGTTTCTAGAAGAATCGAATGCCGGAATACAAATTCCTTAACTGATTGTTACCTATTAAAGGCAATCAGAGAGATCATTCGAAGGAGGGAGAGAAGAAGACAAGTCTTGGAGTTGTCTGGGGTCTCTGAGGTGTGGAAAATGAGCAAATGAGCCTCCTATTTATAGTTTTCGCTGCCTGGCACCTTTGGGACGCGCGTCTGGGTTGGGACGGCCGTCCCAACTGCATGTTATACAAAGGCTGGGACGCCCTGGGACTTGGGACGGTCGTCCCACATGTGGGACGCGCGTCTCACTTGTCCCAGGATAGTTGGGATGGCCGTCCCAACTTTGGGACGGTGGTCTCGACCTGTTTTGTCCAGTTTTTGCGTTCTGGGACCCCCGGAAGCTTTCCTTGCTATTTTTGGACATTGGTTGATGCTGATAGACGTCCATTGAAGCTTTATCTTTATATGGGAAGTCTTCTTGACCCTTATTGAGATGCCGGACGAACTTTTATCTTCGTTTATAGGAGGTCTCTTTGGCCTTTGGATGAACTCCGTGTGATTGTAGGAGGTCTTCTTGGTGTTTATTGATAAGATGGACGATCTTTATCTTCGTGTGCAATTTCCCTAGCTTTTATTGAGAGGCCGGGCATAATTAGGGGTCTACACCATGACCTAGGAGCTTGTTTCAAACCATAAAGAGTTTTCTTTAATTTAAAAATATGATCAGGATATTTAAAATCTTCAAATATAGGGGGTTGTTCCACATATACTTCTTCTTTGATAAACCCATTTAAAAATGAACTTTTAACATCCATTTGATATAGTTTAAATTTCATCAATGAAGCATAAGCAAGAAGTAGGCGTATAGCCTCTAACCTGGCAACAGGAACATAGGTTTCATCCTAATCAATACCTTCCTCTTGACAGTATCCTTTAGTAACAAGTCTGACTTTGTTCTTTGTTATATTTCCATCTTCATCAAGTTTATTTCTAAATACTCATTTCGTTCCAATAACTTGATGAGATTCTTCTAGACTTGGTTTCTTTCAAACTGATTTAGTTCTTCTTGCATTGCAATGCACTAATGGTCATCTTTGATTGCTTCCTCAACACTTTTGGGTTCAATCTGTGAAACAAAAGCTACAGACATACAAAATTTTTTCATATTTCAAGTTCTTACCCCTTTTGAAATATCACCAATTATATTGTCCATTGAAAGTCCTCTTGGTGATTGCCACTCTTTTTCCAATTCAGTTGGTTGAGATAGCTCATTCTCATTTAGGTACATTTCTTCTAGAGCTTCTCTTATGTATTCATCATCACGTGCATATTCTTTATTTGACTCAAGAGGATTTCCTTCAAGGTCTTCAATTTCATCAAAAGTAACATGTATAGACTCTTCAATGTTCAAGGTTCTTCTATTAAATACTTTATATGCTTTGTTAGAAAGTGAATAACCTAAGAAGATGACTTTATCGACTTTTGAGTCAAATTTTCCTACGTTATCTTTTCCATTATTTAAAATAAAGCATTTACAACCAAATATTTTTAAATGAGAAACATTAGGCTTCCTTCCATTTAACAATTTATAAGGAGTTAATTTTATGATTAGCCTAATAAGCATCCTATTCAATACATAACATGCAGTACTTACAGTATCAGCCCAAAAATATTTAGGAACATTTGATTCATTTAACATGGTTCTAGCAAGTTCCTCTAGTGACCTATTTTTCTTTTCTACTACACCATTTTGTTGGGGAGTTCTAGGTGCAGAAAAATTATGCAAAATTTCATTTTCTTCACAATAATTTTCAAAGGATTCATTTTGGATCAAATAATTTATCTTTTTCAAATTTTAGCTTAGGCAAACCAATAACTAAGTCATTAGATATTAATTTGTCTAATTGAGGCATATTTATGAGCCGCTCTCTTATGCCATAACCATGAATTTTCTTCCTTAGCAACTAAGCATGTTATATTCGTATTAGATACACAATCCAAGTCAATTAAATAAATAGTTTTATGCCTAATACCTTTTAAAGCTATATTTTCAGAATCCTTTAAATGAATGGTGCAAAACTTACTTTCAAAAATTACCTTAAATCCTTTATCACAAAGTTGACTTATACTTAGGAGATTGTGCTTTAGCCCATCAACAAGGAGCACATCTTTTATCTCCAAGGTATTTGCACCACCAATATTTTCGGTTCCAAGGATTCTTCCTTTGTTGTTGTCCCCATAGGTCACATATCCTTATTCTTTCTTTGTGAAACTTGTAAATTTCTTTTTATCCCTAGTCATGTGTCTTGAACAACCACTATCAAGATACCACATAGACTTTTTGGATCTAGTAGATGCCTCACAGTCGGAAGAAGTATTATCATTTGCCATTAAGCAAAGATTTGCTTCAATCTCCGAATCGCTTGACTCCGTACTTGAGTCACTATCATCCCAAGCTATATAAGATTTCTTTTTTAAAAATTTCTTGCCTTTATAATTATCACTTTTCTTGTTTGGACAATCGGATTTCACATGCCCTGTTTCACCACAACCATAACATTTAAAACTTAAGGAAGAACTTTCTTTTACCTTTCCCTTACCTTTGAAAGGTTGTTTCCTTTTAGCTTTCATGAACTTTGTAAATTTCTTGATCATAAGACTCAAGTTTTCATCTTCTTCATTTTCAGAGTCTTTTTCCTCCTTCTTGTTCTTACTCTATGAAATTTCGGTTTTGAAGGCAAGGCTTCTCTTTTGATGTTGGCTTTCTTCATCGTTTAGCCTTCCAAGTTCAAGTTCATTCTCTCTCAACTTTCCAAAGAGAGCCACCATAGTCATAGTGGCAAGATTTTGTGACTCCGTAATGGCAGTCACCTTTGGTTGTCATTTCCTGTCCAAAGATTTAAGAATTTTTATTTTTAATTCATCAATATCAAAAGTCTTACCAAGCCCTGTGAGATGATTCACAATATGTGTGAAACGCTTTTGGACGTCAAAAATCGTTTCTCCTTGTTTCATTCAAAACATCTCATATTCTTGAATCAATGAGTTCTTCCTTGCTCTTTTAACATCATCGGTATCTTCATGGGTTACTCATAACATTTCCCACATCTCTTGAGCACTCTTGCAAATAGATATCCTGTAAAACTCATCAAGGGTCAAAACAGACGAAATTATATTCCTAGCCCTAACATCATATTGAGCTTTTCTATTTTCTTCTGCAGTCCATCTAGAAAATTGTTTTGGTTCTTTTGCATCATTAACAATAACTTTGGGAATAAAAGGACCATTTACAATGGCATCCCATACACCTCTATCAACAGACCCCAAAAATATTTGCATTCTAACTTTCCAAAAGGGATAATTTTGTCCCGCAAAAAGTGGGGGTCGGCAAAGGTTTGGTTTTGTCTGGCCATTTTCGAAATTTGAATGACTATCAAAGAAAGCTCTGATACCACTTGTTAGGATCGAGCGCTTACCACTAGGCCAAAAGTTATAGTCATTAGTCAGAGTGCAACTCTTTTTACTTTAAGAGTAAAAACCCAAGCACCATAATTTGATTGTGACTCGGCCCACTTGGCCTCTGCCACGAGACAATTGATGTTACATGCAACAATCTTCCCCTTAGCAATTGTCCTACAAGGAATCCCACTTGGATTGTGACTTGGCCCACCTGGCCTCCGCCACGGGACAATTGTGCAATCCGAAAAGATCTCCCCCTTAACAATTGCCCACCAGGAATCGAACTCGTGACCTTGGCTCTGATACCACTTGTTAGAATCGCGTAGTGGAATGTTCACGTTTAGGGACAAAAACCAAGAGGGAGGGGGGTGAATTGGTTTCTTATAAAAAATTAGGATTTTGAATTTTTTCCCCAAATTTCATCGATTAAAATGCTTGTAAAGTAAAGAGATAAGGATGAGAAGATTACACAAATGTTTTATACTAGTTCGGATCAAAAGACCCTACGTCCAGTTGCTAATCACTCTAAAAGAGGATAAACACTGTCACTATAATCACAGGGTACAACAGATTACAAACTGAAAAAGATAAGGAATAGAAAACACCTCTCTTGAGTCACACAAGAGATGAACACCTCCTTTGAATCCACAAAGCATGAACAACAGCTTTTCTTAGAGACGGCACAACACACAATCCACCAAGAAACCCACTCAGTGATTCTTATCGCTTCTAGCCCACACTAGGTTTTCAAAAGCCCCTTTTATTCCCTACACAAAGTCCTCTAGCAATCACAACTTTTAACTTTTGTATGAAAAAGGATTTTTATTTTGCAGAGAGCCTTAGAGAACCTTAAGTAGAGAGAATAGGGTATGGAAAATAATGATTTTCGAAACTTGGAGTATTGGGTAAAGGGTTTTCATAAATTGGTCCAAATTTGAAATTCAAAACTCATAACAGACGTACATAATCAATTATCTTACGTGATAATCGATTATCAACCCAGATAATCGATTATTCCAGCAAGCTTTTCAAAAACACATTTTCAAGCAAGATAATCGATTATCCTGAGTGATAATTGATTATCATAGAGTGGTTTTGATAAAAATGAACTTTTAGATGATGGACTATGTGTTGGCTATCTTGGATTCTAATTTTACAGACTAAAAAATGAAAGTAATGAAGATCTTATTGAATTTTTTTGGCAAAGATCTTGTTGATTTGATGAAGTCAAGAATAAAGTCAAAGGCTACTTTGTGGCAGTCAAAGGTCACTTAGATAAAAGAGTAGAAGGATTAATGTGTCTGCAGCTCTGCTTAGGTATAATCATTTTTATCTTTCTGCTGCATGAGGTTTCTTCATTTAAAAGATTTTGCAATTGCCTCTAAAATATGTTTTAACGGTTAAAAACAAAGAATTTTGACAAAAGCTTTCTTAATAAACTATTTTAACTAATATCATATAAGCTTTATCAACTAAAAATGTTCTTCACACTTTTATAACAGGTTTTTAACTAATATAACTTCGAAATAACCGATTGTTTTCATTAAAGGAAGTTTTGAAAACCTTCTGTCAGTATTTTAACTGATACAGTTTCGAAATAACCGATTAAGATCACTTAAAATGTTCAGAGAAGTGTTCTGGTAGTATTTTAATCGATACAACTTTGAAATAATCGATTAAAACCACTTGGAGTACTGTTTGACCGATTAGAATGAGCATATGACCGATCAGAACCAGATATGATCAATCAGAATTGAGTTATGACCGATCAGAATTATTTTAATCGATTAAAACAACTTAAGAAAATTTGTGTTAAGCGTTTTAATCGATTAAAACAGATTTTTATCAGTTAAAATCACTTGGAATAGTTTATAAGAATGATTTGCAGTATTTTAATCGATTGAAACACGAAACAATCGATTAAAACAGCTTGAAAGATTTTTTACAAAGAGTTTTAATTGATATAAACGTTGTCGTATCAGTTAAAACAAATCTGGAAACGTTTTAATGGATTAAAAGAAGATTTAACAGATTAAAATAAGACTTTTAATAGATTAAAAGATTATTTTAACAGATTAATTAAACCAGCAGTTTTGAAAATCTTCTATATAAACAGAGTTGCTTGAACTTTTTATACATCATCTGAAACACATCTTTTGGCAATCAATCAAGCAATCAAAAGTGCTACTTTCAAGAAAGAATCACGCTAGTTTTTGTGAAGTTCATCAAAGTTCTTTCTTGAGGCAAAATTGCATTCATTTGGAGAAGAAACAAATATTGCAGAACTGCATAAAACTGGTTTGAGCATTCTAAGTTTCTTCTGTTTGTTTCTTTACTTTCTTTTACTATATTGTGGGTGCGTGGAATTGTGGGCACTGGTTTCTGTAGCTGGAATTTGGCTGCAGGGTAGGTCAAGAACTGGAATTTGGTTCTTAGTGAAAGGTTAGGTGCAGGAACTGGAATTGTGGTTCTTGTGGTAGATTGAGTGTAAGGTTAAGGTTGTAATCTGTAAAACATTCAATCTAGTGGAACCCAGCTGGAATTTGGCTGGAGACTGGACGTAGCCCTGGGATTGGGTGAACTAGTATAAACCTTGGTGATATCTTTCTAAACCTTTCTCTTCTTTAATTTTCTGACTGCATTTATTTTTTATTGCTTACTATGTGATTCAAGAACTGGTCAGATTTCTTAATCTTTGAAATAGATAATCTGTTAATTGCGAAAATCTTTCAAAGATCAATTCACCCCCCCTCTTGATCTCAGCCTACATTTCTAACAATTGGTATCAAGAGCAAGGGTCTTGAAAAATACTCAAGGCTTTCGGTCCAAATTTTTTAATGGCTGAAAACAAATTACCTTTTTCTGAGGGGGCTTCTATTAACAGACCTCCACTGTTTTGTGGAGCAGATTATCCTTTTTGGAAGATTAGGATGAAGATCTTTATTGAATCTATTGATAGAAATGTTTGGGATGTAATTGCTAATGGTCCATTAATTACAGAAAAAGAATGGTCCAGTTTAAATGATGAAGAAAAGAAAAAAGTTCAAAGTGATTGTACTGCTAAAAACATAATTACTTCTGCACTAAATATGGATGAGTTTTTCAGGATCTCCCAATGCAAATCTGCCAAGGAAATGTGGGAAGTTCTTGAGGTTACTCATGAGGGAACAAGCTGATGTAAAGAGAGCCAGGAAAACATACTCTCATAAGAGAATATGAGTTGTTCAAAATGCAAAGCTGGAGAAAGTATTGTAGATGTGCAGAAGTGCTTCACTCATATCATCAATCATCTAATGGGCTTAGGTAAAACTTTTGATAAAGAAGAATTAAATATTAAAGTTCTGAAATGTCTTGACAGGTCATGGCAGCCTAAGGTCACAACAATCTCAGAATCAAAAGATTTATCAGTCATGACAACAGCTTCCTTGTTTGGCAAACTCAAAGAACATGAAATGGAAATTAACAGATTCAATGAGCAAGAAGTCTCTGAGAAAAAAGGTAGAAGTATAACACTAAGGGTTGAAGAAAGAAGTCAAGAATCAGAAGAGGAAAGTGAAAATCTTGGACAGCTTGTCAGAAAGTTCAACAAATTTCTCAAGAAAAAGATTCAAGATAAAGAAAAACATAAAAGGTATGAGAAGAAATCTGATTCTTTTAACTATAAATGTTATGGTTGTAGTAAGCAGGGTCATGTAAGAATGGAGTGCCCAGAAAAGAACAAATACAATGATAAGAAAGAGGAAAAAGTCAAAAGAAGAGCATATGTAGCATGGGATGATAATGATACTTCATCAACAGAAAATTCTAATAATGAAGAAGCCAACTTGTGTCTAATGGAAAATCAAAATCATCAAACCAGTAGTGTAAGTTCTAACTCCTCTTCAAATTTAGTGAATTATAATTCATTACAAGAATCATTGAATGAAATGCATGAAGAAACTAAGAAACTGCAAAAAGAAAATGATAGGCTAAAAGGCATGAATAATTGGCTAGTAAACAAAGTAGATTCTCTTGAAAAGAAAATTCTTGAAGATGAAAATGATCTTGACTTTTTAAAATTAATCCATGATAATTCTAATTGTGTATGTAATAAACCATGTAATAATTGTTTAGAATTACAAAAGAAGATTGATTTTTTATCACAAACTGTTTCAAAGTTTACACAAGGTCAAGCTAATCTTGATGTTCTTCTTGGGTCACAAAAACTGATTTTTGACAAATCTGGTATAGGATTTAAAGCTAGGATGAAGTCCAGAAAAACACATATAAACAGGAAATCATACTCATCATCAGTGGTAAAATGTTTCTACTGCATGAAAAAAGGTCATTCTGTAAAATATTGTAGAATTAAGAAGTATGCTATTCCTAGAGGTAGAATGAAGTGGATTCCCAAGATAGATTCATTTCAAATAACCTGATCGGACCCAGTGATTATAAAAAGGGTACCAGAAACATGCTAAATTTGTTTTGCAGGAACAAAATCTGGAAGTCCCTTGGTGTTCAATACAGCAGAATTGATTCTGGTTTGGTAAACTGGATGTTTTAATTGATATAAAACAGTTTTTAATCGGTTAAAATCACTTATAGAGAATATCAGAAAATCCGTCCGTACAGTTTTAATCGATTGAAATACGAATTAATCGATTAAAATTCTGTTAGGAATTTTAGTTTAGCTATTTTAATCGATTAAAAAGGATTTATATCAGTTAAAATCACTAAGAGGTCAAATTTAATCGATTCTTCTTCGTTTTAATCGATTTAAATTCTGGTATCATTCTCTAAATTTATTCCAGTACAAAAACAATTGGTTCTTTTATGTATTAATCGATCATTTTACTATTGCATTTTCAAACCTAATATTAAAGATCAATTTAATAGGTTAATTTGTTGATTAATCAATTAATTTGTTCCTGAAAATCATTTTTACAACATCCAATTGAAAATTGGTCAGCAAAACAGAGTCAAAAATTCAAGTTTTGTGCTAATCAAAATCTGCACAATACATTTATTGCATCTATTGACCAAGTCAAAAATTTATCAAAGAACAAAATAGCTGAAGTACCCACTGTCCAGAAACCTGTACCTCTGTCTTTGGTCAAGGGGACAATTACATTTAAAGCTAAAACGTTGCAGTTCTATCTCTTTGGATTTCAAAAATTTGAAATCGGATCTTCATCAAACCAGGTTATGTACTTACCATTTCTCAACTTATCATCTTTCTTCTGTTTTCATATTTTCAAAATCTCGTATCGAATCTCTGCTGCAAACATGTTCAAAAGATCAAAATCAAGGAAGAAACAAAAGGGAGAGTCTTCCTCTGCTGGAAATCAGGGAGGCCACCTTGAAAATTGGTTCAGTGGTGATATAGATAAGATGAATAATTTCATCACTAATTTTAGTCAAAAGCAGCTTGTAATTCCCAAATTCATAAGGTTTGCTTGGCTAGATGAAGAAGGATTCACTTCGTTAAGAAGGAAACCTAAGAATAAAAAACTAAAGAATTTTATGGAATATACTGGCAACATTCAAGCAGATTTGGTAAGAGTTTTTTATGCAAATCTCACTGTCAGTGGTTCCACTTTAAGGTCTCAGGTAAAAGGAGTTAATATGGTCATTAATCCTGACATTTGGGATGAAGTTGCTGGCCTCAAAGATGTTGGTGTAAAAATATCTAGAGGTAATATTGTTGAATTTCCAGAGTTTAACAAAATTCAATTTTTTCGTACCTGTCTCAAAGATCAAGATGATTCTGTGAGAATTTTCAATGCTGGGAAGATGAAGCTTGAATCAAGAATTCTTGCATTCATTATTGCATGGATGCTTACTCCAAGGGGGAGTAATCATGCTATACTCAATGAGGGTGATTTGACTCTCATGTATTGCATTGAAAATAAGATTCGGGTTAACTGGGTCTATGTTATTAAAGACCAAATGGTAAAAGCCAAGAGGCTTGCTGATTATAAATTGCCTTATGCTTTGTTGATCAATAAATTTTTTAGACATTTTGCAGTGGATTTAGAGGGGAGTATGTGGAAACTCCAAAAGCATCTAATGAGATTGATGACTCAACCCTATGAAAAATGGGGTTTATTAAAATTGATGATGAATGGATTTCTAAGGTTGATGCTGGAATGTCTGAGGATGAGGAAGACAATGATGAAGAAGATGAGCAAGGTCAAATTCCTTCCTCTCCAGCTGCTGCAGAGGTTCCTGAATCTACCAGTGGTCAAGCTTCATATGAAAATATGGAGATCATTCCCTACATGGAGCAGCCTGATCGTGGGACTCCTCTGTCTCAATTTGAAAGGACAATGCTTTCTCAAATGGCCACAATGCAGGAAAACCAGAGAAAGCATATGCAGATGACATATCAACATTTCCAGCAGACAAATAATCAGTTCACATCCCTTGGAAACCAGATTGCTGATATCTACACCAAACTGGAAGATATGCAGCTCAACCAAGGGAACTGGGATGATTGAGTTTTTTTTTTTTTTGGACAAAAAGGGTCAATTCTTATCTTTTTTCTCTTTACATCATATTTCTTTTGCTTCTAATTTTCTTTTATGGACTGTAATATTAACTGGTTATTAACCAGAAACAATCCTTTTAGCTTTGATTAATATAATGTAGGTTTTAAGTCGAATCAAGAAAACCTAGATAGAATTTAACATAGATCCCTGATAATTTTAGCTGATACAAAATGAATTTAATCGATTAAATTGGTTAAAAGAAACACTTACATAGGAAATTCACAACAAAATAATCGATTAAACTGCGTATCAATCGATTAGAATCTATATGTCATATATTTATATCAACTAAAACTAGTTTACATCAGTTAAATTAGCTAAATAAGATACTATTCTGATTTTGGTGAATCTATTGGTTAAAATTTAATCGATGTAGTTGATATTATTGTAAAACATTTTTCTAAATGATCGGTTTTACAAAAATTAGCACTGGATTAGCCATGATATATGCATCAAACATTGCTTAGTTTTCAAAACTGGTTGTTTTAATCGATACAAACAAGTTTTAAATCGATTAAAAGCACTTATACAACATTTTTCTTTACTGTTTTAATCGATTAAATGTCGATTTAATCGATTATATCAACTTATGTTTTAAACTTTCAAATTTTTTCACTGTTTTAATCGATTAAAACATAATTTCAATCGATTAAAGCCATTAACAAGAACTTTTTAATCGATTTTGTCCTGTTTTTAATCGATTCTTATTCTGGAAAAATTAAAGGCTTTAGTTAATGGCTGTTCTTGTAACATGCTACTAAAGCATGGTTCCCTTATCTTTACACGTGTTAATTGTATTCATTACAAACGTGTTAATGAAGATAAGTTTGAATCAACTTTGATTGGTCTTCACATGAGTAAGGTATCGTATCCATATTTTTACTGTTTTCAAAATCTAAAACCTGATACATACCATGCATAATGTTGTTCCTCTGTTCCCTATTTTTGATGAAGTCAAAAGGGGGAGAAATAATTACTTTATTCTTGATCAATTTAGGGGGAGAAATAATTCTTTAAGAGAGCAGCAATTTAGGGGGAGAAATGGATAAAATGATTAATTTTTTGATTACTCACTAATCTATATATTCAAGTGACTTCTTCTGCAGAGTTATTATTCAGAGGTGTCAAAGTGGTGTTTGTCTTCATCAAATAGGGGGAGATCTTATTTCAAAAACTGAAAGTAATGAAGATCTTATTGAATTACTTTGGCAAATATCTTGTTGATTTGATGAAGTCAAGAATAGAGTCAAAGGCTACTTTGTGGCAGTCAAAGGTCACTTAGATAAAAGAGTAGAAGGATTAGTGTGTCTGCAGCTCTGCTTAGGTATAATCATTTTTATCTTTTTGTTGCATGAGGTTTCTTCATTTAAAAGATTTTGCAATTGCTTCTAAAAAATGTTTTAACGGTTAAAAACAAAGCATTTTGACAAAAACTTTCTTAATCAACTATTTTAACTAATAGCATATAAGCTTTATCAACTAAAAATGTTCTTCACACTTTTATAACAGGTTTTTAACTAATATAACTTCGAAATAACCAATTTTTTTCATTAAAGGAAGTTTTGAAAACCTTCTGTCAGTATTTTAACTGATACAGTTTTGAAATAACCGATTAAAATCACTTAAAATGTTCAGAGAAGTGTTCTGGTAGTATTTTAATCGATACAACTTTGAAATAATCGATTAAAACCACTTGGAGTACTGTTTGACCGATTAGAATGAGCATATGATCGATCAGAACCAGATATGATCGATCAGAATTGAGTTATGACCGATCAGAATTATTTTAATCGATTAAAACTGCGTTTCAATCGATTAAAACTGCGTTTCAATCGATTAAAACAACTTAAGAAAATTTGTGGTAAGCGTTTTAATCGATTAAAACAGATTTTTATCAGTTAAAATCACTTGGAAAAGTTTATAAGAATGATTTGCAGTATTTTAATCGATTGAAACACGAAACAATCGATTAAAACAACTTGAAATATTTTTTACAAAGAGTTTTAATTGATATAAACGTTGTCGTATCAGTTAAAACAAATCTGGAAACGTTTTAATGGATTAAAAGAAGATTTAACAGATTAAAATAAGACTTTTAATAGATTAAAAGATTATTTTAACAGATTAATTAAACCAGCAGTTTTGAAAATCTTCTATATAAACAGAGTTGCTTGAACTTTTTATACATCATCTGAAACACATCTTTTGGCAATCAATCAAGCAATCAAAAGTGCTACTTTCAAGAAAGAATCACGCTAGTTTTTGTGAAGTTCATCAAAGTTCTTTCTTGAGGCAAAATTGCATTCTTTTGGAGAAGAAACACATATTGCAGAACTGCATAAAACTGGTTTGAGCGTTCTAAGTTTCTTCTGTTTGTTTCTTTACTTTCTTTTACTATATTGTGGGTGCCTGGAATTGTGGGCACTGGTTTCTGTAGCTGGAATTTGGCTGCAGGGTAGGTCAAGAACTGGAATTTGGTTCTTGGTGAAAGGTTAGGTGCAGGAACTGGAATTGTGGTTCTTGTGGTAGATTGAGTGTGAGGTTAAGGTTGTAATCTGTAAAACATTCAATCTAGTGGAACCCAGCTGGAATTTGGCTGGAGACTGGACGTAGCCCTGGGATTGGGTGAACCAGTATAAACCTTAGTGATATCTTTCTAAACCTTTCTCTTCTTTAATTTTGTGACTGCATTTATTTTTGATTGCTTACTGTGTGATTCAAGAACTGGTCAGATTTCTTAATCTTTGAAATAGATAATCTGTTAATTGCGAAAATCTTTCAAAGATCAATTCACCCCCCCTCTTGATCTCAGCCTACATTTCTAACAAAAAAAGACAAAACAGAGTTATTACAAGTAGATACAAATGATTATAAGTCTTCAAGTCTTTAAGTCCTTTTTCTTGAATCATCATTAAAATCATCAAACATTATCCCCTTGTATGTTAAACATGGTAACCTTTGTTATACTTGTCAATCCATGATGGGGAAGTGTAGACCCCAAATCTTGCCCAACCTCAAAATAAAGAGCAAAAGACTTTCATTCGAAGATGGGCAAGGCCTAAAAGGTCCCTAGGATAGATCAATAGGCCCCATATTAGAATAGAAAGGATTTTGTATAGAAAAAATAAAGAAATTCTACCCGAAAGGCCGAGACCACCGTCTCGTTTGGTGAGAAGGCCTTCTTGAATGGCAAGAAGGCCTTCCCAAATGGCAAGGGTGAGAAAGCCTTCCCAATTGGAAAATCCCAGATGGCCATCTCGACCTACCTAGCACTTTTTCCTATAAATAGGAGCCTCATTCCACCCATTTTCACACACCATTCACTCCTACCACTCTCTAGGAAGCCTGTTGGCACTTTAGAGTGACTCTGAGCATATTTCCAGAGTTCGAGTGAGCTTTTCAATTTCCGTTAAGGTAGAAATCGGTTAAGGATGTCTCCTTTTTTTTGAGACATCCGGCCCTCGGTAGGGTGACACCTTTATTTTTTGATCGAGGGAGGAATGTCTCTGTAGAGTGCGGGGACTGCCAAAAAGCATCCTCAAGTTCAACATTTATGAAAGCTCACTTCGGATGTTCTCCTTCATATCTCTTCTCTTTTATTGCTTTCTTTTACTGTTTCCCTTGCATGCAACTTAAATTCTGTAATAAATAAATAGGGTAGAAGCATAATTTTATTGTCTTTATTTTAAGAATAGTCCATCATAGGGAACACGAAAGGAGCGTCGTGGGGGTGCTAATACCTTCCCCACACGTAACTAACTCCCTTACCTGACTCTGGTTGTAATGGCCAAAGTTGGTTTTTCTAAACCAATGCCTTCTTTTTTTCCTTTTCCGATGTTTTCGGTAAAAACATTGGTGGGGACTCCATAGAACCATTTTTGAAAACCTCGCCCTTAGGTCCAACCCGATTATTGGAAAATCTAAAGACGTTGAACCACACTTTTAAAAACACGAGTCAAACAAAACCATCATGTCGCTCCGACCACCTCTTTTGACGGTGACGGCAGATGGTGACTCCGCTGGGGAAGCTAGAGAGTTGATCCCATTTAGTAATGGACTAGTTTGATAAATAAAAGACTTAAAAATTTTGATTTTACCCTGCCTTGTTTTATAACATGCTTTAATTGGTTGACTTTAATAACTGTTGTTTATTTATTTTATGCAATTGTTTGAAATACAAACTATACACAAATACTTGCACACAACAGTTCCCCCTATACCGGGGGGCAAGTAGGAAATCCATAGGGAGTGGGTGGCAGGTACGATTTGCTGTAGTGAGGGCCATGATCCCACCGATATGGTCGGAAACCACCACTCAAGGTGATAACCTTCCTCTTTTGGCACAAAGATTGACTAAGGCCTTAGTGCCATGCATGGTCGGAAGGCTAGAGAGTGGGGACCCTATAATGGGGGCACCTTGGGGGCCTGGCCTTGGTGAGGAAAATTAGAACTACCCTGAATATGCACTCTTTTGCAGGAGACCCCTACCTCGTGATAAAACTGTCATCTCACGGTTCGCGGATGAGTGAATTATCTGTGCATTTGTTTGTTGCATTTTGTTTATCGCATTTCATAATCATACAA
The DNA here is from genome assembly GCA_963425845.1 of Sphenostylis stenocarpa. NCBI lineage: Eukaryota > Viridiplantae > Streptophyta > Magnoliopsida > Fabales > Fabaceae > Sphenostylis > Sphenostylis stenocarpa. The sequence continues at coordinate 59,196,055 of OY731404.1, forward strand.
CCATAGATAAAATTTTAAAAATCTCAAAATATTTTCGTAATAAACAACCTTATCTCGGACAGTCTTCATTTAAGCTAGTCTGGTTTCAGGTTCTTTGTAAGCTAAGTAGCCACGTTAACCTACAGAAGAGATAAGGGATCATAAAAATAGATAAAAACCTTTCTTTTTGCAATTAACGACTTTATCTCGGATATTCTTCATTTAAGTTAGCCTGGTTTTAGGTTCTTTGTAAGATAAGTAGCCACGTTGACCAACAGAAGAGATAAAGGGTAAAAAAATAATAACAAAAAAAGCAATAATCACAAAAACATAATACAACAATTTTGATAAAATCAAAACATTCATTTCAAAATAAAAATAAAATGATAAAACGATTTTGACAAAACATTCATCTTAAAATAAAATAGATAATAATATAATTTTTGACAAAGTCATATCATTCATTCCATAAAGTGTTAAAACCAAGAGAGAAAATAAATGCATAAATAAAGGTATGCATAAACATCATTTTAATAAAAATCTTTCATGCATAAATACATTCATGCTAGGAAATACTAGATATCCTTAAGACAAGGGCAAAAGAGACCCAAGTGCGTTTGTGACCTTCGTGCGACAAGGAAGGGACAAGTGTACTAAGGTGTGATGGTGACCTCCATTATACTTGTCAAATCTGTGATGGAGAAAAAACCATTACACCGAGGTGGGTATGATACCCCACAAAGTGTAAGCTTTAAGGAAGATACCTAAGTTATTGTCTTAAGGCATATCCATCCCATAAATCATTCATTTTAAACAATAAAATGTATTCTAGAAAGCGGCTGGTATTCTTCATGCCCTCATCCGCATACAAAAATCCCAAACACTATCATACATCATGTTAGGAAATAAAACATGATAATGTTTAGGAAAAAACAAACACTTGCATACATGCATCCACCAAACTTCATTCTCATAACATGCATCTAGTAGTAGGCAGTTGAAGAAAGTGGACATTCCTCAATACTGTGTAAAGAGAATAGAGCATTTGCACGGGAAGTCAAAAAAGAAAAATGCATAGAAATTTTAACCCGCTTATGATTTCCTTTAGGCTTTCCACTTTTAAAAATGTGCTTCGAAGCATTGCATTGAGGAATGTACACCTTCTGGATGAAATAAATAAAATTATCTTTTTTATCATCCCCTCGACTGTCTATTCCATTCATAATTTGCATACATTCATACATTCATCCTCACTTTAACAATAATAACATAATAAAAAGAGAGGATTAGTCGATGTGCTTTCCACGAATCAGAATAAGATGAAGAGAAAACATTTTGTCATCAAGTTTTCCCCAATGGTTGACCCGCCTAAGAAGGATAATAAGCCTCAACTATTGGTCATCTGAGTAAATAAGGAAGAGGGGGCAAGGATGCCGTTACATTTGTTCACGCCTCGAATCGAATAAAGTTGTACCGTGGAGATACCAAAAACATCGCCCATTAACAAAGATATCTCTAGCATAGCCAGCATTGGGGGGCAGGATTAGAAGTAGAAGAATATACTCCCTCGAGGAGCTACAAGACAATGCTCCCAAGAATAAAGGAAAAATAATAAGATTGAAGAAAATCATAATCCAAAGACAAAATTGAATAGACTTTGGATTCATGACGCTGAGGCAGTTCTTTCAATGCTCCGCCAAAGAGACAAACTCACGGTAGGCGACAAGTTGGTCATGGTTCGAGCTAAAGACAACATTCGGATCAGCAAGTCGTCTGCCCTACCTTGAATGAAAGCGGCTGAAGAGGGCCTTTGAAATATCTTTTGCCACTATGAAAAGACTTCCCCAACAATATGACGGTGACCCACATGATGAGGAAATATGGATGCCGCCCAAACCAAGGGCTCATTCGAAACTCTCAAGGAATAAGGGAGCTACCAGATTTTAAAGACAATCCTTTAAAGCATTACCCTACAAAGGATCAAGCTGCACGGAGAAAAGGGAGGTCTCCCCTCCACACCTTCAATCAGATTTTCCCAAATAGAGGGGTTCGAGCGTCAAAAGCGACTTTAGTCATTGGGTGTTCTCCTTCTGGTTCTTAGGGTTTGTAAATCCAATGACTATTAGAGATTACTCCTCGGGGCTAGCCCGACCCCCGAGCATTGTAGGGAACATATTTCCCTATTAATTACAAAGAATGTCATTCTTACTATCTGCTTCTCTTCTTGCTATTCATATCTAAACCTCATTAATAACCATGTTTAAGCAAACATTTTCAAAACTCGTCAAAGTAATCAAACTGCGCCATTGACCAAAATAAAAGTCAAATCCATCATCACTGATTGACTAGAAACACAAAATAAGGTTCCACCTCATCATAATAAAGTCGTGTTTCGCCAATGTTGTGCAAAGAGAAAAGAAAATCAAAAGAAGTCCATAGAAGCCAAAGGCCAAAAAGAGAGGGCAAGATACCCAGTAGGAAACCCACCAAAGGGGGTTATGAAAAAGTTAAGGTAAACCCACTAGGAAACCAGAACAACCATAAAAGGTAGCCTAGGCAAAAATTAGGGTTACAAATAAAGTCCGCTAGGTTTCCCAAAGCAAGAAAAAAAGAAACCTAGACAAAAGTTAGGACAAAACAAAACACAACATCCTAGACTAAAAACCCAAAGGGCGGACTAGGGATGTCAATTAGTCATAGCAAGCGCCATAGAATAAGACGCCACTCCATAAACAAAACGTTTGTTTAAATTAGCCTAAACACTCTAAACAACCTTGGCTAGCCATGCTTACAAAAACTATTTTTTGTCAAAATGAAACACTTCTAAAACACAAGCCTTTGAATTAAATATCCTCTTCCATCTTTTCGCTTAACCCTTACCACTACAGCATTCTAGTAAGTAGTAGGGAAATGTGGAGATAGTAATCAATAGGAGGATTGACATCCCCAAGGAAAGGGAGGGGCACACTAACATGGCAAGTCGCTCTACAATCAACACAATCATTCTTCGGTCATGGAAAAATCGAGACGGAAAAATCGGTACAGCCTATCATGTCGACGAAAGCACATAACGTCAGAAGCTCATCAGAAGTAAAAACACATTGGTTAATCCTTTTGAAAAATTAATTGAAATAGTATTATAGGATGCATATCACGAACATTGCATACATGCATAGGGTCCTTTCTCTCAAAAGGAAAAGAGAAATGAGAAAAAATAAAAATAAAAAATAATGCCTGCTAGGAGATTCTTAGGCAAAAGTTATGGTAGCCCGCTAGATTGAAAACCTTCAAATGGGCCTCTAGGTAAAAGTTAGGGCATTCATTAAAAAGGAAAAAGCCTGCTAAGATATCCTAGGCAATAATTAAGGCAGCCCGCAAGACCGAAAACCCCAAAAGGGCGATCTAGGCAAAAGATAGGGCTAAACCAAAAAATGAATAAAAGAGAGGGGTCCTTCATCATAATCATAAAAAGTCCAGCAGGAGAATGCCAGTCACTTTTCCAGATGCATCGATCAAAAAGAATAGATTGCATTTAGGGCATCCACGCACAAGTAGTCGCACAAAACGACTTTGTCAAGATAAAAAATGAAAGAAATAAAAATTACTTTAGATAAATAACAAAAAACGAAAAGCATTCATGCATACAAGGAGACTAGCTCCATGTTTGTGATTGAAAACAGGATCACTAAGACCGAGTCTCCAAATAATGCCCTCAAGAAAACGGAGCAAGTCGTCAATCAAGCGACTCAGCAGAATAAGAGCTTCCGAAAATCAAGAGCTTTAGCTACCATCCTTCTACCCAGAAAAAGAAGGCACATATAAGAAGTCTCCAAACATTGCTCTCCCTCAAGAAAGAAGAGTGAGTTGTCATCATCAAATAAGCTCAGAAGAAATAAGAAGCTTCCCGAAGCCAAAGCTCTAGTCATCAATTTTATACCTAATAAAAGAGGGTACAATCATCAGACATCATAAAAGAAAAGCCAATGGAAAGACTTAGTTATCCCCAAGCGAATCGTTGCCTACTCCAGGGGCAACACAAAATTTATCCCGAGGCTTAGCATCACCACCACATGAGTCATCAAGCACACTCACCCAAAGTATCCTCCACACTCCCCAATTATGGAGAATTAAGGCTCCAAGAGCCCATCATCATCAATAGTCAAAAGAGTCCAATCTCCATACCATCAAGGGCTCAACAAAAAAAGGAAAAAAGAAGAAAACTCTTGCATCCCCAGCGGATGTCCAAAAGAAAGGGTCACAACAAAGAAGGCCGAATAAAAATCCCCAAGTGGATCTCCCCAGAAAAATCTACAAAAAGAAGTAATCAGAAATTCTCATCCCTCAGCAGAATAAGAGTTTCACAAGGATGCATCAACATTAATCAAGGAGCCAAGACTCCATCCCTAGAAAAGAAAAATTAGATCCCTAGGAAGTCGACAATCCCCTGGTGGATCACCAAAGAAAACTTTATCCCTTGCGAATCCCCAAAAAGAAGAAAAAGCCTGCGTGTATAAAAGAGACTAAAAAGTAAAAAGACACACGCATTATCCCTATAAAAAAACCAGATTTCAAAATTGCGATAAAATAGAGATAAATCGCGAAAAAAGGCGAAATTAAAATACTAACTTTTAGGTAAACAAAATGATCATTCCCCAATGAAATAAGAGCATCGCAGAACCAACTCACACCAGTACCTAACAAGGAGTCAAAACACCAGGGGGCAAACCAAAATCAGATCCCCGGGAAGGCAATCAATCCCTAGTGGATCATCAAAAAGAGAAAAAGCATCCTCAGTGAGCCTACGATAAAGGCAAATTTCAGACTCACACCCCCAAAAGGGTCATTCACCTATGCGTAGGCAAGATCTGGCAAATAAAGAGCCAATATCCCCAGAATGGGATATCTGCCTACTCAGAGGCACCACCAACAAATCCTTAGTGGATTCCTGCCTACCTAAGAGGCATTCACCAAGAATCCCCGACAAGCAGTAAGTCGGATGGCTATGGAAAAAGCCAAAAAACAAAGAATCCCGGGTGCACCGGAAGACTTTACCAGAAAAAGTCAAAAATATTTACCAAAACGGAAACACTCCCCATGGAACCGGTGCATGAGCTAGAGCAGTAAGCCGCCACCACCACTAGTCCTATGAAGTTGACTGCACCAGCCAGATGGGGGGTTCATACCCATCAACTGGCGCATGAGTTAGAGCAGTAAGCCCCCATCACCACCAGTCCTATGAAGTGGACTGCACCAGCCAGATGGGGGGTTCATACCCATCAACTTGCGCATGAGCCAGAGCAGTAAGTTGCAATCGGTCCTACAAAGTGGACCATACCAGCCAGATGAGGGGTTTATACTCATCCAGTCCTACAATGGTGGACTGCAAACTCTACCAGCCAGATGAGGGGTTTATACTCATCCAGTCCCACAATAGTGGACTGCACCAACCGGATGGGGTTTATACTCATCAACCGAGGGGTCGGCTACCGTAAGAAGGAGTATCCTAGGTTCTACCACTTGTCAGTAGAGGGGTCAGCTACCGCAAGAAGGAGCATCCCCAAAGCTATAAGCAAAAGGATGGGGGTTCATACTCATCAACCAAAGGGTCAGCTACCGCAAGAAGGAGCATCCTGAGGTTCTACCACATGTCAACCAAAGGGGTCGGCTACCGCATGAAGGAGCATCCCGAAGGCGCACACACATATTTTTCATCTAGAGGGTCGGCTACCGCAAGAAGGAGCATCCAAAAGACAGCCGAGCAAGAGGGTTAACTCCTTCACCCTCCAGCAAATCTTTTTGGCATGTTGAGTCAACAGTCGGCTAGTCAGGTGAAGGTGGGGCAATAGTAGACCCCAAATCTTGCCCGACCTCAAAATAAAGAGCAGAAGACTTCCGTTCGAAGATGGGCAAGGCCTAAAAGGTCCCTAGGATAGATCAATAGGCCCCATATTAGAATTGGAAGGATTTTGTATAGAAAAAATAAAGAAATTCTACCCGAAAGGCTGAGACCGCCGCCTCGTCTGGCGAGAAGGTCTTCTCGAATGGCGAGAAGGCCTTCCCAAATGGTGAGGGCGAGAAGGCCTTCCCAGATGGCGAGGGCGAGAAGGCCTTCCCGAATGGAAAATCCCAGATGGCCATCCCGACCTACCCAACACTTTTTCCTATAAATAGGAGCCTCATTCCACCCATTTTCACACACCATTCACTCCTACCACTCTCTAGGAATCCTTTTGGCACTTTAGAGTGACTCTGAGCATTTTTCCAGAGTTCAAGTGAGCTTTTTGATTTTTGTTAAGGTAGAAATCGGTTAAGGATGTCTCCGTTTTTTGAGACATCCGGCCCTCGGTAGGGTGACACCTTTATTTTTTGATCGAGGGAGGAGTGTCTCTGTAGAGTGTGGGGACTGCCAAAAAGTGTCCTCAAGTTCAACATTTATGAAAGCTCGCTTCGAAGGTTCTCCTTCATATCTCTTCTCTTTTATTGCTTTCTTTTATTGTTTCTCTTATATGCATTAGATATTAGAATCATGTAGATAGCTACTTAAATTCTATAATAAATAAATAGGGTAGAAGCATAATTTTATTGTCTTTATTTTAAAAATAGTCCATCATAGGGAACTCGAAAGGGGCGTCGTGGGGGTGCTAATACCTTCCCCATACGTAACTAACTCCCTTGCCCGACTCTGGTTATAATTGCCAAAGTTGGTTTTTCTAAACCAATGCCTTCTTTTTTCCTTTTCCGATGTTTTCGGTAAAAACATCAATGGAGAATCCATAGAACCCTTTTCGAAAACCTCGCCCTTAGATCCAGCCCGGTTATCGGACAACCTAAAGGCGTTAAACCACACTTTTAAAAACACGAGTCAAACAAAACCATCGTGTCGCTCTAACCGCCTCTTTTGACGACGGCGACAGGAAGGAACCATTACACTGAGGTGGGTGTGGTGCTCCATGAAGCATAAGCTTTAAGGAGAATACCAAAGTTATTGTCTTAAGACATATCCATCCCATATTAATCATTCATTCATTTTAAAAATAAAAATCTTTTAATTCATTTGCATTCTAGAAAGTGACTGGTCTTCTTCCTGTCCTCACCCGCGCGCAAAAAGCCAATTGGATGGAGCAATTGGAAGAGCAAAGCCGCAAGCTCATCGCTGAGCTTAATGCCATAAAGGAACAAATGGCGTAGTTAATGGAGCAATTTGAAGAGCAAAACCGCAAGCTCACCGCTGAGCTTAATTCCGTGAAGGAGGAAATGGCGCAGTTAATGGAACTAATGCGCCATGAACATATCCACAATAAAGGCCCCACAATGACCATATCGGCGAGAGAGTGGGGTAGGGACTGAAGAGTGAGAGTATTACGCAACCTTCCTCATCCAATACATCATTCAAGAAGCCCTTTAGCAAGAAGGAGGGAAGCATAAATTCCATCAACCTTGCTACTCCTTCTTCCTCTTTGCGACCAACTACGCAGCCACACAAACAAAAATTCACTCCTCTTCCAACCTCCTATGGGAGTCTGCTACCGAGGCTGTTAGAGACCAAGCTCCTAGCACGTGTCCCTCCGAGGAAGATGGATCCACCCTACCTCGAGTGGTACAAGCCAAGCGAAAAATGTGATTACCACTCAGGCGCTCCTGGGCATTTCGTGGAGAATTGCTTGGCCTGGAAGTATAAGGTTCAAGAGTTGTTGAATGTCGAGTGGATAATTTTCAACGCTCCTGCTCTTAATGTGAATGTCAAGCCTCTGTCACAACCAGAATAGTGGTGTTGGATGGAGAAGACCAGCTCATTAGGGCTCTTTATTTTAGTATTCTCATTTTTAAGCTTCCAGTGCATCTCTCGCGGTCCCTACCCGTGGCCGCGAGATTTTCGATTAAAAGGGCTTTGTAAATATTTCTTCTTTATCAATACAATGAGGCATTTTCATAAACATTCATATTCTTTTAATTCTTTTCCCCCTCATTATTCTTTCAAAATAATTAACAATAAAATCTAAGCCTAAACAGAATCTAAAAAACAATCATGTCTATGATGGATGCCTCTCTGTGGGATCCAAAAGTCGAAGGCGAATGGATCGAGTCAGACAGTGAGGAGGGGACCGTTTCCCCAGACATATAAAGGCTGCTAGAAAAGAAAGTTTGATCTATGCAGCCCTACCAAGAAGAAATCAAGCCATCAATTTAGGGGCAAGGAAACGATAAAAAAGAAATAAGTATTGATACCCAAATCAATGATAACTTTAGGGGAGGGTTAGTACAACTATTACGGGAGTAGGTGGACATATTCGCATGGTGCTACCATGCTATGCCAAATTCAACATCATAATTCCTCTCCCTACCGACCTAAAATGAATGGTGCAAGTAGGGGCAGCCAATAAGAACATCAAGAAGATAATCCAAAAGATGGTCAAAACCTATAAGGATTGGCATGAAATGTTGCCCTTTGCCCTTCATGGCTATCAAACTTCCGTACGAACCTCCACAAGAGCTACTTCTTTTTCCCTTGTATATGGCATGAAGGTCATACTTCCAATAGAGGTTGAAATACCTTCCTTGTGAGTTATCATGGAAGCAAAATTGATAGAAACTGAATGGGTCCAAAGCCGATACGACCAGTTGAACTTAATCAAAGAAAAACGGTTGGACGCCATATGTCGTGGACAAGCCTATCAAAAGAAGATCAAAAGGGTTTACGACAAAAAGGTCAACCCCCATATTTACCATGATGGGGATTTAATGGTAAAGAAATTGCTTTCGGCCCAGAAGGACAAAGTTGGGAAATGGGCAGTAAATTATGAAAGGCCCTTCGTGGCTAAGTGAGCTTTCTCGGGAGGAGCTCTTATCCTCACCGACATGGATGAAAAGGAATTTCGACACCCAGTCAATTCTAATGCGGTAAAGAAGTATGATGCTTAAGGACATTGCTCAAGACCCGTCAAAATGAAACCCGCAAAGGGCATCCTGGGCAAAAGTTAGGGTCCACATTCCTCGCTAGGATACATCGTAGGCAAAAGTTAGAGGTTTAAAAACAAAATCCCCTAAGAGCAATGATTATCTTAGTCAAAAACTGGAAGGCGGCTAAAGTAACATCCTTCCAGAAGCAGGCATCTTTGCATAGTCTTCACTCCGGGCTCGAGCATCTCGACTAAAGCAACTAGGAGAACTAGGGGGGTAGATATCATATACATGATTGTTAAAGTCCACACAGCGTAGCCAACCTTGGCCAACCATTCTTCTAAATTCCTTTGTAAACCTTCTGTAATAAAGAAGAAGAAATAAACCTTTTGCTTATGCATATCAATAAAATTCTCTTTCATTTCTATTCTCTTGACCAATTTATGGAAATGCCTCTATATTAATAAATCATAAATATGCGCAAAGTCATTTTGTCAAAGATCAAATCATGCATCTGAAACAAGGAAGCATTGAAAAAGAAAAAAAATGAAAATAAAAAGAATAATGCCTACTAGGAGATTCTTAGGCAAAAATTAGGGCAGTCTACTTGAACGAAAACCCCAAAAGGGCAATCTAGACAAAAGTTAGGGCTAAACCAAAAATATGAATAAAAGAGGAGTCCATCAACATAGTCATGAAAGTCTAACATGAGAATGTCAGTCACTTTTCTAGATGCATCAAAAGAATAGATTGCATTTAGGACATCCACACCAGTAGTTGCACAATGCGACTCTGTCAAAATCAAATATAAAAAATAAAAATCTTCGTAAGTAAATAACAAAAAACAAGATTCATGCATATAAAGAGACTAGGCTCCATGTTTGTGATTGAAAACAGGAAGCACCTAGACCAAGTCTCCAAATAAAGCTCCCCTTAAAGAAAACAGAGCAAGTCGTCATCATTAATCAAGCAACTCATAGCAAAATAAAAGCTTCGACAACCCAAAGCTCCAATCGCCATCCGTCCACCCAATAAAAAGAAGGCACAAAAACATCAACAAAGAAAGGCTGACGCAAAGGCTCAATCATCCCCAAGAGAATCCTTGCCTACTCTAGAGGCAAAAACAAAAAATACCCTAAGGCTCAGCACCACCACCACATGAGTCATCAAGCATACTCGCCTCCATCAAGTTCCCCAATGGAAAATAAAGGCTTCACAACCATCAACAAAGAAAATCCGATGGAAAGACTCAATCATTCCCAAGAGGATCCTTGCCTACTCCAGAGGAAAAAAATATTACCCTAAGGCTTAGTATCGCCACCACATGAGTCATCAAGCATAATCATCTCCGCCACATTCCCCAAGCAAGAATAAAGGCTTCACAAAAGCCCATCATCGAGAAGAAAAAGAGAAGAAAACCCTTCATCCCCAGTGGATACCTAAAAAAGGAAAAAGTGTTAGAAATGTAGGCTGAGATCAAGAGGGGGGTGAATTGATCTTTAAAAGATTTTCGCAAATTACAGATTGTCTACTTCAAAGATTTAAGATTTCAAATCAGTTCTTAAATCACACACAGCAAGAAATCAAAACTAAATGCAGTGATAGAATTAAAGGAGAGAAAGGTTTAGAAAGATATAACCAAGGTTTATACTGGTTCACCCAATCCCAGGGCTACGTCCAGTCTCCAGCCAAATTCCAGCTGCGTTCCATTAGATTGAACGTTTTACAGATTACAACTTTAATCTCACACTCAATCTACCACAAGAACCACAATTCCAGTTCCTGCACCTAAACCTTCACCAAGAACCAAATTCCAGTTCTTGACCAACCCTGCAGCCAAATTCCAGCTACAGAAACCAGTGCCCACAATTCCAGGCACCCACAATACAGTAAAGAAAGTAAGGAAACAAATAGAAGAAACATTGAACGCTCAAACCAGATTTATGCAACTCTGTAGTATGTGTTTCTTCTCCAAAAGAATGCAATTTTGCCTCAAGAAAGAACTCTTATGAACTTCACAAAAACTAGTGCGATTCTCTCTTAAAAGTAGCACTTATGCTTGCTTGATTGATTGCTAAAAAATGTGTTTTAAAAAGTTCAAGCAACTCTGTTTATATAGAGGATTTTCAAAACTGCTAGTTTATTTAATCTGTTAAAATAATCTTTTAATCTGTTAAAAGTCTTGTTTTAATCTGTTAAAACTTCTTTTAATCTGTTAAAATGTTCTTGATTATTTTCCAGATTTATTTTAACTGATACGACACCGTTTATATCAATTAAAACTCTTTGTAAAAAATCCTCTAAATTGTTTTAATCGATTGTTTCGTGTTTCAATCGATTAAAATACTCGCAAAATATTCTTATAAACTTTTCTAAGTGATTTTAATCGATAACAAGTCGTTTTAATCGATTAAAACGCGTAGTAGAAATTCTCTTAAGTTCTTTTAATCGATTAAAACGCTGTTTAATAGATTAAAATAATTCTGATCGGTCAAAAACTCATTCTGATTGATCATATGCTCATTCTGATCGATCAACAAGTACTCCAAGTGGTTTTAATCGATTATTTCGAAGTTATATCGATTAAAATACTTCCAGAACACTTCCCTGAACATTTTAAGTGATTTTAATCGGTTATTTCGAAACTATATCAGTTAAAATACTGACAGAAGGTTTTCAAAACTTTCTTTAATGAAATCAATCTGTTATTTCGAAAACATATCAGTTAAAAACCTTGTTACAAAAGGGTTAAGAACATTTTAGTTGATAAAGATTGTATACTATTAGTTAAAATAGTTAATTATAAAACCTTTTACCAAAATACTTTATTTTTAATCGCTTTAATCGCTTTTTAGAGGCATTTTGTACAATCTTTTAAATGAAGAAACCTCATGCAGCAGAGATATAAAAATGATTATACCTAAGCGAGAGATGTAGACTCACTAATCCCACTACTCTTTTATCTAAGTGACCTTTGACTGCCACAAAGTAGCCTTTGACTTCATTTTTGACTTCATCAAATCAACAAGATCTTTGCCAAAGTAGTTCAATAAGATCTTCATCACTTTCAGTCTCCCCCTATTTGATGAAGACAAACACCTCTTTGAATAATAACTCTGCAGAAGAAGTCACTTGAATATACAGATTAGTGAGTATTCAAAAAATAACGATTTTCCCATTTCTCCCCCTATATTGCTACTCCCCCTAAATAAGAGAAATCAATTATAAAAGCAAAGCAAGCAAAGCAATATTTCTCCCCCTTTTGACTTCATCAAAAATAGGGAACAGAGGAACAAAGCAAATACAATGCATGGCAAAGTTTAGTTTTTGAAAAACTGTAAGAACAAGATACTTTACTCATATAAAGATCAATCAAAGTTGATTCAAACTTATCTTCATTAACACGTTTGTAATGAATACAATTAATACGTGTAAAGATAAGGGAATCATGCTTTAGTAGCATGTTACAAGAACAGACATTAACTAAAGCCTTTAATTTTTCTTTCCCAAAGTAATAATCGATTAAAAATAGGATGAAATTAAAAAGACCTTGTTACAAGTTTTAATCGATTAAAATAACGTTTTAATCGATTAAAACAGTGATGAATTTTGAAAAATTGAAACATAAGTTGATTTAATCGATTAAATCGACATTTAATCGATTAAAACAGTAAGAAAAATGTTGTATAAGTGCTTTTAATCGATTTAAAGCTTATTTATATCGATTAAAACAACCAGTTTTGAAAACTAAGTAATGTTTGATGCATCTATCATGCCTAATTCAGTTTGGATTTTGAAAAATTGATTATTAGGAAAATGTTTTGAGATAATATCAACCAGATTGAGTAGGTTTTAGCCAATAGATCCATCAAAATCAGAATAGTACCTTATTTAGCTGATTTAACTAATGTAAACTAGTTTTAGTTGATACAATCATATGGCATACAGGTTTTAATCGATTAATACGTAATTTAATCGATTATTTTGATGCGAATTTCCTATTTAAGTGTTACCTTAAATTAATTTAATCGATTAAATCTAATTTGTATCAACTAAAATTATCAGAGAATTATGTTTGATCCTATGTAGGCTCTTCTTAATTCATCTTAAAACCTACATTATATTTAGCAAAGTCAAAAAAGATTGTTCCTGGTTTACAACCAGTTAATATTACAGACCAGAAATGAAAATTAGCAGGAAAGAAAAGAAAAAAAAATGCCATAAGAAAAAGATAGGAAGGGACCCTTTTGTCCAAAAAAAAAACTCAATCATCCCAATTTCCTTGGTTGAGCTGCATGTCTTCCAGTTTGGTGTAAATATTAGCAATCTGGTTACCAAGGTTTGTAAACTGATTATTTGTCTGCTGGAAATGTTGATATGTCATTTGCATATGCTTTCTTTGGTTTTCCTGCATTGTGGCCATTTGAGAAAGCATGGTCCTTTCAAATTGAGACAGAGGAGTCCCACGGTCAGGTTGCTCCATGTAGGGAATGATCTCCATATTCTCATATGCAGCTTGACCACTAGTAGATTCAGGAACCTCTGCTGCAGCTGGAGAGGAAGGAATTTGGCCTTGCTCACCTTCTTCTTCATCTTCTTCCTCATCCTCAGACATCCCAGCATCAACTTTAGAAATCCATTCATCATCAATTTTAATAAATCCCATTTTCCGTAAAGTTGAGTCATCAATCTCATTAGATGCTTTCAGAGTTTCCACATACTCCCCTTCTAAATCTATTGCAAAATGTCTAAAAAATTTGTTGATTAACAAAGCATAAGGTAGTTTATAATCAGCAAGCCTCTTGACTTTTACCATGTGAACTTTAATAACATAGACCCAATTAACACGAATCCTATTTTCAATGCAATACATGAGAGGTAAATCACCCTCATTGAGTATAGCATGATTACTCCCCCTTGGAGTAAGCATCCATGTAATAATGAAGGCAAGAATTCTTGATTCAAGCCTCATCTTCCAAACATTGAAAATTCTTACCGAATCATCTTGATCTTTGAGACAGGTACGAAAAAATTGAATTTTTTTAAACTCTGGCAATTCAACAATATTACCTCTAGAGACTTTTACACCAACATCTTTGAGACCAGCAACTTCATCCCAAATATCAGGAGTAATGACCATATTAACTCCTTTTACCTGAGATCTTAAAGTGGAACCACTGACAGTGAGATTTGCATAAAACACTTCTTACCAAATCTAGTTGAATGTTGACAGTATATTCCAGAAAATTCTTCAGTTTTTTATTCTTCAGTTTTCTCCTTAACGAAGTGAACCCTTCTTCATCTAGCCAAGCAAACTTTATGAATTTGGGAACTACAAGTTGCTTTTGACTGAAATGAGTGATGAAATTATTCATCTTTTCTATATCACCACTGAACCAATTTTCAAGATGACCTCCTTGATTTCCAACAGAGGAAGTCTCTCCCTTTTATTTCTTCCTTGATTTTGATCTTTTGAACATGTTTGTAGCAGAGATTCGAGAGAAGATTTTGAAAATATGAAAATAGAAGAAAGATGAGAAGTTGAGAAATGGTTGGGTAAGTACAAAACCTGGTTTTGATGAAGATCGGATTTCAAAATTTTGAAATCCAAAGAGACAGAACTGCACCGTTTCAGCTTTAAATGTAATGTCCCCTTGACCAAAGACAGAGGCACAGGTTTCTGGACGATGGGTACATCAGCTATTTTGTTCTTTGATAAATTTTTGACTTGGTCAATAGATGCAATAAATGTATTATGCAAATTTTGATTAACATAAAAACTTGGATTTTTGACTCTGATTTGCTGACCAATTTTCAATTGGATGTTGTAAAAATGATTTTCCAGAACAGACTAATCGATTAATCAACAAATTAACCTATTAATTTGATCTTTAATACAAGGTTTGAAACTGTAATAGTGAAATAATCGATTAATACATAAAAGAATCAATTAATTTTGTACTGGATGAAATTAATAAAATGATAACAGAATTTTAATCGATTAAAACGAAGAAGAATCGATTAAATTTAACCTGTTAGTGGTTTTAACTGATATAAATCCTTTTTAATCGATTAAAACAGCTAAACCAGAAATCCTCAGAGCATTTTAATCGATTAATTCGTATTTTAATCGATTAAAACTGTACGGACAACTTTTCTGATATTCTCTGTAAGTGATTTTAACCGATTAAAATAGTTTTATATCAATTAAAACATTCAGTTTATGAAACCAGAACCGAATTTGCTGTTTTGAACACCAAGGGACTTCCAGATTTTTGTTCCTGCAAAACAAATTTGGCATATTTCTGGTACCCCTTTTTAATTACTGGGTCCAATCATGTTATTTGAAATGAATTTTTGGGTATCCACTTCATTCTACCTCTAGGAATAGCATACTTCTTAATTCTACAATATTTCACAGAATGACCTTTTTTCATGCAGTAAAAACATTTAATCACAGATGATGAGTATGATTTCCTGTTTACATTTGTTTTTCTGAATTTCTTACTAGATGTAAATCCAATGCCAGATTTGTCAAAAATAAGTTTTTGTGACCCAAGAAGAACATCAAGATTAGCTTGACCTTGTGTAAACTTTGAAACAGTTTGTGATAAAAAATCAATCTTCTTTTGTAATTCTGAACAATTATTACATGGTTTATTGCATACACAATCAGAATTATCATGGATTAGTTTTAAAAAATCAAGATCAGTTTCATCTTCAAGAAATTTCTTTTCAAGAGAATCTACTTTATTTACTAACCAATTATTCATGCCTTTTAGCCTATCATTTTCTTTCTGCAGTTTCTTAGTTTCTTCATGCATTTCATTAAATGCTTCTTGTAATGAATTATAATTCACCAAATTTGAAGAAGAGTTAGAACTTACACTGCTGGTTTGATGATTTTGATTTGCCATTAGACACAAGTTAGCTTCTTCATTATCAGAATTTTCTGTTGATGAAGTATCATTATCATCCCATGCTACATATGCTCTTCTTTTGACTTTTCCCTCTTTCTTATCATTGTATTTGTTCTTTTCTGGGCACTCCATTCTTACATGACCCTACTTACCACAGCCATAGCATTTATAGTTAAAAGAATCAGATTTTTTCTCATACCTTTTGTGTTTTTCTTTATCTTGAATCTTTTTCTTGAGAAATTTGTTGAACTTTCTGACAAGCAGTCCAAGATTTTCACTTTCCTCCTCTGATTCTTGACTTCTTTCTTCAACCTTGAGTGCTATACTTCTACCTTTTTTCTCAGAGACTTCTTGCTCATTAAATCTGTTAATTTCCATTTCATGTTCTCTGAGTTTGCCAAACAAGGAAGTTGTTGTCATGACTGATAAGTCTTTTGATTCTGAGATTGCTGTGACCTTGGGCTGCCATGACCTGTCAAGACATTTGAACACTTTAATATTTAATTCTTCTTTATCAAAAGTCTTACCTAAGCCCATTAGATGATTGATGATATGAGTGAAATGCTTCTGCACATCTGCAATACTTTCTCCAGTTTGCATTTTAAACAACTCATATTCTCTTATGAGAGTATGTTTTCTGGCTCTCTTTACATCAGTTGTTCCCTCATGAGTAACCTCAAGAACTTCCCACATTTCCTTGGCAGATTTGCATTGGGTCATCCATATTTAGTGCAGAAGTAATTATGTTTTTAGCAGTACAATCACTTTGAACTTTTTTCTTTTCTTCATCATTTAAGCTAGACCATTCTTTTTCTGTAATTAATGGACCATTAGCAATTACATCCCAAACATTCCTATCAATAGATTCAATAAAGATCTTCATCCTAATCTTCCAAAATGGATAGTCTGTTCCACAAAACAGTGGAGGTCTATTAATAGAAGCTCCCTCAGAAAAAGGTAATTTGTTTTCAGCCATTAAAGATTTGGACCGAAAGCCTTGAGTATTTTTCAAGACCCTTGCTCTTGATACCAATTGTTAGAAATGTAGGCTGAGATCAAGAGGGGGGGGTGAATTGATCTTTAAAAGATTTTCGCAAATTACAGATTGTCTATTTCAAAGATTTAAGATTTCATATCAGTTCTTGAATCACACACAGCAAGCAATCAAAACTAAATGCAGTGACAGAATTAAAGGAGAGAAAGGTTTAGAAAGATATAACCAAGGTTTATACTGGTTCACCCAATCCCAGGGCTACGTCCAGTCTCCAGCCAAATTCCAGCTGGGTTCCACTAGATTGAACGTTTTACAGATTACAACTTTAATCTCACACTCAATCTACCACAAGAACCACAATTCTAGTTCCTGCACCTAAACCTTCACCAAGAACCAAATTCCAGTTCTTGACCAACCCTACAACCAAATTCCAGCTACAGAAACCAGTGCCCACAATTCCAGGCACCCACAATACAGTAAAGAAAGTAAAGAAACAAATAGAAGAAACATAGAACGCTCAAACCAGATTTATGCAGCTCTGCAGTATGTGTTTCTTCTCCAAAAGCATGCAATTTTGCCTCAAGAAAGAACTCTTATGAACTTCACAAAAACTAGCGTGATTCTCTCTTGAAAGTAGCACTTATGCTTGCTTGATTGATTGCTAAAAGATGTGGTTTAAAAAGTTCAAGCAACTCTGTTTATATAGAGAATTTTCAAAACTGCTGGTTTATTTAATCTGTTAAAATAATCTTTTAATCTGTTAAAAGTCTTGTTTTAATCTGTTAAAACTTCTTTTAATATGTTAAAATGTTCTTGATTATTTTCCAAATTTGTTTTAACTGATACGACACCGTTTATATCAATTAAAACTCTTTGTTAAAAATCCTCTAAACTGTTTTAATCGATTGTTTCGTGTTTCAATCGATTAAAATACTGCAAAACATTCTTATAAACTTTTCTAAGTGATTTTAACGGATAACAAGTTGTTTTAATCGATTAAAACGCGTAGTAGAAATTCTCTTAAGTTGTTTTAATCGATTAAAATGCAGTTTAATCGATTAAAATAATTATGATCGGTCAAAAACTCATTCTGATCGATCATATGCTCATTCTGATCGGTCATATGCTCATTCTGATCGATCAACAAGTACTCCAAGTGGTTTTAATCGATTATTTCAAAGTTATATCGATTAAAATACTTCCAGAACAATTCCCTGAACATTTTAAGTGATTTTAATCGGTTATTTCAAAACTATATCAGTTAAAATACTGACAGAAGGTTTTCAAAACTTCCTTTAATGGAATCAATCTGTTATTTCGAAAACATATCAATTAAAAACCTTGTTACAAAAGTGTTAAGAACATTTTAGTTGATAAAGCTTGTATACTATTAGTTAAAATAGTTAATTAAAAAACCTTTTACCAAAATACTTTGTTTTTAATCGCTTTAATCGCTTTTTAGAGGCATTTTGCAAAATCTTTTAAATGAAGAAACCTCATGCAGCAGAGAGATAAAAATGATTATACCTAAGCAGAGATGTAGACTCACTAATCCCACTACTATTTTATCTAAGTGACCTTTGACTGCCACAAAGTAGCCTTTGACTTCATTTTTGACTTCATCAAATCAACAAGATCTTTGCCAAAGTAGTTCAATAAGATCTTCATCACTTTCAAAAAGGCCATGAAAAAGGAAGGCCAATAAATCCCAAAGTGGGTCATAACAACAAAAGGAATAAAGTAACCAACCAAGGAATCAGAAATTCCATTCCCCCTAGTGGAATAAGAGCTTCACAAAGCCATTTCCCACCAACATCAATTAAGGAGCCAAGACTCCATCTCCCAGAGAGTAATAAAAAAACTAGATCTCCAAGAAGTCAACCAATTCCCTGGTAGATCACCAAAAAGAGAAGATAAATCCCTAGTGAGCCTACTGCAAAGGCAATCTTTAGACTCATATCCTCAAAGAGTCGTTTGTCTATGCATAGGCAAGGCTTGGCAAGCAAGAGCCAGCATCCCCAAGGGGAATATCAACCTGTTCAGAGGCAAAACAGTGCAAAGTCTTCACCTCCAATGAAACATCTGCCTACTCAGAGGCATTATCCAAATCAACAAATCCCCAGTGGAGTCCTGCCTACCCTAGAGGAAATTATAAAAAATCCCCGATAATCAACAAGCTGGATGACTACAGTAAAAGCCCCAAACAATAAAGAATCCCTGGCAAATCAACAAGTCGGATGACTATTAGAAAAGCCCAAAAATAAAAAAATTTCCAGCAATCAATAAGCTGGATAGCTATTGTAAAAGCCCAAAAACAAAGAATCCCCAGAAAATCAACAAGTCGAACAACTATTGGAATAGCCCAAAAATCAAGAATCCCCAACAATCAACAAGCTGGATGTCTATTGGAAAAAACCCAAAAAAATCAAGAACCTCCAGCGATCAACAAACTGGATGGAAAAGCCCAATTACCGACAATCCCCAACAATCAACAAGTTGGATGGCAATGAAAAAATCCCAAAATCAAAACATCCCTAGCAATCAACAAGTTGGATGACTATTGGAAAATCCAAAAAAATCAAAAGAATCCCCGACATACCGAATGATTACACAAGAAAAGTCAAAAACAATTTCAAATAGAACTACTCCCCATGGAGTCAGCATGTGACCAAGATTATTAAGCCGCTACCACACATTTCAGCCTGAGTCTTACAAAAGGGGACTCAAACCAGTCTTACAAAAGGGGACTGCAAACTAGATGGGGGTTCGTACTCATTAGCGAGTGTCGTTGCCGTCAAAAGAGGCAGTCGGAGTGACGCGATGGTTTTGTATGACTCGCGTTTTTTATAAGATGGTCAACATTCTTAAGATACCCGATAACCGAACTGATCTTAAGGATGAGGTTTTCGAAAAAGGTTCGATGGAGTTGCCACCGATGTTTTTACCATAAACATCAAAGAAGGAAGAAAAGAAGGCGTTGGTTTTAGAAAACTAACTTTGGCCATTAAAACTAGAGTTGGGTAAGGGAGTTAGTTACGTGTGGGGAAGGTGTTAGCACTGTCGCCGCCGTCTAAAAAGAGGCAGTCGGAGCGACGCGATGGTTTCAACTCTTTTTGATTTTTCGCGTTTTTTATAGGTGGTTACAACGCCTTTAGGTTGTCCGATAACCGGGCTAACCTAGGGGCGAGGTTTTCGAAAGGGCGTCCTTGGATTGCCCGATAACCGGGCTAACCCAAGGACTAATTTTGTGGGGTTCTGTGGAGTCGCCACCGATGTTTTTACCGGAAACATCGGAAAAGGGGTTTTAAAAGGCGTTGGTTTTCGAAAACCAACTTTGGTCATTAGAACCAGAGTTGGGTAAGGGAGTTAGTTACGTGTAAAGGAAGTATTAGTTCCTTTACTATGCCCCTTTCGGGTTCCCTATGATAGGCCAGCTATTTTATTGATAAATAAATTGGAAAAATACGCTTTTGCACTTTTTATTTTGCGGAATTTTAAAATTATGACTACATGGCCTTAATCTATTGCATAATTTCAAATTAAAACAGTAAAAGTAGAGAGGGAGAGTTTAAACCTCCGAAGCAAGCTTTCTCTATTAATTTCTCAATAAATTGGGTGCGTTTTGGCAGCCCTTCACTCTACAGCGCCGGAAAACCTCTCGGAACGCTCGAAAACTCACTCTAAAGACACTCAGAAGCTCTAGAAATGCGTCGGAGGGATTCTAGAGAGAAATCCTAGAGAGAAGGAGGAGAGAAAGCTGTGGTGTGTGGAAATGAGGGGGGGAGGACCCCTATTTATAGGTTTTCGTGCCTGGCAGTGGAGAGACCGTCGTTCTCGTCTGACAGGGTCGAGACCGCCATCTCGCCAAACGAGATTGCCGTCTCATCCTGCGCAGGTGGCGAGACCGCCGTCTCGCCATTCACAGGTGGCGAGACCGCTGTCTGGGAAAGCGAGACCGCCGTCTCGCCATTCGCAGGTGGCAAGACCGCCGTCTCATCAAACGAGACGGTGGTCTCGCCACTTGCCTGAGGCGAGACGGTGGTCTCGATTTCGAGACGGCGGTCTCGTCCCAAAGAGGCGAGAAAACTTATTTTTGGTGCCGAAAGTCCTTCCTATCCTAGTATGGGGCCTAATAGTCTCTCCTAGTGGCTTGTTAGGCTTCGTCCATCTTCGAATAGGAGGTTTTCTGCTCTTTATTTGGAGGCTGGGCAAGATTTGGGGTCTACAAGCACCCCACAACACCCCTTTCGGGTTCCCTATGATGGACTAGTTTATAAAATAAAGACTAAAAAACTATTCTTTTACCCTATTTATTTACCTACTTGCAAAATTTAAATGTCTACATGGCCCTAATATCTAATGCATACTAGGAAAGTGATAAAGGAAAGCAGTAAAAGAGAGAGAATAAGGGAAGGAACCTCCGAAGCGAGCTTTTATATTAACCCTTCAAAACTTGAGGAAGCTTTATGGTTGTCCCCGCACTCTACAAGGACACTCCTCTCCCACAACAAAGAAAAGAATCACTCTACTGAGGGTCATACGTCTCAAAAGGAGATTTCCTTAACCAATTTCTACCTTAACAGAAATCGAAAAGCTCGCTCGAACTCTGGAATAGTGCTCAGAGTCACTCTCAAGTGTCAAAGGACTTCCAAGAGAGTAGTATGAGTGTGAGAACTATGTGAAATTGTGTGAAATTGTGTGAAATGAGGGGGGTCATATTTATAGGAAATCGTGCTAGATAGGCCGGGACGACAATTTGGACTCCTGTCAGGTGAGACGGTCGTCTAGGATAACGGGACGACTGTCTTGTCCTTAAGAGAAGGTGAGACGACCGTTTGGGAAAATAAAATGGTAGTCTCAACCTTTAGGAAGGCGAGACGACTATTTGGCCAAATGAGACAACTGTCTTGACCATCAGGGAAGGCGAGACGGCCGTCTGGCAAAACAGGATGGTCGTCTCGGGCCTCCTGTTAGATTTTCCTATTTTTTCCTATTTTTCTGTACAAAAAGTCCTACTATCCTTACATGGAGCCTAGTGAACATGCCTAGGAGCCTAAAGAAACCTTATCCATCTTCGAACGGAGGTTTCTTGGTCTTTATTGAGAAGCCGGGCAAGATTTGGGGTCTACAGCTGCCTCCCCTTCACCCGACCAATTGACTATGGGTTAATGTGCCATGAAATCGATTGGTGGGGGAAGGAGTTAACCCTTTTGCCCGGTTGTTCTTCGGATGCTCCTCTTGACGTGGTAGCTGACCCTTAGGATGATGAACATAATCTAACGTTGTTTTCAGGATGCTTCCTTGCTGCGGAGGCTGACCCTTCAACTGTTGAAGAAAGTTTTTCCCTCGGGATGCTCCTTCGATGCGGCGGCTTACTGCTCAGGCGGCTCATGCGCCGATCAGGCGCACCTCGTGCGCTAGTTGATAGGCATGAACCCCCTATCAGGCTGGTACAGTCCACTGCATAGGACTGGTGGTGGTGGCGGCTTACTACTTAGTCGCTCATGCGCCGATCAGGCGCACCTCGTGCGCTAGTTGATAGGTATGAAACCCCTATTAGGCTGGTACAGTCCACTGCGTAGGACTGCTGGTGGTGGCGGCTTACTGCTCAGTCGCTCATGCGCTGATCAGGCGCACCTTGTGCGTTAGTTGATAGGTATGAACCCCCTATTAGGCTGGTACAGCCCACTGCGTAGGACTGGTGGTGGTGGCGGCTTACTACTTAGTCGCTCATGCGCCGATGTGATTGATGTATATTTTTGGTAAAGTCGGTGAAGTCTTACCGGGATACTTTTGGGTGTTTCCTATTTTTTGAATGCAAGCACAAAGCTAATCTTTTTATATGAATGCTTTTTGGCTTTTTATTTGCTTGAAGTATTTTTGTTTGCTTTGATTTTGATAAAGTTATTTTTGTGCGACTATTTGTGCGTGAATGCTCTTAAAGCAATTTATTTTTAGTTGGGGCACCTAGAAAGTGACTGGTACTTTCTTTTCTGTTTTCCCGTGATTATTCTTATGAATTTTTTGTTTTTGTTTTAGCCCTATCTTTTGCCTAGACCGTCCTTTGCGGGTTTTCGATCTAGCGGGCTTGCCTTAATTTTTGCCTAGGATATCTCGGCGGGCTTTTTCTTTTTATGAAGGCCTTAACTTTTGCCTAGATCGCCCTTTGTGGGTTTTTGATCAAGCAGGCTGCCCTATTTTTGCCTGAGACTGTCCTAGCAGGCGCTGTTTATTTTGATCTTGTTTTCTTTTTCTTTCTTATGCTTTCTTGTATTGCTTGTTTTATGCATGCTCATGTTTCGTTAATACAGAGGCATTCTCACAAGTAGGTCAAGAGAAGAGAAGACAATTTTTATTGATATAATCAAATGGTTTATTTTTATAGGAGGATTTACAAAGGAATTTATAAGCAGGGCTGGCCAAGGTTGGATAAACTGTATAGGATATAACAATCATGCCCGTGATTTCTGTTTCTCTGTTTTTCCTGGTTGCTTCAATTGAGATGCTCGAGCTCGGAGTGAAGATCATGCGAAGTTTGCTTGCTTCTGGGAAGGTATTACGTTAATCGCCTTGCGGTTTTCGGCTAAAGTAATCATTTTTTTTAAACCTCTAATTTTTGCCTAGGACGTATCCTAGCGAGGAATATGGACCCTATCTTTTGCCCAGGACGCTCTTTGCGAGTTTTCATCCTGACGGGTCATGTGCAATGTCTTCAAGCGTAGTATTTCTTTATCGCATCTGAGTTGACTGGATGTCGAAGCTCTTCTCCATCCATGTTGGTGAGGATAAGGGCTCCTCCTGAGAAGGCTCGCTTGACCACAAAGGGTCCTTCATAGTTTGCTATCCATTTTCCAATTTTATCTTTCTGGGTGGGAAGCAATTTCTTTATTACCAACTCCCCTTCTCGGAAAGTGCGGGGATTGATTTTCTTGTCGTAGGCTTTCTTGATCTTCTTTTGATAAACTTGCCCCCGACATATGGCGTCCAGCCATTTTTCTTCGATTAGGTTCAGATGATCGTACCGACTTTGGACCCATTCGGCTTCTGTCAATTTTGCTTCCATAACAACTCGCAGAGAGGGTATTTCGACCTCTACTGGTAGTATGGCCTCCATGTCGTATTTTCTTGATGTTCTTATTGGCTGCCTCTACTGCACCGTTCATCTTAGGTCGGTACGGAGAGGAATTGTGGTGTTGAATTTTGAAGTCTTGACATAATTCCTCCATCATCTTATTATTGAGGTTGGTCCCATTATCAGTAATGAGCCTATGAGGGATGTCGTACCAACATAGAATATTTTTCTTGATGAAGGTGGTCACCACTTTTCTAGTCACGTGCGCATATGATGCTGCCTCAACCCATTTGGTGAAATAGTCAATGGCCACCAAGATAAAACGATGACCATTAGATGCTTTGGGCTCGATGGGTCTGATGACGTCCATGCCCCACATAGAGAATGGCCATGGTGTAGCCAGGACTGAGAGGTGCGGGCGGCACGCGAATATTATCGGCATAGATTTGGCACTTGTGACATTTTTTAGCATATTGGTGACAATCAGCTTCCATTGTGGACCAAAAATACCCTGCCCTTAAGATCTTCTTTGCCATGACATGCCCAGGTGCGTGGGTCCCAAAAGTTCCTTTGTGGATTTTTCTTATCAAGGTTTGGGCTTCTTCATGGTCCACACACCTTAAGAGAGTGGAATCGAAATTCTTTTTGTAGAGGGTTTCTTCAATCAACGTGAACCCTACTGCCCTTTTACGAATGGTTCGTTTATCATTATTATTGATTCCTTCAGGATATTCACCCTTCATGAGGTATTGCTTGATGTCATGATACCAGGGATTTTGATCACGCTCGCTGCTTACTGCCATACAAAAAGCTTGTTTGTCATGCAGTTTGATTTGAATGGTTGGCATCTCATGCTATTGATCTAAAGAAAACATGGATATAGAGTGGCGAGGGCGTCAGCAAATTGATTGTCTTCCCGAGGAACATACTGGAAGGTGACGCTTTCCAGTCTTGAAACCAAATCACGTATGTGCTCTAGATATGGGATTAATTTGGAGTTTCGGGTTTCCCATTCACCTTTAAGTTGATAGATGACAAGGGATGAGTCGCCGAAAACCTTGAGCTTAGTAACCCCATGATCTAGAGCTGCTTGGATTCCTAGTGCGCACGCTTCGTATTCGGCCATGTTATTGGTATAGTCAAAATTCCACCTGGTCATTACGGGGATATACTTATTTTCGGGGGATATCAAAATAGCTTTTATCCCGTGTCCAAGCATGTTTGAGGCTGCGTCGAAGAACATGGTCCATGCCTCTTCTTTGGTCTCTTCATTTGTTGATATTCATTTGTTGATCCATGGGCTAGATAGTCTGCTAGGGGGCTACCTTTAATAGCTTTTTGGGTGACATGAATGATGTCGAACTCTGAGAGGAGCACTTGCCACCTAGCTATTCTTCCGGTCAGAATGGGCTTCTCGAAGAGGTATTTGATTGGGTCCATTTTGGAGACCAACCATGTTGTGTGTCGAGCCATGTATTGTCAAAGACGCTGAGTGACCCATACCAATGCGCAACAAGTTTTTTCAAATGGTGTATAACGGGTCTCATAGTCTAGGAATTTTTGCTGAGATAATAGATGGCTCGCTCCGTTTTCCCAATTTCATCTTGTTGACCGAGCACACATCCCATGGACTCTTCGAGTATTGACAAATATAGGATCAGAGGTCTCCCTTCAACGGGTGGTACCAATACTGGCAGATTAGTTAAGCATGTTTTGATTTTATTGAACGCTTGTTGGAATTCTTCATTCCACACCGTTGGTTGATTTTTGCACAATAGTTTAAAGATGGGTATACATTTATCCGTCAACTATGCAATGAAACAGGCAATATAGTTGATTCGGCCCAGAAATCCTCTGACCTCCTTTTCTGTGCTTCGCGGGGGCATTTCCAAAATTGCCTTGGTTTTGTCAAGGTCCACCTCGATTCCTCTTTTGCTAACTATGAACCCCAAGAGTTTTCCTGACCGTACTCCGAAAGTACATTTTGCCGGGTTTAATTTGAGTTGGTACTTTTGAAGCCGGTTGAATAGCTTCTTGAGATATTGAATGTGGTCCATCTCGTTCCTGGATTTGGCGATCATGTCGTCCACATATACTTCTATTTCTTTGTGGATCATGTCATGGAATAGCATGACCATAGCCCTTTGATAGGTAGCCCCTACATTCTTGAGTCCGAAAGGCATTACACGGTAGCAGAAGGTGCCCTATGGTGTGATGAAAGAGTTTTTTTCTCTGTCCTTGACGGCCAATTTAATTTGATTGTACCCCGCATACCCGTCCATGAAGGAATAAAGCATGTTAGTAGCAGTATGGTCTACTAGCGTGTCTATGTGTGGTAGGGGAAAGTCATCCTTTGGACTTTCTCGATTGAGGTCCCTATAATCCACACATACCCTGACCTTACCGTTCTTTTTGATAACAGGTACTATGTTAGCCAACCACTCAAGGTATTTGGACACTACTAGGAAATTGGCGTCTAGTTGCCTCTATACCTCTTCCTTAATCATTAAGAACCAATCTGGCTTGATTCTTTTGAGTTTTTGCTTCACAGGTCGGAACCCTTCTTTTAATGGCAGTCTATGCTTCACTATACTTGTGTCGAGCCCGGGCATGTCATGGTAGGACCATGCAAATACATCCATATATTCTTTTAGAAGTTGTATCAATCCCTCCCTTATGCTACTTTCTATTTGGGTGCCAATGTTTATCTTTTTCTCATCATCCCCTTCTCCCAAATTGATAGTTTTTGTTTCTTCTTGATGCGGTTGTATAATGCGTGCTTCTTTTTCCAACATTCTTTTCATGTCGGGGAAATGGTCCCCTGCTCACTGTCGGACTCAACCCATTCGCCTTCGGCTTCTGTGGTCCACAGAGATTCATCAATCACAGACATGATGTGTTTTAGGTTCTATTTTAGTCATAGATTTTATTATTCAATTATCTTTGAAAGAAAATAGAAGAGGAAAAAGGATGAAGGAAATGATTGTGACAGAAAGGAAAAGCCTCGTGTATTAAGAAAATGAAAGCGTATGTACAACCCCTTTTAATCAGAGTTCCTGCGGCCACGGGCGGGGACTGCAGGAGATACAAGAGAAAGCTTAAAAAAAGGCACCTAGGGGCTGATCCTCCCAATCCTCCCTTTCTGCTACTCTGGCTTCGACAGAGGTTTGGCGTCGACATCAGAAGCAGAGGCATCAAAAGTTATCCACCCGGCGTCGATCAATTCTTGGACCCGATACTTAAGGGTCAAGCAATTTTCTGTTGAGTGTCCGGGTGAACCCGAGTGGTAATTGCATTTCTCGTTTGGTTTATACCACTCGGGATAGGGAGGCTCTATCTACTTCTTGGGAGGAACGCAGGTCAAGAGTTTGGCCTCCAGCAACTGAGGCAGCAGTTTACCATAGGAAGTTGAGATGGGAGTGAACTTCCTTTCTTTCTTATGAGGTTTCCGAGTTGCTTGTGGAGTGAAAGAAGGAGTAGCGAAATTAATTGCGTGCACAACTTCGTCCTTCTTCTTGCCGGCAGGTTTTCTGAATGAGACGCCATCATGGGAAGACTGTGCTATCTTCCCGCTTCTCAATCCCTGGTCTACTCTTTCCCCCACAGTGACTATGTCCGAGAAAAGGTTGGAGGTACTAGCTATTGCCTTATCATAGTACGCTCCAGTCAGTGAGTCTATGAACATAACCACTGTCTCCTTATCCGTCAACAGAGGCTCTATTTGGGAGACCATTTCCCTCCATCTTTGGGCGTACGCTTTGAAGGATTCGTCGTTCCTTTTACTTAGGGTCCTGAGATCTGACCTGTCAAGGGTCAGATCGATATTGTATCGGTAACAATGAAGAAAAGCGTCAGCCAACTGTTTCCAGTTTTGGACCTGCCCTCTTTCCAACTGCATGTACTAGTTGAGAGCCATGTCAGCCAAACTCTCCTGGAAGCAGTGGATCAGGAGTTTTTCATTCTCAGCATGTGCAGCCATCTTACGACAATACATCGTAAGATGGTTCTTGGGGCAGGTTAGCCTGGCATATTTGGGGAAATCCGGGATTTTGAACTTTGGAGGGAAATGGATGTTCTTCACCAAGCACATATCCGCCACCTCTTTGACGTCGAAGTTGTGCCCTTCTACCGCCTTCAGTCTCTCCTCTAGGGTGGAGATTTGTTGCTTAGATACCTCCGGGGTGAGGATGCGTGCGGTCCGAGCATCGGACTGGAGATGCTCTTTTTGGTCGTAGAGGAATTCTTCTTCCTCTTCCTCTTCATGGCGGGAGGCATGCTCAGCTCGGGCTTCGCCCTTGTTTTGACCTTGGCGCATGGCCTCCATCAGTTGTGCCATATGCTCCCTGAGGGCGTTAACCTCCGCAGTGAGCTTACGATTTTGTTCTTCTAGGTTCTCCATAGCTTTCGCCTTTTGCGCACGGGTTTGGATGGGGAGAGGACCAGCCACTTTCTAGAATGCCCGAAAGAAGTTTATTAATGAATGTTGAGTGTGGGACTAGTATGAACATGTTTATGTATGAGAGATTTTGTTTAGATGATGCTAAATGAGTTCTTTCCTTTTATTTTCTCTCTTGGTTTTCTCCGCTCATAATATGATATGATATGAATGTTTTGACTTTGTCAAAAATCGTTTTATTTATTTTCTAGATTTGATTTGATTTGGATTTTTATTTGATTTTATTTTAGAGCCTTTTATCTCTTCTGTCGGACTGCGTGACTACTTAGCTTACAAAGAAACTGAAACCAGGCTAGCTAAAAGGCAGACTATCCGAGATAAGGGCGTTTATTGAAAAATGTTTTTTGTGATTTTTCTGTTGTTTGGTTATGCTATGCAATCAAAATGCATCAAACAAATGCGCACACAATTCAATCATCCGCGAACAGGCGAGAAGTCGTTTTAATCACGAGGTAGGGTTTTCCTGCAGAAAAGTGCATTGGCGAAGGTAGGTTATAATTGTTCTCACCAAGGCTAAGGCCCCCAAGGTGCCCCCATTATAGGGTCCCCACTCTCCAGCCTTCCGACCATGCTTAGCACTAAGGCCATAGTCAGTCTTTGTGCCAAAAGAGGAAGGTTATCACTTTGAGTGGTGGTTTCCGATCACACTGGTGGGCTCAAGGCCATCACTATAGCGAACCGTACCTGCCACCCACTCCCTATGGATTTCTCACTTGCCCCCGGGTATAGAGGGAACTGTTGTGTGCAAAGGGTTGTGTACAGTTTGTATTTCAAACAATTGCGTAAACATAAACAAACAACAGTTATTAAAGCCAAGAATTTAAGACATGTTATTATATAAGGGAGGGTAAAAGCATAATTTCTTAATTTATTTATTAAGCTGGCCCATCACTAAATGGGATCAACTCTCTAGGCTTCCCCAGTAGAGTCGCCATCTATCACCGCCGTCAAAAAGAGGCGGTCAGAGCGACGCGATGGTTTCGACTTTCCATTTTTCGCGTTTTTATGGGTGATATTACAACGCCTTTAGGTTGTCCGATAACCGGGCTGAACCTAGGGGCGAGGTTTTTGAAAAGGTGTTCTTAGGTTGTTTGAGAACCGGGCTAACCTATGAACTAATTTGAAGGGGTTCTTATGGAGTCGCCACCGATGTTTTTACTGGAAACATCGAAAAAGGAGGAATAAGGCGTTGGTTTTTCGAAAAACCAACTGTGGTCGTTAAAACCAGAGTTGGGTAGCCGAGTTAGTTACGTTTAAGGGAAGTGTTAGTTCCCTTACGACGCCCCTTTCAGGTTCTCTATGATAGGCCAACTATTTTATAAATGAACTTTTGAAAAGACTCTTTTACCCTTTTATTTGCAGATTTAAAATAATGACTACATGGCCCTAATGTCTATTATGCAATTTAATCATAAAAATAAAGACAGTAAAAGAGAGGGAGAGAATGAAGAAACCTCCGAGGCAAGCTTTTGATTAATTTTCTTGAAAGTAGGGTGCGTTTTGGCAGCGCTTCGCTCTTACAACGCCGAAAACTCTCTCGAAACGCTATAAAAAGCTCTCTAAGACTCTCAGAAACTTCGGAAATGCTTCGGAGGGACTCTAGGAAGAGAACTTGAAGAAATTGTAGAAGGGAAAGTGGAAGAACTGTGTGAAATGAGGGGGGAAGCGCTTACTATTTATAGGGATTCACGCCTGTCAGGTCGAGACGATCGTCCCAACTGACAAGGTCGAGACGGTCGTCTCGCCATTCGGGACGACGGTCTCGACTTGCAAAAGTGGCGAGACGGCCGTCTCGTTTGGCGAGATGACGGTATCGACTTTTCAAGTGACGAGAAGGCCTTCTCGCCAAACGGGAGGGGGGTCTTGCCATTAGCAAGTGGCACGAGACGGCGGTCTCGACTTGCATCAATGGCGAGACGGTGGTCCCGAAAAGCGAGACGGCGGTCTCGACTCCTAAAGGCGAAAATCCTTATTTTTATACAGAAAATCCTTCCTATCCTAATATGGGGCCTAATAGTCTCTCCTCGTGGCTTCTTAGGCTTCATCCATCTTCGAATAGGAGGTCTTCTATTCTTATTTTGAGGCCGGGCAAGATTTGGGGTCTACAGGTCTCCTCCTTGGATTCTTTATTTTCTCTTTCTTCGGTTTGTTTATTTTTCCCTTTATTCTTGGGGGCGTCTTCTTGTAACTCCATGGGGGAGTATATCCTTCCACTTCTAGTCATGCCCCCAATACCGGCTATGTTGGAGATGTCCTCCTTTATTGGTGAAGATTCCTCGTATCTTCACGGTACAACTTTATTTGATTCATAGGGGAAAGGACGAGGCACAAATAATCGCACAGGCATCCTTGCCCCCTCTTCCTTATTAACTTCGATAACCAACAGTTGAGGCTTATTGTTCTCTTGGGGTGAATCGACCGTTGGGGAGAGCTTGATTATGAGCAATTTTCTCTCCATCCTTCTGATTGGAAGACATATCAGTTAATCCTTCCTTTTTATTATCTTATTTATTAAAAGTGAAGGAGGGGTAATCAAATATGCAAATGAATGAAATGCATGCAAGTAGACAATTGTTGAATAAAAGGAATTTTGATTTATTTGTAGAAAATGTACATTCCCCTACACCATGCTACGAAACACTTTTTGACAAAAACGGAAAAGCCTAAAGAAACCCACATGCGGATTCTAATTTCTATGTAATTCCTCTTCGGCTTCCCGAACATGATGAGCGAGTGCTTCGGTCTGCTTGTGGACCGCCTGGCTCATATCTTCACTATACTTCTGAGCCTCTTTGATCTTTGACTCTTGATTGACAACCAAGGCTTGTAACCCGTCGAGTCTCTCAAGGGCTCAGTCTCTTTCTCGTAGCACTTGGCCATACTAAGCTAATTCATCTCTTTCTTTGTAGGGCGGCTCAGTAAGGCTTTTGTTAAGTCTCTTGGTAGTCTCCCGTCCTTGACGTATTTTAGACTGAGTCCTTGCAAGTTCTTGCAGCATTCCCTTGATCGTCTGGGCCTGTTTTGCACATTCGGCCTCAAGGTGTGCTGACTTGGCGGTTATTTCTTGAAGTTGGTTATCTGAGCTGATTCTGGAAGATTTGGATGCTCGAATAACTTGCTTACTGGAATCTGAAAGTGATGAAGATCTTATTGAAATACTCTGGCAAAGATCTTATTGATTTGATGAAGTCAAAGATAAAGTCAAAGTCAACTTTGTAGCAGTCAACAGTCACTTAGATAAAAGAATAGAGGGATTAGTGTGTCCACAGCTATGCTTAGGTATAATCATTTTTATCTTCTCTGCTGCATGAGGTTTCATCACTTAAAAGATTTTGCAAAATGTCTCTAAAAATGTTTAAGCAGTTAAAAACAAAGTATTTTAACAAAAGCTTTCTTAAACAAGTTTTTAACTGATATAATTTTGAAATAACCGGTTGTTTCATTAAAGAAAGTTTTGAAAACCTTCTGTTAGTGTTTTAACTGATAAAGCTTCGAAATAACCGATTAAAATCACTTAAAATGTTAAGAGAAGTGTTTTTGCAGTATTTTAATCGATACAACTTGGTTTTAATCGATTAAATCCACTTAGTGTTCAGGATGATCGATCAGAATGCAATTATGACCGATCAGAATCAGATATGATCGATCAGAATTGAGTTATGACCGATCAGAGCTTTTTCAATCGATTAAAACACATTTCAATCGATTAAAACAACTTAGAAAAATTCTACACAGCGTTTTAATCGATTAAAACTTATTTTTATCAGTTAAAATCACTTGAAAATTTTACAAGAAAGTTTTGCAGTATTTTAATCGATTGAATCACGAAACAATCGATTAAAACAAATTAGAAGATTTTTTGTAAAGAGTTTTAATTGATATAAACGTTGTCGTATCAGTTAAAACAAATATGTTAAAGAATCAAGAACGTTTTAATGGATTAAAAGAATTTTTTAACAGATTGATTAAACCACCAGTTTTGAAAATCTTCTATAAAAACAGATTGGCTTGAACTTTTTAAATATCATCGAATATCAATCTTTTACACATCCTTTAGCAATCAAGCAAGAAAACTTTAATACTCCTTCAAGAAAGATTTGCGCTAGTTTTTGTGAAGTTCTTTGAAATTCTTTCTTGAGGTAAATTGCTTTCTTTTGGAGAAGAAACACTTACTGCAGAATTGCATAAAACTAGTTTGAGCATTCTAGTTTCTTCTTTTCATTTCTTTTCATTCTTTTACTGTATTGTTTGGTGCCTGGAATTGTGGGCACTGGTTTCTCTGCACCTGGAATTTGGTTGTAGAGGTTGTCAAGAACTGGAATTTGGTTCTTGGTGAAAGGTTAGGTGCAGGAACTGGAATTGTGGTTCTTGTGGTAGATTAAGTGTAAAATTGTAATCTATAAAACATTTGATCTAGTGGAACCCAGCTGGAATTTGGCTGGAGACTGGACGTAGCCCTGGTATTGGGTGAACCAGTATAAACACTGTTGATACCTTTCTAAACCTTTCTCCTCTTTTAATTCTGTTATTGCGTTTATTGTTCATTGATTGCTTTGTGATTCAAGAATAGATCTGAAATCTTATTTTTACAAATAGATAATCTGTTAATTGCGAAAATCTTTCAAAGATCAATTCACCCCCCCTCTTCATCTCAACCTTCTTTTCTAATAATTGGCATTAGAGCGAGGTTCTTGAGAGTTATTCAAGTTCTTCGATCCATGGCTAAAAACAGATTACCATTTTCTGAGGGAGCTTCTATTAACAAACCTCCACTGTTTTGTGGAACAGATTATCCTTTTTGGAAAATTAGGATGAAGATCTTTATTGAGTCTATTGATAGAAATGTTTGGGATGTAATTGCTAATGGCCCTTTAATTACAGAAAAAGAATGGTCCAGTTTAAATGATGAGGAAAAGAAAAAAGTTCAAAATGATTGCACTGCTAAAAATATAATTACTTCTGCACTTAACATGGATGAGTTTTACAGGGTCTCCCAATGCAAATCTGCCAAGGAGATGTGGGATGTTCTTGAGGTTACTCATGAAGGGACAACGAGATGTAAAGAGAGCCAAAAAGCATACTCTCATAAGAGAATATGAGCTCGTTCAAAATGCAAACTGGTGAAAGCATTGCAGATGTGCGAAGCGATTCACTCACATCATTAATCATCTAATGGGCCTAGGTAAAACCTTTGATAAAGAAGAATTAAATATTAAAGTCTTGAAATGTCTTGACGAGGTCATGGCGACCAAAGGTCACAGGCAATTTCGAGTCAAAGGATTTGTCCGTCATGACAACGACTTCTTTGTTTGGCAAACTCGAGAGAACATGAAATGGGAATTAACAGATTTAATGAACAAGAAGTCTCTGAGAAGAAAAGCAAAAGTATAGCACTCAAATTTGAAGAAAGAAATCAAGAATCGAGAGGAGGAAAGTGAGAATCTTGGACTGCTTGTCGAGAAAATTCAACAAATTTCTCAAGAAAAAGATTCAAGACAAGGAAAAACATAAAAGGTATGAGAAAAAACTGATTCTTCTAACTTTAAATGCTATGGTTGTGGTAAGAAGGGCCATGTAAGAATGGAGTGCCCAGAAAAGAACAAATATAATGACAAGAAAGAAGAGAAAGTCAAAAGAAGAGCCTATGTAGCATGGGATGACAATGACACTTCATCAACAGACAATTCGATAATGAAGAAGCCAACCCTGTGTCTAATGGCAAATCAAAACCTTCAATCCAGCAGTGTAAGTTCTAATTCTTCTTCAAATTTAGTGAACTATAATTTATTACAAGAAGCATTTAATGAAATGCATGAAGAGGCTAAGAAACTGCAAAAAGAAAATGATAGGCTAAAAGGATTGAATAATTGGTTAGTAAATAAAGTTGACTCTCTTGAAAAGAGAATTCTTGAAGATGAAACTGATTGTGATTTCTTAAAATTAATTCATGATAATTCTTATTGTGCATGTAATAAACCTTGTAATAATTGTTCAGAATTACAAAAGAAAATTGATTTTTTATCACAAATCGTTTCAAGGTTTACACAAGGTCAAGCTAATCTTGACGTTTTACTTGGGTCACAAAAAATAATTTTTGACAAATCTGGAATAGGATTTAAATCTAGGATGAAATTCAGAAAAACAAATGTAAATAGGAAATCATACTCTATGATTAAATGTTTTTACTGCATGAAAATAGGTCATTCAGTAAAATACTGTAGAATTAAAAAGTATGCTATTCCTAAAGGTAGAATGAAATGGATTCCCAAAAATAATTCATTTCAAATAACCTGATTGGACCCAGTAATTATAAAGGGTACCAGAAACATGCTAAATCTGTTTTGCAGGAACAAAATCTGGGAGTCCCTTGGTATTCAAAACAGCAAATCAGGTTCTGCTTTCATAAACGGATTGTTTTAATTGATATAAAATAGTATGAATCGATTAAAATAACTTACAGAGGATATCAGAAAATCTGTCCGTATCGTTTTAATCGATTGAAATGTGAATTAATCGATTAAAATGTTCTCAGGATTTGAGTTTAGCTGTTTTAATCGATTAAAAAGAATTTATATCAACTAAAAACACTAAGATGTCAAAATTAATCGATTCTTTTTCATTTTAATCGATTCAAATTCTGTTATCATTTTATTAATTTCATCTTGTGCAAGACTAATCGATTCCTTTATGAATTAATCGATTATTTCACTGTAGCATTTTCAAACCTAGTATTAAAAATCAAATTAATAGGTTAATTAGTTGGTTAATCGATTAATTTGTTTCTGAAAATTAGTTTTATAACATACAATTGAAAATTGGTAAGCAAATCAAAGTCAAAATCCCAAGTTTTTATGGTAATCAAAATCTGCATAATGCTTTTAAATATTGTTGGACCAAGTCAAACATCTTCCCAAGAACAGTTTAGCTGATACACCCACTGTCCAAGAATGCGTGCTGTGTTCTCGAGTCAAGGGGACATATGCAACTAAAGCCGATTTTGCGAGTTCTGTCTAAAGTAAGCTGCAATTCACAAAAATTGACATCCGTGAATCTTCGGTTTGCTCTGTGTAGCTCATTACTCTCAGTCTTATCTTCCTGGTTCAAAGTGTTCCTCTCTTCTTTCCTTTTACACACGTCTCTGAAACCCTTCTCTGAAAATACAACAAGATGCTGAGAAGATCTAAGTCAAGAAAGAAGCAAAAAGGGGAATCTTCCTCTACTGCAAATCCCGGTGGTCATCTGGAAGCCTGGTTTGATGGAGATATAGGAAAGATGAACACCTTCATCTCTGAGTTTAGTCAGAAACAGATTGTTATTCCAAAATTTATCAAATTTAGGTGGCTGGACGAAGAAGGATTTACTAGTCTGAGAAGAAAGTTAAAAAGTCAAAAGCTGAAAACTTTCATGGAGTTTACTGGGAACATTCAACCTGATTTGGTTCGGGTTTTTTACTCCAACTTAACAGTAAATGGGTCCACAATCAGATCTCAGGTAAAGGGAGTAAATATGGAAATTACTCCTGCTGTTTGGGAGCAAATTGCTGGCCTTAAGGATAGAGGTGTCAAAGTTTCAAGGGGGAATATTTCTAAGATTCCTGAGTTCAACAGGATTCAGTTTTTCTGGTCTTGCCTTAAGGATCCAAATGATTCGGTAAGAATTCTAAATGCCGGAAAACTTGCACTTGAACATAGATTACTTGCTTTTATTGTGGCATGGATGCTTACTCCAAGAGGGAGTAATCATGCTATTCTTAATGAGGGAGATCTTGCCCTCATGTATTGCATTTTTAACAATGTTCGGGTAAACTAGGTGTATGTGATCAAAGATCACATGTTGAAAGCTAAAAGGTTGGCAGATTTCAAATTGCCATATGCTATGTTAATTAATAATTTCTTTAGATATTTTGAAGTTGATCTTTCTGGGGAGAGCATAGAAACCCCCAAGGCATCAAATGAAATTGACGACTCCACCCTAAGAAAAATGGGATATATAAAAGTTGATGATGAATGGATCTCCAAAATTGATGCTGGGATGTCTGAGGGTGAGGAAGAAGATGAAGATGAAAATGAACAAGGCCAAATTCCTCCCTCTCCAGCTGCTGCAAAGGTTCCTGAGTCAACCAGTGGTCAAGCCTCATATGAGAATATGGAAATTATTCCTTACATTGAGCAGCCTGACCGTGGGACTTCTTTATCTCAGTTTGAAAGAACAATGTTTTCTCAAATGGCTACTGTGCAGGAAAATCAGAGAAAGCATATACAGATGACATTCCAACACTTCCAGCAAACAAACAATCAATTCACATCCCTTGGAAACCAAATTGCTGATATCTACACCAAGCTGGAAGATATGCAGCTAAACCAAGGAAACTGGGATGATTGATTTTACGGATTAAAAGGGTCCCTTCTTATCTTATCTTTTATTTCTTATTTCTTTTGATGCTATTTTCAATTTCTGGTCTGTAATATTTACTGGTTGTATACCAGGTACAATCTTTTTAGCTTTGATCAATATAATGTAGGTTTTAAATCGAATCAAACTAGTCTAGATAGAATTCAACATAGATCCCGGATATTTTTAGCTGATACAAAATGGTTTTAATCGATCAAATCGATTAAAGGAAACACTTTCACAACAAAATAATCGATTAAAATTCGTATCAATCGATTAAAATCTATATAAACAAGTTTACATCAGTTAAATTGGATAAATAAGATTTTATCCTGATTTTGATGGATCTATTGGTTAAAATCTAAATCGATGTAGTTGATATTATTGTAAAACATCCTTCTAAATGATCGGTGTTACAAAACTTACACTGGATTAGACATGATAAATTCGCATAAAACATTACTTAGTTTGCAAAACTGGTTGTTTTAATCAATAAAAAATCTTTTAAATCAATTAAAAGAATTTATACAGCATTTTTCTTTACTGTTTTAATCGATTAAATGTCGAATTAATTGATTAAATGCACTTATGTTTCATACTTTCGAAGTCCTTCACTGTTTTAATCGATTAAACCTTTATTTCAATCGATTAAAATCATTAAACAATAACTTTTTAATCGATTTTGTCCTGTTTTTAATCGATTTTTATTATGGAAAGAAAAATTAAAGGCTTTAGTTAATGGCTGTTCTTGTAACATGCTACTAAAGCGTGATTCCCTTATCTGTACACGTGTTAATTGTATTCATTACAAACATGTTAATGAAGATAAGTTTGAATCAACTTTGATTGATCTTTACATGAGTAAAATATCGTATTCATTTTTTTCTCTATTTTCAAAATCTCAAACTTATTACATACCTTTGCATTGTTTCTCTTCTGATCCCTATTTTTGATGAAGTCAAAAGGGGGAGAATAGTTGCTTTACTGTTGATCAGAAACAATTTAGGATTATTTAGGGGAAGCAACAATTTAGGGGAGAAATAGGAAAATAATTCATTTTTTATTTCTAACTAATCTGTTTTATCAAGTGACTTCTCTTGCAGAGTTATTATTCAAAGTGGTGTTTGTCTTCATCAAATAGGGGAGACTGAAAGTGATGAAGATCTTATTGAAATACTCTGGCAAAGATCTTATTGATTTGATGAAGTCAAAGATAAAGTCAAAGTCAACTTTGTAGCGAGTCAACAGTCACTTAGATAAAAGAATAGAGGGATTAGTGTGTCCGTAGCTATGCTTAGGTATAATCATTTTTATCTTTTCTGCTGTATGAGGTTTCTTCACTTAAAAGATTTTGCAAAATGCCTCTAAAAGCGTTTAAGCGAGTTAAAAACAAAGTATTTTAACAAAAGCTTTCTTAAACAAGTTTTTAAGCTGATATAATTTCGAAATAACCGGTTGTTTTCATTAAAGAAAGTTTTGAAAACCTTCTGTCAGTGTTTTAACTGATAATGCTTCGAAATAACCGATTAAAATCACTTAAAATGTTAAGAGAAGCGTTTTTGTAGTATTTTAATCGATACAACTTGGTTTTAATCGATTAAATCCACTTAGTGTTCAGGATGATCGATCAGAATGCAATTATGACCGATCAGAGCTTTTTCAATCGATTAAAACACGTTTCAATCGATTAAAACAACTTAGAAAATTTCTACACAGCGTTTTAATCGATTAAAACTTATTTTTATCAGTTAAAATCACTTGAAAATTTTACAAGAAAGTTTTGCAGTATTTTAATCGATTGAATCACGAAACAATCGATTAAAACAAATTAGAAGATTTTTTGTAAAGAGTTTTAATTGATATAAACGTTGTCTTATCAGTTAAAACAAATCTGTTAAAGAATCAAGAACGTTTTAATGGATTAAAAGAAGTTTTTAACAGATTGATTAAACTAGCAGTTTTGAAAATCTTCTATAAAAACAGATTGACTTGAACTTTTTAAATATCATCGAATATCAATCTTTTACACATCCTTTAGCAATCAAGCAAGCAAACTTTAATACTCCTTCAAGAAAGATTCGCGCTAGTTTTTGTGAAGTTCTTTGAAATTCTTTCTTGAGGCAAATTGCTTTCTTTTGGAGAAGAAACACTTACTGTAGAATTGCATAAAACTGGTTTGAGCATTCTAGTCTCTTCTTTTCATTCTTTTACTGTATTGTTTGGTGCCTGGAATTGTGGGCACTGGTTTCTCTGCAGCTGGAATTTGGTTGTAGAGGTTGTCAAGAACTGGAATTTGGTTCTTGGTGAAAGGTTAGGTGCAGGAACTGGAATTGT
Organism: Sphenostylis stenocarpa; assembly: GCA_963425845.1. Lineage (NCBI taxonomy): Eukaryota > Viridiplantae > Streptophyta > Magnoliopsida > Fabales > Fabaceae > Sphenostylis > Sphenostylis stenocarpa. The sequence goes on from OY731404.1 coordinate 59,235,099, forward strand.
GGTTCTTGTGGTAGATTAAGTGTAAAGTTGTAATCTGTAAAACATTTGATCTAGTGGAACCCAGCTGGAATTGGTTGGAGACTGGACGTAGCCCTGGTATTGGGTGAACCAGTATAAACACTGGTGATACCTTTCAAAAACTTTCTCCTCTTTTAATTCTGTTACTGCGTTTATTGTTGATAGATAATCTGTTAATTGCGAAAATATTTCAAAGATCAATTCACCCCCCCTCTTGATCTCAGCCTTCTTTTCTAACAGAATCATCACATTGGTCCTTGAGGCGCTCTATCTCATGATCTTTCTTCTTGCATTGCCTCTGTAGACCGTCTATGGTGAGTATAGATTCTTTCTATTTTTCCTCAAGGGCCCTCATTTGGGCTCCCATGATTTCTATCCTCTGGGTCTAGGCATCGACTTGGCTTTGGAGCTCTCCACTGGTTGAAGGCGTAGTAGGTGGGGCGGATGGTCGTGACATCCCACTGTTTCTCCTCCACTTATCATAGTCACTGGAGACAGCTACTCGAGCTTTGCCTAGCTCTCTATCTCCCATGAAGACTGGTTTCTCCCATGCTCTCCGCACAACAAGTGAGTTAGAAACAGTGCATGGGTCTCCAAGAAGCACAGTCCTCCGAGATCTTCCCGTGATAATGCGGTTTGGGTCCTCATGAGTTGTCTCATAGCCACCTTTGGAGAATAGGTTATGCAACCTCTGAGGCCTATTAACGGTACACTCAGATAATCCCCACATCTGATAAGGATTGGGCCAAGTTGGAACCAAGGACATGCCCATGATGGCGACTGGCATCCCATTGTTCCAACTTGACCTTCCACTCCATGGTTAGGTGTTGGTGGAGAGGGATTTTGGAGAAGCTTTTCAAAGGGTCGGGGAACATCCCCATGTGACTGGAGGAGTAGAAATGTGTGATACCCCACACGAATAGCAATGAAGAGCATCATTTGAGTGTTCTCCCTTGCTTTTGGTGACAGAATTCAACCGAAAGCAAGGTGTCGGCAAGAAGTGCAGGCAAGGGACTCTTCGAGTTCATGTCCCAAGCAAAGAAGGTGTCCATGACGGCTTGATCCACTGTGTCGAGGTGAAAGGGAAACAACATAGTCCCAAACACGATCAAAGCCAGGGTTTTGTTAAAAGCATACCAGTTTTCCCTTTCAGCCAAAGAGGACAGATGACACTACAAAAAAAATGTTTATTATCTACGGGTAAAATCCGTAGGTAATGACAAAAATCCGTAGGTAATGTCACTTTACCTACGGATTTCTTTTCGTAGAAAATCCGTATGTAATTTGGTCGTAGGTAATTACCTACGGATTTTTTTCCGTATATAATTACCTACGGAATATAATCCGTAGGTAATGCACTCATCTAAACAAAATATTTTTATTTATTACAACCTCCTCCATTATTTTTTATTATTACCTAGGACCCCCTCCCCTTTATATTATATTTTTATTATTTACTATATTTTCGAACTTTGAATTATTATTAGATTAAGGGAATTGTCATTGGTAGGATTCGAACCCGAGTACCTCAGAGTTGGAGGCTGATACTTCAACCACTAAGCTATTAAGATATTTTGATAATAATTTACAAATAAATTATATTTATATTTATCCATGTAAATATATAAATATAAAATATATAAATATAAATTATATAAATATAAAATATATAAATATAAATATATTTTATATTTATATATTTTATATTTATATATTTATATATTTGTATTTATATAATTTATATTTATATATTTTATATTTATATATTTACATGGATATATTTATATATTTATATATTTATATATTTATATATTTATATATTTATATATTTATATATTTATATATTTATATATTTATATATTTATATATTTATATATTTATATATTTATATATTTATATATTTATATATTTATATATTTATATATTTATATATTTATATATTTATATATTTATATATTTATATATTTATATATTTATATATTTATATATTTATATATTTATATATTTATATATTTATATATTTATATATTTATATATTTATATAGTTATATAGTTATATATTTATATAGTTATATAGTTATATATTTATATTTATGTATTTATATTTATGTATTTATGTATTTATGTATTTATGTATTTATGTATTTATGTATTTATGTATTTATATATTTATATATTTATATATTTATCTATTTATCTATTTATCTATTTATATTTATGTATTTATGTATTTATGTATTTATGTATTTATATATTTATGTATTTATGTATTTATGTATTTATATATTTATGTATTTATGTATTTATACATTTATGTATTTATGTATTTATGTATTTATGTATTTATATATTTATGTATTTATATATTTATGTATTTATATATTTATATATTTATATATTTACACGAATAAATATAAGTATAATTTAGTTGTAAATTATTAGTAGAATATCTTAATAGTTTAGTGGTTGGAGTATCAGTTTTCAACTTTAAGGTACTGGGTTCGATTCTTGCTAGTGATAATTCTTTTAGTTTAATATAATTTACCTACGGATAGTAATTCCGTAGGTAATTACCTATGGAATTACTCACGGATAGAATTCTGTAGGTAATATCCGTAGGTAATGTATACTTTACCTACGGATAGTAATTACGTAGGTAATTACCTACGGAATTATCCACGGATTACATTACCTACGGATAATATCCGTAGGTAATGGATAATTACCTACGAATAGAATTCCATAGGTAATATCCGTAGGTAATGTACAATTTACCTACGGATTTTCATCCGTGGGTAATATCCGTAGGTAATGTAAAATTTACCTACGGATTTGTATCAGTAGATAATATTTTGTAGGTAATAGGTTTTTTTTTGTAGTGTGATCTTCTAACATTAAGACTTTCCAACCCTGGACATTCCCTTTTGCTATCAGGGTAGTCTGCCGAGATGGCAATCGGATGATGGCAGCGACTTGGGTTGCAGGAGTATATGCCTCATGGCGAATATGGACCCCGACTGACTTGGGCCATCTTAACATAATCTCATACTCCTCCAAAGTGGGCACCATATCAAACTGCGGAAATTCGAAGCAGTGTAGACTAGAATTCCAAAAATGGACTAGAATCCTGACAAAAATAGGGTCGACACAAATCTTCAGTAGGTCGAGAATCCGTCCGTAGGATTTTTCAAAGTTGGAGTGCACCTCTAGAGGCATTAACGTGCAAAGACGTTCTAACTTCTCGACATGGTATTTGGGAATATCCACTTTCTTCAACTGTCTACTAGTCCCCTCCGTTTTCTAGAAAACAAAAATGCTTGCAAGTGTTTATTTTTCCTAAACATTATCATGTTTTATTCTTTACATGATGCATGATAGTGTTTGATTTTCTGTATTTTTCAAAAGGAATATAAACTACCTGTAGACCCCAAATCTTGCCCAACCTCAAAATAAAGAGCAGAAGACCTCCAATTCGAAGATGGGAAAGTCCTAAAAGGTCCTTAGAATAGACTATTAGGCCCCATATTAGAGTAGGAAGGTTTTTTGTACAAAAAAAAAAAGGAATTCCACTTGAAGGGTCAAGACCACCGTCTCGCCATCTGCAAGGGTGAGACCGCCGTCTTGTTTGGTGAGACGGCCGTCTCGCCACTTGCCACGGTGAGACCGCCTTCCCGTTTGGCGAGACCGCCTTCTCGCCATTTGTCAAATCGATACTGCCATCCTGATTGGCGAGACGGTCATCTCGCCATTTGCCAAAGGCGAGACCGCCGTCGTGTTTGGTCAGACGGCGGTCTCGACCTGACAGGCGTGAATCCCTATAAAAGGAGGGCACTCTCCCCTTCTTTTCACACAGTTCTTCAACCATTCCTTCTATCATTTCTTCAAAATCTTCTCCTAGAGCCCCTCCGAAGCATTTCCGGAGTTTTCTGAGTGTTCTTAGAGAGCTTTTTATACCGTTGTGAGAGAGAAAGAACGACGTTGTAGAGCGAAGGACTAACAAAAAGCATCCTATTCCAAAAGTATTAATCAAGAAAGCTTGCTCCGAAGGTTTCTTCTCTTTCTCCCTCTCTTTTACTGCCTTTTATTATTTACGATTCTTTTATGCATTAGTTGTTAGGGCCATGTAGTCGTTACTTTTAATTCCATAAATAAAAGGGTAAAAACATTATTTTAAAGTTATTTATGAAATAAACGGTCTATCATAGGGAACCCAAAAGGGGCATCGTAGGGAAGCTAATACCTTCCCTACACGTAACTAACTCCCTTACCCAACTCTGGTTATAATGGCCAAAGTTAGTTTTTGCAAAAAACCAATGCCTTCTTTTTGCCTTTTTCGATGTTTCCGGTAAAAACATCGGTGGCGACTCCATAAAAAACCTTCTTGAAAACCTTGCTTTTAGGTCCAGCCCGGTTATCGGACAACCTAAAAGCTCCCTTTCGAAAACCTCACTCTTAGGTCCAGCCCGATTATTGGGCAACCTAAAGGCGTTGTAATATCACCCATTTAAAACGCAAAAATGAAAGTCGAAACCGTCGCGTCGCTCCGACCGCCTCTTTTTGACGGCAGCGACAGATGGCGACTCCACAGGGGAAGCCTAGAGAGTTGATCCCATTTAGTGATGGGCCGATTTAATAAATAAACTTAGAAATTTAGCTTTTACCCTACCTTGTCTTATAACATGTTTATTTGTTTAACTTTAATAACTGTTGTTTGTTTATTTTACGCAATTGTTTGAAATACAAACTGTACACAAACCCTTGCACAAAAAAGTTCCCTCTATACCCAGGGGCAAGTGAGAAATCCATAGGGAGTGGGTGGCAGGTACGGTTTGCCGTAGTGAGGGCCATGAGCCCACCGGTATGATCGGAAACCACCACTCAAGGTGATAACCTTCCTGTTTTGGCACAAAGACTAACTATGGTCTTAGTGTTAAGCATGGTCGGAAGGCTGGAGAATGGGGACCCTATAATGGGGGCACCTTGGGGGCCTAAGCCTTGGTGAGAACAGTTAGAACCTACCCTTGCCAATGCACTTTTCTGCAGGAAAACCCTACCTTGTAATTGAAACATCATCTTACCTGATCGCGGATGAGTGAATTGTATGTGCATTTGTTTGTTGCATTAGATTGCATAGTATAACCAAACAATAGATAAAAAGAGAAAAGCCAGAAAATTATTTTCGCAATAAACACCCTTATCTCGGACAGTCTGCCTTTTAGCTAGCCTAGTTTCAGGTTCTTTGTCAGCTAAGTAGCCACGCAGTCCGACAGAAGAGATAAGGGATACTAAAATTATTCTTTCGCAATAAACCATTTTATCTCGGACAGTCTGCCTTTTAGCTAGCCTGGTTTCAGTTTCTTTGTAAGCTAAGTAGCCACACAATCCGATAGAAGAGATAAAAGGCTATAAAATAAAACCATAAAAAATCAAATAAAAATGGGACATTGTTCATAAACATAAAATTCATAAAACATCCATATAGGTAGATTATTTTTGAAAAAAAATACACAAATACTATCATACATCATGTAGAAATAAAACATGATAACATTTAGGAAAAAACAAACACTCGCATGCATACCTACAATAAGCATCATGTTCATAAGCATGCATTTTGGTTTTTAGAAAATGGAGAGGACTAGTAGACAATTGAAGAAAGTGAACATTCCCCGATACCATGCTGAGAAATTAGAATGGCTTTGCGCATTGATGCCACCAGAGGTCCGCTCCGATTTCGAAAAATCCTACAGACGGATTCTCGACCTGCTGAGGATTTGTGTCGATCCTACTTTTATCAGGATTCTAGTTCATTTTTGGAACTCTAGTCTGCTCTGCTTTGAATTCCCGCAGTTCGATATGGTGCCTACTTTGGAGGAGTATGAGATTATGTTAAAATGACCCAAATCAGTCGGGGTCCATATCTACCATGGGGCATATACTCTCGCAGCACAAGTTGCTGCCATTATCTGACTGCCATCTCGGCAGACTACCCTGATAGCAAAAGGGAATATCTAGGGTTGGAAAGTCTCAATGTTAGAAGACCATTTGTCCTTTTTGGCTGAAAGGGCAGAATAGATTACTTTTTAACAAGACCCTGGCTTTAATCGTATTTGGAACAATTTTGTTTCCCTTCCATATCGAAACAGTAGACCAAGCCGTCATGGACGCCTTCTTCACTTGGGATGTGAACTCGAAGAGTCCCTTGCCTGCACTTCTTGCCAACACCTTGCTTTCGATGGAATTCTGTCACCAAAAGCAAGGAAAAACACTTAGATGTTGCTCTTCACTGCTATTTGTGTGGGGCATCACACATTTCTACGCCTCCAGTCACATGGGGATGTTCCCCGACCCTTTGAGAAGCTTCTCCAAAATCCCCCTCCACCGATGCACGACCATGGAGTGGAAGGTTGAGTTAGAACAATGAGACGTTAGCCGTTTATCTTGGGTATGCCCTTGGTTTCAACCCGGTCCAGTCCTCATCAGATGTGGGGATTATCCAAGCATACCGTTAATAGGACTTAGGGGTTGCATAGCCTATTCTCCAAGGGTGGCTATGAGACAACTCATGAGGACCCAAACTGCAATATCCCGGGAAGAGCTCGGAGGACTATGTTTCTTCGGAGACCCATGCACTGTTGCTAATTCACTTGATGTACGAAGAGCATGGGAGAAACCAATCTTCATGGAAGATAGAGAGCTAGGAAAATCTCGAGTAGCTGCCTCTAGTGACTACGAGGAGTGGAGAAGAAATAGAGGGATGTCACAACCATCCGCCTCACCTGTTGCGCTCTCGAACAGTGAAGAGCTACAAACCCAAGTCAATGCCTTGACCTGGAGGATAGAAATCATGGGAGCCCAGATGAGGGCCCTTGATGAAAGAGAGAAAGAATCTATCCTCACCATAGACGGTCTATAGAGGCAATGCAAGAAGAAGGATCATGAGATAGAGCGCCTCAAGGATCAGTGTGCTGATTCTAATGAGAAAATTATCTGAGCATCCAGAACTGCCAGAATCAGCTCGGATAACCAACTCCAAGAGATAACCACCAAATTAGCACGTCTTGAGGCCGAATGTGCAAAACAGACTTAGACGATCAAGGAGTTGCTACAAGACCTCACAAGGACTCAGTCTGAAATACACCAAGAGTGGAAGGCTAACCAGAGGCTCAACAGGAGTCTCACTGAGCTATGTTGTAAAGAAAGAGATGGGTTAGCTCAGTATGGTCAAGTACTACAAGAAAAAGACCGAGCCCTTGCAAAACTCGACGAGCTACAAGCCTTGGTCGTCCATCAAGAGGCGAAGATCAAAGAGGCTCAAAAGTATAGCGAAGATATGAGCCAGGCGGTCCAAAAGCAAACCGAAGCACTCGCTCGTCACATCCGGGAAGCCGAAAGAGAGTTACATAGAGATGAAGACCCGCTTGTGGGTTTCTTTAGGCTTTTCTGTTTCTGTCAAAAGTTGCTTCATAGCGTGTGTAGACCCCAAATCTTGCTCGACTCTCTAATAAAGCCAAAGATCGCCCGTTTCGAAGATGGTCAAGACTTTATTAAGTCCCTAGTAGCTTTGTCTAGGTTCCATTTAAGATAAGGAAGGTTTTTAGAGGCATTAAAAATCGGGAAATTCGTCAGAGACAGCAGATGGCCATCCAAGACAAGCAGATGGTCGTCCATGGCAACTTTAAGGCCATGGACGGCCGTCCACACTACATGGACGGCCGTCCATGGCCACTTTTTGCCATGGATGACCGTCCACTAAGTCCAAACGGCCGTCCAATTTTTCCTGGCCCAGTTCCCTATAAATAGGAGCTCCTATTCTCCAAATTTTCACACCTTTTCACTCTTACCACTCTCTAGGAAGCCTTTTGGCACCTTAGAGTGACTCTGAGCATTATTCCAAAGTTTGAATGAGCTTTCCGATTTCTGTTAAGGTTGAAATCGGTTAAGGAAGTCTCCTATTGAGACGTCCGACCCTCGGTAGAGTGAATTTTCTTTATTTTGCGGGAGGAGCATGCTTGTAGAGTGCGGGGACTGCCAAAAAGCGTCCTCAAGTTTCGAAGAGTTAATATAAAGCTTGCTTCAGAGGTTCCTTCTCTATTCTCTCTCTTTCTTTTTACTGCTTTCTTTATCGCTTTCTTTGTGTGCATTAGATAATAGGGCCATGTAGACATTTAAATTCTGCAAGTAGATAGAATAATAGGGTAAAAGCATGATTTCTTTAAGTGTTTATTTTCTAAGTTAGTCCATCATAGGGAACCCAAAAGGGGCGTTGTGGGGTGCTAACACCTTCCCCACACGTAACTAACTCCCTTACCCGACTCTGGTTGTAATGGCCAAAGTTGGTTTTTCTAAAACCACTTCCTTCTTCTTTTTCTTTACCTTTTTTAGTGTTTAAGGTTAAAACACTGATGGCGACTCCTCGAACCTTTTCGAAAACCTCGCCTTTAGATCCAGTCCGGTTATCGGACAACCTAGAGGCGTTGAACCACTTCTTTCAAAAAACGCGAGTCAAATCAAAACCATTGCGTCGCTCCGACCACCTCTTCTGACGGCGGCGACAGATGGCGACTCCACTAGGGAAGCTAGAGAGTTGATCCCATCTAGTGATGGACTAGCTTAAGAAATAAAAACTAGAAATTACGCTTTTACCCTTTCTTGCTTTATAACATGCTTTACTGTCTGGCTTTAATAATTGTTGTATGCTAATTTTCTGCAATTGTCTGAAATAAATTGTACACAAACCCTTGCACATAATAGTCCCTCTATACTCGAGGGCAAGAGAGAATACACATAGGGAGTGGGTGGCAGGTATGGTCGACCATGGTAATGGCCTTAGTGCTAGCAGGTCATTGTCGGAAACCACCACTCAAGGTGATAACCTTCTTCTTTTGGTCTAAGAACATCGACATGGACATCCGTGCATGGTTCGAAGACTGGGAGATTGAAGGGTCCCTATAATGGGGGCACCTTGGGGGCCTGGCCTTGGTGAGAACAGTTAAAACCTACCTTTGCCAATGCACTTTTCTGCAGGAAACCCCTACCTCGTAATTAAACGTCACTCTGTTCGCGAATGAGTGATTTATTTGTTGCATTTGTTTGTTGCATAGCATAACCATACAACAGCAAAAAAATATATAAAACAAAATCTCAAAAATCTTTTCACAATAAACACCCTTATCTCGGACAATCTGCCTTTTAGCTAGCCTGGTTTCAGGTTCTTTGTAAGCTAACTAGTCACGCAGTCCGACAGAAGAGATAAGGGACGTTAAAGCCATTCTTTCTCAATAACCATTTTTATCTCAGACAGTCTGCCTTTTAGCTAGCCTAGTTCCAGGGTCTTTGTAAGCTAAGTAGCCACGCAGTCCGACAGAAGAGATAAAAGATTTTAAAATAAACAAATCAAATAACTACCATAATGAAAGGAAATGGGGCCTTTTTGATGGTGTTAAGCATCGAATCCATCATCCATATAGGTAGTTTCATTATTCTTCGGAAAATATAAAAAAAAAAACATCATGCACCATGTAGAAAATAAAACATGATAATGTTTAAAAAAAAACAAACAATTTCATGCATACGAAAACATCATACTCATAGCATGCATTTTCTTTCATTTCTAGAAAAATGGAGGGATCAAGCAGTAGACAGTTGGGAAAAGTGATTATTCCCCATTACCGTGTTGAGAGGTTGGAGCAGTTATGCACGCTAACGCCGCCGGAAGTTCGATCCGACTTTGAGAGATCTTACGAACGGATCTTGGACCTATTGAAAATATGTGTTGACCATGTGTTCGTCAGAGTCTTGATCCACTTTTGGAGCTCTAGACTGCATTGCTTCGAGTTCCCTCAGTTTGATTTGGTTCCGACCTTGGAAGAGTACGAGCCTATGATCAGATCGCCCAAGTCAGTCGGGGTCTACATTAGCCAGGGGGACTTATATCTTGGTAAACAAGGTCGCTCACCTTATCCGTTTACCACTTCCACAGTCTGCCCTGAAGGGAAAAGGGGGCATTCAGGGATGGAAGATCTCACTTTTAGAAGACCACTTATCCTCTCTGCTGAAAAAGGAGATTGGCCCACATTCAACAAGACTCTAGCACTAATTATGTTTGGGACCTTTTTATTCCCTTTCCATAACGATGTTGTGGATCACGCTGCAATGGATGCTTTCTTTGCCTGGGACGTACATTTGAAAAGTCTCGTGCCTGCGCTTCTTGCCGACACCTTGCTGTCAGTAGAATTCTGTCATGATAAGCAAGAAAAAACACTTCGTTGATGTTCTACATTACTGTTTGTTTGGGGCATCACTCACTTCTATGCCTCAAGTCACATGGGAGCATTCCTCGATCCTTTGAGGAGCTTCTCAAAGATCCCCCACCGCCATCGTAGCGCCATGGAGTGGAAGACTTAGTTGGAGCACTGGAACATAGATCACATATCTTGGGCATGTCCTTGGTTCTGACCCAGTCCCGTTCTTATCCGATGTGGAGATCACCCCAATGTACCATTGTTGGGCCTTAGGGGCTTCATAGCTTATTCCCCAAAGATAGCTATGAGGCAGCTTATGAGGACCCAGACTATGCCAACACAGGAAGAAATCGGGGGACTGTGTTTCTTGTACAGTTCCAGTAGCTTCAAGAATGCTCTCGCGATCTGAAGAGCATGGGAGAAACCAGTCTACTTTGGGGATGAAGAGCTTGGCAGGGCTCGAGTAGCTATTTCTAGTGACTTTGAGGAATGGAGGAAGAATAGAGGGGTGTCACATCCACCCGCTCCATCCCCCTCGCCATCAGTAAATACAAAACTACGAACCAGAGTCAATGCCTTGACCCAAAGGATAGAAATTATGGGAGCCCAATTGAGGGGCCTTGAGGAGAAAGAACAAGAGTCTATCCTTACCATTGATGGTCTGCAAAGGCAGTGCAAGAAGAAAGACCAAGAGATAGGGTGTCTCAAGGACTAGTGTGCTGACTCCAATGAAGAGGTTATCCGAGTGTCTAAAGTTGCTAGAGCAAACTCGGATAATCAACTCCAGGAAATGACGGCCAAATTAGCACACCTTGAGGCCAAATTTGCAAAGCAGGAACAAGCGACCAAGATGATGCAACAAGACCTGGAAAGGACTCGGTCTGAAGCACAACGAAGGAGGGAGGCCGCCCAAAGACTTAACAGGGACTTGGCTGAGCTACGATGCAAAGAGAGAGATGGATTAGCTCTGTACGGCCAATTTCTGCAAGAAAGAGACTGAGCCCTTGAGAAACTTGATGACATACAAGCCTTGGTCGTCCATCAGGAGGCAAAGATAAAAGAGGCTCAAAAATACAGTGAAGATATGAGCCAGGAAGTCCATCGACAGTCTGAAGCACTTACTCGTCATGTACGGGAAGCCGAAAGGGAATTATGTAGGAACCAGAACCCGCCTGTGGGTTTCTTTAGGCTTTTTTGTTTCTGCCAAAATGTGCTTCGTAGCATGGTCTAGGGGAATGTACACTTTTTCTGGATAAATAAAATCACCTTTTGTTTATCTATACAACTGTTTATTGCATTCATCTTGCATTCATTCACATATCTCTCCTTGCTTTAAAATTAATAAGATAATAAAAAGGAAAGGTTAACTGATGTACTTTCATAAATCAGAAGAATGGAAAGGAAACCACTCATCATCAGTCTTTCCTCAACGGTTGAGCCACCTACAACGGACAATAAACCTCAACCGCTGGTTATCGCGATCGATAAAGAAGAAGGGGCTAGGACACCACTGCGATTATTTATGCCTCGTCCTTTCCCCTACGAATCAAACAAAGTTGTACCATGGAAATACGCAGTAATTGAAGATGTTTCCAATATAGATGGTATTGGGGGTATGACCAGAAGTAGGCAAATCTACTCTCCCAAGGAGTCATGAGAAGACGCCCCCAAAAACAAAGGAAAGAATAAAGAAACCAAAGAAGAAAACAAAGAAGAATCCAAGGAGGAAGCAGATGAATTACTCCAGTTTTTAAAGCAAAGTGAGTACTCCATCATAGACTAACACAACCGCACGCCCGCGAAGATAACTTTGTTATCTTTAATAATGAGTTCGGAACCACACCAAAATGCGTTGCTGAGGGTATTGAACGAAGCCTACGTGTCGCACACCATATCCCAAGACAAGTTTGAAGGAATCATTGGGAATATCACAGCCAGTGATCATCTTACCTTCACCGATGAAGAACTCCCCCCTGGAGGGTCAAGCCATAACAAGCCTTTACACATATCCGTCAAGTGTAGAGAATATCTCATCGCCAAAGTCCTTGTGGATAATGGGTCATCCCTGAACGTCATGCCTAGGTGCACGCTTGACAAATTGGCAATACAAGGAGCCCATATGCGCCCAAGCAACACCGTCGTTCGAGCCTTCAATGGATCAAGACGTGAAGTAGTGGGGGAAATCAACCTACCAATCCAAGTAGGTCCCACTATCTTCAATGTGGACTTCCATGTGATGGACATCACTCCTGCTTACAGTTGCCTCCTCGGCAGACCTTGGATTCACAACGCCAAAGCAATCCCTTCAACGCTCCACCAAAGAATCAAATTTGTGGTAGGTGAAAAACTAGTCACAATTCAAGCCGAAGATGACATCTTGATTAGCAAGCCGTCTACTCTACCCTATGTGGATGCAGTTGAAGAGGCCCTCGAAACATCCTTTCAAGCGCTGGAGATCGCCAATGTTGAAAGACTTCCCAACAACATGAGGGTGGCACATATGATGACAAAGTACGGGTACCGCCCAGGCCAAGGACTCGGTAGGAATTCCCAAGGAATAAGGGAGCCACCAGATTTCAAGGACAATCCTTCGAAGCACGGCCTAGGGTACGACCCTACTACAAGAAGAAAGGGAAAGTCTCCCCTCCGCCCATTGAATCAGATCTTCCGAAGCGGAGGGATACAGGCGTCAAGAGCGACTTTAGTCATTAGGTGTTCTTCTTCCATTTTTTAAAGGAATGTAAACCCAATGACTATTAGAGATTACTCCCCGGGGCAAGCCAGACCCCCAGGCATTTTCAGGGCACATATTACCCTTTTAATCATACAAGAATACATTTCTTACTATCTGCTTCTTTTCTTACTATTCATCTTTATGCCTCATTAATAACCATGTTTAAGAAAACATTTCTAAAAGGCGTCTAAAATTTAAGAACGCACCATCAGCAAAGGAACAAAATAAACCATCACTGATTGATTAGGAACACAAGTAAGGTTTTACCCCGTCATAGTGAAACCGTGTTTTGCCAATATTGCAAAAATAATAAAAGAGCTCGTAAAAGCCAAAGGCCAAAAAGAAAGGGCATCTTACCCCGTAGGAAACCCACAAAAGGGGGCTACGCAAAATTTAGGGTCAACCCGCTAGAAAACCCGAACAATAACAAAGGGTAACCTGGTGATGAGCCATTATTTTCCCGCATTTTCTTATCTTTATGTACTTATCTTAATTGGTGCATTGTGTTTAATTGTCTATTATTAGTGCATTTTCATTGATTGGGCTTCATTGGGCCATTATTCCAAATTTTGCTTAATTTAGCATTAATTGGTCTAATTTTCGTTTCTAATAATTTTTAGGTATTTTTGGTGAAACAATTTTGAAGTATGGACATTAATATTGAGATGAAGAGAGTTTCCACATCATTGCCATGTCACCTTCCACATCACTGCCATTTCATTGCCACGTCACTTGCCATGTCAGCTGCTATTTCCACATCATATTAATGATTGCCATGTCAGCTAGGGTTTGTTTGATGTCTAATCCTGTGTGGGCCAGCTTGGGCCCATTCCTAGGGGACTCTAGGGTTAGGGTAGGGTGGTATTTTAGAGGAGCAATAGGAGGAGGAGACAAGCAGCCACTGTAGTTTTGTTTCACGTTTGTTTTCATGCTGGTTTTCTCTGCATTTTAATTTGGACTTCTCAAGGCTCATTAAAAATTTGGTTCAATTTCGTTTTCTGCTGCCATGAAACCACCACACAGCCGCCTTTCATCTTCAGCAATTTATATTCAAGTTTGTTTACTCTTCTGTCATTATTTTTAAATTCTTGTTTCGATTTTAATTATGTTTCTTCTATTGCGTTTTTAACTTTCCATGGATAGCTAAATCTTTGTATTGATTTTCTGAGAAGAATGCAAGTAGATCTTTTAGGTTTTGTTATTCAATTTCATTTTGTTTGTTCTCTTAACTCTTCATCTTCTAATCTCAGTGTTAAATTATAATCTATTTATGCTTAATAAATCAAAACTAATATCACAGTTTGCTTAATTCTGTGTTAGAGATGAGATTATGTGATGTATGCAATGCTTAATTGTATAAGGATAATTTGGGGTTAATCTTCGCTTAGTTGGTTAATTTCATGTTGGAATAAGGGTTAAGGAAAATTTGGGATTAATCTTCGCTTAGTTGGTTAATTTCGAATTGGAACAAGGGTTAAAGCTAATTTGAGATTAATTTTCGCTTAGTTGATTTATTTCGAATTAGAATATAATTTGGGATTTATCTTCGCTTAGTTGGTTAATTTCGTAATCTAGGATAAGTGACACTGCATTAGAATCAGGAAATCAATTGCATTTTAATCTTTTTTTAATCCGCATTTTTATAATCTGCTTTTGTTTTGTTTCATCTAATATTTTAATTTTGAAAAACTCCCTTTCATTTTTTTTTGTTACTGTTCTAAATTTAAAAATTGATAAGTTTTGATAGAAATTTGTGGTCTTTGGGAGACGACCCAGGAAAGCTTCCTAGTACTACATTTATCTCGTTTTAATTATTTGACCGAAGTACGACATCGACCAAATTTGGCGCCGCTGTCGGGACCAAGATTTTTGTCTAGGTTTTCAATTTTTATTTTTTGTTTATGTTTTCATTTTTTTTTGTTTTTATTTTATTTAATTTGAATATTTTATTTGATTTTCAGTTATTTAAATATTTTATTTGATTTTAAGTTATTTAATATTTGATTTTCGGTTATTTGAATATTTTATTTGATTTGTTGTTATTTGGATATTTTATTTGATTTTTAGTTATTTGAATATTTTATTTGATTGCTAGTTTTTAATATTTTATTTGATTGTTAATTTTTAATATTTTATTTGATTTTCAGTTATTTGAATATTTTATTTGATTTGTTGTTATTTGGATATTTTATTTGATTTTTAGTTATTTAAATATTTTATTTGATTTTCAGTTATTTTAATATTTTATTTGATTTTCAGTTATTTGAATATTTTATTTGATTGCTAGTTTTTAATATTTTATTTTATTTTCAGTTATTTAAATATTTTATTTGATTTTTAGTTATTTAAATATTTTATTTGATTTTCGGTTATTTGAATATTTTATTTTATTTGTTGTTATTTGGATATTTTATTTGATTTTCAGTTATTTGAATATTTTATTTGATTTTCTATTTAATTTAACATTCTTACTTCTCTTAATACTATTTTGATAGTCTACTGTTGTTCTAAAACTCTTTTGGGTTAAAAAAATAAAAATAAATAAAATAAAAAATAAATATAAATAATAATTCAAAAAAAAAAACAATTTCATCTCTAATTTGTTTTTCTAGCTTTATTTAAAAAAAATTATAATTTCTATTCTCATAGGAAACTCTGCATAGAGCTTGGTAGTGTGAGAGTGCATGTCTAGGAGGGTTCTGGCTAGGAAAAACTTGGTACTTAAGTGTGTCCATTAGTGACCCACCTCTCTTTCCTGGGAACCTACCTGGTGTACTTATTCACGGTCTACCGTTGTCATTCTAGTAAATAATTGGTTTCTTTTTAGAATTTTTTTTAACTCTTGGGAAATACATGAATTGTTGAATATAGTGCATGACTAGTAGCAATCCTGACTGTCACCGCCATCAAAACGAGGCGGTCGGAGCGACGCGATGGTTCCGACTTTCCGACTTTCGCGTTTTTATTAGTGGTTACAACGCCTTTAGGTTGTCTGATAACCGGGCTGAACCTAGGGGCGAGGTTTTCGAAAGGGTGTTCTTGGATTGTCCGATAACTGGGCTAACCCAAGAGCTAGTTTTGAAGGGTTCTCTGGAGTCGCCACCGATGTTTTTACCGGAAACATCGGAAAAGGAGTTAAAAAGGCGTTGGTTTTCGAAAAACCAACTTTGGTCGTTAGAACCAGAGTTGGGTAAGGGAGTTAGTTACGTGTAAGGGAAGTGTTAGTTCCCTTACGACGCCCCTTTCGGGTTCCCTATGATAGGCCAGCTATTTTAAAATAATTAAACCTGATGAAAATATGCTTTTACCCTTTTATTTTGCGGAATTTAAATTTATGACTACATGGCCCTAATGTCTATTGCGTAATAAAAGATAGAGAGAGAGAGAGTAGAAACCTCCGAATCAAGCTTTTCTATTAACTTTTGCAAATTATGGTGCTTTTTGGCAACCCTTCACTCTTGCACAGTGCCGGAACCTCTCAAAAACGCTGTAAAAACCTCTAAAGACACTCAGAAGCTCCGGAAATGCGTCGGAGGGATTCTAGAGAGAGAATCTAGTGATGTGACTAGAGAGAGAATGAGAGAGGTGTGTGGAATGAGAGGAATGGAGCCCCTATATATAGGAATTCGCGCCTGTCAGGTCGAGACGGGTCGTCTCGTCTGACAAGGTCGAGACAGCCGTCTCGCCACCGAGACGACCGTCTCGACCTTCAAAGGCGAAAATCCTTATTTTTGTGCCAAAAATCCCTCCTATCCTAGTATGGGGCCTAATAGTCTCTCCTAGTGGCTTCTTAGGCTTCATCCATCTTCGAAAAGGAGGTCTTCTAGTCTTTATTTTGAGACCGGGCAAGATTAGGGGTCTACAGCTGCCCCCCCTTTACCTGACCAGTCGGCTATTGGCCTGTTGTGCCAAGAAGAACGACTGGAAGGTAAAGGAGTTGACCCTCTTGCCCGGTCACCCTTCGGATGTTCCGTCGTGTGGCGGTTGATCTTCTGGGAAAAGTTATGGTGTGGACCTCCAGGATACTCCTTCTGACGGTAGCCGATCCTTCGGTTGATGGGTATAAACCCCTCATCAGGCTGGTAGTTGCAGTCTGCTGTGTGTTGGACTGGATGGGTATGAACCCCCCATCAGGCTGGTAGTTGCAGTCCGCTGTGTGTTGGACTGGATGGGTATGAATCCCCCATCAGGCTGGTAGTTGCGACTTACTGATCTGGTTGGGGCATGGATCAGGCGCATTTGCGTGCGCGGGTTGATAGGTATGAACCCCCTATCAGGCTGGTATGGTCCACTACGTAGGACCGGTGGTGGTGGCGGCTTACTGCTTGGGTGGCTCATGCGCCGGGTGTTGAGAAGTGCTTTCTTGTCTTTGTTTGTTTTTTATGGGAATGGTCATCCGGTCTGCGCCGGGGATTTTGTTGGTGTTCATCCAGCTTGTTGGTTGTTGGGTATTCTTTGACTTTGATTCTTTGGTAGTGGTCATCCGACTTTGTCGGGGATTTTTTTTATGAGTGCCTCTTATGTAGGTAGGAATCCTCTGGGGATTTGTTGATCTTGGTGACGCCTCTTGAGTAGGCGGATATCCATTGAGTTTCTAGTAATGTCTCTGAGTAGGCAGATGCTTCATAGGAAGTGAAGACTTTTGGCTGCATTTGTTTTGCCTTTGACTAGGCTGATATGTGGATGATCTTTCTCTTTTTGGTGATTCACCGGGGAATTGATTGCCTTCCCGGGGATCTAATTTTGATTTCCCCCATGAGGGAATGGAGTTTTGACTCCTTGTTGGATGTTGTTGGTATGAGATGGCTTTGTCGATACTCTTGTTTCGTTGGGATTTCCGATTCCTTCTTTTTCGTTGATTTTCCCTTTTCTACGGTGACCCACTTAGGGATTTTATTGATTGCCTAAAAGTTAGGATTGATTTCGCCTTTTTTTCGCGATTTATCTCTTTTTTATCGCGATTTTGAAATCTGGCTTTTTAATGGGGATAATGCGTAAGCCTTTTTTCTTTTTAGTCTCTTTTTATTACGCTGGTTTTTTCCCTTCTTTTTGGGGGGGGGTCCACTAGGGATGACGTTTTATTTCTTTAGTGATCCACCAGGGAATTAGTTGACTTCCTGGGGATCTGATTTTTCTTTTCTAGGAATGGAGTCTTGACTCCTTGATTGATGTTGATGCGAGCTATACTTGTGAAGCTCTTATTCCACTGGGGGATGAGAATTTCTGATTCCTTTTTGTAGAATTTTTTGGAGATCCACTTGAGGATTTTTATTCGGCCCTCTCTGTCATGGCCTTTTTGGACATCCGTTGGGGATGCAAGGGTTTTCTTTTCTCTTCTTTTCTCTTCTTTCTTTTTGTTGAGCCCTTGATGGTTTGGACTCTTTTGACTGTTGATGATGATGATGGGCTCTTGAAGCCTTTATTCTCCATTGGGGAGTGTGGAGGAGACTTTGGGTGAGTGTGCTCGATGACTCATGTGGTGGTAATGTTGAGCCGTGAGGAGTGTTTTTGTTTTGCCTTCGGAGTAGGAAGGGATCCTCTTGGGATGACTAGGCCTTTCCGTCGGCTTTTCTTTTATGATGTCTTGATGATTGTGCCCTCTTTTATTGGGTGATGATTGAAGCTTTGGCTTCTAGAAGCTTCTTATGACAATTCGCTCTTCTTTCTTGAGGGAGAGCAATGTTTGGAGACTTATTACTTTCTTGTGCCTTCTTTTCTGGGTAGAAGAATGGTAGCTGGAGCTTTTAATTTTCAGAAGCTCTTATTCCGCTGAGTCGCTTGATTGACAACTTACTCCGTTTTCTTGAGGGCATAATTTGGAGACTCAGTCTCAGTGATCCTGTTTTCAATCACAAACATGGAGCTAGTCTCCTTATATGCATGAATGTGTAACAGCCCCATACTGCCCAAATGAGGAAATATTGATTCAAGGAGCACAAAATGTGGCTAAGGAATCAAAAGATGAGCAAATGATGGAAGGGCAGAAAAAGACAAAGTTAGTTATGCAAGAAGGACATGTGGAAGAATCTCCTTGGATCATGCACCCACGCCAAGGAGATAGAAAGAAGCGTGACAACGTTCGTTTGCAAGGCTACGTGCATGGATGAGCTCACCATAAGTATGACCTCTTGGGAGGAATAAAAAGTGTGTGAATTGTAGTACTGAGTCCCTTCTCTCTCATCTCCCTTCTTTCTAATTTCTCATCTCTTTCGTCTGTACCTCTCTTATCCTTTTTCTTCCAATTCAGTGTAACAGAATATTGGCATTAATATCGCAAGCACTATCCTGAGTGCCTCTTCATTACTGTTTCATTACTTTTTACCGTACTATTTTGTTTTCCTGCTACAGAATGCTTTTCGTTTTTTGTTATTTGTCTGAAGTAATTTTTATTTCTTTCATTTTTGACATTGACAGAGTCGTTTTGTGCGACTACTTGTGTGGATGCCCTAAATGCAATCTATTCTTATTGATTAATGCATCTGGAAAAGTGGTTGGCATTCTCCTGCTGGACTTTTTATGATTATGATGAAGGGCCCTTCTCTTTTATTCATTTTTTGGTTTAGCCCTATCTTTTGCCTAGACCGCCCTTTTGGGGTTTTCGGTCTAGCGGGCTGCCTTAATTTTTGCCTAGGATATCTTAGTGGGCTTTTTTCCTCTTTTATGAATGCCCTAACTTTTGCCTAGACCGCCCTTTGCGGGTTTTCGATCTAGCGGGCTACCCTAACTTTTGCCTAAGAATCTCCTAGCGAGACATTATTTTTTTTAATATTTAATTATTTTTTTTTTCCCATTTCTCTTTTCTTTTTGAGAGAAAGGACCCTATGTATGTATGCAATGTTTGTGATATGCATCCTATAATACTATTTCAATTAATTTTTCAAAAGGATTAACCAATGTGCTTTTACTTCTGATGAGCTTCTGACGTTATGTGCTTTGTCGACATGATAGGCTGTACTAATTTTGCCGTCTCGATTTTTTTCATGACCGAAGAATGATTGTGTTAATTGTAGAGTGACTTGCCATGTCAGTGCGCCCCTCCCTTTCCTTGGGGATGTCAATCCTTCTATTGATTACTATCTCCACATTTCCCTACTACTTACTAGAATGCCGTAGTGGTAAGGGTCAAGAGAAGAGAAAGAAGAGGATATTTAATTCAAAGGCTTGTGTTTTAGAATTGTTTTATTTTGACAAAAAATGGTTTTTGTAAGCACGACTAGCCAAGGTTGGTTAAAGTGTTTAGGCTAGTTTAAACAACATTTTGTTTATGGAGTGGCGTCTTATTCTATGGCGCTTGCTATGATTGATTGACTTCCCTAGTCTGCCCTTTGGGTTTTCAGCTTAGGATGTTGTGTTTTCTTTTGTCCTAACTTTTGTCTAGGTTTCTTTTTTTTGTTTTTTTGGGAAACCTAGCGGACTTTTTTTTTTTTGTAACCCTAATTTTTGCCTAGGCTACCCTTTATGTTGTTCGGGTTTCCTAGCGGGTTTATCCTAACTTTTGCGTAGCCCCCTTTGGTGGGTTTCCTACCAGGTATCTTGCCCTTTCTTTTTGGCTTTCGGCTTCTATGAGCTTCTATGGGCTTCTTTTGATTTTTGTTTTCTGTTTTCTCTTTACACAACATTGGCAAAACACGACTTTATTATGATGAGGTTGAACCTTATTTTGTGTTTCTAGTCAATCAATAGTGATGGATTTGACTTTTATTTTGGTCAATGGCGTAGTTTGATTACTTTGACGCATTTTGAAAACGTTTGCTTAAACATGGTTATTAATGAGGTTTCGACATGAATAGCAAGAAGAGAAGCAGATAGTAAGAATGACATTCTTTGTAATTAATAGGGAAATGTGTGCCCTACAATGCTCGGGGGTCGGGCTAGCCACGAGGAGTAATCTCTAAGAGTCATTGGATTTACAAACCCTAAGAATCAGAAGGACAACACCTAATGACTAAAGTCGCTTTTGACGCTTGAACCCCTCTATTTGGGAAAATCTTATTCAAGGTGTGGAGGGGAGACTTCCCTTTTCTCTATGCAGCTTGATCCTGAAGCACTTGGTGGATTTGATGAAGACTTAGATATAATTTGATGAAGACATAAATTTAGTTTAGGTTGTGGGTGTGTAGATGATTAGGTTTTTAGCTTGAGCACTTAATCCCTTGATAGGCCATTATATGTTGTGATGAAGCGCCTTAATCTTCTGCATAGCATTGAAAATCATTTTCCGCATTAAAAGAACAAACTAAGTTTTTCAATCTGTTGAAAAAGATTTTCAATCGGTTAAAATCACTTAATAGAATACGTGGTTCTATATAATCGTATTTTCAATTGATTGATTCGCAGAATCAACAAGTTAAAATAACTTAGTAAATTTCTCAATATGAAGGTTTCGGAAAAACAATCAATTGAAATACTTTTTAATCTGTTGAAAAAGAAAGATATTTTTCAATCTAAGAGTTTTCGGAAAAACAATCAGTTGAAACGTTTTTCAATCTGTTAAAATAAAGATATTTTTTAAGTCTAAGAGTTTTTAGAAAATCAATCTGTTGAAATATTTTTCAATCTGTTAAAACAGAGAGACTATTTTTTAACTAAGTATTTGCAGGAATTTAATCTGTTGAAATGATTTTCAATCGATTGAAACAGAGTGCTGTCATTTTTCATTAAGTTGTTTTAATCCATTAAAACTCGAATCAATCGATTAAATGGAACTTTAAATGAAATCAATCGATTGAATCGATGTCTTAATCGATTAAATGGAACTTTAAATGAAATCAATCGATTGAATCGATATTTTAATCGATTGAAATAATATTCTGATCGATCATAGTTTCATTTTAATCGATCATAACTCGGTCTGATCGATCATACTTCAGTTCTAATCGATCATAACTCGGTCTGATCGATCATACTTCAGTTCTAATCGATCATAACTCGGTCTGATCGATCATACTTCAGTTCTAATCGATCGAGTCTCTTCTAAACTGTTTTACTTTAAACTAATCGATCTTTTGACTCTCCGAAACAGTTTTTGACAGTTGAATCGATCTGATTCTATGATTTACTCTATATATACAGATTTGATCTAACTTTTGATATATACAATACAATACAATACAACACACTACTTGAGAAAACTTGAGAAATCAATCAGTAAATCGTTCATCTACGTTTTTCTCTCGCATTCAAGATTTTGTCATATCATAAGGTGCTTTGATCAACATTGTGGTCATTCACAATGAGAGAGTGCTTTAGAATTGGTGCTTCGGGCAATTAGAATTCAAAGTCCAGGTTTCTTCTTTCCTTATTCTTTTGTATCGTGTGAATTGTGTAGATTGGATTGTAATCTGCACTTGGTACAATGAATCGGATTTGGTTACTCGGGTGTTTTTCAAGATTCTATCTTATAGGTTGAAAAGATAGTTCTTGGTGTAGATTGGTGAGGATCTACGGGTTGTAATTGTCACTTGGTATTAGTGGAAACTTGACAGGTTTTGTCAAGAACTGGACGTAGCTCTGGATTAGAGTGAACCAGTATAAATTTGTGTGTTGATTTCTTTCTATCATCTCTTTTAAATTCTGAATATAATCTTGCTGTGTTTTAAATCAAATCATCTTTTCAAGAATTGAATAAAGATAACTCATTCTTCCAAAAGAAAGTAAAGTTTTGCGAAAAAGTTTTTAAGTTCAATTCACCCCCCCCCTCTTGAACTCAACCATTAATTCTTTCAGATCCTTTGTAGGGTAATGCTTTAAAGGATTGTCTTTAAAATCTGGTGGCTCCCTTATTCCTTGAGAGTTTCTAATGAGCCCTTGGTTTGGGCGACATCCATATTTCCTCATCATGTGGGTCACCGTCATATTGTTGGGGAAATCTTTTCATATTGGCAAAAGATATTTCAAAGGTCCTTTTCAGTCGCATCCACTCAAGGTAGGGCAAACGACTTGCTGATCCGAATGTCGTTTTTAGCTCGAACCGTGACCGACTTGTCGCCTACCGTGAGTTTGTCTCTTTGGCGGAGCGTTGAGAGAACTGCCTTAGCGTCGTAAATCCAAAGTCTACTCAGTTTCCTCTTTGGATTATGTTTTTCTTCGGTCTTTTTATTTTTTCTTTATTTGTAGGAGCGTCATCTTGCAGCTCCTTGGGGGAATAGATTCTTCCACTTCTAATCTTGCCCCGAATGCCGGTTGTCTTGGAGATATCTTCATTGTTGGACGATGTTTTTGCGTATTTCCACGGTACAACCTTTTTTTTTTTTGACGTGGGAGGCATGAACAAACGCAATGACATCCTTGCCCCCTCTCATTTATTTACTCGAGATGACCAACGGTTGAGGCTTATTATCCTCCTTAGGCGGATCAACTGTTGGGAAAAACTTGATGACAAAATGTTTGTTTTTCATCTTATTTCGATTCATGGAAAGCACATCAATTAATCCTTTCTTTTTATTATCTTATTATTATTAAAGTGAGAATGAATGCAATAGACATTTGAAGAGATGATGAAAATAAACAATTTTATTTATTTCATCCAGACAATGTACATTCCTCAATGCAATGTTTCGAAGTACATTTTTTTTGGAGTGGAGAAGCCTAAATGAACCCATAGGCAGGTTAGAATTTCTATTTATTTTCATTTTGACTTCCCGTGCATGGCATGCGAATGCCCTAATCTTCTTTTCATGGTATTGAGGAATGTCCACTTCTTCGATTGTCTATTATTAGATGCATGTTATGAGGATGAAGTTTGGTGGATGCATGTATGCAAGTGTTTGTTTTTTCCTAAACGTTATCATGTTTTATTTTCTAACATGATGTATGATAGTGTTTGTGTTGTTTTTTTTTGTATGCGGATGAGGGCATGAAGAATACTAGCTGCTTTCTAGAATGCAAAAAGATTTTTATTGTTTAAAACAAATGATTTATGAGATGTATATTCCTTAAGACAATGACTTAGGTATCCTCCTTAAAGCTTATGCTTTGTGGGGTATCATACCCACCTTGATGTAATGGTTCCTTCCCCATCACATATTTGACAAGTATAATGAGAGTCACCATCACACCTTAGTACACATGTCCCTTCCTTGTCGCGAAGGTCACAAATGTGCTCGGAGCCTCTTTTGCCGTTGTCTTAGGGATATCTAGTGCTCCCTAGAATGAATGTATTTATGCATGCACTAGTGCAAAAGGGCGATAGATGTTCAAAGTGGTATAACTTTTGACTGAGATGTCCGATTTGGACGCACAACATATCAAAACGAAGAGAAAAAGGTGAAGAATCAAGCTGCGATTACCCAAAGGGGATTTGGCCCATTAATTTTCCTAAAAAACGCTTCTAAGACCCATTTTTTAGGGATTTATTAAAATGATGTGTATGCATACTTTCCTTATGCATTTATTTTCTCTCTTGGTTTTTCCACTTATGACATGATGCGATATGAATGATACGACTTTGTCAAAATTATTTTTATAAATGTTTTGATTTTGTTATTATTATTTTATTTATTTTGGGTTTATTTTTTTAGCCTTTTATCTCTTCTGTCGAAACTGCGTGGCTACTTAGCTTACAAAGAACCTGAAACCAGGCTAGCTAAAAGGCAGACTGTCCGAGATAAGGGCGTTAATTGCAAAAATATTTTTTGTGATTTTTCTGTTGTTTGATTATCCTATGCAACGGACAAATGCAACAAACATATGCGCACACAATTCGATCATCCACGAACAAGCGAGAAGTCGTTTTTAATCACGAGGTAGGATTTTCCTCGAGAAAAGTGCATTGGCGAAGGTAGGTTCTAACTGTTCTCACCAAGGCTAAGGCCCCCAAGGTGCCCCCATTATAGGGTCCCCACTCTCCAGCCTTCCGACCATGCTTAGCACTAAGGCCATAGTCAGTCTTTATGCCAAAAGAGGAAGGTTATCACCTTGAGTGGTGGTTTCCGATCACACTAGTGGGCACAAGGCCATCACTACAGCGAACCGTACCTGCCACCCACTCCCTATGGATTTCTCACTTGCCCCCGGGTATAGAGGGAACTGTTGTGTGCAAGGGTTTGTGTACAGTTTGTATTTCAAACAATTGCGTAAATATAAACAAACAACAGTTATTAAAGCCAAGCATTAAAACATGTTATAATAGGTAGGGTAAAAGCGTAATTTTCTTGGTTTATTTATTTTAATGCTGGCCCATCACTGAATGGGATCAACTCTCTAGGCTTCCCTAGTGGAGTCGCCATCTGTCGCCGCCGTCAAAACGAGGCGGTCGGAGCGACGCGATGGTTCCGACTTTCTGACTTTCACATTTTTATTGGTGGTTACAACGCCTTTAGGTTGTCCGATAACCGGGCTAACCCAAGAGCTAGTTTTGAAGGGTTCTCTGGAGTCGCCACCGATGTTTTTACCGGAAACATCAGAAAAGGAGTTAAAAGGCGTTTGTTTTCGAAAAACCAACTTTGGTCGTTAGAACCAGAGTTGGGTAAGGGAGTTAGTTACGTGTAAGGGAAGTGTTAGTTCCCTTACGATGCCCCTTTCAGGTTCCCTATGATAGGCCAGCTATTTTAAAATAATTAAACCTGATGAAAATACGCTTTTACCCTTTTATTTTGCGGAATTTAAATTTATGACTACATGGCCCTAATGTTTATTGCGTAATAAAAGATAGAGAGAGAGTAGAAACCTCCGAAGCAAGCTTTTCTATTAACTTTTGCAAATTAGGGTGCTTTTTGGCAACCCTTCACTCTTGCACAGTGCCGGAACCTCTCAAAAACGCTGTAAAAACCTCTAAAGACACTCAGAAGCTCCGGAAATGCGTCGGAGGGATTCTAGAGAGAGAATCTAGTGATGTGACTAGAGAGAGAATGAGAGAGGTGTGTGGAATGAGAGGAATGGAGCCCCTATTTATAGGAATTCGCGCCTTTCAGGTCGAGACGGGTCGTCTCGTCTGACAAGGTCGAGACGGCCGTCTTGCCAATCGAGACGGCCGTCTCGACCCTCAAAGGCGAAAATCCTTATTTTTGTGCCAAAAATCCCTCCTATCGTAGTATGGGGCCTAATAGTCTCTCCTAGTGGCTTCTTAGGCTTCATCCATCTTCGAAAAGGAGGTCTTCTAGTCTTTATTTTGAGGTCGGGCAAGATAAGGGGTCTACACTGACCTTTTACAACCTTTTGATCCCGAGATAGACAGAACCTTTCATAGATTAGTTAGACATTCTAGGAATTCATCTCTTGAGTCTGAACCATTAGATAGTCATAGTGAGAGTATTGCACCTAATATACCTTCTTCTGATAATTTCCAAACTAATAACATGGGTGATCAACCTATTGGACCTCATGAGAGGACTCTCAGGGAGATGGCTACACTTGATTTCACTTATGCAAATTTATGTATCCAATACCCTGAAGAGGATGTACCATTTGTGCTTAAAACTGGACTAATCCATTTTTTGTCCAAGTTTCATGGTCGTGCAGGTGAGGATCCACACAAGCATCTCAAGGTCCAGGTTTCTTCTTTCCTTATTCTTTTGTATCGTGTGAATTGTGTAGATTGGATTGTAATCTGCACTTGGTACAGTAACTGGATTTGGTTACTGGGTGTTTTTCAAGATTCTATCTTATAGGTTGAAAAGATAGTTCTTGGTGTAGATTGGTGAGGATCTACGGGTTGTAATTGTCACTTGGTATTAGTGGAAACTTGACAGGTTTTGTCAAGAACTGGACGTAGCTCTGGATTAGAGTGAACCAGTATAAATTTGTGTGTTGATTTCTTTCTATCATCTCTTTTAAATTCTGAATATAATCTTGCTGTGTTTTAAATCAAATCATCTTTTCAAGAATTGAATAAAGATAACTCATTCTTCCAAAAGAAAGTAAAGTTTTGCGAAAAAGTTTTTAAGTTCAATTCACCCCCCTCTTGAACTCAACCATTAATTCTTTCAATTGGCATCAGAGCTGGTTCTTGTAAGTTACTCAAGTAATCGGTCCAATGGTCGAGGGAAAGATGAATTTTTCGAAGGAGCCTCCATAAACAGGCCTCCACTTTTTCTTGGTGTGAATTATTCTTTACGGAAGGTTAGAATGAAAATCTTTATTGAATCCCTTGATAGAGGCATTTGGGAAACAATTGTTAATGGTCCTTTTAAACCAACTCATATAGTAGATGGTAAAAGCTGTTGAGAAAAGTTGGAGTGAGTTGACTAATGCGAGAAAATAGGAGAGTGCAATATGATTATACTCGCAAAGAATATTATTACCTCTGCCTTAAATCTTGATGAGTTTTTCGAGGGTGTCTCGGTGTGCTTCTGCCAAAGAGATGTGGGAAATTCTAGAGGTCACACATGAAGGAACATCTGATGTGAAAAGGGCAAGAAAGCATGAGTTAATCGGGGACTATGAGTTGTTTAAAATGCAGCAAGGGGAGACAATTGCGGATGTGCAGAAAAGATTCACGCACATAGTTAATCATTTGATCGGGCTAGGGAAGACCTTTGACAAGGAGGAGTTGAATATCAAAATACTGAAGTGTTTGGACAGAACTTGGCAACCAAAGGTGACAGCAATATCCGAATCAAGAGATTTGACTTAAATGACTACTGCCTCACTTTTTGGTAAGTTGAGGGAACATGAGTTGGAAATCAATCGGTTCAAAGAACAAGAGAATGCAGAAAAGAAAAGTAGAAATATTGTTCTCAAGACAATTGAAGAAAACAGTGGATCTGAAGAAGATGAATCGGAGAATCTGACTTTATTGGTTAAGAAATTCGGGAAATTTACGAGAAGAAAGAACAAGGCTGGCCAAGTAAAAAGGTACAATGATAGAAAGTCTGAATCTGTTCAAAATAATATTACTTGTTATTCTTGTGGTAAACGGGGTCACATAAGGAGCGACTGTCGAGAAAAGACCAAGAATCGAGAACAAGAAAGATTCAAGATACAAAGGGAAAAAGGCCTACATAGCTTGGCAAGACAATGAATCTTCTTCCGGTTCGAATCCGAAGGTGAAGAGGTGAACTTGTGTTTGATGGGTGGTCGTGAATCCTCTTCATCACATGTAAGTTCAACTCCTACAGAAAATGAAATGAATTACAGACACATTACTCGAATGCTTTCAATGAAATGCATAGTGAAGCCGAAATTTATCTCATACAAATAATCGGTTGAAAGGTTTAAATAAGCTGGTTAGAAAATAGAGTTAAAGTTCTGGAAAATGAATTATTAGAAAGCAAAACAGATTTAGAACATCTAGATATAATCTATGCATCTGCGAATAATGTTGCTGCTAATAAGAAGTGTGAAAAATGTATTATTCTGCAAGATAAGGTTGATTACTTGATTAAAACTTTGTCTAAGTTTACTCAAGGTAAAGAGAATTTAGATGCACTTCTTGGATCTCAAAATTGTGTTTTTGAACATTCTGGAATCGGGTACAAACCTAGGAATGGGGTAAAAACTAAGAAATATTTGAACTTCTTTTCATATAGAAAAACAACAGCATCCCCTTTCTCATCCTGTCATTACTGCATGAAGAAAGGACATACTATAAAATTCTGTCATGCTAGGAAATATTTTGTGCCGCAAGGAAGGAAGAGATGGGTTCCAAAACATGTTAAGCAGAAAGTTTGACTCCCAAGGACCCAAAATATTTAAAGGGTACCAAATGCTTTATGTTTGACTTTTCAGGAACAGCATCAAGAGTCTCTTTGGTACACTGGACAGCGGATGCTCAAGGCACATGACGAGGTGACATTTCAAAATTCCAGAAGTTGAAATTGAAGAATGGGGGTCATGTGACTTATGGAGACAACAACAAGGGAAGAATTCTTGGTTCCGGAGATATTGGAGATGGTGAATCTGTAACCATTCACAATGTTCTTTTTGTTGAAGGTCTCAAACACAATCTGATAAGTATAAGCCAGTTATGTGATCTTGGTCACAAAGTTGTTTTCAAACCAGAAAAATGTCTTATCTGTGAGCCGAGAATCGACACGGTAATGTTGGTAGGTAAGAGGTTAAACAACATATACATGTTAGATATTAAGCGAGTCTATATCATCTCAAAGTTGTCTTCTTACTAAAAAAGAAGAATCTTGGTTGTGGCATAGAAGGCTTGCTCATATACATCTTAACCATCTTGACAAAGCTGATTTCAAAAGAGTTAGTTTTTGGGCTGCCTAAGCTTCAAATCTTGAAAGACAAAATCTGTGAAGCTTGTTTGAAAGGCAAACAAACCAGAAAATCTTTTTCAAACAAAAACATTGTTTCAACTTCTAGACCTTTGGAACTGCTTCACATGGATTTGGTTGGTCCTTCAAGGAATAAAAGCCTAGGTGGTAATCTTTATATCATGGTGATTGTTGATGATTTTTCCAGATTTACCTGGACTATCTTTCTTAAAGCTAAATCTGATTCCTACAAATCTTTCAAAAGGCTTGCCAAGGTTTTACATAATGAAAAGGGATATTTCATTACATCTATTCAAAGTGACAATGGTGGAGAATTTGTAAATGAGAAGTTTGAATCATTTTGTGAAAAATTTGGTATAAAACACAATTTCTCTGCTCCAAGAACTCCTCAACAGAATGGTGTTGTGGAAAGAAAGAACAGATCAATTGTGGAGCTTGCCAGAACAATGTTGAGTGAAAATTCTTTACCAAAATACTTCGGGCTGATGCGAGTCAACACTGCTTGTCATGTTTTGAATAGAGTCTTGATTAGACCCATGCTTAAGAAAACCCCATATGAAGCTGTACAAAGGAAGAAAACCCAACATAAACTATTTCGGGGTCTTTGGATGTACATGTTTTGTTTTAAACAATGGGAAAGAAAACATTGGCAAGTTTGATGAAAAATCTGACAAAGGAATTTTTCTTGGTTACTCAACTCACGGCCATGCATATAGAGTTTATAATTTGAGATTGAAATCGGTTGAAGAATCTGTACATGTTGTGTTTAATGAGTCTCCTCGAGTTGTGCGAGAATAGATCAACGAGATGCTGGCGATGAAGAAGATTTAACTGATAATTCTTATCGGTTGAAATGTCCCAGTAGCACGAGATCGGCATACTTGTTGAAGAGGGTGATCCATCTGTGGACTCTGCAAAAGCTGATCCATCTACAATTGCTGTAGAACAGGGAAGAAGATGTTACGGAAGAGCTTCCTAAAGAGTGGATTGTCCCAAGAAATCTCTCTCTAGACAATGTCATCGGGCAAATTAATAAGGGAGTATCTACTAGACATTCTCTTAATCAATTCTGTAATCATATGGCATTCATTTCACAAATAGAGCCTAAGACAGTTAAAGAAGCATTAAATGATGAATACTTGGGTTAGTGCCATGCATGATGAGCTTAATC
Organism: Sphenostylis stenocarpa; assembly: GCA_963425845.1. Taxonomy (NCBI): domain Eukaryota; kingdom Viridiplantae; phylum Streptophyta; class Magnoliopsida; order Fabales; family Fabaceae; genus Sphenostylis; species Sphenostylis stenocarpa. The sequence goes on from OY731404.1 coordinate 59,265,435, forward strand.
AATTTGAAAGAAATAAAGTGTGGGAATTAGTTCCTAAAATCAAAGATATCAATATAATTGGTACTAAGTGGGTATTCAAAAACAAGCTAGATGAACACGGCATTATCACTAGGAATAAAGCTAGGTTGGTAGCCAAAGGGTATAACCAACAAGAGGGTATTGATTTTGATGAAACATTTGCACCTGTAGCTAGGCTTGAAGCTGTTAGATTATTATTAGCTTATGCCTGTTTAAGTGGTTTCAGATTACTACAGATGGATGTAAAGAGTGCCTTTCTTAATGGACTTATCAATGAAGAAGTGTATGTTTCTCAACCTCCTGGGTTTGAAGATCACAAGCATCCTGACCATGTCTACAAATTGAAAAAGGCTCTTTATGGCTTGAAGCAAGCACCTAGACAATGGTATGAGAGGTTAAGTAACTTCCTAATTGATCAAGGGTACAAGCGAGGTGAGGTTGATAAAACTCTGTTCATTAAGAAATCTGGACCGACATTATTCTAGTGCGGGTGTATGTAGATGATATCATTTTCGGTTCCACCAATAATGCCATGTGTAATAAGTTTGTAAAAGAAATGCAAAGTGAATTTGAAATGTCTATGATGGGAGAATTGAATTTCTTCCTTGGTCTACGAGGTTAAACAATTAACAAATGGCATTTTTCTTAGTCAATCTAAATACTGCAATGAACTGTTAAAGAAATTTGATATGCACAATTGCAAGGAATCCTCTACACCAATGTCTACTAACTGCTGTTTAGATTTAGATGAAAAAGGGAAATCTGTTGATCAAACTAAATATAGAGGTTTGATTGGTTCTCTGCTTTATCTAGCTGCTAGTAGGCCTGACATTATGTTTAGTGTATGTCTGTGTGCAAGATTTCGAGGCAAATCCAAAGGAATCACATCTTACTGCTTGCCAAAAGGATTCCGAAGTACCTTAAGGGAACAATCAATGTTGGACTATGGTATCCTGAAGGTGCGTCCCTTAAGCTTGTTGGATTTTCCGATTCGACTTTGCAGGATGTAGATTGGACGAGAAAAAGTACCTCCGGTACTTGTCATCTACTAGGGAGCGAGTCTTATATCGTGGCACGGCAAAAAGCAAGCGTGTGTTGCTCTGTCAACTGCAGAAGCTGAATATATTGCAGCTGGGAGCCGTTGTGCTCAAAGCATTTATCTCAAGCAACAACTAACAGATTATGGAGTGACTCTAAACAAGGTACCTCTGGTTTGTGACAATACTAGTGCGATAAACTTAACTAAGAATCCTATTCAACACTCTAGAACTAAGCATATTGAAATTAGACATCACTTTATTAGAGAACACGTATCTAGGGGTGACTTGTGAGATATTATTTGTTGAATATGAAAAACGGTTAGGCTGATTTATTCACTAAACCACTTCCTAGAGATAGACTTAATATGCTTAGGACTGAATTAGGAATTCTAGATATATCTAGTATTGTATAACTGATTCTTTATAGTAATTGTATGTCTTTTAACAGGCTGATAACAAGTTCAATCGATTAATAATTGCATGAATAACTTGATATTATTTGTTTTAATCGATTGAAACTGCGAAATAATCTGTTGATTTCCTGTTTCTTACTCTCTGGTATTGATATGTTATTAGTTCAATCGATTAGATACGCTTTTAATCGATTTATTTCACTAACCCTGTAGCTCTGCAAATTTTCTTCTATAAATCAATCGATTAAATCTTCGATTCAATCGATTGAATTCACTAATGGTACTTTGCTTAATTTTCCTTTGCAAAATCAATCGATTTATTCATCGATTCAATTGGTTTATTTCACTTATGAATTTCTGCGAAGTGCGAAATCAATTGGTTACAGGAAAAATCAATTGATTAATTGAAATTAAATGAATTGGCTCTGCACACAAGTAATTTCGCAGATTAGGTTGAACTCATTTACAATAAGATAAAATCTCAACCACTTCCTTTAATACTTGATCGACTCCGATTGGATACATACTTGCGAAGGTAATTAAGTGTTTACGTATCAAACTCTTCTCTCTCCACCTTTATCATCACTGTGCAAGATCACAAAAAGACTAAAGACAAAATCCTGAAGTCAAACGATTTACGTATTCCTATTTCCTTAACTTGAACTCTTTCTTTCTCGGTTCCTCTCTGTTTTGCTCATCAAGCATGTTCAAACGATCGAAGTCCGGAAGAAAGAAATCAAGCGAGGGCGAGTCGTCTTACGTTCGGCAGGAACAAAATGTTGAAGGAAGGATTGAGACTTGGTTCAACGGGGACCAAGAGCAAATGAATCTGTTTATTCATGAGTTGAGCGAGAAAACAAGTCAACATACCAAAGCTGTTAAAGTTTTCCTGGTTTGATCTTGAAGGATTTAGAGGCATCGGAAAGCTGCTGCAACATCAAAAGCTTCGAAGTTTGCGGAGTTGGACGGTAGGATTTATCCCGACTTAATCAAAGTTTTCTTCACAAATTTGTCCTTTGAAGGTTCCACCTTGAAAACCCAAGTTAAAGGTGTGGACATTGAGATTACTCCTAACATCTGGAATGAGGTTGCTGGTTTAAAGGATTTAGGAGTGAAAGTCACCAAAGGGTGTACTTCGATGTGGAGGAATTTAATAAGGTTCAATATTTTCGGTCATGCATGAAGAATAGGCATGCCTCCGTCAGCTCGTTCAATACTTGGGAAACTAAAATTGGAAGAAAGGTTGCTTGCACTGCATTGTGTCTTGGCAGCTCACTCGAGGGGAGCAATCATGCGGTGCTAAATGAGGGAGATTTAGTACTAATGTATTGCATTCACCACGGGATTCGGGTGAGCTGGGTTTTTGTCATCAAAGACCACATGATCAAGGCAAAAAGACTCGGTGATTTCAGGTACCCCTATGCTATACTGATTTCCAAATTTTTAACATATTTTGGTGTTGATCTTGAAGGAGAACTTGTCGAGACAGTTCGTTCAACAAACGAAATAAATAACTCTATGCTTCACAAAATGGGATTTATGAAAGTTGATGGTGAGTGGGTCTCCAAGGAGGATCTTGGAAGAGATGAAGAAAGTGATGAAGATGGACAAGAGGAAGAAAATATCAACAACGATATTCACTGGCACTTCTGGAGCTCATCCATCTGATCCTATGGAAGAAGTGATCCCGTTGGAGATGATTCCATATAATCCACCCCCGGCCGTGGCACACCTCGTCACGAGTTTGAAAGAACAATCTTGCAGACAAATGAATCAACTTCAAGGCTGATCAAAGGAGGCATATGAATATGACTACAGCTATAAGGGCTCGACAGACACTATTTGGATGAGAATTTTATTGCAAGGTTCCAGCACATCGATAATCAACTTGAAGACATTTACAACGGAATTGTGGAAATACAAGTCAACCCAGGTCCCGGAGATGATTGAAGTTTACTGATCAATGTCTGCGATAATTCTGTTTTTTTTCTTTTCTTAGTTGGTTTTATATTCCGCTTTTTATTTGGGGGTTCTCAAGTGGCCCCATTGGACTGTATCCATGACAATCTATTTGATGCAGATCAAATAGGGGAGAATTATTTTGATTAAAGCTGCCACTACACACACACCACATCACAAAATATATGTCTACTGGTATGCATGTCTACGGTCCGATTTTATGCAGGTGCGGTGGTTATTTGTCTCCATCAAATAGGGGAGATTGAAGCACTTGGTGGATTTGATGAAGACTTAGATATAATTTGATGAAGACATAAATTTAGTTTAGGTTGTGGGTGTGTAGATGATTAGGTTTTTAGCTTGAGCACTTAATCCCTTGATAGGCCATTATATGTTGTGATGAAGCGCCTTAATCTTCTGCATAGCATTGAAAATCATTTTACGCATTAAAAGAACAAACTAAGTTTTTCAATCTGTTGAAAAAGATTTTCAATCGGTTAAAATCACTTAACGAGAATAAGTGGTTCTATATAATCGTATTTTCAATTGATTGATTCGCGAGAATCAACAAGTTAAAATAACTTAGTAAATTTCTCAATATGAAGGTTTCGGAAAAACAATCAATTGAAATACTTTTTAATCTGTTGAAAAAGAAAGATATTTTTCAATCTAAGAGTTTTCGGAAAAACAATCAGTTGAAACGTTTTTCAATCTGTTAAAATAAAGATATTTTTTAAGTCTAAGAGTTTTTAGAAAATCAATCTGTTGAAATATTTTTCAATCTGTTGAAACAGAGAGACTATTTTTTAACTAAGTATTTGCAGGAATTTAATCAGTTGAAATGATTTTCAATCGATTGAAACAGAGTGCTTGTCATTTTTCATTAAGTTGTTTTAATCCATTAAAACTCGAATCAATCGATTAAATGGAACTTTAAATGAAATCAATCGATTGAATCGATGTCTTAATCGATTAAATGGAACTTTAAATGAAATCAATCGATTGAATCGATATTTTAATCGATTGAAATAATATTCGATCGATCATAGTTTCATTTTAATCGATCATAACTCGGTCTGATCGATCATACTTCAGTTCTAATCGATCATAACTTCGGTCTGATCGATCATACTTAATTCTAATCGATCGAGTCTCTTCTAAACTGTTTTACTTTAAACTAATCGATCTTTTGACTCTCTGAAACAGTTTTTGACAGTTGAATCAGTCTGATTCTATGATTTACTCTATATATACAGATTTGATCTAACTTTTGATATATCAATACAATACAATACAACACACTACTTGAGAAAACTTGAGAAATCAATCTGTAAATCGTTCATCTACGTTTTTCTCTCTGCATTCAAGATTTTGTCATATCATAAGGTGCTTTGATCAACATTGTGGTCATTCACAGCGAGAGAGTGCTTTAGAATTGGTCTTGGGCAATTAGAATTCAAAGTCCAGGTTTCTTCTTTCCTTATTCTTTTGTATCGTGTGAATTGTGTAGATTGGATTGTAATCTGCACTTGGTACGATGCATTGGATTTGGTTCTTGGGTGTTTTTCAAGATTCTATCTTATAGGTTGAAAAGATAGTTCTTGGTGTAGATTGGTGAGGATCTACGGGTTGTAATTGTCACTTGGTATTAGTGGAAACTTGACAGGTTTTGTCAAGAAGCTGGACGTAGCTTCTGGATTAGAGTGAACCGAGTATAAATTTGTGTGTTGATTTCTTTCTATCATCTCTTTTAAATTCTGAATATAATCTTGCTGTGTTTTAAATCAAATCATCTTTTCAAGAATTGAATAAAGATAACTCATTCTTCCAAAAGAAAGTAAAGTTTTGCGAAAAAGTTTTTAAGTTCAATTCACCCCCCCCCTCTTGAACTCAACCATTAATTCTTTCAGATCCTTTGTAGGGTAATGCTTTAAAGGATTGTCTTTAAAATCTGGTGGCTCCCTTATTCCTTGAGAGTTTCTAATGAGCCCTTGGTTTGGGCGACATCCATATTTCCTCATCATGTGGGTCACCGTCATATTGTTGGGGAAATCTTTTCATATTGGCAAAAGATATTTCAAAGGTCCTTTTCAGTCGCATCCACTCAAGGTAGGGCAAACGACTTGCTGATCCGAATGTCGTTTTTAGCTCGAACCGTGACCAGCTTGTCGCCTACCGTGAGTTTGTCTCTTTGGCGGAGCGTTGAGAGAACTGCCTTAGCGTCGTAAATCCAAAGTCTACTCAGTTTCCTCTTTGGATTATGTTTTTCTTCGGTCTTTTTATTTTTTCTTTATTTGTAGGAGCGTCATCTTGCAGCTCCTTGGGGGAATAGATTCTTCCACTTCTAATCTTGCCCCCGAATGCCGGTTGTGCTGGAGATATCTTCATTGTTGGACGATGTTTTTGCGTATTTCCACGGTACAACCTTTTTTTTTTTTTTGACGTGGGAGGCATGAACAAACGCAATGACATCCTTGCCCCCTCTCATTTATTTACTCAGATGACCAACGGTTGAGGCTTATTATCCTCCTTAGGCGGATCAACTGTTGGGAAAAACTTGATGACAAAATGTTTGTTTTTCATCTTATTTCGATTCATGGAAAGCACATCAATTAATCCTTTCTTTTTATTATCTTATTATTATTAAAGTGAGAATGAATGCAATAGACATTTGAAGAGATGATGAAAATAAACAATTTTATTTATTTCATCCAGACAATGTACATTCCTCAATGCAATGTTTCGAAGTACATTTTTTTTGGAGTGGAGAAGCCTAAATGAACCCATAGGCAGGTTAGAATTTCTATTTATTTTCATTTTGACTTCCCGTGCATGGCATGCGAATGCCCTAATCTTCTTTTCATGGTATTGAGGAATGTCCACTTCTTCGATTGTCTATTATTAGATGCATGTTATGAGGATGAAGTTTGGTGGATGCATGTATGCAAGTGTTTGTTTTTTCCTAAACGTTATCATGTTTTATTTTCTAACATGATGTATGATAGTGTTTGTGTTGTTTTTTTTTGTATGCGGATGAGGGCATGAAGAATACTAGCTGCTTTCTAGAATGTAAAAAGATTTTTATTGTTTAAAACAAATGATTTATGAGATGTATATTCCTTAAGACAATGGCTTAGGTATCCTCCTTAAAGCTTATGCTTTGTGGGGTATCATACCCACCTTGATGTAATGGTTCCTTCACCATCACATATTTGACAAGTATAATGGGAGTCACCATCACACCTTAGTACACATGTCCCTTCCTTGTCGCGAAGGTCACAAATGTGCTCGGAGCCTCTTTCGCCGTTGTCTTAGGGATATCTAGTGCTCCCTAGAATGAATGTATTTATGCATGCACTAGTGCAAAAGGGCGATAGATGTTCAAAGTGGTATAACTTTTGACTGAGATGTCCGATTTTGACGCACAACATATCAAAACGAAGAGAAAAAGGTGAAGAATCAAGCTGTGATTACCCAAAGGGGATTTGGCCCATTAATTTTCCTAAAAAACGCTTCTAAGACCCATTTTTTAGGGATTTATTAAAATGATGTGTATGCATACTTTCCTTATGCATTTATTTTCTCTCTTGGTTTTTCCACTTATGACATGATGCGATATGAATGATACGACTTTGTCAAAATTATTTTTATAAATGTTTTGATTTTGTTATTATTATTTTATTTATTTTGGGTTTATTTTTTTAGCCTTTTATCTCTTACGTCGAACTGCGTGGCTACTTAGCTTACAAAGAACCTGAAACCAGGCTAGCTAAAAGGCAGACTGTCCGAGATAAGGGCGTTAATTGCAAAAATATTTTTTGTGATTTTTCTGTTGTTTGATTATCCTATGCAACAGACAAATGCAACAAACATATGCGCACACAATTCGATCATCCACGAACAAGCGAGAAGTCGTTTTTAATCACGAGGTAGGATTTTCCTGCAGAAAAGTGCATTGGCGAAGGTAGGTTCTAACTGTTCTCACCAAGGCTAAGGCCCCCAAGGTGCCCCCATTATAGGGTCCCCACTCTCCAGCCTTCCGACCATGCTTAGCACTAAGGCCATAGTCAGTCTTTATGCCAAAAGAGGAAGGTTATCACCTTGAGTGGTGGTTTCCGATCACACTAGTGGGCACAAGGCCATCACTACAGCGAACCGTACCTGCCACCCACTCCCTATGGATTTCTCACTTGCCCCCGGGTATAGAGGGAACTGTTGTGTGCAAGGGTTTGTGTACAGTTTGTATTTCAAACAATTGCGTAAATATAAACAAACAACAGTTATTAAAGCCAAGCATTAAAACATGTTATAATAGGTAGGGTAAAAGCGTAATTTTCTTGGTTTATTTATTTTAATGCTGGCCCATCACTGAATGGGATCAACTCTCTAGGCTTCCCTAGTGGAGTCGCCATCTGTCACCGCCATCAAAACGAGGCGGTCGGAGCGACGCGATGGTTCCGACTTTCTGACTTTCACATTTTTATTGGTGGTTACAACGCCTTTAGGTTGTCCGATAACCGGGCTAACCCAAGAGCTAGTTTTGAAGGGTTCTCTGGAGTCGCCACCGATGTTTTTACCGGAAACATCAGAAAAGGAGTTAAAAGGCGTTTGTTTTCGAAAAACCAACTTTGGTCGTTAGAACCAGAGTTGGGTAAGGGAGTTAGTTACGTGTAAGGGAAGTGTTAGTTCCCTTACGACGCCCCTTTCAGGTTCCCTATGATAGGCCAGCTATTTTAAAATAATTAAACCTGATGAAAATACGCTTTTACCCTTTTATTTTGCGGAATTTAAATTTATGACTACATGGCCCTAATGTTTATTGCGTAATAAAAGATAGAGAGAGAGTAGAAACCTCCGAAGCAAGCTTTTCTATTAACTTTTGCAAATTAGGGTGCTTTTTGGCAACCCTTCACTCTTGCACAGTGCCGGAACCTCTCAAAAACGCTGTAAAAACCTCTAAAGACACTCAGAAGCTCCGGAAATGCGTCGGAGGGATTCTAGAGAGAGAATCTAGTGATGTGACTAGAGAGAGAATGAGAGAGGTGTGTGGAATGAGAGGAATGGAGCCCCTATTTATAGGAATTCGCGCCTTTCAGGTCGAGACGGGTCGTCTCGTCTGACAAGGTCGAGACGGCCGTCTCGCCAATCGAGACGGTCGTCTCGACCCTCAAAGGCGAAAATCCTTATTTTTGTGCCAAAAATCCCTCCTATCGTAGTATGGGGCCTAATAGTCTCTCCTAGTGGCTTCTTAGGCTTCATCCATCTTCGAAAAGGAGGTCTTCTAGTCTTTATTTTGAGGTCGGGCAAGATAAGGGGTCTACACTGACCTTTTACAACCTTTTGATCCCGAGATAGACAGAACCTTTCATAGATTAGTTAGACATTCTAGGAATTCATCTCTTGAGTCTGAACCATTAGATAGTCATAGTGAGAGTATTGCACCTAATATACCTTCTTCTGATAATTTCCAAACTAATAACATGGGTGATCAACCTATTGGACCTCGTGAGAGGACTCTCAGGGAGATGGCTACACTTGATTTCACTTATGCAAATTTATGTATCCAATACCCTGAAGAGGATGTACCATTTGTGCTTAAAACTGGACTAATCCATTTTTTGTCCAAGTTTCATGGTCGTGCAGGTGAGGATCCACACAAGCATCTCAAGGAGTTCCATATAGTCTGCTCCACCATGAAGCCACAAAATGTTCCTGAAGATCACATATACCTGAAGGCTTTTCCTTTCTCTTTGGAGGATCTTGCCAAAGACTGGTTGTACTACTTAGCTCCTGGTTCCATAACGAGCTGGGATGATCTGAAGAGAGTCTTTCTAGAGAAATTTTCCCCTGCTTCCAGGACCACTGCCATCAGGAAGGATATATCAGGTATCAGGCAGCAGATGGGAGAGAGCTTATACGAGTATTGGGAGAGGTTCAAGAGACTTTGTGCAAGTTGCCCTCACCACCAAATATCAGAACAACTACTGCTGCAGTACTTTTATGAGGGGATGAACACAATGGATAGGAGTATGATAGATGCAGCTAGTGGAGGAGCTTTAGGAGACATGACACCTGTTGCTACTAGAGGTTTAACTGAGAAGATGGCATCCAATTCCCAACAATTTAACATGAGGAGTGATGCCATAGTCCTTAGAGGTGTACATGATGTGGGTTCATCAAATTTAGTGGAGAAGAAGCTACAAAGTAAGATTGATGCCCTCACCACCTTAGTCTCCCAACTTGCTGCAAATCAGAGACCTGCACCACCTGCAAGGGTTTGTGGCATTTGTACTTCAATTGAGCATCCCACTGATTACTGCCAATTATTGCATGAGTCTACAGGTTCTAGAGCTCCACAAGCCTATGCAGCAAACATTTTCAACAATAGGGCTCCAAACCAACAGCAAAATTCTGACCTCTCAAGCAATAGATACAATCCAGGGTGGAAGAATCACCCAAATCTGAGATGGTCCAATCAGCAACACCAAAAGCAGCAGAATCCTTTGCCACCACCACCATTTCAGAATTCTGCTGGTCCAAGCATACCTTATATGCCTCCACCAATGCAACAACAATATCAGAGGCAGCAAAATGAAGCACCAGCTCCTCAACCTTCTTCACCTTCATTAGAGGAATTGGTCAAACAAATGGCTAAGATGAACATACAGTACCAACAGAAAAATGATGCCTCCATTCAGAGTTTAACCAACCAGATTGGTCAACTAGCTACTGTTGTGAATCAATTGCAAAATCAAAATTCAGACAAGCTCCCTGCACAAACTGTGGTTAATCCTAAGAATGTGAGTGCCATCACAGTGAGGTCAGGGAAACAGATTGACATACCCACTGCAACACCTCCACCCTCATCTGTAGCTGCCTCAGTTCCTGCACATGAGCAACCAGTTGGTAGCCGAAAATTGCATATAGATGGACCTTATTCCATCCCCAGTTCTGACTTGCAACAACCTCCTATCCCTCTTCCATTCCCTCCCAAAGCAATTCCAAGCAAAAAGATGGAAGAGGTCGATAAAGAGATTCTGGAGACCTTCAGGAAAGTTGAGGTGAACATACCTCTACTTGATGCCATCAAGCAAATTCCCAGATATGCTAAATTCTTAAAGGAGTTGTCCACCCACAAGAGGAAGATGAAGGGCAGTGAGACAATCAGCATGGGCAAAAATGTGTCTGCTTTGATAGGTAAATCTGTTCCTTACATTCCTGAGAAATGTAAGGACCCAGGTACATTTTGCATACCTTGTATTATTGGCAATAATAAATTTGAGAATTCCATGCTTGATTTGGGTGCTTCAATTAATGTTATGCCTTTGTCCATTTTTAATTCTTTATCTCTTGGACCTCTGCAACCTACAGGTGTGGTGATACAACTGACAAATAGGAGTGTAGCCCACCCTATAGGTTTCATTGAGGATGTCTTAGTTCGGGTTGGTGAACTTATTTTTCCTGTTGATTTCTATGTGCTTGATATGGAGGAGGGATTCTCCCATGGATCTGTCCCAATCATTTTAGGTAGACCATTTTTTAAAACAGCCCGAACCAAGATTGATGTGTATGATGGTACATTGTCCATGGAATTTGGTGATATTATTGTCCATTTCAATATTCTGGATGCCATGAAACATCCATCTGAGTGTCATTCTATTTTTCGTGCTGAGATCATTGATGATGTTATTGATGAGTATGTCTCTGATTTTCATTCCTTACATGCTAGGAAACATCGTTTTCTTTCTGATCTATATACTTCTTTTGCATGCACCGAATCCGAATCTGATTTTGATATTGACATTGGTCTTCATTCTAATCTTGAGTTATATTCTGAATTTAAATCTGATCATATGTCTGATGTTTTGGGTGTTGTACCTCCTATGGATATAAGTTCTTTAGAGTCAGAATGCACTAACCATGTTGCAGGTGTTGACAATTCAAGGACTTGATGTTGCACTTGATGAATATGAAGAATGGATTTTGATGATGATCCAAGAACTAAAGACTTAGAATATTGAAGATTGAAGATTGGTGATAATTGTATTGTAATAACTCTGTTTTATTTAAGATTGAGTCTGTATTTTTAGAGTCTAAGATAGCCGGTACATAGTCTGTAACTTAGAAGCTTCAAAAAGCTCAAATTTATCATTTAGACTCGGCTTTAATCGATTATATAGGTAAATAATCGATTAAAATAGTGAGAAAACACTTTCTATACAAACTCACTGTTTTAATCGATTAAAACAGCAAAATAATCGATTGTTTTGTATTGATCCGTACGAGATAATCGATTATTTCACCAAATAATCGATTAATCCGAAGAGGTTTGGGTTCGACGTATTTGGCTCTGTTTTAATCGATTATCACTCCAAATAATCGATTATTTCGATCTGTTTTTTATTTTAAATTTCAAATTAACCCTATTTTCGAAAACCCAATTACCAAGAACCCTAGTTTCGAAATCCCCAATTCCTAAACCCTAATTTCCCTACTTAAACTCTGCTTTGGCACTCGAGAAAGAAGAACAACTCTTTCCATACAAAAGTTAAGTGCTTGTGAGTGCCGAGAAGCTGTTTGTTGCAAGGAAAGGGGGCTTTTGGAACCTGGTGTGAGGCTAGAAGCGATAAGAATCACTAAGTGGAGTTCTTAGTGGATTGTGTGCTTGTGCCGTCTCTAGGGAAAGTTGTTCTTCATCTCTTGTGGATTTCAAGAGAGGTGTTTTCCGATCTTTATCTGTTCATTTGTAATCTGTTTGTAACAATTTGTTCTTAGTGACAGGCGTTAATCCTCTTTTGAGTGATTAGCAACTGGACGTAGGGTCTTTTGATCCGAACCAGTATAAACCTACTGTGTAATCTTCTCTACTCTTCTCTATTTACATTTACGTAGTTTTTAATCGGTAAAATTTGGGGAAAATTTTGAAAACCTAATTTTTATTAAAAATCCAATTCACCCCCCCCTCTTGGTTTTTGTCCGACCACGCGAACATTCCGCTGCGCGATTCTAACAAGTGGTATCAGAGCTTGCTTTGATAGTCATTCAAATATTTTCGAAAATGGCCGGACAAAATCAAACTTTTGCCGAAGGTGCGTCTATCAACAGACCCCCACTTTTTGCGGGTCAAAATTATCCTTTTTGGAAGGTACGTATGCAAATATTTTTAAAGTCTGTTGATAGAGGCGTTTGAGACGCAATTTTAAACGGTCCATTTGTTCCTAAAATTACAGAGAATGGTGTTGACGTTCTTAAACCTATTTCTAGATGGACTGCAGAAGAAAGTCGAAAAGCACAATTTGATGTTAGGGCTAGAAACATTATTTCATCTGCTCTAACCCTTGATGAGTTTTATAGAATTTCGGTTTGTAAAAGTGCACGGGAAATGTGGGAAATGCTAAGGGTGACCCACGAAGGAGCTGACGACGTCAAAAGAGCACGTAAAAATTCTTTAATCCAAGAATACGAGATGTTTCGGATGCAACCGGCGAAACGATATTTGACGTACGAAACGTTTCACTCATATCGTGAACCATCTCACCGGACTAGGTAAAATTTTTGATGTTGATGAATTAAATGTTAAAATTTTGAAATCTCTGGATAGGAAATGGCAACCAAAGGTGACGGCCATCTCGGAGTCACAAAATCTTGCCACTATGTCTATGGCGGCGTTATTTGGAAAGCTTAGGGAGCATGAACTTGACCTTGGAAGACTAAATGAGGAAGAGGGTCAATATCAAAAGAAGAACCTAGCTTTCAAGACCAGAGATTTCAAAAAGCAAAAATAAGAAAGAAGAAGAAGAAGACTCCGAAATTGATGAAGAAGAGATGAGTCTTTTTATAAAGAAGTTCACCAAGATGATGAAAGCAAAAGGAAGACATCCTTTCAAAGGTAAGGGAAAGGTAAAAGAAAATTCTTCCGTTAATATTAAATGCTTTGGTTGTGGTGAAGCGAGGGCATATGAAGACCGAATGCCCAAACAAGAAAAATGATGAACACAAGGGCAAAAAGCAATTCAAGAAGAAAGCATATATTGCTTGGGATGACGAGTGATTCAAATTCAAAATCAAGCGACTCAGAAATTGAAGCAAACATTTGCTTGATGGCAAATAACAACATTTCTTCGGATTTTGAGGTTAGTGATTCCGATTCATCCTCTAGTGAAGAAAATGACCATGATGAATTGCAAAATGCTTATAATGAGTTATTTACTGCATTTATGGATATGAAAAAAGAATATAAAGTTGTAAAGAAAAATCTAAGAAGATCCAGAAAAGGAAAATGAGTCCTTAAAATTGAAAATTGCATGTTTAGAAGAAAAGGAGGTAGCTAATACGAAAATTGTATGCTTAGATGAGAATAAGGACTTAGCTTGTGCAAATTGTAAAGAGCATGAATATGACATAGATATTCTTAACCATTTGCTTGACAAAGCCGAAAAAGAAATTGATGATCTTAAGAAGCATGAAATGGTAATTGCTCAAAATAATGTAAATCAAGGAGTTCCTTTGAAAAAGAGTAAATCTAAAAAGAAAAGAGTATGGGTAGAAAAAGGAACTAGAGCATGTCATGTAAATAATGCATCTTATTCCATAGCTACATCAAAAGCATGTTTTTATTGCATGAAACAAGGTCACACTTCAAATAAGTGTAAAATTAAACATTTTGGTGTTCCTAAAGGTAAATATATTTGGGTTCCAATTGTTAAATAAATCTATTTGTATCTTGTATTTATTCAAAGAAAATGGATCAGTTAGTATGTTTTTAAACAGAATGATTAGGTAAAAACGTTTTATCTTTTCTATTGCATGAAGGTTCTTCACTTAACGATTTTTGCGAAAAGCCTCTAAAATTGTTTTAAACAACTAAAAACAAAGTATTTTTTCAAAAGCTTTCTTAAAACATGTTTTTAAATGATGCAGTTTTGAAAGAACCAAATAAAAACACTTAGAATGTTCAAAGAAGTGTTTTTACAGTATTTTAATCGATACAACTTGTTTTTAATCGATTAAAACCATTTAAAACTCATTGTGATCGATCAGATTTTTATTATGAGCGGTCAGAATCCTTTAAATCGATTAAAAACACGTTTCAATCGATTAAAATCACTTAAAGGGTCAGGATGATCGATCAGAATCAAATTATAAGCGATCATAATTCTTTTCAATCGATTAAAACACGTTTCAATCGATTAAAATCATTTAAAGGGTCAGGATGATCGATCAGAATGCAATTATGACCGATCAGAATCAGTTATGATCGATCAGAATTTAGTTATGACCGATCAGAACTCTTTTAATCGATTAAATCTCGTTTCAATCGATTAAAACAACTTAAAAATTTTTCTACACTTAGCGTTTTAATCGATTAAAAGACGTTTTAACGATTAAAACTGCACTTTAACAGATTAAAAGAATCTTTTAACAGATTAATTAAACCAGCGAGTTTTGAAAATCTTCTATAAAAACAGTTTGGCTTGAATTTTTTTTAAAACACACATTGAATATAAGTTTTCACACATCCTTTAGCAATCAATCAAGCAAGCTGCGGTGCAAACACTTTGGAGATCAAGGATGTGCTACTTGTTGATGATATTATTGGATCAAGCTGATAGTTTGTTATGTGTAGAATTTGCTAAGATAATGCGGGGAGAGTTTGAAATGTCTATGATGGGAGAATTGACATTCTTCCTTGGACTACAAATCAAGCAACTTAAAGATGGTATTTTCATCTCTCAAACCAAATACTGCAAAGAGATCCTCAAAAAGTTTGGTATGGACACCTCAAAGGAAGCTAACACACCCATGGGAACTTCATGCTATCTAGACAAGGATGAATCAGGTTTGGAAGTTAATCAAACTATGTATAGAGGTATGATAGGATCACTATTATACTTAAGCGCTAGTAGACACGATATTATGCATTACGTGCGTGTGTGTGCTAGATTTCGGGTTTGTCCTAAAGAATCTTATCTAATTGCGGTAAAACATATTTTAAAATATTTAAAAGGAACTACTGATTTTGGTTTGTGGTATCCGTCGATGCTTGTATGAGTTTAATAGGATATTCGATGCTTGATTATGGTGGATGTAAAATTGATAGGAAAAGCACTAGTGGGACATGTCATTTGTAATATCATGGCATTCTAAGAAACAAGCATGTGTAGCTTTATCTACCACTGAAGCTTGAATATATTGCAGCTGGTAGTTGTTGTGCTCAAATTACGTGGATGAAACAACAATTAGAGGATTATAGCATATATTTAAATGACATTCCATTAATGTGTGATAATACGAGTGCAATTAATCTAACTAAGAATCCGAGTAATGCACTCTAGGACTAAACATATTGAGATTAGACATCACTTTTTAAGAGATCATATCGGCAAAGGAAGCTGTAAGATAGAGTATGTAGACACTAAACGTCAATTAGCGAGATATATTTACTAAGCCTCTACCAAAGGATAGATTCTATGATCTTAGAAGAGACTTAGGGATATTAGAAATAGCTTAAATTACGCTTAATTTGACTTGTTTTTGGATGATTGTTATGATAAAATTCGTGTTGTAGGATATTCATAGGTTATAATGTGTAAAAACCTTAAAAACTTGATATAGCCTCTGGAATAATCGATTACTTGGAAGTAATAATCGATTATTTTTTCTCAAAACGTCCAAAACAGGGTATTCTCCTCCGGAATAATCGATTATTTCGTGATATAATCGATTAAATGCCTCCGATAATCGATTATTTGCTTGAAATAATCGATTAAAAGCTATCGAGATATTGAAATAATCGATTATCTTGAAATATAATCGATTAAATGCGACTCGATTTTGCCTCCTAGCCGTTGCCAACGAATATTTTGCCATGGAATCTCTACTATATGACCAGTTGGAAGTATTTTCTCTATAAAAAGAGACCTCTAGTTCAATTATACTCACTTCTAATTCTTGTAATCAAGTTTTCTTGCAATCTATACTCTCTTTGCTTCATTATTCCCTCACTTGTCTCCAAAATCTCTTCAAGATTATCTACTCTCTCAAATGGCCTCATCCTCTCGCCCTAAGATTCTTACAAGAAGAAGATCTGCACCTTCCTCTCATTCCAGTCCTAATTACGTAGAAGGATGGATCTCGATGCGAGATAGCCAACAAGAGTTTCTAACCTACTTGGAAAGAAAAAGCTATTATTTCTCCCAAATTTCTTATAGGTGAGCAATTCATTCGTAGGGGTTTCAATTTTCCTAATCTTCTTGAAATTCAAGGAGTTCTCCAGTTTATCCAAATGCAAGGTACATACTATCCGACTTAGTTAGGGTATTCTATTCTAGATTCAAGTTTAGGGATCAAATTGCTACATCCAGTGTAAAAGGGGTTAACATAATTCTAGATGATGATATTTGGGAAAATGTTGCTCACTTCCCCATTAGAGAAGATGCTATTAACGTTTATGGTGAGCTAGATGACTTTGACGGGTTTCTAACTTATCGCTCTTTTCTACGGAATCCCTCAATGGAGATTGGACGTATCCTTCATGCTTGGACCTTTAAAGAAGGAAGAACGCATGCTTCTACATTTACTTGTATGGATCTTATGTCCCAGGGCTACGAATCATGCCCAATGCTCATCCATTGATCTTCGAATTATTCATGCAATAATGAATAATGAACCTTTAGATTGGGGTGTTCTTGTCACAATGACCATGCTTAAAGCAAAACATCATCACACCTTCAAAATTCCATATGCCCTTCTTGTATCCCGTATTCTTGAATATAAAGGAGTGAATGTTGAAGGTGAGCAAGCGATTAGAACAAACAATTTAAACCGCATCTTTGGATAGCACATTGACTCAACTTCAAATGGTGCGAGTCAATGAAATCTATGTTCACAAAGATGACGTTCAAAATCAAGGTGATGCAAATGAAGACTCCGATGAAGATATGCCTCCAGCTACTTGATCTTCCCTCTAACCAAATCCAAAGTGTTGGAACATCCTCTTCTCATCAAGAAACAAGACAATCCATGGAAGATATGCTTTCAGACATGAATCAAAGAATGCAATCATTCTTCAATCTTTACGGTGCACGGCATGATGAAATTATTCGCCAGTATATCCAATGTAGATGATAGAGTAGGTAGATTAGAAAATAGATTTGATACTCACTTTAATGATGAGGATAGTGAAGAATTTTAGATTTTATTTATATCTTTGTATTGTTATGAATGAATGATTATGAAATAAAATTTGATGTTTCTTTCATGCTATAATTGAGGGGGAGCTTTCTCTAACTTATGCATATTTTGAGGGGGAGCTCTTATGATTGATGTTGCAGAGTTCTTTTTGATTATAATCAAAATAGGGGAGAAAAATTTAAAGCCTATGATTCAATTTTAAATTTTATCTGGTATGTTTAATGTGTTTGTTAGTATGACGGATAAAGCGAGGTTATTACAAAGGGCTTTAAAAGAAAATTTTGATCATCATCAAAAAGGGGAGATTGTTGACAATTCAAGGACTTGATGTTGCACTTGATGAATATGAAGAATGGATTTTGATGATGATCCAAGAACTAAAGACTTAGAATATTGAAGATTGAAGATTGGTGATAATTGTATTGTAATAACTTCTGTTTTATTTAAGATTGAGTCTGTATTTTTAGAGTCTAAGATAGTCGGTACATAGTCACGTAACTTAGAAGCTTCAAAAAGCTCAAATTTATCATTTAGGCTCGGCTTTAATCGATTATATAGGTAAATAATCGATTAAAGCGATGAGAAAACACTTTCTATACAAACTCACTGTTTTAATCGATTAAAACGAGCAAAATAATCGATTGTTTTGTCTTGATCCGTACTGAGATAATCGATTATTTCACCAAATAATCGATTAATCCAGAGAGGTTTGGGTTCGACATATTTGGCTCTGTTTTAATCGATTATCACTCCAAATAATCGATTATTTCGATCTGTTTTTTATTTTAAATTTCAAATTAACCCTATTTTCGAAAACCCAATTACCAAGAACCCTAGTTTCGAAATCCCCAATTCCTAAACCCTAATTTCCCTACTTAAACTCTGCTTTGGCACTCGAGAAAAGAAGAACAACTCTTTCCATACAAAAGTTAAGTCTTTGTGAGTGCCGAGAGAACTCGTTTGTTGCAAGGAAAGGGGGCTTTTGGAACCTGGTGTGAGGCTAGAAGCGATAAGAATCACTAAGTGGAGTTCTTAGTGGATTGTGTGTTGTGCCGTCTCTAGGGAAAGTTGTTCTTCATCTCTTGTGGATTTCAAGAGAGGTGTTTTCTGATCTTTATCTGTTCATTTGTAATCTGTTTGTAACAATTTGTTCTTAGTGACAGCGTTAATCCTCTTTTGAGTGATTAGCAACTGGACGTAGGGTCTTTTGATCCGAACCAGTATAAACCTACTGTGTAATCTTCTCTACTCTTCTCTATTTACATTTACGCAATTTTTAATCGGTAAAATTTGGGGAAAATTTTGAAAACCTAATTTTTATTAAAAATCCAATTCACCCCCCCTCTTGGTTTTTGTCCGACCACGCGAACATTCCGCTGCGCGATTCTAATAGCAGGAAGTATACATGAATCTGACTTGCAGGTTGAGGTACAGGCTGTGGAACCCATTCTTCTTCCCTCTCTGGTTCCTTCTGTTCAGCCAGCACCCACTCCAAAACTAAAGACTTTACCAAAAAACCTCAAGTATGCTTATTTGGAGGATGATGAGAAGTTTCCAGTGATCATTTCCACCTCCCTTGATGTTGTTCAAGAGGAGAAAGCTGTTGCATGTTACGAAAAGGCATAAGAAAGCCATCGAGCTGGACCACAGCGGACATTCTGGTATCGGCCCATCCACATGCATGCATAGGATATTATTGGAGGATGGAGCCAAACCGGTGAGACGACCATAGAGATGACTCAACCCCGTGATTTTGGATGTTGTGAAGAAGGAGGTGACCAAGCTTCTTCGGCTGGGATCATTTATCCTATATCGAGATAGTCGGTGGGTGAGTCCGAGTCCAGGTGGTCCCCAAGAAGACAGGCCTCACTGTTGTGAAGAATGAGAGGGATGAGCTCATTCCCACCGGAATACAAAACAGTTGGAGGGTCTGTATCGACTACCGAAGACTCAATCAGGCAACACGGAAGGATCATTTTCCACTGCCTTTCATTGACCAGATGCTTGAGCGTCTGGCAGGTAAATCTCATTACTGCTTTTTGGATGGTTTCTCTGGTTATTTTCATATCCATATTTCTCCTGAGGATCAGGAGAAAACCACATTCACCTGCCCCTTTGGCACTTTTGCCTATAGGAGAATGCCTTTTGGCCTATGCAATGCCCCTGGTACCTTCCAGCGGTGCATGCTTAGTATATTTTCATATTTCCTTGAAAATTGTATAGAGGTGTTTATGGATGATTTCACTGTGTATGGATCCTCGTTTGATGCATGCTTAGATAATTTGGATAGAGTGCTTAATAGATGCATCGAAACTAATCTTGTTCTGAATTTTGAAAAATGTCACTTCATGGTAGAACAGGGTATAGTTTTAGGGCATATCATTTCTAGTAAGGGCATAGAAGTGGATCCTGCAAAAATCTCTGTTATTTCACAATTGCCTTACCCCTCTTGCGTGCGAGAGGTTCGATCTTTTCTTGGCCATGCAGGTTTCTACAGGCGGTTCATTAGAGACTTCAGTAAGAAGGCCCTTCCACTATCCAATCTGCTTCAGAAAGATATTGAATTTGATTTTGATGACAGGTACAAAAAGGCATTTGACTGCCTCAAGGAAGCATTGACCACCACTCCTATCATCCATGCACCTGACTGGACAGTCCCATTTGAGTTTATGTGTGATGCATCTAATTATGCATTGGGGGCTGTCCTAGCACAGAGAGTTGATAAGCTGCCTCGGGTAATATATTATGCTTCTAGGACTTTAGATGCTGCCCAAGCAAACTATATCACCACTGAGAAAGAGCTTCTTGCCATTGTGTTTGCTCTTGATAAATTTAGATCATATTTTCTTGGTTCTCGTGTTATTGTGTTCACTGACCATGCAGCTTTGAAGTACCTACTAAAAAAGGCTGAGTCAAAGCCTCGATTGATCGGGTGGATGCTCGGCTCCAAGAATTTGATTTGGAGATCCGTGATAGGAGTGGAGCACAAAATTTGGTTGCGAGACCACTCGAGCGAGAATAGAGAGGTGTGCTCGATGATGCTTCACCAATCCGGGATGACTTTCCCGACGAGGGTTTGTTTGCACTTTCTGCTTCTTTTCCAACACCTTGGTTTGCAAACATTGTTAATTATCTTGTAGCTTCTGTTTTTCCTCCCTTAGCATCCAGAGCTCAATGTGATAAACTTAAGAGCGATGCTAAATTATATTTGGGATGACCCGTATTTGTGGAAGTTGTGCGGTGATCAGGTTACCAGGAGATGCATTCCAGACCATGAGATTGACTCGGTCCTGCAATTTTGTCATTCTTCTGCAACCGGTGGTCATCTTGGCATTCAGAGGACAGCTCGCAAGGTGCTTGAATGTGGTTTCTATTGGCCCACCATCTTCAAGGATGCGTTTGCAGCACTTGTGAGCAGTGTCAAAGAGTAGGAGGGTCCCTTACATGGAGACAGCAGATGCCCCAACAACCCATGTTGTTTTGTGAGGTGTTTGATGTCTGGGGTATCGATTTCATGGGTCCCTTCCCTGTTTCTTTTGGTTTTTATTATATTCTCCTTGCTGCTGATTATGTTTCAAAATGGGTGGAAGCCAAAGCCACCAGGACTAATGATGCTCGGGTTGTTGTGGATTTTGTTAGATCTAACATCTTTTGCAGATTTGGAGTACCCAGAGCCATTGTTAGTGATCAAGGCACTCATTTCTGTAACAGGTCCATGCAGGCCTTGCTCAAGAAGTATGGGGTTGTTCACAAAGTCTCTACACCTTACCACCCCCAAACTAATGGGCAGGCTGAAATCTCAAATAGGGAGATAAAGAGGATTTTAGAGAAGATTGTCCAACCTAACAGAAAGGATTGGAGCAACAGACTGGAGGATGCTCTTTGGGCGCATAGGACTGCTTACAAGGCACCTATAGGGATGTCTCCCTATCGAGTTGTCTTTGGTAAGCCATGCCACCTACCAGTGGAGATAGAGCACCGAGCATATTGGGTTGTGAAATCATGCAAGTTCTCACTTGATGAAGCAGGAGAGGAGAGGAAGCTACAAATAAATGAATTTGATGAGATCTGTTTGGAAGCTTATGAGAACTCCATGTTCTACAAAGAGAAAACTAAGAGATTTCATGATAGCTCCATAGCTAGGAAGGAGTTCTTTGTTGGTCAGCAAGTGCCATTGTACAATTCCAAATTGGGTCTCATGGGTGGTAAGTTGCGTTCAAAGTCGATTGGACCTTTTATTGTTACTAATGTTTATCCTTATGGTGCAGTTGAAATTAAAAGTGAATCCACAGAAAAGAGCTTCAAGGTTAATGGTCATCGACTGAAACCATTCCTTAGCAATCCTTCTCTAGTGGATGTAGTTGTGGAGGAGATATCCCTGATTGATCCCACTTACCTTCCACCATGACTTAGGGAGTTCTCTTTTTCCTTCTCTTTACTTTTATTGCACTTGTCCAATTGGTGATTTGATTGCTTGACTTGATGTTATGCTACATTGGGACAATTTGTAGTTTAAGTGTGGGGGAGACTGTTCTTTGTTTAGGATTTTTAGTTTTCTTTGTATTTCAGGTTCGTGTTTTGTGTACAATTTGCATGTTTCTTTTGGATCTTTGGGTTTTGTTTAGGTTTTGGGCACTTTCTTCACTCTTAGATAGGAGTTTCTTTATGCTTTTTGGATTGAAATCCCTGTTTTTCTCTGCTTGTCAAGTTGGTTACGATGTTTGAGAGGTTGAATTGAAGGCGACAATCTTACACTTTGTGAGGAATTGAGCCACTACCTATTCTTTCTTGAGTGTTATGCCTCTTGATTATTTGTGCAGTAGCCTTGGCTTGACTCTGACTGATACTTCTTGATTCACATGCATGTTTGGAGATGATTAAGGCATTTTTGTTCTGATTAGCCTCTAGCCAAATGAGCCTACCTTGAATTAATTCCTTTGATAGCCCCTTTGAGCCTATGTTTCCCTTTATGTCTTTTGAAGCTCATTAAAAGCCTTAAGTGAAAAACCATGATTACCTTAACCTTAGGAAATTTTGGAGCTTTGGAATTGTTTTGGGAATAAGTTATTGAATAAGTGTGGGGGTGCATTTTGTATTTCATTGGATGATGTACTGGCTAGTTGGTTATCTCTGTTTTACAGTTTTTGTGTTTTCCTTTCAGTGTATTTCATGTAGTTTAAAAAAAAAAAAAGGAAAGTTGTGGTTGAGGTAAAGGCAGTAGTGGAGGTTTGATATTAGAGGTTTTTGAGCATGCATCTTGTGCTTATTTTTTACTTATTCCCCATTGCTCCTCTAGTTCCTCTGGTTCACAGCTACTTATCCCATATGATATCCTCTACCTTGTCCCTACCCCCATTACAACCTAAAAAGACCTTTTGATCTTTTAGTGCATGTGCGTTGGGTGTTGAGTTAGAGGCTTGCCAAGTCTATCTGTTGTTTGCTTTTCTTGAGTATTTTGAGAGTATAAAGTAGCCTAGACACATGAGAGATATAGTGCATCTTGTGAGGTTTTGTCACTTTGATTCACTTTTGACCTGATTGACCTCTTGCCAGGTTTTGAAATGCTTGGATGATTTCCATGAGTATCTGGCTTCTCTAACTCTTTGTGTGTTGGATGTTGTCTACTCCTTTCTTTTCCCAGGATTCATTAAGGATTGTGTAAATTTGTTTGTGTTTTGTGTGTCTTCTTGTTCTTGCTCCTTTTTGTTGTGTCACTCTCTTCGATGTCTTTGGAATTGCTCCTTGCTTTGCTTCTTGATTTTGCCTGGGAGTGCAAAAGGCTAAGTGTGGGAGAATTTGATGAGCCATTATTTTCCCGCATTTTCTTATCTTTATGTACTTATCTTAATTGGTGCATTGTGTTTAATTGTCTATTATTAATGCATTTTCATTGATTGGGCTTCATTGGGCCATTATTCCAAATTTTGCTTAATTTAGCATTAATTGGTCTAATTTTTGTTTCTAATTATTTTTAGGTATTTTGGTGAAACAATTTTGAAGTATGGACATTAATATTGAGATGAAGAGAGTTTCCACATCATTGCCATGTCACCTTCCACATCACTTCCATGTCACTGCCACGTCACCTGCCATGTCAGTTGCTATTTCCACATCATATTAATGATTGCCACGTCAGCTAGGGTTTGTTTGATGTGTAATCCCGTGTGGGCCAACTTGGGCCCATTCCTAGGGGACTCTAGGGTTAGGGTAGGCTGGTATTTTAGAGGAGCAATAGGAGGAGGAGACAAGCAGCCACTGTAGTTCTGTTTCACGTTTGTTTTCATGCTGGTTTTCTCTGCATTTTAATTTGGACTGCTTAAGGCTCATTAAAAGTTTGGTTCAATTTTGTTTTCTGCTGCCATGAAACTACCACACAGCCGCCTTTCATCTTTGGCAATTTATATTCAAGTTTGTTTACTCTTCTGTCATTATTTTTAGATTCTTGTTTCGATTTTAATTATGTTTCTTCTATTGCGTTTTCAACTTTCCATGGATAGCTAAATCTTTGTATTGATTTTCTGAGAAGAACGCAAGTAGATCTTTGAGGTTTTGTTATTCAATTTCATTTTGTTTGTTCTCTTAACTCTTCATCTTCTAATCTCAGTGTTGAATTATAATCTGTTTATACTTAATAAACCGAAACTAATATCACAGTTTGCTTAATTCTGTGTTAGAGATGAGATTATGTGATGTATGCAATGCTTAATTGTATAAGGATAATTTGGGGTTAATCTTCGCTTAGTTGGTTAATTTCATGTTGGAATAAGGGTTAAGGAAAACTTGGGATTAATCTTCACTTAGTTGGTTAATTTCGAATTGGAACAAGGGTTAAAGCTAATTTGAGATTAATCTTCGCTTAGTTGATTAATTTCGAATTAGAATATAATTTGGGATTGTCGCCGCTGTCTTAAAAGACAAGGCGGTCGGAGCGACGTGATGGTTTTTTGACCCTTTTGTTTTTCGCGTTTTTTATAGGTGGTTACAACGCCTTTAGGCTGTCCGATAACCAGGCTAACCTAGGGGCGAGGTTTTCAAAAGTTGTCCTTGGGTTGTCCGATAACCGGGCTAACCCAAGGACTTGTTTATTTTGGGTTCTGTGGAGTCGCCACCGACGTTTTTACCGGAAACATCGGAAAAGGTTTAAAAGGCGTTGGTTTTCGAAAACCAACTTTGGTCATTAGAACCAGAGTTGGGTAAGGGAGTTAGTTACGTGGTAAAGGAAGTATTAGTTCCTTTACTACGCCCCTTTCGGGTTCCCTATGACAGGCCAACTTTTTGTGTTAATAAATAAACCGGAAAATACTCTTTTGCCCTTTTTATTGTGCGAAATTTAAAGTGATGACTACATGGCCCTAATCTATTGCATAATTAAAATTAAAGCGTTAAAAGTAGAGAGGGAGAAATTAAACCTCCGAAGCAAGCTTTGTTTTATATTTCTCTTTGAAAAGAGGGTGCTTTTTGGCAGCCCTTCACTCTACAAGACGTCGGAAACTCTTCTAGACGCTGAAAAAAGCTCTCAAAGACACTCAGAAACTCCGGAAATGCGTCGGAGGGATTCTAGAGAGAAGTTTTTAGAGAGAAGGCAGAGCTAATGCTTGAGGTGTGTGGAAATGAGGGGGGGGAGGACCCCTATTTATAGGTTTTCGCGCTGTCAGGTGGCGAGACCACCGTTCTCGTCTGACAGGTCGAGACCGTCGTCTCGTCCAATGAGACCGCCGTCTGGGGAAGCGAGACCGCCGTCTCGCCCTTCGCAGGTGGCGAGATGGAGGTCTGGGAAATCTAGAAGGCGGTCTCGTCCCAACAAGGCGAGAAAACTTATTTTTTGGTACACAAACTCCCTCCTATCCTAGTATGGGGCCTAATAGTCTCTCCTAATGGCTTGTTAGGCTTCATCCATCTTCAAATAGGAGGTCTTCTGGTCTTTATTTGGAGGCCGGGCAAGATTTGGGGTCTACAGCTGCCCCCCCTTTACCCGACCAGTCAACTGCTGGCCTTTTTGTGCTAGGGTGATCGACTGGAGGGAAAAGGAGTTGACCCTCTTGCCCGGTTGCCCTTCAGATGCTCCGTCTTTGCAGCGGGTGATCTTCTAGGGAAATGTTGTGTTGTGCGCTTCTGGGATGCTCCTTTGACGCGGTAGCTGACCCCTTCGGCTGATGAGTACAAACCCCCATCTGGTTTGACGAGTATGAACCCCCGCCCGGTAAGCCCCCTTCTGTAAGGCCTGATGAGTACACACCCCCATCTGGTGTTTGACGAGTATGAACCCCCGTCTGGTAAGCCCCCTTTTGTAAGGCCCGATGAGTACGTACCCCCATCTGGTGTTAAGCCTCCAGATGCTCCATCTTGCGGTAGCTGATCCTTTGGCCGTGGTGGCGGCTTACTGGGATGCTCATGCGCCGACGTTGAGATGTGTTCTCTTGTCTTTGTCCTTTCTGAGATTTGGTCGTCCGGTCTATGCTGGAGATTCTGTTGGTGTTCATCCAGCTTGTTGGTTGCTAGGGATTCTTTGTTTTGATCTTTTGGTATTTGTCATCCGACTTTGCTGGGTGTCGGGGATTTTTTTATGAGTGCCTCTTAGGTAGGCAGGAATCCTCTGGGGATTTGTTGATCTGAGTGACGCCTCTTGAGTAGGCGGATATCCTATTCAGTTTCTGGTAATGCCTCTAAGTAGGCAGACGCTTCATCGGAAGTGAAGACTTTTGGTTTCATTTGTTTTGCCTCTGACTAGGCTGATATGGGGATACTGGCTCTTGCATGCTTGCCAGGTCTTGCCTATGCATAGGCAAATGACATTCTGAGGATGAATATGAAGTTTTGCCTTTGCAATAGGCTCATTGAGATGATCTTTCTTTTTTATTGATCCACCGGGGAATTGGTTGTCTTCCCGGGGATCTAATTTTGATTTGCCCTTTGAGGGAATGGAGTTTTGACTCCTTGTTGGATGAGATGGCTTCGCCGATACTCTTGTTTTATTGGGATTTCCGATTCTTTCTTTTTCGTTGATTTTCCCTTTTCTATGGTGACCCAGTTAGGGATTTTATTGGTTGCCTAAAAGTTAGGATTGATTTCGCCTTTTTTTTTCGCGATTTATCTCTTTTTTATTGTGATTTTGAAATCTGGCTTTTTTATGGGGATAATGCGTAAGCCTTTTTACTTTTTAGTCTCTTTTTATTACGCTGGCTTTTTTCCTTCTTTTTTTGGGCGGTCCATTAGGGATAACGTTTTATTTCTTTAGTGATCCACCAAGGAATTAGTTGACTTCCTGGGGATCTCATTTTTTTTTATTTTTTATTTTTTTAGGAATGAAGTATTGGCTCCTTGATTGATGTTGATGCGAGCTATACTTGTGAAGCTCTTATTTCACTGGGGGATGGGAATTTCTGATTCCTTTTTGTAGAATTTTTTGGAGATCCACTTAAGGATTTTTATTTGGCCTGCTCTGTTGTTGCCTTTTTGGACATCCACTCGGGATGCAAGGGTTTTCTTTTCTCTTCTTCTTTCTTCTTGTTGAGCCCTTGATGGTTTGGACTCTTTTGACTGTTAATGATGATGGGCTTTTGAAGCCTTTATTCTCCATTGGGGAGTGTGGAGGAGACTTTGGGTGAGTGTGCTCGATGACTCATGTGGTGACGGTGCTGAGCCATGGGGTAATTTTTTTGTGTTGCCTTCAGAGTGGGCAGGGATCCTCTTGGGGATGACTAGGCCTTTCCATCGGCTTTTCTTTTATGATGTCTGATGATTGTGCCCTCTTTTATTGGGTGATGATTGGAGCTTTGGCTTCTGGAAGCTTCTTATGACAACTCGCTCTTCTTTCTTGAGGGAGAGCAATGTTTGGAGACTTATTACTTTCTTGTGCCTTCTTTTTTGGGTAGAAGGATCGTAGCTGGAGCTCTTATTCTGCTGAGTCGCTTGATTGACGACTTGCTCCATTTTCTTGAGGGCATTATTTGGAGACCCAGTCTCAGTGATTCTATTTTCAATCACAAACATGGAGCTAGTCTCCTTATATGCATGAATGCTTTTTGTTTTTTGTTATTTGTCTGAAGTAAATTTTATTTCTTTCATTTTTGACATTGACAAAGTCGTTTTGTGCGACTACTTGTGTGTGGATGCCTTAAATGCAATCTATTCTTTTTGATTGATGCATCTGGAAAAGTGACTGGCATTCTCCTGCTGGAGTTTTTATGATTATGATGAAGGGCCCCTCTCTTTTATTCATTTTTTGGTTTAGCCCTATCTTTTGCCTAGACCGCCCTTTTTGGGGTTTTCGGCCTAGCGGGCTGCCTTAATTCTTGCCTAGGATATCTTAGCGGACTTTTTCCTTTTTTATGAATGCCCTAACTTTTGCCTAGACCGCCCTTTGCGGGTTTTCGATCTAGCAGGCTACCCTAACTTTTGCCTAAGAATCTCCTAGCAGGCATTATTCTTTTTATTGTCATTTTTTCTTTCTCTTCTCTTTTTTGAGAGATAGGAGCCTATCATATGCATGCAATGTTTGCGATATGCATCCTATAATACTATTTCAATTAATTTTTCAAAAGGATTAACCAATGTGCTTGAGCTTCTAATGAGTTTCTGACGTTATGTGCTTTCGTCGACAGGGATAGGCTGTACCCATTTTGCCGTCTCGATTTTTTCATGACCGAAGAATGATTGTGTTAATTGTAGAGCGACTTGCCATGTCAGTGCGCCCCTCCCTTTCCTTGGGGATGTCAATCCTCTTATTGATTACTATCTCCACATTTCCCTACTAATTACTAGAATGTCGTAGTGGTAAGGGTCAAGAGAAGAGAAGGAAGAGGATATTTAATTCAAAGGCTTGTGTTTTAGAATTGTTTTATTTTGACAAAAAATGGTTTTTGTAAGCATGGCTAGCTAAGGTTGGTTAGAGTGTTTTAGGCTAGTTTAAACAACGTTTTGTTTATGGAGTGGTGCCTTATTCTATGGCGCTTGCTATGACTGGTTGACTTCCCTAGTCCGTCCTTTGAATTTTCAGTCTAGGATGTTGTGCTAGTCCTAACTTTTGTCTAGGTTTCTTCGTTTTTGTTTTAGGAAACCTAGCGGACTTTATTTTGTAACCCTAACTTTTTCCTAGGCTACCCTTTATGGTTGTTCAGGTTTCCTAGCGGGTTTACCCTAACTTTTGCGTAGCCCCCTTTGGTGGGTTTCCTACCGGGTATCTTGCCCTTTCTTTTTGGCCTTTAGCTTTTAACTTTTATGGGCTTCTTTTGATTTTTTTTTTCTTTTTGCACAACATTGGCGAAACACGGCTTTATTTATGACGAGGTAAAACTTTATTTTGTGCTTCTAGTCAATCAGTTGGTGATGAATTTGACTTTTATTTTTGTCAATGGCGCATTTTGACGCATTTTTGAAACGTTTGCTTAAACATGGTTATTAATGAGGTTTAGACATGAATAGCAAGAAGAGAAGCAGATAGTAAGAATGACATTCTTTGTAATTAATAGGGAAATATGTGCCCTACAATGCTCGGGGGTCGGGCTAGCCCCGAGGAGTAATCTCTAATAGTCATTGGATTTATAAACCCTAAGAATCAGAAGGAGAACACCTAATGACTAAAGTCGCTTTTGACGCTTGAACCCCTTTGTTTGGGAAAATCTGATTCAAGGTGCGGAGGGGAGACTTCCCTTTTTTTTCCGTGCAGCTTGTTCCTTTGTAGGGTAATGCTTTAAAGGATTGTTTTTAAAATTTGGTGCTCCCTTATTCCTTGAGAGTTTCTAATGAGCCCTTGGTTTGGGCGGCATCCATATTTCCTCATCATGTGGGTCACCTTCATACTGTTGGGGAAGTCTTTTCATGTTGGAAAAAGATATTTCAAAGGTTCTCTTCAGCCGCATCCATTCAAGGTGGGGCAGACGACTTACTGATCGAATGTCGTTTCTAGCTCAAACTGTGACTAGCTTGTCGCCTACCCTGAGTTTGTCTCTTTGGCGAAGCGTTGAGAGAATTGCCTTAGCGTCGTGAGTCCAAAGTCTCTTCAATTTCCTCTTTGGGTTATGTTTCCTTCGGTCTTATTATTTTTTCCTTTATTCTTAGGAGCATTTGTCTTATAGCTCCTGGGGGTGTAGATTCTTTCACTTCTAATTTTGCCCCCGAATGTTGGCTATGCTGGAGATATCTTCATTGATGGAAGATGTTTCTGCGTATCTTAATGGTACGACTTTATTCGATTCGAGGCGTGAACAAAATGTAATGGCATCCTTGCCCCCTCTTCCTTATTAACTTGGATATCCAATGGTTGACGCTTGTTATCCTCCTTGGGCGGATCAACCATTGGGGAGAACTTGATGACGAAAGGCTTACTCTCCATTTTTATTCTGATTCATGGGAAGCACATCAATTAATCCTTTCTTTTTATTATCTTATTATTATTAAAGTGAGAATGGATGCAATTTATGAATGTAATTTATGAATGCAATAGACGGTTGAGGAGATGATGAAGACAAACAATTTTATTTATTTCATCCAGACAGTGTACATTCCTCAATGCAATGTTTCGAAGTACATTTTAAAAGCGAAAAGCCTAAAGGAACGCATAGGTTGGTTAAAATTTGTATGTATTTTCTTTTTTGACTTCCCGTGTATGGCATGCAAATGCCCTACCCTCTTTTCATGGTATTGAGGAATGTTCACTTTCTTCAACTGTCTATTGTGTTATGAGGATGAAGTTTGGTGGATGCATGTATACAAGTGTTTGTTTATTATCATGTTTTATTTTCTGACATGATGTATGATAATGTTTGGGATTTTTGCGTTTTTTTTTGTATGCGGATGAGGTCATGAAGAATACCAGCCGCTTTCTAGAATGCAAAATGATTTTTATTGTTTAAAAGGAATGATATATGAGATGGATATTTCTTAAGACAATGGCTTAGGTATCCTCCTTAAAGCTTACGCTTTGTGGGGTATCATACCCACCTTGGGGTAATGGTTCTTTCCCCATTATAGATTTGACAAGTAAAATGGCAATCACCATCACACCTTAGTACACTCGTTCCTTCCTTGTCACGAAGGTTACAAATGTGCTCAGGGCCTCTTTCGCCATTGTCTTAGGGATATCTAGTGCTCCCTAGAATGAATGTATTTATGCATGCACCAGTACAAAAGGGCGATAGATGTTCAAAGTGGCATAACTTTTGACTGAGATGTCCGATTTGGACGCACAACATATGAAAACAAAGAGAAAAAGGTGAAGAATCAAGTTGCAAATACCCATAGGGGATTTGGCCCAATAATTTTCCCAAAAAATGCTTCTAAGACCCACTTTTTAGGGATTTATTGAAATGATGCGTATGCAGACTCTCCTTATGCATTTATTTTTTTTCTCTTAGTTTTTCCACTTATGACATGATGCAATATGAATGATACGACTTTGTCAAAATTATTTTTATAAATGTTTTGATTTTGTTTATTATTATTTTGTTTGTTTTTGGATTTTGTTTTTATTTTTTAGCCTTTTATCTCTTCTGTCAGAACTGCGTGGCTACTTAGCTTACAAAGAACCTGAAACCAGGCTAGCTAAAAGGCAGACTGTCCGAGATAAGAGTGTTTATTGCGAAAATACATTTTTTTGTGATTTCTCTGTTGTTTGATTATGCTATGCAACAGACAAATGCAACAATCAAATGCACACACAATTCGATCATCCCCGAATCGGCAAGATTTCGTTTTTATCACGAGGTAGGGTTTTCTTGCAGAAAAGTGCATTGGCCAGGGTTGGTTCTAACTGTTCTCACCAGGCTAAGGCCCCAAAGGTGCCCCCATTATAGGGTCCCCACTCTCCAGCCGTCCGACCATGCTTAGCACTAAGGCCATAGTCAGTCTTATTGCCAAAAGAGGAAGGTTATCACCTTGAGTGGAGGTTTCCGATCACACTGGTGGGCTCAAGGCCCTCACTACAGCGAACCGTACCTGCCACCCACTCCCTATGGTTATCTCACTTGCCCCCAGGTATAGGGGGAACAGTTGTGTGCAAGGGATTGTGTGCAGTTTATATTTCAAGCAATTGTGTAATTATAAGCAAACAACAGTTATTAAAGCCAAGCAATAAAATATGTTATAAATACAAGTTAAGGGCAAAAGTGTTATTTTCTTGGTTTATTTATTTTTAAGCCGGCCCATCACTAAATGGGATCAACTCTCGAGGCTTCCCTAGTGGAGTCGCCATCTGTCACCGCCGTCTTAAAAGACAAGGCGGTCGGAGCGACGCGATGGTTTTTTGACCCTTTTGTTTTTCGCATTTTTTATAGGTGGTTACAATGCCTTTAGGCTGTCCGATAACCGGGCTAACCTAGGGGCGAGGTTTTCAAAAGGTGTCCTTGGGTTGTCCGATAACTGGGCTAACCCAAGGACATGTTTATTTTGGGTTCTGTGGAGTCGCCACCGACGTTTTTACCGGAAACATCAGAAAAGGTTTAAAAGGCGTTGGTTTTCGAAAACCAACTTTGGTCATTAGAACCAGAGTTAGGTAAGGGAGTTAGTTACGTGGTAAAGGAAGTATTAGTTCCTTTACTACGCCCCTTTCGGGTTCCCTATGACAAGCCAGCTTTTTATGTTAATAAATAAACCGAAAAATACTCTTTTGCCCTTTTTATTGTGCGGAATTTAAAGTGATGACTACATGGCCCTAATCTATTGCATAATTAAAATTAAAGCGTTAAAAGTAGAGAGGGAGAAATTAAACCTCCGAAGCAAGCTTTGTTTTATATTTCTCTTTGAAAAGAGGGTGCTTTTTGGCAGCCCTTCACTCTACAAGACGTCGGAAACTCTTCTAGACGCCCAAAAAAGCTCTCAAAGACACTCAGAAACTCCGGAAATGCGTCGGAGGGATTCTAGAGAGAAGTTTTTAGAGAGAAGGCAGAGCTAATGCTTGAGGTGTGTGGAAATGAGGGGGGGGGGAGGACCCCTATTTATAGGTTTTCGCGTTGTCAGGTGGCGAGACCGCCGTTCTCGTCTGACAGGGTTGAGACCGCCGTCTCGTCCAACGAGACCGCCGTCTCGCCCTGCCAAACGCGACGAGACCGCTGTCTGGGGAAGCGAGACTGTCGTCTCGCCCTTCGCAGGTGGCGAGACCGCCTTCTCGTCAAGCGAGACGGCAGTCTCGCCACTTGCATGAGGCGAGACGGTGGTCTGGGAAATGCAGAGGGCGGTCTCGTCCCAACAAGGCGAGAAAACTTATTTTTTGGTACAGAAACTCCCTCCTATCCTAGTATGGGGCCTAATAGTCTCTCCTAATGGCTTGTTAGGCTTCGTCCATCTTCAAATAGGAGGTCTTCTGGTCTTTATTTGGAGGTCGGGCAAGATTTGGGGTCTACAGGGATTTATCTTCGCTTAGTTGGTTAATTTCGAATTAATTTCGTAATCTAGGATAAGTGACACTGCATTAAAATCAGGATATCAATTGCATTTTAATCTGTTTTTAATCCGCATTTTTATAATTTGCTTTTGTTCTATTTCATCTAATATTTTAATTTTGAAAAACTCCCTTTCTTTTTTTTTTTGTTACTGTTCTAAATTTAAAAATTGATAAGATTTGATAGAAATTTGTGGTCTTTGGGAGACGACCTAGGAAAGCTTCCTAGTACTACATTTATCTATTTTAATTATTTGACCGAGTACGACATCGACCACCTGGGCAAAAGATAGGGTTACAAAACAAAGTCCATTAGAGTTTCTAAAGCATAATAAAAAGGAAACCCCGGCAAAAGTTAGGACGAAACGTAACATCCTAGACTGAAAACCCGAAGGGCGGTCTAGGAAAGACAATCAGTCTTAATAAGCGCCGCAAAACCACCAAGTGGAGACGCAACCCCGCAAACAAACGTTTGTTTAAGCTAAGCCTAAAACAGTTTGACTAACCCTGGCTAGCTGTGCTTACAAATATCATTTGTTTTAAGAAATCCCTTCTAAAAACACAAACCTTTAATTTAATCATCCTCTTCCTTCTTTTCTCTTGACCCTTATCGCTATGATATTCTAGTGATTAACCAGATAATGTGGAAACATAGTAATCAATAGGAGGATTGAAATTCCAAAAAGGGGAAGAAACACACTAGTATGGCGAAATAGCTCTTCAACACGATGATTCTTCGGTTAAGGCAAATCCAAAACGACAGAAATGGTACAGCTGAAGGTAGCACCAGAAGAATCTCACCATCAGGAGTACATCAATTAACTTTTCTGAAAATATTAACTGAAATAGCATTCACTACTACAAATAAAGCTTTCAACGTCGGTTCTGGAAGGCTTTCAACGTCGGTTCAACAACCGACGTTGTATCAGGCGACGTTGAAAGTCGTAACTTTCAACGTCGGTTCTAATAAACCGATGTTGAAAGTATGATTTTTTAAATTAATAATTTTTATTTATTTACAACCCCTTTACCCCCTTTTATTTATCTAGAAGTCTCCCCTCTCTTTATATTATATTTTTATTAGGTCCTCCATCTCTTTATATTATATTTTTTAGAAGTTTATTAATTTTTTAAGAGAATTTTCATTGGCAGGATTCGAACCCAAGTACTTTAGAGTTGGAGGCTGATACTCCAACCACTAAACTACTAGAATTTTCTCGATAATAACTTACAAATAAATTATATTTATATACAAATAAATATATATCTGTGTAAATATATAAATATATAAATATATAAATACAAATATATTTATATATTTTGATATATTTATATGTTGGATGTGAGGGCACACTCGAAAGTGAAAGTGTGTGTCGAGTGGGTTTTCAAAATTTGATGCTAAATTTGTGAGCAGGTATCTTTATATGAGTTTGTAATTTAATGACAGAATATAATCTTTATAATTTTATTTATATAATGATATAAAATAAATTTGGGAAACGCGTTATTTGCTCTCAAGCGAAAAATACCAATTTTCGCTCAAGCGAGACTTGAGTAAGTGAATTTCCGTGAGCTTTAACATATTTTCACTCAAGCAAGAGTCAATCACACTTTCACCCTCGATCGAAAAATACCAATATAATTTATTTGTAAGTTATTATCAAAAAATTATAGTAGTTTAGTGGTTGGGATATTAACTTTCAACCCTAAAATACTGGGTTCAAATGCTATCGGTGACAATTCATTAACTTAAGAGAATTTTTGGCTGAAAATAAAAATAAAAATACTTTCCAGAAAATATATACAAATAAATATATATTTACATGGATATATATTTATTTGTATATAAATATAATTTATTTGTAAGTTATTATCGAGAAAATTCTAGTAGCTTAGTGGTTGGAGTATCAGCCTTTAACTCTAAAGTACTGGTTCGAATCCTGCCAATGACAATTTTCAAATTTAAGTGAGTTTTTGGGTGAAAAAAAAAATACTTTCCACGTCGGTTCATATGGGAACCGACATTGAAAGTGTCAATAAGTAAAAAAAAAAAAAAACTTTCAACGTCGGTTTATATGGGAACCGACGTAGAATGTGTTTACTATTCAACTTTCAACGTCAGTTCATCTGGAAACCGACGTGGAAAGTACTTTCTACGTCGTCTCATCTGGGAACCGACGTGGAAAGTACTTTCTACGTCGTCTCAGGTATAACCGACGTTAACTGACGACGTAGAAAGTATATTTTGTAGTAGTGATTATAAGTTGCATATCATGAACATTACGTGCATAGATGTTGATGAATAGGGTCCTATTTCCTTCTAAAAAAACGAGTGGATGGTCGTCTGTTTAAGGCAGATGGTCGTCTGGAGGTGGCCGTTGGGACCAGATGACCGTCCACTTTGAGCAGATGGGCGTCCAAGGGTTTCTGTTGGGGGAAGACGGCCGTCCACCCTAGCCTGACGGCCGTCCATCGGCTACCGTTAGGGGCAGATGGCCGTCCAACTGCACCAGAAGGCCGTCCGCCCCTATTTTTTTTCCTATAAATTTAGGCGCCCCAAATGGCTCATGGCACCCCATTCTTGCATTCTCTCTTAATCCTTTACCTCCCATTTGCATATTTGAGTGTTCTTTGTTGAGTAATGGATCGTGGAGAGTCGTCTACACGTCGTAAACGCTCCCGGGGACCCATAAGGAGCATCCCCCCTCCTTAGGTTCCCACTCAGCTGACGGAGCAGCACCAGGCTAGATTTGCCAACATCAGCCAGTTTGCTTGGCACCCTATGCTCTGGCTGGACTTTAGGATCCTAACCATGTTCGGTTGGGATCAGGATGTAAGGAGATACATCCAAGGCATAGGGTGGGACTTCCTGCTCAGAGATCCACCTACCCGCATCCACCGCACGGCCACGCTAGAATTCCTCGCCTCGATCACACTCATAGACCTACCATCTATGAGCCTCGGGCTTCCTCCTGTCCTAGTAGGTACTTACTGGATGAATGGGGCCTACCGGACCAACGTCATAGATGACTTCAACGTCCTCATGGGGTTCCACCAGCCAGCAAAGATCCAAACTGCAGAATACAGGGGGGCATTCTGCGAAAGGCCAACCACCCTCACCACCAGTCAGATATGGGAGGAGATTACCGGTTCCCAGCACGTTCCCGCTAATCCAAAGGGGACCACCTTCCTACCACCTCTCCGCATTTGTCACAAGTTACTAGCGGACACCCTTCATAGCCGAAAAGAAAGTCAAGGCAAGGTCACTCAGGCGGACCTTTTCGCCATCTACTGCATGCATCAAGGGATTTAATGCAATCCTGGCTACCTTTTCTTGAAGGCCCCGAAGGACTTTGGGACACGAGGCCCTACGAGATCCATCATGGTAGGCCCTCTTATCACCCCTCTGGATGAATACTGGGGATGCACTGATGGAGAAGGCATCCCTGCTACCCTGCGATCGGAGCTCATAGACGGTTCGATACTCGCCAACATGAGCATGCTCACCTGACAGGGAACCTCTTGGGTCTTGCACCCCCTCCTCGCTATGACGATCGAAATCCACGAGATGGACGCTTTGGAGTCACAAGAGATGCCCATCCCTCTAGGATCCCAGCAGCAACAGACATAGTATGAAGATAGCCTCGCCAGCCTACACCAGCACATGAGCGATGACAGGGCCCACTCAAATAGGCAGTACCAGCACCTGTGCCAACAGATCAATTAGCTGTCCCTAAGCCAGCAGAGTTATGAGCAAGCACGGGAGAGCCTTAGCCTGAGGGTAGATGGCCTCACGCAAAGGATGGACATGATAGGCCAGGACCTACACGACATGATCTGAAGCCAAGAAGAATTCCAGCACCACGTACTCTGCCGACTCCCTTCGCCAGCACCATCCTCAACATCCAGCTCAGAGCCAAAAAGCTGAGATCTTGGATGAAAGGGGGGTGCTCTCCCCTTCTTTTCACACAGTTCTTCCACCTTTCCTTCTAGATTTTCTTAGAATTCTTCTCCTAGAGCCCCTCCGAAGCATTTCCGGAGTTTTCTGAGTGTCTTTAGAGAGTTTTTATAGCGTCGTAAGAGAGAAAGGTCGATGTTGTAGAGCGAAGGGCTGCCAAAATGCACCCTATTTTTTAAAGAGAATTAATCAAAGCTTGCTCTGGAGGATTCTTCACTCTCTCCCTCCCTTTTATTTGTGCAATAGCTACTAGGGCCATGTAGTCATTATCTTTTAATTCCGCAAATAAAAGGGTAAAAGCATCATTTTAAAAGTTTGTTTATAAAATAACCGGCCAATCATAGGGAATCCGAAAGGGGCGTCGTAGGGAAGCTAATACCTTCCCTACACGTAAGTAACTCCCTTACCCAATTCTGGTTATAATGGCCAAAGTTGGTTTTTCAAAAACCACTGCCTTCTTTTTTTTCCTTTTCCGATGTTTTCGATAAAAACATCGGTGGCGACTCCATAAGAACCCCTTCGAAAATTTGCTTTTAGGTCCATCCCGGTTATTGGACAACCTAGAGGCGTTATAACCTCACCCATATAAAACACGAAAACGGGAAGTCGGAACCATCACGTCGCTCCGACCGCCTCTTTTGACGACGGCGACAAGCATCCTCAAGTTTCAAAGAGTTAATATAAAGCTTGCTTCAAAGATTCCTTCTCTATTCTCTCTCTCTCTCTCTTTTTACTGCTTTCTTTATCGCTTTCTTTGTGTGCATTAGATAATAGGGTCATGTAGACATTTAAATTATGCAAGTAGATAGAATAATAGAGTAAAAGCATGATTTCTTTAAGTTTTTATTTTCTAAGTTAGTCCATCATAGGGAACCCAAAAGGGACATTGTGGGGTGCTAACACCTTCCCCACACGTAACTAACTCCCTTACCCGACTCTGGTTTGTAGACCCCAAATCTTGCCCGGTCTCACAATAAAGATCAGAAGACCTCCTTTTCGAAGATGGACGAAGCCTAAGAAGCCACTAGGAGAGACTATTAGGCCCCATACTAGGATAGGAGGGATTTTTGTCACAAAAATAAGGATTTTCGCCTTTTGGGGTTGAGACCGCCGTCTCGGATTCGAGACTGCTATCTCGCCATTCCTGCAAGGCGAGACGGCCGTCTGGAATGTCGAGACGGCCGTCTCGACCTTGTCAGACGAGACGACCGTCTCGACCTGACAGGCGCGAATCCCTATAAATAGGGGCCTCCCTTCCCCTCATTTCACACAGTTTTTCACTCTCTCTCTAGTCACATCAAGAGTTTCTCTCTCTGGAATCCCTCTGACGCATTTCCGGAGCTTCTGAGTGTCTTTAAGGTGTTTTTAGAGCGTTTTGAGAGGTTTCCGACACCGCTTAGAGTGAAGGGCTGCCGCAAAGCACCCTATTTTAAAATAATTAAATAGAAAGCTTGTTTCGGAGGTCTCTACTCTCTTCCTCTACCTTTTACCGCTTTATTTAAATTATGCAATAGACATTAGGGCCATGTAGTCGTAACCTTTAAATTCCACAAAATAAAAGGGCAAAAGCGTATTTTTCCGGTTTATTTATCAACAGAATAGATGGCTTATCATAGGGAACCCGAAAGGGGCGTCGTAAAGGAACTAACACTTCCTTTACGTGTAACTAACTCCCTTACCCAACTCTGGTTCTAACGACCAAAGTTGGTTTTTCGAAAACCAACGCCTTTTAAACTCCTTTTCCGATGTTTTCGGTAAAAATATCGATGGCGACTCTAGAGAACCCTCAAAAACTAGCTCTTGGATTAGCTCGGTTATCGGACAATCCAAGAGCACCCTTTCGAAAACCTCACCCCTAGGTTTAGCCCGGTTATCGGACAACCTAAAGGCGTTGTAACCACCAATAAAAACGCAAAAATCAAGAGAGTCGGAAACCATCGCGTCGCTCCGACCGCCCTCATTTTGACAGCAGCGACAGATGGCGACTCCGCTGGGGAAGCCTAGAGAGTTGATCCCATTTAGTGATGGGCCAACTTAAAAATAAATAAACCAAGAAAATAACGCTTTTGCCCTACCTTGTATTATAACATGTTTTACTGTTTGGCTTTAATAACTGTTGTTTGTTTATACTTACGCAATTGTGTGAAATAAAAATTGTACACAAACCCTTGCACACAACAGTTCCCTCTATACCCGGGGGCAAGTGAGAAATCCATAGGGAGTGGGTGGCAGGTACGGTTCGTTGTAGTGATGGCCTTGTGCCCCTGTGTGATCGGAAACCACCACTCAAGGTGATAACCTTCCTCTTTTGGCACAAAGACTGACTATGGCCTTAGTGCTAAGCATGGTCGGAAGGCTGGAGAGTGGGGACCCTATAATGGGGGCACCTTGGGGGCCTTAGCCTTGGTGAGAACAGTTAGAACCTACCTTCGCCAAATCACTTTTCTGCAGGAAAACCCTACCTCGTGATTAAAAACAAATTCTCGCCTGTTTGTGGATGATCGAATTATGTGTGCATATGATTGTTGTATTTGTTTCTTGCATAGCATAACCAAACAATAGAAGAAAAATCACAAAAAATATTTTGGCAATAAACACCCTTATCTCGGACAGTCTGCCTTTTAGCTAGCCTGGTTTCAGGTTCTTTGTAAGCTAAGTAGCCACGCAATTTCGATAGAAGAGATAAAGGACGCTAAATATTTCTTTCGCATAAAGCCACATTTTATCTCGAACAGTCTGCCTTTTAGCTAGCCTGATTTCAGGTTCTTTGTAAGCTAAGTAGCCACACAGTTCCAACAGAAGAGATAAAAGGCTATAAATAAACAAATAAATAAAAATAAAATACTAAATAAAATCCGTTTCCAAAACCATAAATGGGACCTGATTCATAAACATCAATCATATAGGTAGTTTATTTTCGGAAAAAATATAAATACCATACAAAACATGATAAACAAAAATACACACTCACATTCATTCAAATAAGCATCATTTTCATAAAACAATGCATTTTGGTTTTAGAAAATGGAGGGGACTAGTAGACAATTGAAGAAGGTGGATATTCCCCGATATCATACTGAGAAGTTAGAACGGCTTTGCGTGGTAATGCCACCGGAGGTCCGCGCCGACTTTGAAAAATCCTATGGACCGATTCTCGACCTGTTAAAGATCTGTGTCGATCAAGTGTTCCTCAGGGTATTAATTCATTTTTGGAACTCCAGTCTGCGATGCTTCGAATTTCCGCAGTACGATATGGTGCCTACCTTGGAGGAGTATGAGAATATGTTGAAATGGGCCAAATCAGCTGGGGTCCATATCCGCCACGGGGCATATACTCCTGCAGCATAAGTCGCTGCCATCATTCAACTACCCTTTCGGCACACTACCCTGATAGGAAAAGGGAACATCCAGGGTTGGAAAGTCTCAATGTTAGAAGACCACCTGTCCGACTTGTTAGAATCGCGCAGCGGAATGTTCGCGTGGTCGGACAAAAATCAAGAGGGGGGGTGAATTGGTTTCTTAAAAAAATTAGGTTTTCAAAATTTTCCCCAAATTTTACCGATTAAAAACTGTTTAAATGTAAATAGAGAAAGGGATAGAGTCTTACACAGGAAATTTATACTGGTTCGGATCAAAAGACCCTACGTCCAGTTGCTAATCACTCAAACAGAGGATTAACGCTGTCACTATAAACAAAGTTATTACAAACAATTTACAATGGAAGAGATAAAGTAAAGATAACACCTCTCTTGAAATCCACAAGAGATGAAGAACAGTTTTCCCCAGAGACAGCACAACACACAATCCACTAAGAACTCCACTTAGTGATTCTTATCGCTTCTAGCCCACACCAGGTTCAGAAAGCCCCTTTTTCTTGCAACAAACAGTTCTCTGGCACTACAGCACTTAACTTTTGTATGAAAAAGGTTGTTCTTACTTTTCTGAGTGCCATAGAAGAGTTTAAGTAGAGAA
The DNA here is from genome assembly GCA_963425845.1 of Sphenostylis stenocarpa. Classification (NCBI taxonomy): domain Eukaryota; kingdom Viridiplantae; phylum Streptophyta; class Magnoliopsida; order Fabales; family Fabaceae; genus Sphenostylis; species Sphenostylis stenocarpa. The sequence continues at coordinate 59,306,361 of OY731404.1, forward strand.
ATTAGGGTTTAGGAATTGAGATTTTCGGAATTAGGGTTCTTGGGAAAAGGGTTTTCGAAAATAGGTTTGATTTGAAGTTAAAAATCAAAATCTGACTGAAATAATCGATTAAAAGAAGTATTAATCGATTAAAACATAGCCAAATATCAACAGAACCCAAACGTCTCTGTTTTAATCGATTAAAAGGTGGTTTAATCGATTAAACCGCCTGATAATCAATTAAAAGTTGGTTTAATCGATTAAAGGAGTGAGTTGTTACAGAAAATGATTTTTCTCACTGTTTTAATCGATTATTTCCCTATTTAATCGATTAAAGCCGAGCCTGGATGATATATTTGAGCTTTTTGAAACTTCTAAGGTACAGACTATGTACTGGCTATCTTAAACTCTAATATTACAGACTCAATCTAATTGAAATAGAGTTATTACAATACAAAACAAGTCTTCAACACTCTAAGTCTTTGTGTTCTTGAATCATCATCAAAATCAACAATCTTCATGTCTATCAAGTGCAGCATCAAGTCCTTGAATGTTCAACAATCTCCCCCTTTTTGATGATGATCAAAATTATCTTTTAAAGCCTTGTAATAACCTGTTTTATCTGTCATACTAACAAACACATTAAACATACCAGATAATATTTAAAAACAATCATATTATGGCTTTAAATATTTTCTCCCCCTATTTTGATTAGAATAAAAAATAAGTCATCTGTTGCAAACATAAGAGCTCCCCCTCAAAATATGCATAAGTTGGAGATAACTCCCCCTCAATCAAAGCATTAAAGAAACATTAGAAAACAATCAATCATTACAATAACAAGAGAAAATAACAAAAAGAAAATAATCAACAAAATTTAAAATTCTGCACTATCATTATCATTAAAGTGTGCATCAAATCTATTTTCTAAACGGCACACTTTATCATCTACATCATATATACGACAAATTATTTCCTCATGCCGTACTCCAGAAAGAGTGAAGAATGATTGCATCCTCTGATTCATGTCAGATAACATGTCTTCCATGGATTGTCGGGTTTCATGATGAGTAGAGGAAGTTCCAACACTTTGGATTTGGTCAGAGGGAAACTCAGCAGCTGGAGGCATATCTTCATCAGAATCTTCATTAGCATCACCTTGATTAGGAACGTCATCTTTGTGAACATAAATATCATTGACTCGCACCATTTGGAGTTGAATCAATGTGCTGTCCAGCATGCGGTTCAAGTTATTTGTTCTAACTGCTTTGTTAACCTTCAACATTCACTCCTTTATATTCAAGAATACGAGAGACAAGTAAAGCATATGGAATTTTGAATGTGGGATGAAGTTTTGCTTTTAACATGGTCATTGTGACAAGAACGCCCCAATCTAATGGTTCATTATTCATTATGGCATGAATAATTCTAAGATCAATTGAAGAACATTGGGCATGATTTGTAGCTCGAGGACATAGGATCCAAACAATTAGATGGAGAATCATGCGTTCCTCCTTCTTCAAAGGTCCAGCATGAAGGAGACGCCCAATCTCCATGGAGGGATTTCGCAGAAAAGAACGGTAAGCTAAGAACCTGTCAAAATCATCTAGCTCACCATAAATGTTAATAGCATCTTCTCTAATTGGAAAGTGAGAGACGTTTTCCCAAATATCATCGTCAAGAATAATTGTAACCTCTTTTACACGAGACGTAGCAATTTGATCTCTAAATTTGAATCAAGAGTAGAATACCCTAACAAGGTCAGGATAATATGTACCTTGCATTTGGATGAAGGGAAGAACTCCTTGAATTTCAAGAAGGTTGGGAAAATTGAATCCCCTATTGATGAATTGCTCACCAATAAGAAACTTGGGAGAAATAATAGCCCGTTCCTTCCAGTAGGTCAGAAATTCTTGTTGGCCATCTGTATCAGAAATCCATCCTTCTACAGAATTAGGACGGGGTCGAGATGAGGGTGCAAATCTTCTTCTAGTGGGGATCTTAGCACGAGAAGATGAGGCCATTGAAAGATTAGAAGAGTAACAAGAAGATTTAGAAAGCTAAGTGTATTGAGAAGAGGGCAAGGTAGCTAGAATAAGGCAAGATAGCTTGATTTCAAGAGATAGAAGTGAGTAGAAGTGAAATGAAGGTCCCTATTTATAACCAAGCATTTCCAACGTTCATATAGAAGGGAATAATGGTCAAAATATCCTTTGGCAACGGCTAGGAAGCAAACTTGGTCGGATTTAATCGATTAAAATTCAAATTAATCGATTAAATCACTTCCAGACCCGTTTAATCGATTATTTTGGGCTGTTAATCGATTATTACTGGTTTTAATCGATTAATGGACGAATTAATCGATTATTCCAGAGAGGAATACCTTGTTTTAAGTGTTTTGGATGCAAATAATCGATTATTACTCCAATTAATCGATTATTCCAGAGAGGAATGCCCTGTTTTGAGTGTTTGAACATATGATAACCTATGAACATCCTACAGAATGAATTATAACATTACAACCATCCAAAAATAGTCAAATTAAGCAGAATTTAAGCTATTTCTAATATCCCTAAGTCTCTTCTAAGATCATAGAATCTATCCTTGGGTAGAGGCTTAGTAAAAATATCTGCTAATTGACGTTTGGTATCTACATACTCTATTTTACAGTTTCCTTTGCTGATATGATCTCTCAAAAAGTGATGTCTTATCTCAATATGTTTAGTCCTAGAGTGCATTACTAGATTCTTAGTAAGATTTATTGCACTCGTATTATCACACATCAACGAAATGTCATTTAAAAAGATACTATAATCTTCTAATTGTTGTTTCATCCACAGAATTTGAGCACAACAACTACCAGCTGCAATATATTCAGCTTCAGTGGTAGATAAAGCAACACATGCCTGTTTCTTAGAATGCCAAGATATTAAGGATGAACCTAACAAATGACATGTCCCACTAGTACTTTTCCTATCAATTTTACATCCACCATAATCAGCATCAGAATATCCTATTAAACTCATACAAGCATCAGACGGATACCACAAACCAAAACCAGTAGTTCCTTTTAAATTTTAAAATATGTTTCACTGCAATTAGATGAGATTCTTTAGGACAAGCCTGAAATCTAGCACACACACAGACAGAATGCATAATATCAGGTCTACTTGCAGTTAAGTATAACAGTGATCCTATCATACCTCTATACATAGTTTGATTAACTTCCAAACCTGATTCATCCTTGTCTAGATAGCATGAAGTTCCCATGGGTGTGTTAGCTTCCTTTGAGGTGTCCATTCCAAACTTTTTAAGGATCTCTTTGCAGTATTTGGTTTGAGAGATGAAAATGCCATCTTTAAGTTGCTTGATTTGTAGTCCAAGGAAGAATGTCAATTCTCCCATCATAGACATTTCAAACTCTCCCTGCATTATCTTAGCAAATTCTACACATAACGAATTATCAGTTGATCCAAAAATAATATCATCAACATACACCTGGACCAATAAGATATGTTCTTTAACTTTCTTTATAAATAGTGTAGAATCAATTTTTCCTCTAGAAAAATCATTTGATGTTAGGAAACTACTTAACCTTTCATACCAAGATCTAGGAGCTTGTTTCAACCCGTATAAAGCTTTCTTTAATTTAAAAACATGATTAGGAAAACTAAAATCCTCAAAACCAGGGGGTTGCTCCACATAAACTTCTTCTTTAATAAAACCATTCAAAAATGCACTTTTAACATCCATTTGATATAGTTTAAATTTCATTAAAGATGCATAGGCAAGAAGTAGGCGTATAGCCTCTAACCTGGCAACAAGAGCATAAGTTTCATCATAATCTATACCTTCCTCCTGACAATAGCCTTTTGCAACAAGTCTGGCTTTATTCTTTGTTATGTTCCCATCTTCATCAAGTTTATTTCTAAACACCCATTTGGTTCCAATAACTTGATATGATTCTTCCCTTGGGATTAATTCCCATACTTGATTCCTTTCAAATTGGTTAAGTTCTTCTTGCATGGCTATGCACCATTGGTCATCTTTAAGTGCTTCCTCAACATTATTGGGTTCAATCTGTGACACAAAAGCTACAGACATACAAAAATTAGTCATGTTTCTAGTTCTTACCCCTTTTGAGATATCACCAATGATATTGTCCATTGAGAGTCCTCTAGGTGATTGCCATTCTTTTGCTAATTGAGGCGTTTGAGAAGGCTCATTTTCTTCCAAATATAATTCATCAAGAGCCTCTCTTATATATTCATCATCACTTGCAATTTCTTTATTTGACTCAAGAGGATTTCCCCCAAGGTCTACAATCTCATCAAAGGTAACATGTATAGATTCTTCTATATTCAAAGTTCTCCTATTAAACACCCTATAAGCCTTGCTAGTTAATGAATAACCTAAGAAAATGCCCTCATCAGCTTTAGAGTCAAATTTTCCTAAGTTATCCTTTCCATTATTTAACACAAAACACTTGCATCCAAAGATTTTCAAATGAGCAACATTAGGCTTTCTACCATTAAACAATTCATATGGAGTAGATTTAATTATTGACCTAATGAGCATTCTATTTAAAACATAACATGCAGTACTAACCGCATCAGCCCAAAAATATTTAGGAACATTAGATTCATTTAACATAGTTCTAGCAAGTTCCTCTAATGACCTATTTTTCCTTTCAACTACACCATTTTGTTGGGGAGTCCTAGGAGCAGAAAAGTTATGTAAAATTCCATTTTCTTCACAATAATTTTCAAACTTTTCATTTTGAAACTCACCACCATGGTCACTTCTCAAAACTTTAATTCTTAAGTCTTTCTCATTTTGAATTTGTTTTGCAAATTTTCTAAAGACCTTGAAAGCTTCACTTTTCATAGCAAGGAAAAATGTCCATGTATACCTAGAGTAATCATCAACAATCACAAGTCCATAATAATTTCCACCAAAGCTTTTTATCCCAGAAGGTCCAAATAAATCTAAATGTAATAATTCTAGGGGTTTTGAAGTGGAAATAACATTCTTTGATTTAAATGATGATTTTACTTGTTTACCCTTTTGGCATGCATCACACAATCTATCTTTTTCAAATTTTAACTTAGGCAAACCAATAACTAAGTCTTTTGATATCAATTTATTCAAATGATGCATATTTATATGAGCCGCTCTCTTATGCCATAACCAAGGGTTCTCTTCCTTAGCAACTAAACATGTTATGCTAGACTCATGTAAACAATCCAAATCAATCAAATATATGTTGTTATGCCTAATGCCTTTCAATGCTACATTTTCGGAATCAATCAAGTGTATGGTGCAAAATTTACTTTCAAAAATTACGTTAAAGCGTTTGTCACATAATTGACTTATACTAAGGAGATTATGCTTAAGTCCATCAACAAGTAGCACATCCTTGATCTCCAAAGTGTTTGCACCACCTATGTTTCCAATTCCAAGGATCTTCCCTTTGTTGTTGTCCCCATAAGTTACATATCCTTGTTCCTTAGCCTTGAAACTCACAAATTTAGATTTATCTCCGGTCATATGTTTTGAGCATCCGCTATCAAGATACCACATAGACTTCTTTGATTTGGAAGTTTCCTACAAAACAAGAATATAGTAAACTTAGGTCCCCACAACTTTTGGGTCCTTGGGGTTAGAGACATAACAATCTATTTAACTATAGGAACCCAAATGAATTTACCTTTAGGTACACTGAAATGTTTAATTTTACATCTATTTGACGTGTGACCTTGTCTCATGCAATAAAAACATACTTTTGATGTGGCATTTGAAAATGATGCATTTCTAACTTTTGACATTTTAGTTCCTTTCTCAACCCATACTCTTTTCTTTTTAGTTTTAGACTTTTTCATAGAAACTTGATGATTTACATTATTTTGAGCAAAAACAGTTTTATCCTTCTTAAGATAACTTATTTCCATTTCGGCTTTATCAAGTAGATGATTTAGGATATCTATGTCATATTCATGCTCTTTACAAGTTTCACATGCTAAATTCTTATCCTCATCTAAACATACAATTTTCGTGTCTAATACCTCTTTTTCTTCTAAACATTTAATTTTCATTTTTAAAGAGTCAATTTCCTTTTCGGATCTACTTAAATTCTTCTTTACAACTTTATATTCATTCTTCAAGTTCTTAAAAGAACTAAACAATTCATTATAAGCATTTTGCAATTCATCATAGTTATTATCCTCATCACTAGAAGATGTGTCAGAATCACTTACCTCAAAATCAGATGATATGTTGTCATTTGCCATTAAGCAAATGTTTGCTTCTATTTCCGAGTCACTTGATTCCGAACTTGAGTCACTGTTGTCCCAAGCAATGTAAGCTTTCTTCTTGAAGTGCTTTTTGCCTTTAACTTCATCGTTCTTCTTATTTGGACATTCGGTCTTTACATGTCCTGCTTCACCACAACCATAGCATTTTATATTTACGGAAGAATTTTCCCTTACCTTTCCTTTACCTTTGAAGGGATGTCTTCCTTTTGCTTTCATGAATTTGGTGAACTTCTTTATCATAAGACTCCGCTCTTCTTCTTCATTTTTCGAGTCTTCTTCTTCTTCCTTTTTATTTTTACCTTTGGAAATTTTGGTTTTGAAGGCTAGATTCTTCTTTTGATATTGGCCTTCTTCTTCGTTTAACCTTCCAAGCTCTAACTCATGTTCTCTAAGTTTTCCAAAGAGCGCCGCCATAGACATAGTGGCAAGATTTTGTGACTCCGAGATGGCCGTCACCTTAGGTTGCCATTTCCTATCCAAAGATTTCAAAACTTTAACATTTAATTCATCAACGTCAAATATTTTACCTAGTCCGGTGAGATGGTTCACGATATGAGTGAAACGCTTTTGTACATCAAAGATCGTTTCGCCTGGTTGCATCCCGAACATCTCATATTCTTGGATTAGAGAATTTTTGCGTGCTCTTTTAACGTCGTCAGTTCCTTCGTGGGTCACTCTAAGGATTTCCCACATTTCTTGTGCACTTTTACAAACAAAAATTCTATAAAACTCGTGAAGGGTTAGAGCAGATGAAATAATATTTCTAGCCCTAACGTCAAATTGGGCTTTCCTATTTTCTTCTACACTCCATCTAGAAAAAGGTTTAAGAACTTCAACACCGTTCTCAGTAATTTTAGGAACAAATGGACCGTTTAAAATAGCATCCCAAACGCCTCTATCAACAGACTCTAAAAATATTTGCATACGTACCTTCCAGAAAGAATAATTTTGACCCGCAAAAAGTGGGGGTCTGTTGATAGACGCACCTTCGGCAAAAGTTTGATTTTGTCTGGCCATTTTCGAAAATTTGAATGACTATCAAAGCAAGCTCTGATACCACTTGTTAGAATCGCGCAGCGGAATGTTCGCGCGGTCGGACAAAAACCAAGAGGGGGGGTGAATTGGTTTCTTAATAAAAATTAGGTTTCCAAAATTTTCCCCAAATTTTACCGATTAAAAACTGTGTAAATGTAAATAGAGAAAGGGATAGAGTCTTACACAGGAAATTTATACTGGTTCGGATCAAAAGACCCTACGTCCAGTTGCTAATCACTCAAACAGAGGATTAACGCTGTCACTATAAACAAAGTTATTACAAACAATTTACAATGGAAGAGATAAAGTAAAGATAACACCTCTCTTGAAATCCACAAGAGATGAAGAACAACTTTCCCCAGAGACAGCACAACACACAATCCACTAAGAACTCCACTTAGTGATTCTTATCGCTTCTAGCCCACACCAGGTTCTGAAAGCCCCTTTTTCTTGCAACAAACAGTTCTCTGGCACTACAACACTTAACTTTTGTATGAAAAAGGTTGTTCTTACTTTTCTGAGTGTCATAGAAGAGTTTAAGTAGAGAAATTAGGGTTTGGGAATTGAGATTTTCGGAATTAGGGTTCTTGGGAAAAGGGTTTTCGAAAATAGGTTTGATTTGAAGTTAAAAATCAAAATCTGACTGAAATAATCGATTAAAAGAAGTATTAATCGATTAAAACAGAGCCAAATATCAACAGAACCCAAACCTCTCTGTTTTAATCGATTAAAAGGTGGTTTAATCGATTAAACCGCCTGATAATCGATTAAAAGTTGGTTTAATCGATTAAAGCAGTGAGTTGTTACAGAAAATGATTTTTCTCACTGTTTTAATCGATTATTTCCCTATTTAATCGATTAAAGCCGAGCCTGGATGATATATTTGAGCTTTTTGAAGCTTCTAAGGTACATACTATGTACTGGCTATCTTAAACTCTAATATTACAGACTCAATCTAATTAAAACAGAGTTATTACAATACAAAACAAGTCTTCAACACTCTAAGTCTTTGTGTTCTTGAATCATCATCAAAATCAACAATCTTCATGTCTATCAAGTGCAGCATCAAGTCCTTGAATGTTCAACACGACTTGGCAGAAAGGACAGAGTGGGTTGCCTTCAACAAAACCCTGACTTTAATAATTTTTGGAACTATCTTGTTTCCCTTCCACCTCGACACAGTGGATCGAGCCGTCATGGATGCCTTCTTCGCCTGGGACGTGAACTCGAAGAGTCCCTTGCCTGCCATTCTTGCCGACACCTTGCTCTCAGTGGAATTTTGCCGCCAGAAGCAAGGAAAAACACTTCGCTGCTGCTCTTCACTGCTATTCGTGTGGAGCGCTACGCACCTATACGCCTCCAGTCACATGGAGATATTCCCCGATCCTTTAAGGAGCTTCTCCAAAATCCTTCTCCAACGACGCTTAACTTCAGAATGGAGGGACGAGTTGGAACAAAAGGACGCCAACGGTATATCTTGGGTCTGCCCTTGGTTCCGACCTGACCCAGTTCTCATCAAATGTGGAGACTATCCGAACGTACCCTTGATAGGACTCAGAGGTTGCATACCCTACTCACCTAGAGTAGCTATGAGACAACTCATGAGAACCCAAACTACCATCTCTCGGGGGGAACTCGGAGGACTGTGTTTCTTCGGAGACCCATGCACAATCGCCAACTCACTAGCCGTGAGAAGAGCATGGGAGAGACCAGTCTATATGGGAGATAGAAAGCTAGGAAAATCTCGAGTGACTGTCTCCAGTGACTATGAGGTGTGGAGACAAAGAAGAGGGATGTCTCAACCATCCACCACACTTACTACAAGCGCCAATAGTGAAGAGCTGCAGGCTCAAGTCGATGCCTTGACCCAGAGGATAGAAATCATGGGAGCCCAGATGAGGGCCCTTGAAGAAAGAGAGCAAGAATTTATCCTCACCATTGATGGTCTGCAAAGGCAATGCAAGAAAAAGGATCATGAAATAGAGCGCCTCAAGGATCAGTGTGCTGACTCTAACGAGCAAGCTATCCGAGCATCCAAAACTGCCAGAACCAGCTCGGATAGTCAAATTCAAGAGATAACCGCCAAGTCTGCACACCTTGAGGCCGAATCAGCAAAACAGGCTCAGACGATCAAGGAATTATTGCAAGAACTCACCAAGACTCGGTCAGACATACGCCAAGAGCGAGAGGCCAATCGGAGACTCAACAAAAGTCTCACTAAGCTATGCTGTAAGGAAAGAGACGGGTTAGCTCAGTATGGCCAGGTACTACAAGAGAAAGACCGAGCCGTCGCAAAACTCGACGAACTGCAAGCCTTGGTCGTCCATCAAGAGGCAAAGATCAAAGAGGCTCATAAATACAGCGAAGATATGAGCCAGGCGGTCCAAAAGCAAAGCGAAGCACTTGCTCGTCACGTCCGGGAAGCCGAAAGAGAACTACATAGAGATCAGGACCCGCCTGTGGGTTTCTTTAGGCTCTTCCATTTTTGCCAAAAGTTGCTTCGTAGTATGGAATAGGGGAATGTACACCTTCTAAATGGATAAATGAAATTCCTCTTTATTCCACAATTGTCTACTTGCATGCATGACATTCATTTGCATATTTAATTTCCCCTCCTTCACGCTTAATAAATAAGATAATAAAAAGAAAGGATTAACTGACACGTCTTCCAAAACAAAAGAATGGAGAGAAAGTCACTCCTAATAAAGCTTACCCCAACGGTCGACTCACCGCAAGAGGAAAATAAGCCTCAACCGTTGGTCCTCAAGAATAAGGAAGAGGGGGCAAGGACACCAGTGCGGCTATTTATGCCACGTCCTTTCCCCTACGAATCAAATAAAGTTGTACCGTGGAGATATGGAGAATCTTCACCAATAAAAGAAGAAATAACAAATATAGCTGGCATTGGGGGCATGACTAGAAGTGGAAGAGTCTACTCCCCCAAGGACACATAAGAAGAGGTCCTCAAGAATAAAGGAAAAAATAAAAAGACCGAAGAAGAAAAAGAAAATAAGGAATCCAAGGAGGAGATAGAGGAATTACTCCAGTTCATAAGGCAAAGCGAGTATTCCATTATAGACCAGCTCAATCGTACACCCGCAAAGATTACATTGTTATCTTTGATAATGAGCTCGGAACCGCATAGAAACGCCCTGCTGAAGGTCTTGAGCGAGGCGCACGTACCTCATACCATATCCCAAGAAAAGGTTGAGAGGATCGTCGGTCACATCACGGCAAGCGATCACCTCACCTTCACAGAGGAAGAACTCCCCCTCGGGGGGTCAAACCACAACAAGCCCTTGCATATCTCGGTCAAATGCAAGGAGTACCTCATCGCCAAAGTTTTTGTGGATAACGGGTCATCCTTGAACGTGATGCCCAAGTGCACACTCGACAAGTTGACTATCCAAGGAACCCGTCTGCGCCCAAGCAGCACCATCGTTCGAGCCTTCGACGGATCAAAACGTGAAGTAGTGGGAGAAGTTAATTTGCCAATCCAAGTTGGACCCACTATCTTCAACGTCGATTTCCATGTAATGGATATTACTCCAGCATATAGCTATCTCCTCAGCAGGCCTTGGATTCATGACGCTAAGGCAGTACCTTCAACGCTCCACCAAAAAGTCAAGTTTATAAATTGGTCACGGTCCAAGCAGAAGACGACATTTTGATCAGTGGACCGTCTACCCAACCTTATGTGGATGCGGCTGAAGAGGCCCTTGAAACATCTTTTCAAGCGCTCGAAATTGCCAGTACAGAGCGACTTCCCAAAAACACAAAGGTAGCCTGCATAATGTTGAGGCATGGCTACCATCCTGGCCAAGGACTGGGGGCAGATTCCCAAGGCATAAGGGAACCCCCAGAATTCAAAGACAATCCTTTCAAGTATGGCCTAGGATATAACCCTACCAAGGGTCGAGCGGAAAGAAGAAAAGGGAAGTCTCCCCTCCGCACACTCAAGAAAATTTTCCGAAGTGGAGGGGTGCAAGCGTCAAAAGCTACCCTAGTCATTAGGAGATCTTTTTCTTCATTTAAGGGATGTAAACCCCATGATTGTTAGAGATTATCCACCGGGGCTAGCCTGACCCCAGGCATTTTAGGGCACATATTCCCTTATTAATTAATAAAGAATACTTCTTACTATCTGCTTCTCTTCTTTCTATTTTTCGACTAGACCACATAATAACCCTGTCTAAGTAAATGAAAGAAAAGAAGAATAAAAAGCGCACTCAAATAATCAACATTCGCCATTGCCATTACGATCAAGCTAGTTGATTAGAAGCACAACAAAAAAGTAAGACTTTACCTCACCCATAAAGAAAGTCATGCTTCGCCAATATTGTGAATAAAAAATAAAGATACAAAAGAAAAGCCCATAGAAGCCAAAGGCCAAAAAGCAAAAGGGCAGAATACCCGGTAGGAAACCCACAAAGGTGGCTACGCAAAAGATAGAGTCAACCCGGTAGGATACTTGAACAACAATAAAGGGTAGCCTAGGCAAAAGTTAGGGTTACAAAATAAGGTCCGCTAGGATTCCCTAAAAATACCAAAAGAAGGAACCTAGACAAAAGTTAGGGCCAAAAACACAGTATCCTAGTTCGAAAACCCGAAGGGCGATCTAGGAAAATCAGCTAGCCATTAAAAGCAATGGAAATAAAACTAAAAGGCGCAAATACAAAAAAAAGAAGGGGAAAAACGTTTGCTTAGACAAAGCCTAAACACCTAAGCCCAACCCTAAGCCAGCCATGCTTACAAAAACCACTTTCTAAATAAAAATCAACCTTCTAAAACACAAACCATTGATTTTTATCTCTTTACTTCTTTTCTCTTGACCCTCACAACAATATTCTAATAATTAATTTGGGAATATGGAGGCGTATAGTCAACAAAAGGATTGAAACCCCTAGAGTGGAGAAAAAGAGACACTACATGGCAAAGAGTGCTCTACACAAAAAAAAAAGAAGAAAGAAATTATCCTTCAGTCACAAGAAGTCTGGCATGGTACAACCAAGAGTAAGCACAACAAATCAGAGGGCATTCGTCACAACAAGACACATCGGTTAAATCCTTCTAAAAAATTAACTAAAGTAGGCATTATAGGACATCAAACATAAAAACATTGCATGCATAAAATGTTTTTGAACCAGGTCCTATTTTATTATTCAAAAAAAAAACCCGAAAATTCGAGACCGCCGTCTCGGTCCTCTGCAAATCGAGACCACCATCTCGACCTACGAGACCGCCGTCTCGACTTAGGTAAAATAAATACTGCCGTCTCGAGAACCCAGACGACCGTCTCAAATTCCCAGACGGTGGTCTCGACCCGGATTTTCCCCCTATATATAGGGGCGCGATGGGGGGGGGGTCCTCACAACTCTCCTGCACTCTGGAACCTCCAACTCTCAAGATCTACCACTTCCAAACACTTCCGGGTCAATATGTTCCGTGGAAACTCCTCCAGGAAGAGAAGAGGCACTGCCGGTGCCAGCAGCTCCTCGGCACCAGCCCCTCAAGACCCCACTCAGCTGTCGCCGCAGCACCAGGGCCGCCTTGAGCACATCCGGGATTATTCTTGACACCCCATGTTCAGACTGGACTTCAGCATCCTCGCCGAGTTCGGGTGGGAGGATGATGTCCGGACCCACATAGACAGTATTGGGTGGGGATTTTTGCTGCAGCCTCCACCTACCCACGTGTACCCTCAAGCGGTACTGGAGTTCTTGGCCTCCATCTCCTACGCCGAGGCTCCCTCCATGGTCCCGGGCCTGCCACCCACCAAGATGGTGAATTACTTTATGGGTGGGGAATACCAGACTACCACCCTTGATGAATTCAATGTGAGCATTGGATTCGTCCGGCCCGAGGACGTGCTCACTCGGGGATACCGGGAGGCCATCTACAGTCGTCCCGCCAACCTCACCGCGCCGAGATGTGGCGAGGAGCTCACCGGGGCACCTACGCTACCCACGGCGATGAAGGGTTCTGCGCTCCCTCCAGCCCTCCACATTTGCCACAAGCTGCTGGCTGGGACCGTCCACGGGAGGAAGGAGAGTCGGGGTAAGGTAACCCTCCCGAGACCTCTTTGTACTTTATTGCATGAGCCGAGGCGGCGTTGCAACCACTGGCTATTTCTTCCTGAGGGCCCTTAAGGACTTCGGGAGCGAGACCGGTGGGAGTCATCCTCGTGGCTCCTCTTATCACTCCCCTGGCGAGAAAAATGGGGATGCGCCGTCGAGAAGAAGCTGGCCCCAGCCGTCGATCCGAGTCCATCAACGGATCGATCCTGGTCGGCATGGGGATGCTTGATGCGCCGAGGGACCCAGTTGGTCCTTCATCCCTCCCTGGACTTCGCACTGGACCTCCAGGACATCGTGGCAATGCACGATCTTCCGACACCTCCCGATTTCCAACAGGCTCAGCAACACCCCCCGCAGTACACAGACGACTTTGCTGGCCTGAACCGCAACATCAACGATCTGCGCCAGCAAATTGATCAAATGTCTATGTGGCAAGAGCAGATGTCCCTAAGGCAGTAAGCCTTCGACACCCGGCTGGAGACGATGTACCAATATCAGCAGCGGATGCGGCAAGACTGGACAACCTTCCAGCAAAGGTACGATGATGAAGCCCGGGAACAAGCAGAATTTCGGGAACATGTATACCAGCAATTCCCCTACCCTGGATCGTCTCCAGATGATAGCCCTTAGGGACAGTACTTGTAAGAATAGGTGGTTGTAATAAAATTTTCCTTATAAATAAAATTTTATTTCACGCATTCTTTGCCATTCTTTCCAAAAGTCAGCATAACAAAAAAAACTAAGAGTAAAAAGACAAACGCTAAAGGAAAAAAAGCCGAAATCCTACATCGCGAGAAAAAAGAGATAAAACTGCGAGAAAAAGGCAGGATTAAACCATCACCTCAACAAACAAAATTGCCCGACCAGCCAGCAAGAGTCGGATGATTACCACAGAAGAAACAAAATCAAAAGAATCCCCAGCAAACAAGCAAGCTGGATGAGCACCCACCAAATCCCCGGCGCAAACCGGACAACCATATCTCCAAAGAAAAAATCAAGAAAAAGTACATCTCAACAACCGGTGCATGGGCCACCTGAACAGTAAGCCGCCACTACCACCAGTCCTACGCAGTGGACTGTACCGGCCTGATAGGGGGTTCATACCTATCAACCTGCGCACGCGGTGCGCCTGATCTGTGCTCGAGTCGGGTCAGTAAGTCGCAACCACCAGCCTGATGGGGGGTTCATACCCATCCAGTTCGACACACAGCGAACTGCAACTACCAGCCTGATGGGGGGTTTGTACCCATCAACCAAAGGATCGGCTACTGTTAGAAGGAGTATCCTGAGGTTCTACCACGTGTCTACCAAAGGGATCGGCTACCGTCAGAAGGAGTATCCCGGAAGTGCACAAACACAAAGTTTTCCCCAGAAGATCAACCACCGCAAGACGGAACATCTGAAGGACAACCGGGCAAGAGGGTCAACTCCTTTACCCTCCAGTCGATCTCCTTGGCACAAAAGGCCAGCAGTCGACTGGTCGAGTAAAGCGGGGGCAGCTGTAGACCCCAAATCTTGCCCGGTCTCACAATAAAGATCAGAAAACCTCCTTTTCGAAGATGGACAAAGCCTAAGAAGCCACTAGGAGAGACTATTAGGCCCCATACTAGGATAGGAGGGATTTTTGTCACAAAAATAAGGATTTTCACCTTTTGGGGTCGAGACCACCGTCTCGGATTCAAGACCGCCGTCTCGCCTTGCACAAGTGGCGAGACCGCCATCTTGTTTGGCGAGACCGCCGTCTCGCCACTCGCGAAAGGCGAGACCACCGTCTCGTTTGGCGAGACCGCCGTCTCGCCACCTGCGAAAGGCGAGACCACCGTCTTGGTTGGCGAGACCGCCGTCTCGCCATTCCTACAAGGCGAGACGGTCGTCTAGAATGTCGAGACGGCCGTCTCAACCTTGTCAGACGAGACGGCCGTCTCGACCTGACAGGCGCAAATCCCTATAAATAGGGGCCTCCCTTCCCCTCATTTCACACAGTTTTTCACTCTTTCTCTAGTCACATCAAGAGTTTCTCTCTCTAGAATCCCTCCGACGCATTTTCGGAGCTTCTGAGTGTCTTTAGAGTGTTTTTAGAGCGTTTTGAGAGGTTTCCAACGTCGTGTAGAGTGAAGGGCTGCCGCAAAGCACCCTATTTTAAAAGAATTAAATAGAAAGCTTGCTTCGGAGGTCTCTACTCTCTTCCTCTACCTTTTACCGCTTTATTTAAATTATGCAATAGACATTAGGGCCATGTAGTCGTAACCTTTAAATTCCGCAAAATAAAAGGGCAAAAGCGTATTTTTCTGGTTTATTTATCAACAGAATAGATGTCCTATCATAAGGAACCCGAAAGGGGCGTCGTAAAGGAACTAACACTTCCTTTACACGTAACTAACTCCCTTACCCAACTCTGGTTCTAACGACCAAAGTTGGTTTTTCGAAAACCAACGCCTTTTAAACTCCTCTTCCGATGTTTCCGGTAAAAACATCGGTGGCGACTCCAGAGAACCCTCAAAAACTAGATCTTGGATTAGCTCGGTTATCGGACAATCCAAGAGCACCCTTTCGAAAACCTCGCCCCTAGGTTTAGCCCGGTTATCGGACAACCTAAAGGCGTTGTAACCACCAATAAAAACGCGAAAATCAAGAGAGTCAGAAACCATCGCATCGCTCTGACCGCCCTCGTTTTGACGGCGGCGACATGGTTGTAATGGCCAAAGTTGGATTTTTCTAAAACCACATCCTTCTTCTTTTTCTTTACCTTTTTTAGTGTTTAAGGTTAAAACACTGATGGCGACCCCTCGAACCTTTTCGAAAACGTCGCCTTTAGATCCAACCCGGTTATTGAACAGCCTAAAGGCATTGAACCACTTCTTTCAAAAAATGTGAGTCAAATCAAAATCATCGTGTTGCTCCGACCGCCTCTTTTGACGGCGGTGACAGCGTGGAATAGGGGAATGTACACTTTCTACGAATAAATAAAATTTCTTTATTCAACAGTTGTCTACTGGCATGCATTTCATTCATTTGCACATTTGATTTCCCCTCCTTCACTTTTAATAAATAAGATAATACAAAGGAAGGATTAATTGACACGTCTTCCAATCAGAAGGATGGAGAGAAAACCGTTCTTAATCAGGATCTCCCC
The DNA here is from genome assembly GCA_963425845.1 of Sphenostylis stenocarpa. Taxonomy (NCBI): domain Eukaryota; kingdom Viridiplantae; phylum Streptophyta; class Magnoliopsida; order Fabales; family Fabaceae; genus Sphenostylis; species Sphenostylis stenocarpa. Next base: position 59,322,899 of record OY731404.1, read on the forward strand.
AATGGTCGATTCACCAGAAGAAGATAATAAGCCTCGACCGTTGGTTCTCAAAGTCAATAAGGAAGAGGGGGCAAGGACGCCTATGCGATTAATTGTGCCTCATCCTTTCCCTATGACTCAAATAAAGTTGTACCATGGAGATATGAAGAATCTTCACCAATAAAGGAGGATATCTCAAATATAGTCGGCATTGGGGGCATGACCAGGAGTGGAAGGATATACTCCCCCAAGGAGTTGCAAGAGGATGCCCCCAAGAATAAAGGGAAAAATAAACAGACTGAAGAAAGAGAAAGTAAAGAATCCAAAGAGGAGACCGATGAATTACTCTAGTTCATAAGACAAAGCGAGTATTCCATTATCGATCAGCTCAATCATACACCTGCAAAAATAACTCTGTTATCTCTAATGATGATTTCAAAACTGCACAGAAACGCCCTGATGAAGGTTTTGAGCGAAGCGCATGTACCTCATAATATATCCCAAGAAAAAGTTGAGAGGATTGTCGGTCACATTACGGCTATCGATCACCTCACCTTCACAGATGAAGAACTCCCCCTAGAGGGGTTGAGCCACAACAAGCCCTTGGACATTTCTATCAAGTGCAAGGAGTATCTCATCACTAAAGTTCTTGTGCATAACGGATCATCCTTGAACGTGATGCCCAAGTGCACACTTGACAAGTTAACTATTCAAGGAACCCGCTTGTGCCCAAGCAGTGCTATCGTTCGAGCCTTCGACAGATCCAAGCGATAAGTAGTGGGGGAAATCAATATGCCAATTCAAGTCGGACCCACTATCTTCAAAATTGATTTTCACGTAATGGACATTACTCTGGCGTATAGTTGTCTCCTCGGCAGACCTTGGATTCATGACGCTAAGGCATTGCCTTCAATGCTCCACCAAAAAGTCAAGTTTATAGTAGATGACAAATTGGTAATGGTCCAAGTTGAAGAAAATATCCTGATCAGTGGACCGCCTACCCAACCTTATGTGGATGCGGCTGAAGAGGCCCTTGAAACATCTTTTCAAGCGCTTGAAATTTCCAGCGTAGAGAGACTTCCCAATAATACGAAGGTAGCCCGCATGATGATGAAACATGGTTACCATCTTGGCCAAGGACTGGGGGCAGACTCCCAAGGGATGAGGGAACCCCCAGAATTCAAAGATAACCCTCAAAAGCATGGCCTAGGATATGACCCTATGAAGGGCCAAACAAAAAGAAGAAAAGGGAAGTCTCCCCTTCGCACACTCAATTAGATGTTCCGAAGCGGAGGGATGCAAGCGTCGCGAGCTACCCTAGTTATTAGGAGTTCGTTTTCTTTTCTTAAGGGATGTAAACCCAGTGATTGTTAGAGATTATCCCCCGAGCTAGCCCGACCCCCGGGCATCTTTTGGGCACATATTCCCTTACTAATTAATAAAGAATACATTTCTTACTATGTACTTTTCTTCTTGCTACTTCATGTCTAGACCTCATAATAACCATGTTTAAGCTAACGAAAAAAGAAGAATAAAAATGCGTTCGAATAATCAGAACATACCATTGCTACAGTTATCAAGCTAATTGATTAGAAGCACAAAATAAGGTTTTACCTCACCATAAATAAAATCGTGTTTTCACCAATATTGTGCAAAAAAATAAATAAGAAAAAGCTCATAGAAGCCAAAAAGAAAAAGGGCAAAAATACCCGGTAGGAAACCCACTAAGGGGGACTACGCAAAAGTTAGGGTCAACCCGTTAGGACACCCGAACAAAAATAAAGGGTAGCCTAGGCAAAAGTTAGGGTTACAAAATAAGGTCCGATAGGATTCCCAAAACAAGAAAAAAGGAACCTAGATAGAAGATAGGACCAAAACACAATATCCTAGTCCGAAAACCCGAAGGGCGGTCTGGGAAAATCAATTGGCCATGGAAGCAATGGAAATAGGCTAAGAAGCAAATCCACAAAGAAAAACATTTTTTTAAACAGCAGCTTAAACACTCGAGCTAACCCTAGCCAGCCATTCTTACAAAGTCTCTTCTAATTAAAAATCAACCACCTAAAACACAAGCCATTGAATTTATCCCCTTTACTTCTTTTCTCTTGACCCTCATTACATTATTCTAACAATTATTTTGGGAATATGGAGGCGTATAATCAACAAGAGGATTGAAACCCTAAAGCGAGGAAAAAGGGCACCAACGTGGCAAAGTGTGCTCTCCAAATCAAAAGTCATTCTTTGATCACGTTAAGTCCGGAACGGCACAAACAAGTACAGCAAAGAAGCAAACATCAGAGGGCCCCTCGTCTCTTTAAGACACACCATTTAATCCTTCTGAAAAAACTAATGAAATAACATTATAGGGCATCAAACATGAAAACATTGCATACATAAAATGTTTTTGAACAAGGTCCTATTTCACAAAAAAAAATATCTTTCTAAAAAGCGAGACCGTCGTCTCGACCCGTGTTGAATCGATATCATCTTCCCGAATTTTGAGACCCCCGTCTCGCTATTGGACAGAAACGAGACCGCCTTCTCGCTTGGCGAGAAGACCGTCTCGACATGAACCAAAAGCGAGACTTCTGTCCTAAAATCCCAGACGGCAGTCTCGACCAACAGCGAAAATTCTATAAATAAGAGGGCATGGGGGGTGGTTTGGAGCATCCTTTCTTGCTTTCTCTGCACCTTCTTCTATATTTTTGAGCTTTCTTACCAAAGATGCATAGAGGAGAGTCATCTAGGAAGAGAGGGTGGGGTTCCGGCCCAAGCACATATGCAGCCTCGGTTCCGCCGGACCTGACCCAGCTGACACCCTAGCACCAGGCCAGACTGGAGCACATCCAGGGTTATGCCTAGCACCCCATGTTTGTTAAACATTCAAGGACTTGATGTTAGACTTGATGGACATGAAGCTTATTGATTTTGATGATGATTCAAGAACACAAGAACGTAGAGAGTTGAAGACTTGTTTTATAATGTAATAACTCTGTTTTAATTAGATTGAGTCTGTAATATTAGAGTTTGAGATAGCCGGTACATAGTCTGCACCTTAGAAGCTTCAAAAAGCTCAATTTTATCAAAGTGCCTCGGCTTTAATCGATTAATTGGTGAAATAATCGATTAAAACAGTGAGAAAAACCATTTTCTGTATCTGCTCACTGGTTTAATCGATTAACACACCTGTTAATCGATTAACAGGCCTATTAATCGATTAACAGGTCTTTTAATCGATTAAAACAGAGAGTTTTGGGGTTCTGTTGATTTTGGCTCTGTAATAATCGATTAACACTTCATTTAATCGATTATTTCAGTCAGATTTTGATTTTTAACTTCAAATCAACCCTATTTTCGAAAACCCTAATTCCAAGACTCCTAGTTTCAAAAATCCCAATTCCCAAACCCTAATTTCTCTACTTAAGCTTCTCTATGGCACTCAAAATCCAAGAACAACCTTTTTCATACAAAAGTTAAGTGTTGTGAGTTCCAGAGAACTATTTGTTGCAAGAAAAAGGGGCTTTTGGAACCTGGTGTGGGCTAGAAGTGATAAGAATCACTAAGTGGAGTTCTTAGTGGATTGTGTGTTGTGCCGTCTCTAGGGAAAGCTGTTCTTCATCTCTTGTGGATTTCAAGAGAGGTGTTTTCTTTACTTTACCTTTTCCATTGTAATTTGTTTGTAACAATGACAGCGTTAATCCTCTGTTTGAGTGATTAGCAACTGGACGTAGGGTCTTTTGATCCGAACCAGTATAAATCTCCTGTGTAAGATTCTATCTCTATTCTATTTACATTTACACAGTTTTTAATCGGTAAAATTTGGGGAAAATTTTGAAAACCTAATTTGTGTTAAGAAACCAATTCACCCCCCCTCTTGATTTTTGTCCGACCATGCGAACATTCCGTTGCGCGATTCTGGGTCTGGTACTGGTTTAATCGATTAAACCTGGCAAGTTTGGATTCCTAGCCGTTGCCAACGACTCTCTTGACCCTTATTCACTTCTATATGATCGTTAGACATGCTTGGTTATAAATAGGGACCTCCATTTCACTTCTACTCACTTCTATCTCTTGAAATCAAGCTTTCTTGCCTCATTCTATCAATCTTGCCTTCTTCTCACTTAACTTGTCCTCTTAAATCTTCTTGTTACTCTTCTAATCCTTCAATGGCCTCATCTTCTCGTGCAAAAATCCCCACTAGAAGAAGATCTGCACCCTCATCTCATCCCCGTCCTAATTCTGTAGAAGGATGGATCTCTGATGCAGATGGTCGACTAGAATTTCTGTCCTATTGGAAGGAACGTGCTATTATTTCTCCTAAGTTCCTTATTAGTGAGCAATTCATCAATAGGGGATTCAACTTTCCCAATCTCCTTGAAATTCAAGGAGTTCTCCCTTTCATCCAAATGCAAGGTACGTATTATCCTGACTTAGTTAGGGTATTTTACTCTAGGTTCAAATTTAGAGATCAAATTGCTACCTCTTGAGTAAAGGGGGTCTCAATTATTTCTTGATGATGATATTTGGGAAAACGTTGCCCACTTTCCTATTAGAGAAGATGCTATTAACGTGTATGGTGAGTTAGATGATTTTGACAGGATCTTAGCTTATCGTTCTTTTCTGCGAAACCCCTCCATGGAGATTGGGCGTCTCCTTCTAGCTGGACCTTTGAAGAAGGAGGAACGCATGATTTTACATCTACTTGTCTGGATCCTATGTCCCCGGGCTACGAATCATGCTCAATGTTCTTCAATTGATCTTCGTATTATTCATGCCATAATGAATAATGAGCCTTTAGATTGGGGAGTTCTTGTCACCATGACTATGTTAAAAGCCAAACGCCATCCCACCTTCAAAATTCCATATGCTCTCCTTGTCTCTCGCATCCTTGAATACAAAGGAGTAAATGTCGAAGGTGAACAAACAATATGAACAAATAACTTGAATCGTATGCTAGACAGCACATTGATCCAACTACAAATGGTGCGTGTCAACGATATTTATGTTCACAAGGATGACGTTCCAAACCAAGGTGACGATAATGAAGATTCTGATGAAGATATGCCTCTTGCTGCTGAGCTTCCCTCTAATCAAATCCAAAGTGTTGGAACTTCCTCTACTCATCATGAAACTCGACAATCTATGGAAGACATGTTATCTGATATGAATCAGAGGATGTAGGCATTCTTCACTCTTTCTGGAGTACGGCATGAGGAAATAATTCGCCGTATATCTGATGTAGATGATAAAGTGTGCCATTTAGAAAATAGATTTGATGCACACTTTCATAGTGATGATAGTGAAGAATTTTAAATTTGATTGTTATTTTTTTCTTATATTGTAATTAATGCTTATTTACGAAATAAAATGTGGTGTTATTTTATTGCTTTGATTGAGGGGGAGTTATCTCCAAGTTATGCATATTTTGAGGGGGAGCCCTTATGATTGTTATTGAAGAATGCTTTCAATTTTTGATTATAATCAAAATAGGGGAGAAATATTTAAAGCCTAATATTATTGTTTTTAAATATTATCTGGTATGTTTAATGTGTTTGTTAGTATGACGGATAAAACGAGGTTATTACAAGGCTTTAAAAGAAAATTTTGATCATCATAAAAAAGGGGAGATTGTTGAACATTCAAGGACTTGATGTTAGACTTGATGGACATGAAGCTTGTTGATTTTGATGATGATTCAAGAACACAAGAACGTAGAGAGTTGAAGACTTGTTTTATAATGTAATAACTCTGTTTTAATTAGATTGAGTCTATAATATTAGAGTTTGAGATAGCCGGTACATAGTCTGCACCTTAGAAGCTTCAAAATGCTCAATTTTATCAAAGTGCCTCAGCTTTAATCGATTAATTGGTGAAATAATCGATTAAAATAGTGAGAAAAACCATTTTCTGTATCTGCTCACTGGTTTAATCGATTAACACACCTGTTAATGGATTAATAGGCCTGTTAATCAATTAACAGGTCTTTTAATCGATTAAAACAGAGAGTTTTGGGGTTCTGTTGATTTTGGCTCTGTAATAATCGATTAACACTTCATTTAATCGATTATTTCAGTCAGATTTTGATTTTTAACTTCAAATAAAGCCTATTTTCGAAAACCCTAATTCCAAGACTCCTAGTTTCGAAAATCCCAATTCCCAAACCCTAATTTCTCTACTTAAGCTTCTCTATGGCACTCAGAAAACAAGATCAACCTTTTTCATACAAAAGTTAAGTGCTGTGAATGTTAGAGAACTGTTTGTTGCAAGAAAAAGGGGTTTTTGGAACTTGGTGTGGGCTAGAAGCGATAAGAATCACTAAGTGGAGTTCTTAGTGGATTGTGTGTTGTGCCGTCTCTAGGGAAAGTTGTTCTTCATCTCTTGTGGATTTCAAGAGAGGTGTTTTCTTTACTTTACCTTTTCCATTGTAATCTGTTTGTAACAACTGTGATTATAGTGACAGCATTAATCCTCTGTTTGAGTGATTAGCAACTGGACGTAGGGTCTTTTGATCCGAACCAGTATAAATCTCCTGTGTAAGATTCTATCTCTACTCTATTTACATTTACACAGTTTTTAATCGGTAAAATTTGGGGAAAATTTTGAAAACCTAATTTTTGTTAAGAAACCAATTCACCCCCCCTCTTGGTTTTTGTCCGACCACGCGAACATTTCGCTGCGCGATTCTAACAATGTTAAGGTTAGACTTTCACCTCCTTACTGAATTTGAATGGGACTACGACGTGCGAGGGTACGTCCAGAGCATTGGGTGGGACTTCCTCCTCCAGCCTCCCCACACCCGCATGTATACACAAGCCGTAATGGAGTTTCTCGCCTCCATTACGATGTTTGAGCTCCCCACGATGATCCTGGGCATCCCTCCGGTCAAAATGGTCTCGTACTTCGTGAACGGGTCCTACCGGACGACGACATTGGACGAATTCAACGTCTCCATCGGCTTCATCCAGCCCGAGGATGTCTTGACCCCGGGATACTAGGGGGCAATCTGTGAGCAGCCCTCTACTCTCACAGCCGGTGAGATGTGGGAAGATCTCACCGGGGCACGATTTTCGCCGACCCTACTAAAGGGGTCCACGCTTATCCCCGCCCTCCGCATTTACCACAAGCTGCTGGCAGGAACCATCCATGGGCGGAAGGAAAGTAAGGGGAAGGTCACCCATCCTGACCTCTTTGCCCTGCACTACATGCTCCATGGGCGCCGGTGCAATCCCGAATACTTTTTTGTGAAGGCCCTCAAAGATTTCGGGTGTCGTCCTATGGGAGCCATCCTCATGGGTCCCCTCATCACCCCACTGGCCAAGAAGTGGGTTCATGCTCGTTAGCATGGGGATGCTCATCCGGCAGGAGACCCAGATGGCCCTTCACCCTACGCTCGCCATGACCCTAGATCTCCTAGATTTGGTGGTGATGTAGGACATCCCGATGCCTCGGAATTCCAGCAGCAGCAGCAACAGCAGTATGGGGACGACTTCGCTGGCATCAACCGCAATATCTACGACATGCGCCAGCAGTTGGACCAGATGTCCCTAAGACAAGATGTCTTCGAGACACGGTTGGAGACCTTCGGCCAAATGCAGGAGGGGATGAGACAAGACCTGACACTGATCCGACAAGACCAGCTCAGCTCAATCTGGAGCCAGGAGGAATTCCAAAGGCATATGTATCGGTAGTTTCTCCCTCCCGGATCGTCTTCCGGCTCGAGTCAACTGTCGTCTTAAGGACATTATCAAGATAATTCTTGTACTAAATTTTATCATAATATGAATAAATTTTTAGTAAATCTGTTTGCCTTTACTCTCTCTTTTCGAAAAAGTCAGCGTAACAAAAGAAACTAAAGAATAAAAAGACTTACGCTTAGTCCAAAAAAGCCAAAATCCAAAGTCGTGAGAAAAAAGATAAACCGCTTAGCCAAGGCAGACTGCAAGACAACCACATTGACCAAAAATTCTCGACGACCAGCGAAGTCGGACGACAAATATCAAAAATCGCAAGACAAAGACTCCCTGGCAATCAACGAGCTGCATGACCATCGAAATAGCCGAAAGAATCCTCGACACACCAGATAACTTTACCAAGGAAAAAAGTATTTCTCACATCAAACGGCGCATGAGCTAGAGCAATAAGCCGCCACCACCAGTCCTACAAAGTGGACTGTACCAGCCAGATGGGGGGTTCATACCCATCAACCTGTGCATCAACTTGCGCATGACCTGCACACAAGCCAGAGCAGTAAGTCGCAGTCGGTCCTATATTGTGGACTATACCAGCCTGATGAGGGGTTTATACTCATCCAGTCCTACAAATGATGGACTGCAAACACTACCAGCCAGATGAAGGGTTTATACTCATCAATCGAAGGGTCGGCTACTGCAAGAAGGAGCATCCTGAGGTTCTACCACTTGTTAGCTAAGGGGTCAGCTACCGCAAGAAGGAGCATCCCGAAGCTACTACCAACTGGATGGGGTTTCATACTCATAAACTGAAGGGTTGGCTACCGTAAGAAGGAGCATCTTGAGGTTCTACCACGTGTCAACCAAAGGGGTCGGCTACCGCATGAAGGAGCATCTTGGAGGCGCACAATATTTTTTGTCCAAAGGGTCGGCCACCGCAAGACGGAGCATCCGAAGGATAGCCGGGCAAGAGGGTTAACTCCTTCACCCTCCAGCTGATATTTTTGGCATAACAGGCCAACAATCGGCTAGTCAGGTGAAGGGGGGACAGCTCTAGACCCCAAATCTTGCCCAACCTCAAAATAAAGAGCAGAAGACCTCCAATTCAAAGATGGGCAAGTCCTAAAAGGTCCTTAGAATAGACTATTAGGCCCCATATTAGAGTAGGAAGGCTTTTTGTACGAAAAAAATAAGGAATTCCACCTAAAGGGTCGAGACCGCCGTCTTTCTTATCGAGACCATCGTCTCACCATCGGCAAGGGCGAGACCGCCGTCTCGTTTGGCGAGACGGCCGTCTCTCCACTTGCCACGACGAGACTGCCTTCCCGTTTGGCGAGACGGCCTTCTCGCTATTTGTCAAATCGATACTGCTATCCCGAATGGCGAGAGGACCGTCTCACCATTTGCCAAAGGTGAGACTGTCGTCCTGTTTGGCGAGACGACGGTCTCGACCTTGCCAGGTGAGACGGCGGTCTCGACCTGATAGGTGCGAATCCCTATAAGAGGAGGGCGCTCTCCCCTTCTTTTCACACAGTTCTTCAACCTTTCCTTCTATCATTTCTTCAAAATCTTCTCCTAGAGCCCCTCTGAAGCATTTCCAAAGTTTTCTGAGTGTTCTTAAAGAGCTTTTTATAACGTTGTGAGAGAGAAAGAACGACGTTGTAGAGCGAAGGACTGCCAAAAAGCGTCCTATTCCAAAAGTATTCATCAAGAAAGCTTGCTCCGGAGGTTTCTTCACTTTCTCCCTCTCTTTTACTGTCTTTTATTATTTACGATTCTTTTATGCATTAGCTGTTAGGGCCATTTAGTCGTTACTTTTTAATTCCGTAAATAAAAGGGTAAAAGCATTATTTTAAAGTTATTTATGAAATAAACGGCCTATCATAGGGATCCCAAAAGAGGCGTTGTAGGGAAGCTAATACCTTCCCTACACGTAACTAACTCCCTTACCTGACTATGGTTATAATGGCCAAAGTTGGTTTTTGCAAAAAACCAATGCCTTCTTTTTTCCTTTTTCGATGTTTCCGGTAAAAACATCGGTGGCGACTCCATAAGAACCCTTCTTGAAAACCTTGCTTTTAGGTCTAGCCCGGTTATCGGACAACCTAAAAGCTCCCTTTTAGGTCCAGCCCAATTATCGGACAACCTAAAGGCATTGTAACATCACCCATTTAAAATGCAAAAATGGAAGTCAAAACCGTCGCGTCGCTCCGACCGCCTCTTTTGACGGAGGCGACACTACCTATATGGATGTTTATGAATTTAATGCTTATGAGCAAGGTCCCATTTTTTGTCTTATTGGACTTATTTGATTTATTCAATTTATTAGTTTTTTTATGACCTTTTATCGCTTATGTAGGTTTTGTCTTATTGGACTTATTTGATTTATTCAGTTTATTTGTTTTTTTTATGACCTTTTATCTCTTATGTCGGACTGCGTGACTACTTAGCTTGCAAAGAACCTGAAACCAGGCTAGCTAAAAGGCAGACTGTCTGAGATAAAAAATGTTTTATTACAAAAGAATAATTTTAACGTCCCTTATCTCTTCTGTCGAACTGCGTGGCTACGTAGCTTACAAAGAACCTGAAACCAGGCTACCTAAAAGGCAAACTGTCTGAGATAAGGGTGTTTATTGTGAAAAGTTTTTTTTATTTTTTTTTCTGTTGTATGGTTATGCTATGCAATCAAATGCAACAAACAAATGCATACACAATTCACTCATCCGCGAACAAGTAGGACGACATTTTTAATTACGAGGTAGGGGTCTCTTGCACAAGAGTGCATATTCATGGTAGTTCTAATTTTCCTCACCAAGGCTAGGCCCCCAAGGTGCCCCCATTATAGGGTCCCCACTCTCTTGCCTTCCGACCATGCATGGCACTAAGGCTATAGTCAGTTTTTGTGCCAAAAGAGGAAGGTTATCACCTTGAGTGGTGGTTTCTGACCATACCGGTGGGCTCATGGCCCTCACTACGACAAATCATATCTGCCACCCACTCCCTATGGATTTCCCACTTGCCCCCGGGTACAGGGGGAATTGTTGTGTGCAAGGGTTTGTGTACAGTTTGTATTTCAAACAATTGCATAAAATAAAAAAACAACAGTTATTAAAGCCAAGCAAATAAACAACAGTTATAAAACAGGGCAAGGAAAAGTGAAATTTTTAAGTTTTTTATATATTAAACTGGCCCATCACTAAATGGGATCAACTCTCTAGTCTCCCAGTGGAGTCGCCATCTGTCGCCACCGTCAAAAGAGGTGGTCGGAGCGGCGCGATGGTTTTGCTTCGACTCGCATTTTTAAAGTGATGTTACAACGTCTTTATGTTGTCCAATAACCGGGCTGGACCTAAAGGTGAGGTTTTCAAAAAGGGTTCTAGAGTCGCCACCAATGTTTTATCCAAAAACATTGGAAAAGGAAGAAAAAGAAGGTGTTGGTTTAGAAAAACCAACTTTGCCCATTATAACCAGAGTTGGGTAAGGGAGTTAGTTACGTGTAGGGAAGGTATTAGCTTCCCTACGACGCCCCTTTCGGGTTCCCTATGATAGACTGTTTATTTTATAAATAAAGACTCTAAAATTACGCTTTTACCCTTATTTATTCATTTGTGGAATTAAAAATGTTGACTACATGGCCCTAACAGCTAATTGTCATCGCCGTCATAAGAGGTGGTCGGAGCGACGCGATGGTTTTGAAATGACTCGCGTTTTTTGAAAGAAACGGTTCAACGCCTTTAGGCTGTCCGATAACCGGGCTAGACCTAAAGGCGAGGTTTTTGAATAGGTTTGAGGAGTCGCCATCAGTGTTTTAACCTTAAACACTGAAAAAGGTAAAAAAAAAAAAAGAAGGCAGTGGTTTTAGAAAAAACCAACTTTGGTCATTACAACTAGAGTTGGGTAAGGGAGTTAGTTACGTGTGGGGAAGGTTCCTATATACTCCCTTCCCTACTTTCCTGCTTTTTAGATATTATTGAAGTGCATTAATCATTTAGGTAATTTAAATAAGGTTGTGCAATCTAGAGTTATTATTTCTTTATAAAAATGGTCCATCATAGGGGACCCGAAAGGGGCGTTGTAGGGAAGTTAATACCTACCCTACACGTAACTAACTCCCTTACCTAACTCTGGTTGTAATGACCAAAGTTGGTTTTTTCTTAAAAAACCACTGCCTTCTTTTCCTTTTCCAATGTTTCTGGTAAAAACATTGGTGGCAACTCCTCGAACCTTTTGAAAACCTCGCTTTTAGGTCCAACCCGGGTATCGGACCACCTAAAGGCATTGTACCACACTTTAAAAAAATGTGAGTCATTCAAAACCATTGCGTCGCTCCGACCGCATCTTTTGACGGTGGCGACATGCACCATTTATTCTCTTAAGGAATTAACCTCAGTAGTGAGTTTACGGTTCTGCTCCTCCAGCTGCTCCATTGCTTTGGCTTTTTGCGCACGGGTTTGGACCACAAGAAGACCAGCCACTTTCTAGGATGCCAAAATGAAATTTATTAATTAAAATGAATGATTGGTGTGGGATAGATATACCTTAAGACAATGACTTTGGTATCATCATAAAGCTTACGCTTCACGGAGCGTCATACCCACTTTGGTATAATGGTTCCTTCCTCATCATAGATTTGGCAAGTGTAACAAAGGTCACCATATACCTTAGCACACTTGTCCCTTCCTTGTGGAAGATTACAAGCGCACTTGGGTCTCTTTCGCCTTTGTCTTAGGGATATCTAATGCCCCCTAACATTAATGTATTTATGCATGAAAGGTTTTATTAGGATGATGCGTATGTATTATTTCCTTATGCATTTATTTTTCCCTCTTTGGTTTTACCACTTATGAGATGATGCGAATATGAATGGTTGACTTTGTCAAAAATCGTCTTATTAAATTTCATTATTTCTAAATGAATGCTTTGACTTTACTAAAATGAGTTTTATTGTATTTTTATTTATTTATTTTATTACCCTTTTATCTCTTCTGTAGGTCAACGTGGCTACTTAGCTTACAAAGAACCTAAAATTAGGCTAGCTTAAATGAAGACTGTCCGAGATAAAGGTGGCTTATTATGAAAATTTTGGTTTTATAACCCATTATCTCTTCTATCGATCCACGTGGCTACTTAGCTTACAAAGAACCTGAAACCAGGCTAGCTAAAATGTAGATTGTCCAACATAAGGTTTTTTATTAAGAAAAGGTTTTGAGATTTTGGTTTTTATCTTGTTGTTATATGATTATGCTATGCAACAAACAAATACACAAACAATTCACTCATCTGCGAACCGTGTGATGACATTTTTATCACGAGGTAGGGGTATCCTGTAGAAAAGTGCGTATTCGAGGTGGTTCTAATTATCCTCACCAAGGTCAGGCCCCCAAGGTGCACCCATTATAGGGTTCCCACTCTTCCAACCCTCAGACCATGTGTGGCACTAAGGCTGTGTCGATGTCTTTAGGCCAAAAGAGGAAGGTTATGACCTTGAGTGGTGGTTTCCGACCATACCGGTGGGCTCATGGCCATCACTACGGCAAATCGTACCTGCCACCCACTCCCTAAGGTTATCCCACATGCCCCTGGGTATAGGGGGAATTGTTGTGTGCAAAGGTTTGTGTACAGTTGTTATTTCAAACAATTGCATAAAATAAACATACAACAATTATTAAAGCCATACAGATAAAGCATGTTATAAAAGCAAAGAAGGGTAAAAGCATAATTTCAAGTTTTTATTTATTAAATTAGTCCATCACTAAATGTGATTAACTCTCTCGCTTCTCCAGTGGAATCGTCATTTGTCGTCGCCGTCAAAAGAGGTAGTCAGAGCGATGCGATTATTTTGTATGACTCGCGTTTTTTATAAGATGGTCAACATTCTTAAGATGCCCAATAACCAAATTGATCTTAAGGATGAGGTTTTCGAGAAAGGTTCGATGGAGTCACCACCAATGTTTTTACCATAAACATCGAGAAAGGAAGAATAAAAGGCGTTGGGTTTAGAAAACCAACTTTGGCCATTACAACCAAAGTTGGGTAAGGGAGTTAGTTACGTGTGGGGAAGGTGTTAGCACCCCTCAACGCCCCTTTCGGGTTCCCTATGATGGACTAGTTTATAAAATAAAGACTAAAAAACTATGCTTTTACCCTATTTATTTATCTACTTGCAAAATTTAAATGTCTACATGGTCCTAATATCTAATGCATACAAGGAAAGCGATAAAGGAAAGCAGTAAAAGAGAGAGAATAAGGGAAGGAACCTCTGAAGCCAACTTTTATATTAACTCTTCAAAACTTGAGGAAGCTTTTTGGTTGTCCCCGCACTCTACAAGCACGCTCTTCTCCCGCAACAAACAAAAGAATCACTCTACTGAGGGCCGGACGTCTCAAAAGGAGACTTTCTTAACCGATTTTTACTTTAACGGAAATCAGAAAGCTCACTCGAACTTTGGAATAATGCTCAGAGTCACTCTCATGTGTCAAAAGACTTCCAAGAGAGTAGTAGGAGTGTGACAACTGTGTGAAATTGTGTGAAATGAGGGGGAGGGTCCTATTTATAGGAAATATGTCTAGACTCCTGTCAGGTGAGACGACCGTCTAGGATAATGAGACGGTCGTCTCGTCCTTAAGAGAAGGCAAGACGAATGTTTCGGAAAACAAGACGACCATCTCGACCTTTAGGAAGGCGAGACGACCATCTCGACCTTTAGGAAGGCAAGACGACCATCTTGACCTTTAGGAAGGCGAGACGGCCGTCTGGCCAAACGGGACACCCGGCTAGGGCCTCCTGTCATATTTTCCTATTTTTTCTATACAGAAAGCCCTCCTATCCTTACATGGAGCCTAGTGAACATGCCTAGGGGCCTAAAGAAGCCTTGTCCATCTTCAAACGGAGGTTTTCTGGTCTTTATTGAGAAGCGGGGCAAGATTTGGGGTCTACAACGAGTCTTACAAAAGGGGACTTGAACTAGTCTTACAAAATGGGACTCGAATTAGTCTTACAAAAGGGGACGACAAACCAAATGGGGGTTCGTACTCATCAGTGAGTCTTACAAAAGGGGATTTGAACCAGTCTTACAAAAAAGGATTGCAAACCAAATGGGGGTTCGTACTCATCGAGTCTTACAAAAGGGGACTCAAGCCAAGTCTTACAAAAGGGGACTTCAAATCAGATGGGAGTTCGTACTCATCAAGTCTTACAAAAGGGGACTTCAAACCATATGGAGGTTCATACTCATCAAGTCTTACAAAAGGGGACTTCAAACCAGACGGGGGTTCGTACTCATCAAACACAGGGTCGGCCACTACATCGACTGAGCATCCTGAAACTCAAAACTAGATGGGGGTTCGTACTCATCAAACATAGGGTCAGCCACCGCATCGACGGAGCATCCTAAAACTCAAAACCAGATGGGGGTTCTGTAGACCCCAAATCTTGCTCGGTCAAACAATAGCTCTCAGAAATCCTCCATTTCAAACATAGATAAGGCTTCATTAAGCCCCTAGTAGCATTGTCTAGGCTTCGTTTAAGAAAAGGAGGGTTTTTAGAAAATAAAAAATTAGAGATGCTATCAGAAGGCAATGGACGGTCGTCCAGGCTGACCAGATGGTCGTCCATGCTTATTTTAAAGCCATGGACAACTGTCCATGCTAACTAGATGATCGTCCATGCTTATTTTAAGCCATGGACAGCTGTTCATGTTGACCAGACAGTCGTCTAGTCTTCCTGGCATGTTTCCCTATAAATAGGACCTCATTTCCACACACTCACCCACTCTCCTCTCAACCTAGAAGGTATTCTAAGACTTCTAGGTGACTCTGAGCATTATTCCAGAATCTGAGTGATCTTTAAGACACTCGAGAGTTGAGTTATCTTATTTTTGATCGAGGGAGGAGCATCTTTGTAGAGCGAGGGGATTGCCAAAAAGCATCCTCAAGTTTCAAGATTTTATAAAAGTTCGCTTCAGAAGTTCTTTTCTTTATTCTCTCTCTTGTCACTTTCCTTTACTGCTTTCTGTTGTGTGCATTAGATATTAGAGCCATGTAGATACTTATTTAAATATCACAATGAATAAATAGGGTAAAAGCATAATCTTTAGGATCTTTATTTTTCGAATTAATCTATCATAGGGAACCCGAAAAGGGCGTTGTGGGGTGCTAACATCTTCCCCACACGTAACTTCCCTTGCCAAACTCTGGTTGTAATGGCCAAAGTTAGTTTTCTTAGAAACCAATGCCTTCTTTTTCTTTCCTTTTTTGATGTTTATGGTCAAAACATCGGTGGCGACTCCTTATAACCCTTTTTGCAAAAACCTCGCTTTCAAGGATAGTTCGGTTATCAGATATCCTGAAAGCGATGATCAATTTACTTTTATAAAAATGAGAGTCTAGTCATCATATCGCGACAATTCGCTTCCCTCTCGAAGACCCCTAGTAACGCCCTGAGGCGTCTTTTCTGGGAGAGAGAGGGAACGACAGTAACAAATGGCAACTCCGTTGGGGAAGGCTAAAGAGTTGATCCCATTTACTGATGGATTGATTCGCTAAATAGTAGATTTGAAATTATGCTTTTACCCTCCCTTGTTTGTATAACATGCTTTAATGTATGGCTTCAATAACTACTGTATGATTATTTTCCGCAATTGGTTGAAATAAAAACTGTACAAAAACTCTTGCACACAACAGTCCCTCTATACCTGGGGGCATGAGTGGAAAACCTTAGGGAGTGGGTGGCAGGTACGGCCGACCGTGGTAATGGCCTTAGTACCAACAGGTCGTTTTCGAAAACCACCACTCAAGGTGATAACCTTCTTCTCTTGGCCTAAGAACATCGACAAGGCCTTTTTTCCATGCATGGTTCGAAGATCGGGAGATTGACGGGTCCCTATAATGGGGGCACCTTGGGGACCTGGTGATCGATGTCGTACTCGGTCAAATAATTAAAATAGATAAATGTAGTACTAAGAAGCTTTCATAGGTCATCTTCCAAAGACCACGAATTCCTATCAAAGCTTATCAATTTTTAGAATTAAAACAGAAATAAAAGGGGGATTTTTTAGATTTAAAATATTAGATGAACCAGAACAAAAACAGATTATAAAAATGCGGATTAAAAACATATTAGAATCTAATTGATTTCTTGATTCTAATGCAGTGTAACTTATCCTAGGTTATGAAATTAATTCGAAATTAACCAATTAATTGAAGATTAACCCCAAATTATCCTTATACAATTAAGCATTGCATACATCATATAATCTCATCTCTAACACAAAATTAAACAAACAGTAATATTAGTTTCGGTTTATTAAGCATAAACAAATTATAATTCAATACTGAGATTAATAGATGAAGAGTTAAGAGAACAAATGAAATAGAAGAACAAAACCTCAAATATCTACTGCATTCTCCTTAGAAAATCAATTCAAAGATTTAGCTATCCATGGAAAATCGAAAACGCAAAAGAAGAGACATATGCAGGGCAGATTCCGTAGTGAATTTTAGACTTCAATTTTGGCCACCTTCCAGTTTGAATTTAACAATTCTCATGAGAAAGACAATTGTAGCCTTGCCTCTTATCTTTACAAATCACTTTGAATTGCCCAATTTGGAGTGTCGTAGCTCCAGATATGTCCTTCTCACTAGGCAAAGGTTGGCTGCACGATGCGGCTGCGCGTTTTTCCTTGGTGTCTTTGATGTGTGGCTGCCTCTCCTTTATATAGATAACCCTAACCCTAATCTTAATCTAGGTTTGGGTCCAACTGACCCACAAAACACATCATAAAAAAATAAAAACAAAAAAAACTGATTCTAATAGACAATGGGCATGGTATCTGGCCCACTCTTCCAAACCCAAAATTGTTTTAAACTGTATAGAATAAAATATGGTATTTGGCCCAATCTCCCAAGCCCAAAATTGCTTTAAACTGTTATGAAAATAATAATGAGCAAAAATTAGATCAAATAGATCCAAATTAATTAAAATCAGAATTATTGGCCCAATGAAGCCCAATTAATAAAAATTCATTAATAACAGAAAGTTAAGCCCAAAACACTAATTAAAATAAGTATAAAAAGGTAAGAAAATATGAGAATATAATGACTCATCACCTGACCTTGGTGAGAACAGTTAGAACCACCTTGACTATGCACCTTTTCTGCAGGAAACCCCTACTTCGTAATTAAACGTCATTGCTCTATTCGTGAATGAGTGAATTGTTTGTGCATATGTTTGTTGCATTTTGTTTGTCGCATTTGCATATCATAATCATACAATAGCAAAAATAAATAAATAAAAAATAATACAAATAAAAATAGCATCTCAAAACCTTTTTGCAATAAACTACCTTATCTTGGACAGTCTTCATTTAAGCTAACTCGATTTCGAGGTTCTTTGTAAGCTAAGTAGTCACATTGACTTACAGAAGAGATAAAGGGGTTACAAAATAAATAAAAAACAAAATACAATAAAACACATTTTGACAAAGTCAAAACATTCATTTCCAAATAAAAAACAAAATTATAAAACGATTTTGACAAAGTCAAAACATTCATACCCTCATCATTTCAATAGTGGCAAAATAAGAGAGAAAATAAATTCATAAGGAAAATGTGCATAATGCATCATCCTAATAAATTCTCTCATGCATAAATACATTCATGCTAGGGGGCAATAGATATCCTTAAAACACATTTTGACAAAGTCAAAACATTCATTTCCAAATAAAAAACAAAATTATAAAATGATTTTGACAAAGTCAAAACATTCATACCCTCATCATTTCAATAGTGGTAAAATAAGAGAGAAAATAAATTCATAAGGAAAATGTGCATAATGCACCATCCTAATAAATTCTCTCATGCATAAATACATTCATGCTAGGGGGCATTAGATATCCTTAAGACAAAGGCGAAAGAGACTCAAGTGCGTTTGTAACCTTCGTTATAATTATCAACGACAAGGAAGGGGCAAGTGTGCTAAGGTGTGTGGTAACCTTTGTTACACTTGTCAAATCCATGATGGTGAAAGAACGATTACACTAAAGTGGGTATGGTACTCCGCAAAGCGTAAACTTGAAGGAGAATACCAAAGCTATTGTCTTAAGGCATATCCATCCCACACTAATCATTCATCTCATAAAATAAAAATAAAAAACCTAATGCATTTTGCATTCTAGAAAGTGGTTGGTCTTCTTCCTGTCCTCACCCGCGCGTAAAAAGCCAAGAGGATGGAGCAACTGGAAGAGAAAAACTGCAAGCTCATCGCTAAGCTTAACGCCACGAAGGAGCAGGTGGCGCAATTAAGAGAGCGGTTAGAGGAACAAAACCGCAAGCTCACCGCCAAGCTTAATTCTGTGAAGGGGCAGATGGCGTAGTTAATGGAACTAATGCGCCATCAACATATCCATAATAAGGGCCCCCACAACGACCATATGGGCAAAAGAGTGGAACAAGGACTGAAGAGTGGGAGGATTACGCAACCTCCCTCATCCACATCATTCAAGAAGTTCCTTAGCAAGAGGGAGGAGAGGAGCATGAATGCCATCAACCTTGCTACTCCTTCTTCCTCTTCACGACCAGCTAGGCAGTCAAGGAATCAAGAGAAAAAATTTACTCCCCTTCCAACCTCCTATGGGAGTCTGTTAACAAAGTTGGTAGAGGCCAACCTCCTAGCACGTGTCCCTTCGAAGATGATGGATCCACCCTACCCTAATTGGTACAAGCCAAACGAAGAATGTGATTACCACTCAAGCACTCCTGGGCATTCCGTGGAGAATTGTATGACCTTGAAGTATAAGGTCCAAAAGTTGTTGGATGTCGGGTGGATCGCGTTCGATGCTCCTGCTCCTAGTGTTAATATCAAGCCTTTATCACAATTAGAATAGTGAGGTTGGGTAAAGAAGGCCAGCTGATTAGGGCTCATTATATTAGCATTCATTTTTAAGCTTCTAGTGTATCTCTTGCGGTCCCCGCCCGTGGCCGCGAGATCTTTGATTAAAAGGGTTTTGTAAATATTTTCCTTTTTATCAATACAATGAGGCATTTGCATAACATTCATATTTTTTTCATTCTTTTCTCCCTCATTATTATTTCAAAATAAATGATAATAAAATCTAAGCCTAAATAGAACCATAAGAACAATCATATTTGTGATGGATGACTCTTTGTGGAATCTAAAAGTCGAAGGTGAATGGATCAGGTCAGACAGTGAGAAGGGGACTGGCTCCCCAAACATGCATAGGCTGCTAAAAAAGAAAAGCTCGATCTATACAACCCTATTAAGAAGAAACCGAGGCCATCGATTTGGGGGCAAGGAAACGAGAAAAAAGGAAATAAGTATTGGTACCCAAATCGATGATAACGTCAGGGATGGTTTGGTACAACTATTAAGGGAGTATATGAACGCATGCGCATGGTCCTACCATGACATTCCAAGACATCAAAATCCAACATCATAACTCCTCTCCCTACCAACCTAAAATAAATGGTGCAGTAGGGGCAACCAATTAGAACATCAAGAAGATCATCCAAAGATGGTCAAAACCTGCAAAGATTGGCATGAAATATTGCCCTTTTCCCTTCATGGTTATGAAACTTCCATACGGACCTCCAGGGGAGCTACTGCATTCTCCCTTGTATAGGGCATGGAGCTCACTACTACAAAGTATGTTTTCAATGTCGCCATTTAACGTCGGTTAAAGCTGAGCCGACGTTAAATGCACTTTCAACGTCGGTTGATTAAAAAACGACGTAGAAAGTACATTCAACGTCGGTTCATCTGGAACCGATGTTGAATGTCAACTTTCAACGTCGGTTCATCTAGAACCGATGTTGAATGTGTTTTCACCAAAAATTCTTTTAAGTTAGAGAATTGTCACTGGCAGGGTTCGAACCCGAGTACTTTAAAGTTGAAAGTTGATACTCCAACCACTAAACTACTGTAATTTTCTGATAATAACTTACAAATTAATTATATTTATATACAAATAAATATATATTCAGTATAAATATATATTTATTTATATTTTTCGGAAAGTGTTTTTATTTTTTTCAGCCAAAAATTCATTTAAGTTAGAGAATTGTCACTGATAGGATTCGAACCTAGTATTTTAGAATTGAAAGCTAATACTCCAACCACTAAACTACTGTAATTTTACGATAATAACTTACGGATAAATTATATTTATATACAAATAAATATATATCTGTGTAAATATATATTTATTTATATATATTTTCTGGAAAGTGTTTTTATTTTTTTCAGTAAAAAATTCACTTAAGTTAGAGAATTGTCATCGATAGGATTCGAATATAGTATTTTAGAGTTGAAAATTAATACTCCAACCACTAAACTACTATAATATTTTGATAATAATTTACAAATAAATTATATTTATATACAAATAAATATATATCCGTGTAAATATATAAATACAAATATATTTATATATTTTTATGTTGGATGTGAGGGCGCGATCGAGGGTGAAAGTGAGATTGACTCTCGTTTGAGTGAAAATACGTTAAAGCTCACGGAAATTCACTCGTTCAAGCCTAGCTTGAGCGAAAATTGGTATTTTTCGCTTGAGCGAATGTGTCACTTGAGCGAATGATGCGTTTTTCAAATTTATTTTATATCATTATATAAATAAATTATAAATATTATATTACTGTCATTAAATTACAAACCCATATATAGAGACTCTCACACAAATTTGGCATTAAATTTTGAAAACCCACTCGACACACACTTTCACCTTCGAGCGTGTCCTCACATCCAATATATAAATATATAATTATATAAATATATCAAAATATATAAATATATTTGTATTTATATATTTACACGGATATATATTTATTTGTATATAAATATAATTTATTTGTAACTTACTATCAAAAAATTCGAGTAGTTTAGTGGTTGGAGTATCGGCCTCCAACACTAAGGTACTGGGTTCGAATCCTGTCGATGACAAAAAATAATTTGGTAATGCTTTAAACTTAAAAAAAATATGATAAATAATAAAAATATAATATAAAAGAGAGAGGGACCTAATAAAAATATAATATAAAAGAGAGGGGGGATTTCTAGATAAATAGAGGGGTTGGAAAGGTTGGAAATAAATAAAAAAATTTAATTTGAAAAATCAGACTTTCAACATCGGTTCTATTTAACCGACGTTGAAAGTCTGATAACTTTCAACATCGGTTCTATTTAACCGACGTTGAAAGTCTTAACTTTCAACGTCGCCTGATACAACGTCGGTTTCAGAACCGACGTTGAAAGTCTTAACTTTCAACGTCGCCTGATACAACGTCGGTTCCAGAACCGACGTTGAAGGCCTTCCAGAACCGACATGATAGAAGCTGAATGGGTCCAAAATCGATATGACCAGTTGAACTTAATCAAAGAAAAACGGTTGGACGCCATATGTCATGGACAAGCCTATCAGAGGAAGATCAAAAAGGCTTACAACAAAAAGGTCAACCCCCATATTTACCACGAGGGGGATTTAATGGTAAAAAAATTGCTTCTGGCCCAAAAAGACAAAATAGGAAAATGGGCAGCAAATTGTGAAGGACCCTTTATGGTTAAGCGAGCTTTCTCGGGAGGAGGTCTTATCCTCACCGACATGGATAGAAAAGAACTTCGACACCCAAACAATTTCGATGCGGTGAAGAAGTATTATGCTTGAAGGCATTGCTCACGATCCGCCAGGATGAAAACTCACAAAGGCAATCCTGGGCAAAAGTTAAGGTTCACATGCCTCACTAGGGTACGCCTTAGGCAAAAGCTAGAGGCTTCAAAAAAAATAGAAAAAAAAAGGAGAAGAAGAGAAGAAATAAAATAAAGAAAAAACTAGGAAAGCCGACAGCCTTATATAGTCTTCACATGGCTAAGGTAACATCCTTCTAGAAGTAGGCAACCTTGTATAGTCTTCACTTTGGGCTCGAGCATCTCAACTGAAACAACTAGGAAAACTAGGGGGTAGACGTCATAGACATGATTATTGTAGCCCACACAGTGTAGCCAACTTGGGCCAGCCATTCTTCTAAATTCCTTTGTAATCATTCTGTAAAAATAAAGAAGAAGAAATAAACCTTTTGATCATGTATATCAATAAAATTCTCTTTCATTTCAATTCTCTTGACCAATTTATGAAATTGTCTCCGTATTGATAAATCATAAATATGCATAGAGTCATTTTGTCAAGAACAAATCATGCATCATGAGCAGGGAAGCATTAAAAAAAATGATGATAAAAATGAAAAATGCCTACTAGGAGATTCTTAGGCAAAAATTAGGGCAGCCAGCTAGATCGAAAACTCGCAAAGGACGGTCTAGGCAAAAGATAAGGTACTTATAAAATAGGTAAAAGCCCACTAAGATATCGTAGGCAAAAATTAAGGCAGCCCGCTATATCGAAAACCCTAAGAGGGCAGTCTAGGCAAAAACCAGGGCTAAAAAAAATGAATAAAAGAGGAGCCCATCAACATAATCATGAAAGTCCAGCAGGAGAATGCTTATCACTTTTCTAGATGCATCAAATAAAAGAATAGATTGCATGTAGGACATCCACACAAGTAGTCGCACAATATGACTTTGTCAAAATCAAAAATAAAAAAAAATAATAAATAAAATAAAAATCTTTGCAAATAAATAGCAAAAATGAAAATCATGCATATAAGGAGACTAGGCTCCATATTTGTGTTTGAAAACAGGAAGCACCCAAAACAAGTCTCCAAATAATGCTCTCCCTCAAGAAAGTAGAGCAAGTTGCCACCAATAAAGTGACTCAAGCAAAATAAGAGCTTCCAGAGCCCCAAAGCTCCAAGCCACCATCCTTCCATCCAAGAAAGAGAAGGCACATCAACAAAGAAAAAGTCGACGGAAAGGCTTAGTCATCCCCAAGAGGATCCTTGCCTACTCTAGAGGCAAACAAAAAAATATATTACCCCAAGGCTCAGCATCACCGCCACATGAGTCAGCAAGCATACTAATTCAAATCTCTACCACATTCCCTGACAAAGAATAAAGGTTCCTCAGAAGACCATCATCAAAATCAACAAGTCAAATCTTCGTACCACCAACGGCTCAAGAAAAAGAAAAAAGAAGAAAAGAAAAACCTTCATCCTCAGCGGATACAAAAAAGAGAAAAAGGGTCATGGCAATGGAAGGCCAAATAACTCCCCAAGTGGGTCATACAAAAAAGAAGAAATATAGAGCAAATCAAGGGATCGAAAATCCCAATTCTCCCAGCAGAATAACAGCTTTACAAAGCCAGCTCTCATCATCATCATCATCAATCAAGGAGCCAAGACTCCATTCCCCAAGAGGGCCACAAAAAAGAGAAAAAAACTTCATCCCCTGCGGATCCCCAAATAAAGAGAATTAAAAGCCTGTGTGCATAAAAGAAACTGAAAAGTAAAAAGGCACACGCATTATCCCCACAAAGAAGCCAAATTTCAAATCGTGAAAAAAAGAGATAAATCACGGAAAAAGGATAAATTAAATAAAAATCCAAACTTTTAGGTAACCGATGAAATCCCCAAGTGAGTCACATTAGGGAGAATAAAGCAACCTAAACAAGGAAGCAAAAATTTCATTCCCTCAGCGGAATAAGAGCTTCGCAAAACTAGCTCACACCAACGTCAATCAAGGAGCCAAGACTGCATCCCCCAAGAGGGCAACCAAAATTAGATCTCCAAGAAGTCAACCAATTCCCTGGTGGATCACCAAAAAGAGAGGATATATCCCCCAATGAGCCTACTGCAAAGGCAATCTTCAGACTTCTATCCCCAGAGAGTCACTTGCCTATGCATAGGAAAGACCCGGCGAGCAAAGAACCAACATCCCCAAAGGGAACATCAGCCTGTTCAAAGGTAAAATAGTGTAACCAAAGCCTTCACTTCTAAAGCATCGGCCTACTCAGAGGCATTATCAGAATTAACAAATCCCTAGTGGATTCCTGCCTACCTAAGAGGCATTTATCACGAATTCCCGACAACCAATGAAGCCGGATGGCTTGGAAAAAACCAAAGGATCAAAGAATATCTAGCAATCAAGAAGATGGATGACTATTGTAAAAGCCAAAAAGAAGAATCCCTGGCGCATGATCAAGATCAGTAAGCCGCCACCACATTCTTTAACTGAAGGGTTAGCCACCACAGCAATAGGGGCATCCAGAAGATAGAGTTACGTACTCATTAGTCGAAGGGTCAACTATCTCATCAAAGGGGCATCCTAAGGCAGAGCCTTACAAAGAAGACTCAAACCCAATGGGGGGTTCATACCCATCAAACTACATTCATTGTCTGAAGGATCAGCTCTGTAGCAAAGAGCATCCTAAAGACAATGTCTTCATATCCATCGTCTGAAAGATCAGCTCCGCAACAAAAGAGTATCCTGAAGACACAATCTACCTTTACCGTTTAAAGGGTCAGCTTCCGTAACATGGGAGCATCCTGAAGACAAAAGTCTATATACACTCATCATCCGAAGGGTCATCCTCTGCAGCAAAAGGGGCATCCAGAAGATAGAAACTCCATACTCGTCAGCCGAAGGGTCAGCTACTACATCAAAGGAGCATCCTGAGGCACCAAACCTAATGAGGGTTCGCACTCATCAACCACGGGGTCAGCTACCGCTTCAAACAAGCATCCTAGGGTTTCCCATTCATTAGTCGAAGGGTTAGCTACTGCATCAAACGAGCCACCTGAGGCATCAAACCCGATGAGGGTTCATTCTCATCAACCAAGGGGTCAGCTACCGCATCAAAGGAGCATCTTGAGGTTTCCCATTTGTCAGCTATGGGGTCAGCTACCGCATCAAAGGAGCATCCCAAGGCCACCAAACCTGATGAGGGTTTGTACGCATCAACCAAGGGGTCAGCTACCGCATCAAAGGAGCATCCCAAGGCCACCAAATCTGATGAGGGTTCATACTCATCAACCAAGAGGTCAGCTACTGCATCGAAGGAGCATCCTAGAGGTTCATATTCATTATCTGGAGGGTCAGCTACTGCACCAAGGGAGCATCCGAAGGACGACCCGGCAAGAGGGTTAACTCCTTCACCCACCATTCGGTCTCATAGTGCATTCGCCAGCAGCTGGTCTGGCAGGTGAAAGGGGGGGAGCTGTAGACCCCAAATCTTGCCCGATCAAACAATAGCTCTCATAAATCCTCCATTTTGAAGATGGATAAGGCTTCATTAAGCCCCTAGTAGCATTTTCTAGGCTCCGTTTAAGAAAATGAGGGTTTTTAGAAAATAAAAAATTAGAGATGTTCCCAGAAGGCAATGGATGGACGTCCAGGCTTACCAAATGATCGTCCAGGCTTACCAAACGGTCATCCATGCTTACTTTAAAGCCATGGACGATCGTCCATGCTAACCAAACGGCTGTGCATGCTTATTTTAAGCCATGGATGGTCGTCCATGTTGACCAGACAGTCATCCATGCCCATTTTGAGCCATGGACGACCGTCCATATGGCCCAGATGCTCGTCCAATCTTCCTGGTGTGTTTCCGTATAAAAAGGACTCATTTCTCTCATTTCCACACTCACCCACTTTCCTCTCAACCTAGAAGGTATTCTAAGACTTCTAGGTGACTTTGAGCATTATTCCAGAGTCTGAGTGATCTTTTAGACACTCGAGAGTTGGGTTTTCTTATTTTTGGTCGAGGGAGGAGCGTCTTTGTAGAGCGAGGGGATTGCCAAAAAGCATCCTCAAGTTTCAAGATTTTATAAAAGCTCGCTTCAAAGGTTCTTTTCTTTATTATCTCTCTTATCGCTTTCCTTTACTACTTTCCATTGAGTGCATTATATATTAGAGTCATGTAGATACTTATTTAAATACCGCAATGAATAAATAGGGTAAAAGAATAATCTCTAGGATCTTTATTTTTTGAATTAATCTATCATATGGAACCCGAAAGGGGCTTTATGGGGTGCTAACACCTTCCCCACACGTAACTAACTCGCTTACCCAACTCTGGTTGTAATGGCTAAAGTTAGTTTTCTTAGAAACCAACGCCTACTTTTTCTTTCCTTTTTCGATGTTTATGGTCAAAACATCGGTGGCGACTCCTTAGAACCCTTTTTGTGAAAACCTCGCTTTTAGGGATAGTTCGGTTATCAGACATCTTGAAAGTGATGATCAATTTACTTTTATAAAAATGCGAGTCTAGTCATCATATCACTGTTAGAAATGTAGGCTGAGATCAAGAGGGGGGGTGAATTGATCTTTGAAAGATTTTCGCAAATTACAGATTATCTATTTCAAAGATTAAGATTTCATATCAGTTCTTCAATCACACACAGCAAGCAATAAAAAATAAATGCAGTGACAGAATTAAAGGAGAGAAAGGTTTAGAGAGATACAACCAAGGTTTATACTGGTTCACCCAATCCTAGGGCTACGTCCAGTCTCTAGCCAAATTCTAGCTGGGTTCCACTAGATTGAACGTTTTACATATTACAACTTTAATCTCACACTCAATCTACCACAAGAACCACAATTCTAGTTCCTGCACCTAAACCTTCACTAAGAACCAAATTCCAGTTCTTGACCAACCCTGCAGCCAAATTCCAGCTACAGAAACCAGTGCCCACAATATAGTAAAGAAAGTAAAGAAACAAATAGAAGAAACTTAGAACACTCAAACCAGATTTATGCAACTCTGCAGTATGTGTTTCTTCTCCAAAAGAATGCAATTTTGCCTCAAGAAAGAACTACTACGAACTTCACAAAAACTAGCATGATTCTCTCTTGAAAGTAGCACTTATGCTTGCTTGATTGATTGCTAAAAGATGTTTTTTAAAAGGTTCAAGCAAATCTGTTTATATAGAAGATTTTCAAAACTGCTGGTTTATTTAATCTGTTAAAATAATCTTTTAATCTGTTAAAAGTCTTGTTTTAATCTGTTAAAACTTCTTTTAATCTGTTAACATGTTCTTGATTATTTTCCAGATACGTTTTAACTGATACGACAACGTTTATATCAATTAAAAATCTTTGTAAAAAATATTCCAAACTGTTTTAATCGGTTGTTTCGTCTTTCAATCAATTAAATTACTGCAAAACACTTTTATAAACTTTCCTAAGTGATTTTAACTGATAACAACCTATTTTAATTGATTAAAACAGTTTGAAAAAAGTTCACTTAGTTATTTTAATCGATTGAAACACATTTTAATCGATTATAATTCTGCCAAAAGATTTCATAAAACTTTCTAAGTTATTTTAACTGATAGCAAGCTTGTTTTAATCGATTAAAACATTCTGGAAAAACCTCTTACTTATTTTAATCGATTATTTCGCATTTGTATCGATTAAAATACTGACAGAACAACTTTCAAAACACTTCAAGTTATTTTAATCGATTATTTTGAGTTTGTATCGATTAAAATTATGCCATAACACTTTTCAAAATATTCTAAGTCATTTTAATCGATTATATCAATTCTATATCAGTTAAAATACTGGCAGAAGGTTTTCAAAAATCCTTCTAATGAAAACAATCGATTATTTCGAAAACATATCAGTTAAAAACCTGTTACAAAAGTGTTAAGAACATTTTAGTTGATAAAGCTTGTATACTATTAGTTAAAATAGTTAATTAAAAAACTTTTTATCAAAATACTTTGTTTTTAACTGTTTAATCACTTTTTAGAGGCATTTTGCAAAATCTTTTAAATGAAGAATCCTCATGCGGCAGAGAGATAAAAATGATTATACCTAAGCACGAGATGTAGACTCACTAATCCCACTACTCTTTTATCTAAGTGACCTTTGACCGCCACAAAGTAGCCTTTGAATTCATTTTTTACTTCATCAAATCAACAAGATTTTTGCCAAAGTAATTCAATAAGATCTTCATCACTTTCAATCGCGATAGTTCGCTTCCCTCTCAAAGACCCCTAGAAACGCCCCGAGGCGTCTTTTTTGGGGGAGAGAGGGAACGACGACGACAGGTTCGTACTCACCAAACACAGGGTCGGCCACCGCATCGACGGAACATCCTGAGACTTAAAACCAGATGGGGGTTCATACTCATCAATCACAAGGTTGGCCACCGCATCGACGAAGCATCCTAAGAACGAGTCCTGCAAAAGGGGACTCAAACCAGATGGGGGTCTGTACTCATCAACCACAGGATCAGCTACCGCACCAAAGGAGCATCCTGAGAATTAGTCCTGCAAAAGAGGACTCAGACCAGATGGGAGTTTTTACTCATCAACCACAGGATCAGCTACCGCACCAAAGGAGCATCCTGAGAAGGATCAACTAGTGCACCAAAAGAGCATGCTGAAGACGAGTCTTACAAAAAGGGGATTCAAACCAGATGGGGTTCGTACTCATCACCACAGGGTCGAAGGGAACACCTTGTGGTCAACCTCGAAGGCTAGAAGACATTCACATTCATCGTTCGGAGAGTCAGCTACTACGCCAAAGGAGCATCCGAAGGACGACCTGCCAAGAGGGTTAACTTCTTCACCTGCCAACCAGTCTTACGGCACATTCGCCAACTTCCGATTAGTCGAGTGAAGGGGGCAGCTGTAGACCCCAAATCTTGCCCGGTCATTCAACAAGTTGAGAAATCCTCCGTTTTGAAGATGGAAAAGGTTTCATAAGGCCCCTAGTAGTGTTAACTAGGCTCCATTTAGGAAAAGGAGGGTTTTCTTGGAAAATAAAAATTAGAAATTTTGTTAGAGGAGCCGGGACGACCGTCTCAAATTCTAGATGGGCGTCCCACCTGTTTGGCTTGCTTGAGACGGCCATCCCGAATTTGGGACGGTCGTCCCACCTTCCTTAGTGGTCTGGGACAACCGTCCCAAATTCCAGACGGTCGTCCCACCCTCTTTGGTAGCTTGGGATGACTGTCCCAAATTCCCAGACGATCGTCCCTATTGACAAAATCTGGGGTAGTCATCCCGACCTCCTGGGTGAGGGAGCCTATAAATAAGATTCCATTTCTCCCATTTCCACACACCTTTCCACACTCTCTCATATTTTGAGACACTTCTGGGCATGTAGACCCCAAATCTTGCCCGGGCTCCAAATAAAGTCAGAAGATCCCCTATTTTGAAGACGGCTGAAGCCTAACAAGCCACTAGGAGAGACTATTAGGCTCCCGTACCAAGATAGGAAGTTTTTCTGGGCTGAAAAATAAGTTTTCTCGCCTCGAAGGGACGAGACCGCCTTCTGGATGACCCAGACCGCCGTTTCGCCTCGCGTAGCAAGCGAGACCGCCGTCTCGTCTAACGAGACCGGGGTCTCGTTGCCCACAAAAACGAGACGGCGGTCTCGTTCACCCAGACCCCGGTCTCGTTGCCTACGAAAACGAGACGGCGGTCTCGTTCACCCAGACCCCGGTCTCGTTTCCTGTGAAGAACGAGACGGCGGTCTCGACCCTGTCAGACGAGACCGGCGGTCTCGCCATCTGACAGCGCGAAAACCTATAAATAGGGGCTCTCCCCCCCTCATTTTCACACACCACAGCTGCATAGCTCTCCCTTCTCTCTAAAACTTCTCTCTAGAATCCCTCCGACGCATTTCCGGAGTTTCTGAGTGTTTTCAAGAG
The DNA here is from genome assembly GCA_963425845.1 of Sphenostylis stenocarpa. Classification (NCBI taxonomy): domain Eukaryota; kingdom Viridiplantae; phylum Streptophyta; class Magnoliopsida; order Fabales; family Fabaceae; genus Sphenostylis; species Sphenostylis stenocarpa. The sequence continues at coordinate 59,353,146 of OY731404.1, forward strand.
TGATTTTCGGCGTTCGAGAGGTTTCCGACGTCTTGTAGAGTGAAGGGCTGCCATAAAGCACCCTATTTTTTCCGGAGAATTAATATAAAAAGCGTGCTTCGGAGGTTCAAATTCTCTCTTTCCACCTTTACCGCTTTTATCTTAAATTATGCGGTAGACGGTAGGGCCATGTAGTCATACTTTTAAATTCCGCGAGAATAAAAAGGGCAAAAGTGCGTTTTTCTAGTTTATCAATAAAAATAAGCCGGCCTATCATAGGGAACCCGAAAGGGGCGTCGCAAAGGGACTAATACTCCCTTTGCACGTAACCAACTCCCTTACCCAACTCTGGTTCTAATGACCAAAGTTGGTTTTCGAAAACCAACGCCTTTTTAAAACCCCTTTTCCGATGTTTATGGTAAAAATATCGGTGGCGACTCCATAGAACCCAAAATAAATAAGTCCTTGGGTTAGTCCGGTTGTCGGACAACTCAAGGACACTTTTCGAAAACCTCGTCTTTAGGTTAGCCCGGTTATCGGACAACCTAAGGACGTTGTAACCACCAATAAAAACGCGAAAACAAGAGGGTCGATAAAACCATCGCGTCGCTCCGACCGCCTCGTTTTTGATGGCGGCGACAGATGGCGACTCCGCTGGGGAAGCCTAGAGAGTTAGTCCCATTTAGTGATAGGTCGGCTTAACCAAAAAAATAACCAAGAAAATAACACTTTTTGCCCTTAACTTGTATTTATGACATGTTTTATTGTTTGGCTTTCAATAAACTGTTGTTTGTTTATATTTACGCAATTGATTGAAATATAAATTGCACACAAACCCTTGCACACTACAGTTCCTCCTATACCCGGGGGCAAGAGAGATAACCATAGGGAGTGGGTGGCAGGTACGGTTCGCTGCAGTTAGGGCCGTGTGCCCACCGGTGTGATCGGAAACCACCACTCAAGGTGATAACCTTCCTCTTTTGGCAACAAGACCGACTTTGACCTTAGTGTTGAGCATGGTCGGACGGCTGGAGAGTGGGGACCCTATAATGGGGGCACCTTGGGGGCCTTAGCCTGGTGAGAACAGTTAGAACCTACCCTAAACCAATGCACTTTTCTGCAGGAGAACCCTACCTCGTGATAAAAACGGAATCTCGCCTGTTCGGGGATGATCGAATTGTGTGTGCATATGTTTGTCGCATTTGTATGTTGCATAGCATAAGCGAACAACAGAACAAAATCGCAAAAAATATTTTACAAATAAACACCCTTATCTCGGACAGTCTGCCTTTTAGCTAGCCTGGTTTCAGGTTCTTTGTAAGCTAAGTAGCCACGCAGTTTCGACAGAAGAGATAAGGGACAATAAATATTCTTTCACATAAAGCCATATTTTATCTCGGACAGTCTGCCTTTTAGCTAGCCTGGTTTCAGGTTCTTTGTAAGCTAAGTAGCCATGCAGTTCCGACAGAAGAGATAAAAGGCTATAAAATAAACAAATAACAATAAAAATAAAAATTCATTTTTTTTAGAATTCACAAATAAGACCGGGTCCAAAACATTGCATTCATAAAACATTCATATAGATAGTTTAGTCTTCCAAAAAATAAACGCAAATACCATACATCATGTAGGAAAAAACATGATAAAATAGCAAAATAAACACTCACATCCATACAATAAACATCATCTTCATCAAATCATACATTTTGGTTTTAGAAGATGGAGGGGTCAAGTAGACAAGTGGGGAAGGTGGACATTCTCCGAGGCCATACTGAGAAGCTAGAGCGGCTCAGTGCAACGATGCCCCGGAGGTCCAAGTCGAGTTTGAAAAATCCTATGGACGGATTTTGGACCTCCCGAAAATCGGTGTCGATCAAGTCTTTCTCGGGGTACTAGTTCACTTACGGAATTCAAGTCCGCGGTGCTTTGAATTTCCACGGTTCGACATGGTGCCCACCCCGGAGGAGTACGAAACCATGTTAAAATGGCCCAAATCAGTGGGGTCCATATCCACCACGAGGCGTATACTCTGCGGCACCGGTCGCTGCCCTTATCCACCTGCCATACCGACGAGTACCCCGATGGGAAGAGGGAGCACCCGGGGGTGGAAAGTAGCAATGTTAGAAGACCACCTGTCCTACCCGGCTGAAAGGGCGGAGTGGGTTGCCTTCAACAAAACCCTAGCGCTATTAATCTTCGGAACAATCCTGTTCCCCTTCCAACCCGACACGGTTGACCACGCCGTCATGGACGCTTTCTTCGCCTGGGACGTGAACTCAAAGAGTCCCTTGCCCGCTATTCTTGCCGACACCTTGCTTTCTGTAGACTTCTGCCGTCAGAAGCAAGGAAGAACACTTCGCTGCTGCTCTTCGCTGCTTTATGTGTGGAGCATCACGCACCTCTATGCCTCCAGTCACATGGGGATATTCCCCGACCCCTTGAGAAGCTTCTCCAAGATCCCCCTCCAACGACGCCTGACCATAGAATGGAGGGATGAGTTAGAACAGAAGGGTGCCAACAACATATCTTGGGTCTGTCCTTGGTTCCGACCCGGCCCAGTTCTCGTCAGATGCGGGAACCATCCGAATGTACCCTTGATAGGACTCAGGGGTTGCATAGCCTACTCACCTAGAGTAGCTATAAGACAACTTATGAGGACTCAAACTACCATCTCCCGAGGGGAACTCGGAGGACTGTGCTTCTTTGGAGATCCATGCACAATGGCCAACTCACTAATCGTGAGGAAAGCATGGGAGAAGCTAGTTTACATGGGAGACAGAGAGCTAGGAAAGGCTCGGGTAACTGTCACCAGTGACTATGAGGCATGGAGAAGAAGAAGAGAGATGGCCCGACCATCCACCACACCCGCTCCAATTGCCAACAACGAAGAGTTGCAGGCACAAGTCAATGCCTTGACCCGGAGGGTAGAGATAATGGGAGCCCGGATACGGGTCCTTGAAGAAAAGAGCGAGGCCTCTATCCTCACAATTGACGGTCTACGGAGGCAAGGCAAGAAAAAGGATCATGAAATAGAACGCCTCAAGGACCAATGTGCCGACGCCAACGAACAAACTATCCGAGCATCCAAATCCGCCAGAACCAGCTCGGATAGCCAAGCTGCAAGAGATAAGCGCCAAAACGAGCACACCTTGAGGCGGAAGCGGCTCAGCAAGCTCGGACGATCAAGGAGTTATCGAACAACTCCTCCAGGCCCGGCTAGACCTCCGCCAAGAGCGAGAGAACAACGAAAACTCAGTAGAGGTATCTATGAGCTGCGCATTAAAGAGAAAAGCGGGCTAGCTCAATATGACCAAGTGCTACAAGAAAAGGACCGAGCTGTCGCAAGGCTCGACGAACTAGAAGCCTTGGTCATACATCAAGAGGCGAAGATCAAGGACGCTCAGCAATACAGCGAAGAAATGAGCCAAGCGATCCATAAGCAAAGCGAAGCGCTCGCTCAACACGTCCGGGAAGCCGAAAAAGAATTACAAAGAAAACAAGACCCGCCTGTGGGTTTCTTTAGGCTTTTCCGCTTTTGTCAAAAGACGCTTCGTAGTATGGAGTAGGAGAATGTACACCTTTCCAATGAATTAATGGAATCTTTTTCTTATTCAACAGTTGTCTACTTGCATGCATAAGCATACATTTGCATATTCTAATTTTCCCTCCTTCACGCTTAAATAAATAAGATAATAAAAAGGAAGGATTAACTAATACGTCTTCCAAACTCAGAAGAATGGAGAGAAAGCCACTCCTTATAAAGCTCACCCCAACGGTCGAATCATCGCAAGAGGAAAATAAGCCTCGGCCGTTGGTCCTCAAAAATAAAGAAGAAGGGGCAAGGACACCAGTGCGACTTTTTATGCCAAGTCCTTTCCCCTACGAATCAGACAAAGCTGTACCATGGAGATATGGGGAATCTCCACCAACAAAAGAAGAAATAACGAACATAGCCGGCATTGGGGGCACGACTAGAAGTGGAAGAGTCTACTCCCCCAAGGACACACAGGGAGATGTCCTTCAAAATAAAGGAAAAAATAAGAGGACCGAAGAAGAAGAAGAAAATAAAGAATCCAAGGAGGAGACAGAAGAATTACTCCAATTTATAAGACAAAGCGAGTATTCCATTATTGACCAGCTCAATCGTACACCTGCAAAGATCACGTTGCTATCCTTGATAATGAGCTCGGAACCGCACCGGAACGCCCTGCTGAAGGTCTTGAGCGAGGCACACGTACCTCACACAATATCCCAAGAGAAGGTCGAGAGGATCGTTGGTCACATTACGGCAAGCGATCATCTCGCCTTCACAGAGGAAGAACTCCCCCTTGAAGGGTCAAAACACAACAGACCCTTGCATATCTCAGTCAAATGCAAGGAATACCTCATCGCCAAAGTTCTTGTGGATAACGGGTCGTCCCTGAATGTAATGCCAAAATGCACACTGGATAAGTTAACCATCCAGGGGGCCCGTCTGCGCCCAAGTAGCACCATCGTTCGAGCCTTCGACGGGTCAAAACGAGAAGTAGTGGGAGAAATTAATTTGCCGGTCCAGATTGGACCCACTATCTTTGACATCGATTTCCATGTAATGGACATAACTCCAAGCATATAGTCTGTCTCCTCGGCAGGCCTTGGATTCATGACGCTAAGGCGGTACCTTCAACGCTCCACCAAAAGGTCAAGTTCATAGTGGAGGATAAACTCGGTCACGGTCCAGCGGAAGACGATATCCTGATCGGTGGACCATCCACCCAACCCTATGTGGATGCGGCAGAAGAGGCACTTGAAACATTTTTTCAAGCGCTCGAAATTGCCAACATAGAGCGACTTCCCAGAAACACCAAGGTAGCCCGTATGATGTTGAAACATGGCTACCATCCTGGCCAAGGATCAGGGGCGATTCCCAAGGAATGAGGGAACCCCGGAATTCAAAGACAACCCTAACAAGTATGGCCTAGGATATAACCCATTCAAGGGTCAAGCGGGAAGAATAAAAGGGAAGTCTCCTCTCCGCACACTCAAGCAGATTTTCCGAAGTGGAGGAGTGCAGGCGTCAAGAGCCACTCTAGTCATTAGGAAACCTTTTTCTTTGTTTAAGGGATGTAAACCCCATGATTGTTGGAGACTATCCCCTAGGGCGAGCCCGACCCCTGGGCACTTCAGGGCACATATTCCTTCATTAATTAATAAAGAATGATTCTTTCTATCTGCTTCTCTTCTTTCTACTTTTGACTAGACCACATAAATAACCCTGTGTAAGCAAACATGACAAGAAAAAGAAGAATAAGAAGCGCTCCCAAATAATCAAAACTTCATCATTGCTATCATCATCAAGTTAGCTGATTAGAAGCACATAAAAATAAAGACTTCACCTAAGACATAAAGAAAGTCACGCTTTGCCGATACTGTGAATCAAAAAAATAAATCCATAAAAAGAAAAAGCCCAAAGAAGCCAAAGGCCAAAGAAAAGGGCAAATTACCCGGTAGGAAACCCACTAAGGGGGCTACACAAAAGTTAGGGTCAACCCGGTAGGATACCCGAACAACAATAAAGGGTAGCCTAGGCAAAAGTTAGGGTTACAAATAAAGGTCCGCTAGGATTTCTCCAAAATTTTACAAGAGAGTAAACCTAGACAAAAGTTAGGGCCAACACACAGTATCCTAGTTCGAAAACCCAAAGGGCGATCTAGGGAAATCAGCCAGCTATCCAAAAAAAAAGCGATGGAAATAAAACCAAAGAGCGCAAATAAAAACAAATACTAAAAAAAAAAAAAACAACAAAAAAAAAAGAGAAAGAAAAATAGAAGGAAAGAAAGAAAGAGATTATCCTTCGGTCACAAAAATCCGGCATGGTACAGCCAAAAAGGAAAAATGCAGCAAATCAGAAGGCTTTCAGCACAACAAGGCATGTCGGTTAAATCCTTCTGAAAACTTAATCAAAATAGGCATTATAGGACATCAAAACATAAAAACATTGCATGCATAAAATGTTTTTAGACCAGGTCCTATTACTCCTTTCAAAAAAATAACAAAAAAGCAATAAAAATACAAAAAATGAAAATTTTCTCTTCCGCGAAACGAGACCGCCGTCTCGTTGCACCAGACCGCCGTCTCGTTGTCGGAAAAAACGAGAACGCCGTCTCGTTGCACCAGACCGCCGTCTCGTTGTCGGCAAAAACGAGAACGCCGTCTCGTTGCACCAGACCGCCGTCTCGTCCCGGAAGAGAAACGAGACCGCCGTCTCGTCCACCCAGACGGCGGTCTCGATCTGGAAATTTTCCCTATATATAGGGGGCGCGGCTTTGGGCTTCCTCACAACTCATTTTGGTCCCAGAACCTCCTCTCCCTCAACTCCTGCACTCCCAAGCCCCCTCTGGTCAATATGTTTGGAAGAAGCGCTTCTAGAAAGAGAAGGGGCACTGCTGGTGCTAGTAGTTCCGCAGCACCGCTATCCCAGGACCCTTCACAGCTTACGCCACAACACCAGGCCCGTCTTGAGAATATCCGGACCTACCAGTGGCACCCTATGCTCAAGCTGGATTTTAACATACTGGCTGAGTTCGGATGGGAGGACAACGTCCGGGCCCACCTAGACAGCATTGGGTGGGGATTCCTGCTGCACCCACCACCTACACATGTTTACCCGCAGGCGGTGCTGGAATTTTTAGCCTCCGTCTCCTACTCCGAGAGCCCCTCCACTGTCCCAGGTCTACCACCCACTCAGATGGTAACCTACTTTATGAATGGGCAGTACCAGACTTCCACCCTCAAAGAATTCAACGTGGACATCGGGTTCATCCGGCCCGAGGAGGCCATGACCCAGGAGTACCGTGACGCCATCTGCTCACGGCCCGCCCACCTTACTGCTGCAGAGATGTGGCGCGAGCTCACGGGAGCCACCACATTGCCCACGCTGATGAGGGGATCTGCACTTCCCCCAGCACTCCGCATCTGCCACAAGCTGCTGGCTGGAACTATCCATGGGAGGAAAGAAAGTCAAGGCAAGATATCCCTCCCTGACCTCTTCATACTATACTGCATGAGCCAGAGACGGCGCTGCAACCCCGGGTACTTCTTCCTGAGAGCCCTCAGGGACTTCGGGAACAGATCTGCGGGGGGCGTCCTCGTTGCTCCCTTCATCACCCCCTTAGCAGAAAGGATTGGGTGCCTTGGCCGGGAAGAGCTGGCCCATAACCTGTGACCCGAATCAATCGGCGGAACGATCTTGGTCGGCATGGGAATGCTCGATCCGCGAGGGAGCCAGCTGGCTCTCCACCCCACCCTGGATTTTGCCTTAGAGCTCCAGGATGTGATGCAGGTTGTGCCCACATCCCCCGGTTCCCAGACGACGGCAGCAGCGCAGCAGCCGCCCCGGTATTCAAACGACTTTGCTGGCATGCACCTCCACATGGACGACCTGTGCCGGCAGCTCGATGGTATGACTGTGAGACAAGAACAGGCGTCCCAGAGGCGTGATCAGCTATTCCAAACAGTGGAGCAACTGTCCCAAAGGCAAGAGGCCTTTGACACCCGACTAGGGGAGATGTACCAGTACCAACAAAGCATGCGCCAGGATTGGGCGACTTTTCAGCGAGAGGTACCAGGATGAAGTCCAAGAGATGGAGGACTTCGGATACCATATGTACCAAGCATTACCCTCCCCGGGGATCGGGCCCGGAAGATAGCCCTTAGGGATAGTAGCTCCAAAAATAGGGTTGTAATAAAATTTTCCCAATAAATAAAATTTTACTTCATGCATCTTTTTGCCACCCTTCCCAAAAGTCGACGTAACAAAAAGAAAACTAAGAGTAAAAGACATACGCTCAATAAAAAAGCCAAAATCCTAAATCGCGAGAAAAGAGAGATAAACCGCGAGAAAAAGGCAGGATTAAGCCATCACACCAACCAACAAAGCTTTGATCGAACAAGAGCTGAACAAAATCAAGATCCATCCGACCAACCAGGCAGGATCGGATAATCACTACCAAAAGAACAAAAACAAAGGACCCCCAGCAATCAGCAAAGGCCGATTGATCACCAACAAAATCCCCGGCATGGCCCGGATGACTATTCAAGAAATCAGAAAAGCAGTCAAATCAACACAAGCAGCACTCTCCAGAGAGTTGCGCCTGATCTGCGCTCGAGCCGGATCAGTAAGTCGCATTACCACCCCGATGGGGGTTCATACCCATCCGGTCCCGCACAACGGACTGTACCACCCCGATGGGGGTTCATACCCATCCGGTCCCGCACAACGGACTGTACCGCCACGATGGGGGGCTCGTACCCATCCGAGTCCCGCACAACGGACTCGCAACTACCAGCTGATGGGGGGTTTATACTCATCAACCAAAGGATCGGCTACGTCGGGAGTAGTATCCGGAGGTTCCACCACGTGTCCATCGAAGGGATCGGCTACATCGAAATAGTATCCCGGAAGTGCACGAGCACAGAAATCATTCCCCGGAGAGTCGGCGCATGAGCCACCCGAGCGATGAAGCCGCCACTACCACCGGTCCTACGCAGTGGACTGTACCAGCCAGATAGGGGGTTCATACCTATCAACCAGCACACGAGAAGCGCCTAACCGGCGCATGGGCCACATGAACTGTAAGCCGCCATTACCACCCTGATGGGGGGTTCATACCCATCCGGTCCCACACAACGGACCGTACCAGCCTGATGGGGGGTTTATACCCATCAACCGAAGGATCGGCTACGTCGGAAGTAGTATCCGGAGGTTCTTCCACGTGTTCACCAAAGGGATCGGCTACGTCAGAAATAGTATCTCGGAGGTACATGACCACAACATCTCCCCAGAGGATCATCCGCCACAAGACGGCAGTCCGAAGGGTAACCGGGCAAGAGGGTCAACTCCTTTACCTTCCTGTCAATCTTTCTGGCACAACAGGCCAACAGTCGACTAGTCAGGTAAAGGGGGGGCAGCTGTAGACCCCAAATCTTGCCCGGGCTCCAAATAAAGTCAGAAGATCCCCTATTTTGAAGACGGCTGAAGCCTAACAAGCCACTAGGAGAGACTATTAGGCTCCCGTACCAAGATAGGAAGTTTTTCTGGGCCGAAAAATAAGTTTTCTCGCCTCGAAGGGACGAGACCGCCTTCTGGATGACCCAGACCGCCGTTTCGCCTCGCGTAGCAAGCGAGACCGCCGTCTCGTCTAACGAGACCGGGGTCTCGTTGCCCACAAAAACGAGACGGCGGTCTCGTTCACCCAGACCCCGGTCTCGTTGCCTACAAAAACGAGACCGCGGTCTCGTTCACCCAAACCGGGGTCTCGTTGCCTACAAAAACGAGACGGCGGTCTCGTTCACCCAGACCCCGGTCTCGTTTCCTGCGAAGAACGAGACGGCGGTCTCGTTCACCCAGACCCCGGTCTCGTTTCCTGTGAAGAACGAGATGGCGGTCTCGTTGGACGAGACGGCGGTCTCGACCCTGTCAGACGAGACCGGCGGTCTCGCCATCTGACAGCGCGAAAACCTATAAATAGGGGCTCTCCCCCCCTCATTTTCACACACCACAGCTGCATAGCTCTCCCTTCTCTCTAAAACTTCTCTCTAGAATCCCTCCGACGCATTTCCGGAGTTTCTGAGTGTTTTCAAGAGTGATTTTCGGCGTTCGAGAAGTTTCCGACGTCTTGTAGAGTGAAGGGCTGCCATAAAGCACCCTATTTTTTCCAGAGAATTAATATAAAAAGCGTGCTTCGGAGGTTCAAATTCTCTCTTTCCACCTTTACCGCTTTTATCTTAAATTATGCAGTAGACAGTAGGGCCATGTAGTCATACTTTTAAATTCCGCAGAATAAAAAGGGCAAAAGTGCGTTTTTCTAGTTTATCAATAAAAATAAGCCGGCCTATCATAGGGAACCCGAAAGGGGCGTCGCAAAGGGACTAATACTCCCTTTGCACGTAACCAACTCCCTTACCCAACTCTGGTTCTAATGACCAAAGTTGGTTTTCGAAAACCAACGCCTTTTTAAAACCCCTTTTCCGATGTTTATGGTAAAAATATCGGTGGCGACTCCATAGAACCCAAAATAAATAAGTCCTTGGGTTAGTCCGGTTGTCGGACAACTCAAGGACACTTTTCGAAAACCTCGTCTTTAGGTTAGCCCGGTTATCGGACAACCTAAGGACGTTGTAACCACCAATAAAAACGCGAAAACAAGAGGGTCGATAAAACCATCGCGTCGCTCCGACCGCCTCGTTTTTGACGGCGGCGACAGGGCATTTTTGCACTGTTCTAGAGGTCTGAGTAGTCTTTCTAATAGTCCGTTTGGGCAAAATCGGTTAAGGAAGTCTCCTTTTGAGACATCCAGCTCTCGGGAGTTTAATAATTTTATTTGTTCGAGGGAGGAGTTTTCTTGTAGAGCGAGGGGACTGCCAAAAAATGTCCTCAAGTTTGAAGATTTATAAAAGTTCGATTCGAAGGTTCTTTTCAATTCCTTCTCTTTTATCGCTTTCCTTTGTATGCATTAGAAATTAGGCCCACGTAGATATTTAAATAAATAATGCAAGTAGATGAATAAAAAGAGTAAAAGCATAATTTTTGTATCTTTGTTTTAGAATTAATCCATCATATGGAACCCGAAAGGGGCGTTGTGAGGTGCTAACACCTTTCCCACACGTAACTAACTCCCTTACCCAACTCTGGTTATAATGGCCAAAGTTGATTTTTCTAAACCAACGCCTTCTTTTTTTTATCCTTTTCCAATGTTTGTGGTTAAAATATTGGTGACGACTCCATAGAACCTTTTTTGCGAAAAACTCGCTTTTAAAGATAGTTCGGTTAACGAGGATCCTAAAAGTGATGACTAGAATATTTTTAGAAAATGTGAGTCACAAACCATCACGTTGCGACCGCTTGCACATATTGGCGTGGGGAGGACGACAACGACAGGTTCTTAAATTTATTCAAAATTTAGTACATAGTAGATTTCAATCAAAGATCGTTCGTAAGTAAATGTGTAAGAAAAGAAAATGACAAAAAAATAAATCTAACCCATTACCAATGATAGAACACAAATTGATAGAAGAAATCAATAAAGATGGCGATCCAAATTGTAAAGAACTCTATTGAAAATGTTTGTTTAGTGTTCGTAACATTTTTCAGAGCAAGTTTTCGTATAATTTGACAATTTGCTCGGTTACATTTATTTTATCCTATACATATTTTTCAATGTAACCGCCAAGGTGACATAAAAATAAAATAATAATGATGAAAATATAAAATAAAACTATTAACTAGAATCTTTGAACAGTTATTTCCTTGTAACGGCTTCCCTTCGCTCCACTCTATTGATACGTGTTACTTGAAATGCATGTCGCCGCCGTCAAAAGAGGCGGTCGGAGCGACGCGATGGTTCCGACTTCCCATTTTCGCGTTTTATGTGGGTGGTGTTACAACGCCTTTAGGTTGTCCGATAACCGGGCTGGACTCAAGGGCGAGGTTTTTGAAAGGAGCTTCTAGGTTGTCCGATAACTAGGCTGGACATAAAAGCAAATTTTCAAAGGGGTTCTGATGGATTCGCCACCGATGTTTTTACCAAAAACATCGGAAAAGGAAAAGAAGGCGTTAGTTTTCGAAAAACCAACTTTGGCCATTATAACCAGAGTTGGGTAAGGGAGTTAGTTACGTGTAGGGAAGGTATTAACTTTCCTACGACGCCCCTTTTGGGTTCCCTATGATAGACCAGTTATTTCGTAAATAAACTAAAAATGATGCTTTTACCCTTTTCTTTGCGGAATTAAAAGATAACGACTACATGGCCCTAATTAATGCACATACAAATGATAAAGCGATAAAAGAGAAAGAGAGAGTGAAGAAACCTCCGGAGCAAGCTTTGATTAATTCTTTAAAAGATAGGGTGCATTTTGGCAGCCCTTCGCTCTACAACGTCGACTTTTCTCTCTCACGACGCTATAAAAACTCTCTAAAGACACTCAGAAAACTCCGGAAATGCTTTGGAGGGACTCTAGGGGAAGAATTTTGAGAAATCCTAGAAGGAAAGGAGGAAGAACTATGTGAAACGCAGGGGAGAGCGCTCCCCTTTTATAGGGATTCGTGCCTGTCAGGTCGAGACCTCCGTCTTGCCATTCAGGACGGCGGTATCGACTTGCCAAATGGCAAGAGGGTCGTCTCGCCAAACGATAATGTGGTCTCGCTATAGCAAGTGGCGAGACGGCCGTCTCGGCAAACGAGACGGCGGTCTTGACCTTGTTAAATGGTGAGATGGTGGTCCCGATAAGCGAGACGGCGGTCTCGACCCTCAAGGTGGAAATTCTTATTTTTTTTGTACAAAAAAGCCTTCCTACTCTAATATGGGGCCTAATAGTCTCTCCTAGTGGCTTTTTAGGCCTTGCCCATCTTCGAATAGGAGATCTTCTACTCTTTATTTTTGAGGTCGGGCAAGATTTGGGGTCTACAATGCGCATATCAAGGAACTGAACCATAATCGTCTCCATAAATCCCTCGATACACCACTTCAAGATTCTCCAATATAACCCCCTCTCGATATTTTATTTTCATGATACATTGTGTCCTTATGCTTCGATGTTCTCCTTTTAAATTTCTTAATTCTCGATTGTTGATGATTTAACTTCTTCGATATCCCCCAATTCTCTCCTTTCAACAACACCTACTGATTACTTTTTCTATCCTATAATATGTGTTCCTCGATTGAACTCCAACAAATCCAAATTTGAAGGGCTAAGAAACAATCAATCCAAAACTGTCACTTTGCTAAACGAAGAACAATATAAGTGTGCAACACTTAAACAAAAATTGCTCAATTTTCAATGTCGAATTGAAGCTTCTGAAGCGAGGATTCTCGAACTTTCCCACTCCAAATCCACTGTTGAAGTAGAACCCTCTATCCTGCTAGCCACCTCTAACTGACTATATGTTAATCTCAACTAGTAAAATAACATCATGTCCAAAAACTAACCTATAAGGAGTAGTTTTAATGGAATCTTTTGGAGAAGTTCTATAGCCCATAACACTTGAGACAACGCCTCATGCCAATTTATAGGTTTATTTCCAATATGTTTCTTGATTGGATTAATTAAATTTTTTAATAGCTTCCACTTGTCCATTAGCTTGAGAAAAATAAGGAGTCAATTCCAACAACTTAATATTTCTCGATTTTGCATAACTAGAAATTTTCTTACCAGTAAACATTTTCCCTCGATTCATAGATATTGACTCTGGAATACCAAATCAGTATACTATGTGTCCCCTTATGAAATCAATTACATCTTTTTGTTCAACATCCCTTAAAGGAACTGTTTGTACCCATTTAGTAAAATAGTCAACATCCACGATTATAAATTTATGACCTTTGACAAATAAGGGTAAATTTGTCTTATTAAATCTATTGCCCAAATCGGAGATTGTGTTTCATTTCTATTTCAAGTATTCTTCTCTAATATAGTGTTGTTTTGTCCCCCATTTGCCACCACAACTGCAAAGTTATCATCCCTTGGTTGGGTCTCTTATTGTTATTTTCCCTTCCAGAAATCATGTTTCATTTTGATTTTTGGCCTTCTTGTCTACTGTAGTGTTGTTCCACCACCTCGATTGTTGTGATTGCATAATCATCATCTTTTTGTTGAGTATTTTCTGCTGTTGTTTTCCCTTATGGAAATTGTGTTCCATTCTAATTTTTTTCCTTCTGCTCCATTGAAATATTGTTTCGTTGTTGTCACCATGTCATCTGCCATCATAGTTGAATTTTTCTGAAAATTGTTTTCCATTTCAATTTTTCATTGTAGTGTTGTTGTAAATTAAGGGGTATTGCAAAACAAGAGAACGTGTTCTCACATGTTGCAGAAGACTGTTTCTAAGAACGTGTTCTCACACGTTGCAGAAGACTGTTTCAGAGAACGTGTTCTCACACACGTTGTAGAAGACTGTTTCAGATAACGTTGCAGAAGACCGTTTCAGAGAACGTGTTCTCACATGTTACAGAAGACTGTTTCAGAGAACGTTGCAGAAGACTGTTTCAGAGAACGTTGCAGAAGACTGTTTCGGAGAACGTTACAGACCCACTACCAAGTCTTCCATAACTGCTACAGACTTTCTCTTATAAATAAAGACCACTTCACACTCTTCAGTACACACCTCTCTCATCTTCTCTTCTCTGATATTTTTTCTGTGATCTTGGGTTAATTTACTCTTTTGAGAGTTTCTTGCTAGTTTCTGAGATCCTCGAATATTTCGAGAAGTTCTTGTTGTATCCTGGGGGACTTGCGCAATACACCGCGGATAAGTCCTTAAGGGCAGTGATTATACACGTCTTGGGAATAAAGTTTGTTCATGTCTTTGTGTGCTTTTACAACAATCTTAAGGACTTATGACTGAGAGTATGGATACCAACAACAACTCCACACCGGAAAAGACAAACAACATTTCTGGAACTCAAACTGTCTTTGTGAAACCATTCCCGGACGTTTCAAAAATTGAAGTTTTCACTGGGCTAAACTTCCGACACTGGCAAGAACGTATTTCTACTCTCTTAGACATGTATGGAGTGGCTTATGCTCTTACAACTACCAAACCTGACTCCAGTGCTCCTGCTAAACAAATTGAAGATTGGGTTCATTCGAACAAGGTATGTCGACACACCTTGCTTAGTGCATTGTCTAATGATTTGTTCGATGTGTATTGTTCCTATAAGGAAGCCAAAGATATTTGGGATTCATTGATTCTCAAATTCACTGCCGAATATGTCGTGAGACAAAGGTTTGTTATTGGAAACTACTACCGCTGGGAGATGCTAGAAGACAAGGATATCAAGATCCAGATCAATGAGTACCACAAACTACTTGAAGATATTAAAGCGAAAATATAGTCTTACCTGATGAGTTCGTTTCAGAACTTCTAATTGAAAAGCTTCCAGGATCCTGGACATACTACATACAACAACTAAAGCATAGACATAAACATATGTCACTAGCAGATCTGATAACGCACATCGTCATCGAAGATACCAACCGGAAGGAGTGTGCTGCTGTAAGGGCTAAGGCATTATCAGCTAAGGCAAATATGATAGAAGACAAACTAACTCCAAAAAGGTACGAGAAAAAACCTGATTATAAGAAGAAAATTAATTTTAAAAATTCTCGTCCCAATAGATCTAACCCCACCTTCAAGAAGAAGGGAAATTGCTTTGTCTGTGGAAAGCCAGGTCATCATGCACCTCAGTGCAGACGTAGAATGAGAAACGACAATCCTCCTAAGGCAAATTTAGTCGAGGGAGAAGATACAATTATTGCGGTCGTTTCTCAAATAAACCTTGTGACAAATGGGAGCAAATGGGTGGTAGACTCTAGTGCTACCAGACACATATGTGCAAGCAGAAGTGCTTTTACCTCCTACACTAGTGTGGGGGATGGAGAAGAACATGTTTATCTTGGTGATTCTAGGACAACTCCTATCTTAGGAAAAGGAAAAGTTCTTCTAAAGTTGGGGTTAAAGTATCATTCGAATCTGATAAGATTGTTATGACAAAAAATAATGTGTTTGTAGGGAAGGGATATTGTGAGCAAGGTATTTTTGTACTTAACATCTCTGAGGTTGTTAATGAATCTTGTTCTTCTACTTATATTATTGATTCATATGATCTGTGGCATGCTAGACTAGGAAACGTGAATTATTCGTATGTTATGAAATTGCAACGATTGAGATTAGTTAATATTCATGATAAACAAAATAAGAAATGTGATATATGTGTAGAATCTAAAATAACCAAGAAAAGTTGTCAGTTTGTAGAACGTCAAACTGAACTTTTAGGATTAATTCATACTGATCTAGCTTATTTAAAACAAACCACATCAAGAGGTGCTAAAATTATTTTGTGACATTTATAGATGACTACTCTAGATACACCAAAGTATAATCAAACATAAAGATGAAGCGTTTGACATGTTCTTAACTTACAAAGCGAAAGTAGAAAATTAACTAAATAGGAAAATTAAAAGGATTAGGTCAGATAGAGGTGGTGAATATACAACATTTAATAGTCTTAAAGAAGGTATTGTTCACGAATTAACCCCACCTTATTCACCCGAGTCTAATGGAGTAGCTGAGAGAAAAAACATAACTCTAAAAGAAATGATGAATGTCTCGCTTATTAGCTCTAGTGCACCTAATAACCTTTGGGGAGAAGCTCTACTTACAGTGTGTTTTTTTACAAAATAGGATACCACATAAGAAAACAGGTAATACTCCCTATGAGTTTTAGAGAGGTTATAAACCTAATCTTAAATATTTAAGAGTGTGGGGGTGCCTAGCTAAGGTAATGTTACCCAATTATAAGAAAAGGAAAATAGGTTCTAAAACTTCTGATTGTATGTTCTTAGGCTATGTAGAACAAAGTGCTGCCTATAGGTTTCTTGTCCTCAAAAGTGATGTAATTGAGCATAATACTATAGTGGAGACAAAAAATGTTAAGTTCTTTGAACATATTTTTCCTCTAAAGGATAGTGAGACACCTAAACAATCTATAGAGATTAATAGTCATAAAATATATAAGGATTTGAGGAGAAGTAAAAGACAGAGGAAGGAAACCTCCTTTGGAGATGATTTCTACACTTATCTAGTTGAAAATGATCCAATAAGTTTTTTTAGAGGCTACTAGGGCTCTTGATGCAATACATTGGGATAAGGCCACTAAGACTGAAATTGATTCAATTAAGAAAAATAATACTTGGACTTTGATAGATTTGCCCAAAGGAACAAAACCTATTGGTTGTAAGTGGATCTTTAAGAAAAAGTATCATTCTGATGGATCCATAGATAAATATAAGGCAAGATTAGTAGCAAAGGGTTTTACTCAAAAATCCAACATTGATTATTTTGACACCTTTGCCCCTATGACTAGGATTTCCTCTATTTGAGTTTTGTTAGCTCTAGCAGCTATCCATAAACTAGTTATACACCAAATGGATGTTAAGACAACCTTTTTAAATGGTGAATTAGATGAGAAAATTTATATGACTCAACCTGAAGGGTGTGTTGTTCCAGGTCAAGAGAACAAAGTGTGCAGACTTTTGAAATCCTTATATGGATTAAAACAAGCACCAAAACAATGGCATGAAAAACTTGATAGTGTTCTGCTTTGTAATGGATTTTCAACTAATGATGTTGATAAATGTGTGTACTCTAAATTTGAGAGTGGTGAATGTGTCATTATATGTTTATATGTAGATGATATGCTAATATTTGGTACATGCATTGACATTGTCTCCAGAACTAAGTTGTTTCTGGGATCTAAATTTGAAATGAAAGATATGGGTGAAGCCAATGTGATTTTGGGAGTTAAAATCATAAGGAAGGGCGATAGTATTTTTCTATCCCAAGAACAATATATTGAGAAACTTCTTAGGAAGTTTGGGTGTTATAACGCCAAACCAGTTAATACCCCTTATGATGCTAACTCTAAGTTAAAGAAAAATAGAGGAGACTCAATCTCTCAACCTCAGTATGCCCAGGTAATTAGGAGCTTACTGCATTTAATGAGCTTTTCTAGACCTGACATTGCTTATGCAGTAGGTAGACTGAGTAGGTACACTCAATGTCCTAATCAAGAACATTGGAATGCACTTACAAGACTTATGAGATACTTAAGAGGTTCAATGGATTATGCCATTGAATATAGTGGATTTCCCGTTGTACTAGAAGGGTACAGTGATGCTAACTAGATTTCTGATTCAGATGAGACAAAATCCACTAGTGGCTATGTATTCACACTCGGGGGTAGTGTGATTACATGGAAATCAGCCAGGAAAATAATTATTGCAAGATCAACAATGGAATCTGAATTTGTTGCTCTCGAAATGACTGGTAGTGAAGCTGAGTGGTTGAAAAACTTCTTAGTAAATATTCCATTAGGAATGAAACCGATCTCGTCTGTATCAATACACTGTGATTGTCAATCGGCAATAGCTATAGCAAAAAATAAGAACTACAATGGAAAAAATAGACATATATAGTTGAGACATAATTTAGTGAAGCAGCTGCTAAAGAATGAAACAATTTCCATTGACTATGTGAAGTCAGAACAGAATCTAGCAGATCCTCTGACAAAACCCTTAGCGAGAAATATGATTTTAGAAACATCGAGGGGAATGAGACTTAAGCAACTTGCAAACAAACAGGTGATGGTAACCAACCTTTGTGATTGGAGACCCCATGAATAAGGTTCATATGGGTAAAAACAAGTCACTTGTTAGTTCTGCTAGCACTAAAATTGATTAAAATCAATTATGTCTAATCCTATGGTGTATATGTGAAAGTGCTAGATACTGCATCATTGAGAGGTTAAACTTTGTACTTAAAATTTTATGTGGTGTACGAATTTTAGTCTAAACAAAGTTTTTAACGATTTCATATCCCTTAAGGGTGGTGTTTGATTTGCAGCATACGCTTGATGAAGTCACCTATATGAGTGTCGAGTGGGGCCGCTTGTATGAGATCTTTGCAAGATTTCTAGAGCACTCATGAATGCCGAGCACGCGCATGGCCTAATAAGCGCAACACAACGATAATAGCAAGAATTGTGGGGGTGTATTGTGATTATTAAAACCGCTACCACACATTAAGTGTTTTGGTGTTAGAATCGCACAGCGAAATGTTCGCGTGGTCGGACAAAAAACCAAGAGGGGGGGTGAATTGGTTTCTTAAGAAAAATTAGGTTTTCAAAATTTTCCCCAAATTTTACCGATTAAAAACTGTGTAAATGTAAATAGAGAAGAGAAGAGAATCTTACACAGGAAATTTATACTGGTTCGGATCAAAAGACCCTACGTCCAATTGCTAATCACTCAAATAGAGAATTAACGTTGTCACTATAATCAAGTTGTTACAAACAAATTACAATTGAAATGATAAAGATAAGAAAACACCTCTCTTGAAATCCACAAGAGATGAAGAACAACTTTCCCTAGAGATGGCACAACACACAATCCACTAAGAACTCCACTTAGTGATTCTTATCGCTTCTAGCCCACACCAGGTTCCAAAAGCCCCTTTTTCTTGCAACAAACAGTTATCTGGCACTACATCACTTAACTTTTGTATGAAAAAGGTTGTTCTCATTTTCTGAGTACCATAGAGAAGCTTAAGTAGAGAAATTAGGGTTTGGGAATTGGGAATTTCAGAATTAGGGTTCTTGGAAATAGGGTTTTCAAAAATAGGGTTGATTTGAAGTTAAAAATCAAAATCTGACTGAAATAATCGATTAAATGAAGTATTAATCGATTATTACAGAGCCAAAATCAACAGAACCCTAAAACTCTCTGTTTTAATCAATTAAAAGGGTTGTTAATCGATTAACAGGCCTGTTAATCGATTAACAGGTGGTTTAATCGATTAAACCAGTGAGCAGATACAGAAAATGGTTTTTCTCACTGTTTTAATCGATTATTTCCCTATTTAATCGATTAAAGTCGAGCCTGGATGATAAATTTGAGCTTTTTGAAGCTTCTAAGGTGCAAACTATGTACCGGCTATCTTAAACTCTAATATTACAGACTCAATCTAATTGAAATAAAGTTATTACAATACAAAATAAGTCTTCAACACTCTAAGTCTTTGAGTTCTTGAATCATCATCAAAATCAACAATCTTCATGTTCATCAAGTGCAACATCAAGTCCTTGAATGTTCAACAATCTCCCCCTTTTTGATGATGATCAAAATTATCTTTTAAAGCCTTGTAATAACATGTTTTATCTGTCATACTAACAAACACATTAAACATACCAGATAATATTTAAAAACAATCATTTTAGGCTTTAAATATTTTCTCCCCCTATTTTGATTAGAATCAAACATAATTCATCTATTACAAACATAAGAGCTCCCCCTCAAAATATGCATAACTTAGAGAAAACTCCCCCTCAATCAAAGCAATAACAGAATACCATATTTTATTTCAGAGATAAGCAATCATTACAATATAGGAAATAACAACAAATTTAAAATTCTTCACTATCATCAATATGAAAATGTGCATCAAATCTATTTTCTAAACGGCACACTTTATCATCTACATCAGATATACGGCGAATTATTTCCTCATGCCGTACTCCAAAAAGAGTGAAGAATGACTGCATTCTCTGATTCATGTCAGATAACATGTCTTCCATGGATTGTCGGGTTTCATGATGAGTAGAGGAAGTTCCAACACTTTGGATTGGATCAGAGGGAAACTCAGCAGCAGGAGGCATATCTTCATCAGAATCTTCATTATTTTCACCTTGATTCGGAACGTCATCCTTGTGAACATAAATGTCGTTGACACGCACCATTTGTAGTTGGATCAATGTGCTGTCAAGCATGCGATTCAAGTTATTTGTTCTTACTGTTTGTTCACCTTCGACATTGACTCCCTTATATTCAAGAATCCGAGAGACAAGGAGGGCATATGGAATTTTGAAGGTGGGATGGCGTTTGGTTTTTAACATAGTCATGGTGACAAGAATGCCCCAATCTAAGGGCTCATTATTCATTAGGGCATGAATAATCCTAAGATCAATTGAAGAACATTGAGCATGATTCGTAGCCCGAGGACAGAGGATCCAGACAAGTAGATGTAAAATCATGCGTTCCTCCTTTTTCAAAGGACCAGCAAGAAGGAGACGCCCAATCTCCATGGAGGGATTACGCAGAAAAGAACGGTAAGCTAAGAACCTGTCAAAGTCATCTAACTCACCATAAATGTTAATAGCATCTTCTCTAATTGGAAAGTGGGCAACGTTCTCCCAAATATCATCGTCAAGAATAATTGTGACGCCTTTTACTCTAGAGGTAGCTATTTGATCTCTAAATTTAAATCTAGAGTAAAATACCCTAACAAGGTCAGGATAATATGTACCTTGCATTTGGATGAAGGGAAGAACTCCTTGAATTTCAAGAAGGTTGGGAAAATTGAATTCCCTATTGATGAATTGCTCACCAATAAGGAACTTAGGAGAAATAATAGCACGTTCCTTCCAATAGATTAGAAATTCTTGTTGGCCATCTGCATCAGAAATCCATCCTTCTACAGAATTAGGACGGGGATGAGATGAGGGTGCAGATCTTCTTCTAGTGGGGATTTTTGCACGAGAAGATGAGGCCATTGAAGGATTAGAAGAGTAACAAGAAGATTTAGAAAGCTAAGTGTATTCAGAAGAGGGCAAGATTGCTAGAATAAGGCAAGAAAACTTGATTTCAAGAGATAGAAGTGAGTAGAAGTGAAATGGAGGTTCCTACTTATAGCCAAGCATGTCCAACGGTCATATGGAAGGAAATATAGGTCAAAAGATCCGTTGGCAACGGCTAGAAGCCAAACTTGCCAGGTTTAATCGATTAACACTCAAATTAATCGATTAAACCAGTGCCAGAACCATTTAATCGATTAAATTGTGCAGTTAATCGATTAATGCTGTATTTAATCGATTAATTGGCGAATTAATCGATTAATCCAGAGAGGAATGTCCTGTTTTGAGTGTTTTGGATGCAAATAATCATTTATAACTCCAATTAATCGATTATTCCATAGAGTACTTCAAATTTTTGAGGTTTTAACACATGATAAACTATTAACATTCTGTATAATGAATTTTAACATTACAATCATCCAAAAACTGTCTAAATAAGCAGATTTTAAGCTATTTCTAATATCCCTAAGTCTCTTCTAAGATCATAAAATCTATCCTTGGGTAGAGGCTTAGTAAAAATATCTGCTAATTGATGCTTTGTATCAACATACTCTATTTTACAGTTTCCTTTGCTGATATTATCTCTCAAAAAGTGATGTCTAATTTCTATGTGCTTAGTCCTAGAGTGCATTACTGGATTCTTAGTAAGATTAATTGCACTCGTATTATCACACATCAAAGGTATGTCATTTAAAAATATACTATAATCTTCTAACTGTTGTTTCATCCACAAAATTTGAGCACAACAACTACCAGCTGCAATATATTCAGCTTCAGTGGTAGATAAAGCAACACAAGCTTGTTTCTTAGAATGCCAAGATACTAAGGATGAACCTAACAAATGACATGTCCCACTAGTACTTTTCCTATCAATTTTGCATCCACCATAGTCAGCATCAGAATATCCTATTAAACTAGTACAAGAATCAGAAGGATACCATAAACCAAAACTAGTAGTTCCTTTTAAATATTTTAAAATGTGTTTTACTGCAATTAGGTGAGATTCTTTAGGACAAGCCTGAAATCTAGCACACACACAGACAGAATGCATAATATCAGGTCTACTTGCAGTTAAGTATAATAGTGAACCTATCATACCTCTATACATAGATTGATTAACTTCCAAACCTGATTCATCCTTGTCTAGATAGCATGAAGTTCCCATGGGTGTGTTAGCTTCCTTTGAGGTGTCCATTCCAAACTTTTTAAGTATCTCTTTGCAGTATTTGGTTTGAGAGATGAAAATGCCATCTTTAAGTTGCTTGATTTGTAGTCCAAGGAAGAATGTCAATTCTCCCATCATAGACATTTCAAACTCTCCCTGCATTATCTTAGCAAATTCTACACATAACGAATTATCAGTTGATCCAAAAATAATATCATCAACATATACCTGGACCAATAAGATATGTTCTTTAACTTTCTTTATAAACAATGTAGAATCAATTTTTCCTCTTTTAAAATTATTTGAAGTTAGGAAACTACTTAGCCTTTCATACCAAGATCTAGGAGCTTGTTTCAACCCATATAAAGCTTTCTTTAATTTAAAAACATGATTAGGATATTTAAAATCTTCAAATCCAGGGGGTTGCTCCACATAAACTTCTTATTTAATAAAACCATTCAAAAATGCACTCTTAACATCCATTTGATATAATTTAAATTTCATCAAAGATGCATAAGCAAGAAGTAGGCGTATAGCCTCTAACCTGGCAACAGGAGCATAAGTTTCATCATAGTCTATACCTTCCTCCTGACAATAGCCTTTGGCAACAAGTCTGGCTTTATTCTTTATTATGTTTCCATCTTCATCAAGTTTGTTTCTAAACACCTATTTGGTTCCAATAACTTGATGTGACTCTTCTCTTGGGATTAATTCCCAGACTTGATTCCTTTCAAATTGGTTAAGTTCCTCTTGCATAGCAATGCACCATTGGTCATCTTTAAGCACTTCCTCAACATTTTTGGGTTCTATCTGTGACACAAAAGCTACAGACATACAAAAATTAGTCATATTTCTAGTTCTTACCCCTTTTGAGATATCACCAATGATATTTTCCATTGAGAGTCCTCTTGGTGATTGCCAATCTTTTGCTAATTCAGGTGTTTGAGAAGACTCATTTTCTTCCAAATATAATTCATCAAGAGCCTCTCTTATATACTCATCATCACCTGCAAGTTCTTTATTTGACTCAAGAGGATTTCCCCCAAGGTCTATGTCGCCGCCGTAAAAAAGAGAGGCGGTCGGAGCGACGCGATGATTTTGACCCTCTTGTTTTCACATTTTTTATGGGTGGTTACAACGCCTTTAGGTTGTCCGATAACCGGGCTAACCTAGGGGCGAGGTTTTCGAAAGGTCATCTTTGGGTTGTCCGATAACCGGGCTAACCCAAGGACTAATTTTTGAAGGGTTCTGTGGAGTCGCCACCGATGTTTTTACCAGAAACATCGGAAAAGGAGTTTAAAAGGCGTTGGTTTTCGAAAAACCAACTTTGGTCATTAGAACCAGAGTTGGGTAAGGGAGATAGTTACGTGTAAAGGAAGTATTAGTTCCTTTACGACGCCCCTTTCAGGTTCCCTATGACAGGCCAGCTATTTTGTTAATAAATAAACCGGAAAAACACGCTTTTGCCCTTTTATTTGCGGAATTGAAATATTATGACTACATGGCCCTATCTATTGCGTAATTTAAATAAAGCGGTAAAAGTTGAGAGGGAGAATGTAAACCTCCGAAGCACGCTTCTTTTATTAATTCTCTTTAAAAAAAAGAGGGTGCTTTGTGGCAACCCTTCACTCTACAGCGCCGGAAACCTCTCAAAACGCTCAGAAATCACTCTAAAGACACTCAAAAGCTCCGGAAATGTGTCGGAGGGATTCTAGAGAGAGAAATCCTAGAGAGAAGGAGGAGAGAATGTTGTGTGGTGTGTGGAAATGAGGGGAGGGAGCCCCTATTTATAGGTTTTCGCGCCTGACAGTGGCGAGACCGCCGTTCTCGTCTGACAGGGTCGAGACCGCCGTCTCGCCAAATGAGACCGCCGTCTCGCCATGCCAAAGTGGCGAGAACGCCGTCTGGGAAAGCGAGACCGTCGTCTCGCCATTCGCAGGTGGCGAGACCGCCGTCTCGCCAAACGAGACGGCGGTCTCGTCCCAAAAGGGCGAGAAACTTTATTTTCGTACCGAAAATCCTTCCTATCCTAGTATGGGGCCTAATAGTCTCTCCTAGTGGCTTGTTAGGCTTCGTCCATCTTCGAATAGGAGGTCTTCTACTCTTTATTTGCAGGGCGGGCAAGATTTGGGGTCTACAGCTGCCCCCCCTTTACCTGACTAGTTGGCTGTTGGCCTGTTGTGCCAGACAGATTGACAGGAAGGTAAAGGAGTTGACCCTCTTGCCCGGTTACCCTTCGGATGTCCCGTCTTGCGGCGGTTGATCTTCTGGGGAAAATCTTGGTGTTCGTGCACTTCCGGGATACTCCTTCTGACGGTAGCCGATCCCTTCGGTGGACACGTGGTAGAACCTCAGGATACTCCTTCTAACGGTAGCCGATCCTTCGGTTGATGGGTATAAACCCCCCATCAGGCTGGTAGTTGCAGTCCGTTGTGTGGGACTGGATGGGTATGAACCCCCCATCAGGCTGGTAGTTGCAGTCCGTTGCGTGGGACTGGATGGGTATGAACCCCCCATCAGGGTGGTAGTTGCAGTCCGTTGCGTGGGACTGGATGGGTATGAACCCCCCATCAGGGTGGTGGTGTGTCTTACTGATCTGGCTCGAGCACAGATCAGGCGCAACGCGTGCGTAGGTTGATAGGTATAAACCCCCTATCAGGCTGGTACAGTCCACTGCGTAGGACTAGTGGTAGTGGCGGCTTACTGTTCAGGTGGCCCATGCGCCATGTGTTGAGATGTACTTTTTGTTTTTGTTTGTATTTGGTCATCCGGTCTGCGCCGGGGATTCTGTTGGTGTTCATCCAGCTCGTTGATTGTTGGGGATTCTTTGACTTTGATTCTTTGGTAGTGGTCATCCGACTTTGTCGGGGACTCTTTTATGAGTGCCTCTTAGGTAGGCAGGAATCCTCTGGGTGATGCCTCTTGAGTAGGCGGATATCCTATTGAGTTTCTTGTAATGCCTTTGTGTGGGTAGATGCTTCATCGGAAGTGAAGACTTTTGGCTGCATTTTGTTTTGCCTCTAACTAGGCTGATATTCCCTTATGGGGATGCTGGCTCTTGCTTGACAGGTCTTGCCTATGCGTAGGCAAATGACATTCTGAGGATGAATCTGAAGTTTTGCCTTTGCAGTATAGGCTCACTGGGGATGATCTTTCTCTTTTTGGTGATCCACCGGGAAATTGATTGCCTTCCCGGGGATCTAATTTTGATTTGCCCCCTGCGGGAATGGAGTTTTGACTCCTTGTTGGATGTTGTTGGTATGAGCTGGATTTGCCGATACTCTTGTTTCATTAGAATTTCTGATTCCTTCTTTTTCGTTGATTTTCCCTTTTCTGAGGTGACCCACTTAGGGATTTTATTGATAACCTAAAAGTTAGGGTTGATTTCGCCTTTTTTCGCGATTTATCTCCTTTTATCGCGATTTTGAAATCTGACTTTTTTATGGGGATAATGCGTAAGCCTTTTTACTTTTTAGTCTCTTTTTATTACGCTGCCTTTTTCCTTCTTTTTGGTGGGTCCACTAGGGATGAAGTTTTATTTCTTTAGTGATCCACCAGGGAATTAGTTGACTTCCTGGGGATCTGATTTTTCTTTTCTAGGAATGAGGTCTTAGCGAGCTATACTTGTGAAACTCTTATTCCACCAGAGGATGGGAATTTCTGATTCTCTTTTGTAGACTTTTTAGGAGATCCACTTGAGGATTTTTATTTGGCCCTCTCTGTCATGGCCTTTTCGGACATCCACTGGGGATGCAAGGGTTTTCTTCTTTTCTTTTCTTCTTTCTTTTTGTTGAGCCCTTGATGGTTTGGACTCTTTTGACTGTTGATGATGATGGGCTCTTGAAGCCTTTATTCTCCATTGGGGAGTGTGGAGGAGACTTTTGGTGAGTGTGCTCGATGACTCATGTAGTGGTAATGCTGAGCCGTACGTGAGGAGTGTTTTTGTTTTGCCTTCGGAGTAGGAAGGGATCCTCTTGGGGATGACTAAGCCTTTCCGTCTGCTTTTCTTTTATGATGTCTGATGATTGTGCCCTCTTTTATTGGGTGATGATTGGAGTTTTGGCTTCTGGAGGCTTCTTATGACAACTTGCTCTTCTTTCTTGAGGGAGAGCAATGTTTGGAGACTTATTACTTTCTTGTGCCTTCTTTTTCTGGGTAGAAGGATGGTAGCTGGAGCTCTTGATTTTTGGAAGCTCTTATTCTGCTGAGTCGCTTGATTGACGACTTGCTCCGTTTTCTTGAGGGCATTATTTGGAGACTCAGTCTCAGTGATCCTGTTTTCAATCACAAACATGGAGCTAGTCTCCTTATATGCATGAATGCTTTTTGTTTTTTTTTGTTTTTTATCTGAAGTAATTTTTCTTTCATTTTTGACATTGACAAAGTCATTTTGTGCGACTACTTGTGTGTGGATGCCCTAAATGCAATCTGTTCTTTTTGATTGATGCATCTGGAAAAGTGACTGGCATTCTCCTGCTGGAATTTTTGTGATTATGATGAAGGGCCACTCTCTTTTATTCATTTTTTGGTTTAGCCCTATCTTTTGCCTAGACCGCCCTTTTTGGGGTTTTCGGTCTAGCTGGCTGCCTTAATTTTTGCCTAGGATATCTTATCGGGCTTTTTTACTTTTTTATGAATGCCCTAACTTTTCCCTAGACCGCCCTTTGCGGGTTTTCGATCTAGCGGGCTACCCTAACTTTTGCCAAAGAATCTCCTAGCAGGCATTATTCTTTTTTATTGTCATTTTTCTTTCTCTTCTTTTTTTGAGAGATGGGAGCCTATCATATGCATGCAATGTTTGTGATATGCATCCTATAATACTATTTCAAATAATTTTTCAAAAGAATTAACCAATGTGTTTTTTCTTCTGATGAGGTTCTGACGTTATGTGCTTTCGTCGACAGGTTAGGTTGTACCAATTTTGCCGTCTCGATTTTTTCTTGACCGAAGAATGATTGTGCTAATTGTAGAGCGACTTGCCATGTTAGTGCGCCCCTCCTTTTCCTTGGGGATGTCGATCCTCCTATTGATTACTATCTTCACATTTCCCTACTAATTACTAGAATGTTGTAGTAAGGGTCAAGAGAAGAGAAAGAAGAGGATATTTAATTCAAAGGCTTGTGTTTTAGAATTGTTTTATTTTGACAAAAAATGGTTTTTGTAAGCACGGCTAGCCAAGGTTGGTGAGAGTGTTTAGGCTAGTTTAAACAAAGTTTTGTTTATGGAGTGGCGTCTTATTCTATGGCGTTTGCTATGACTGATTGACTTCCCTAGTCTGCCCTTTGGGTTTTCAGCTTTGGATGTTGTGTTTTGTTTTGTCCTAACTTTTGTCTAGGTTTCTTTTTTCTTACTTTGGAAACCTAGCGGACTCCCTTTTTTTTGTGTAACCTTAATTTTTGCCTAGGCTACCCTTTATGGTTGTTCGGGTTTCCTAGCGGGTTTACCCTAACTTTTGCGTAGCCCCCTTTGGTGGGTTTCCTACCGGGCATCTTGCTCTCTCTTTTTGGCCTTTAGCTTCTATGGGCTTCTTTTGATTTTTGTTTTCTTTTTGCACAACATTGGCAAAACACGGCTTTATTTTTGACGAGGTAAAACTTTATTTTGTGCTTCTAGTCAATCAGTGGTGATGGATTTGACTTTTATTTTGGTCAATGGCGCATTTTGATTACTTTGGCGCATTTTGATTACTTTGACGCACTTTTGAAAACGTTTGCTTAAACATGGTTATTAATGAGGTTTAGACGTTAATAGCAAGAAGAGAAGCAGATAGTAAGAATGACATTCTTTGTAATTAATAGGGAAATGTGTGCCCTACAATGCTCGGGGTCGGGCTAGCCCCGAGGAGTAATCTCTAATAGTCATTGGATTTACAAACCCTAAGAATCAGAAGGAGAACACCTAATGACTAAAGTCGCTTTTGACGCTTGAACCCCTCTATATGGGAAAATCTGATGCAAGGTGCGGAGGGGAGACTTCTCTTTTCTCCGTGCAGCTTGATCCTTTGTAGGGTAAAGCTTCAAAGGATTGCCTTTAAAATCTGGTGGCTCCCTTATTCCTTGAGAGTTTCTAATGAGCCCTTGGTTTGGGCGATATCCATATCATGTGGGTCACCTTCATATTGTTGGGGAAGTCTTTTCATATTGGCAAAAGATATTTCAAAGGTCCTTTTCAGTCGCATCCATTCAAGGTAGGGCAAACGACTTGCTGATCCGAATGTCGTCTCTAGCTCAAACTGTGACTAGCTTGTCGCCTACCCTGAGTTTGTCTCTTTGGCGGAGCGTTGAGAGAACTGCCTTAGCGTCGTGAATCCAAAGTCTACTCAGTTTCCTCTTTGGATTATGTTTTTCTTCGGTCTTTTTATTTTTTCTTTTATTCTTAGGAGCATATGTCTTATAGCTCCTTGGGGTGTAGATTCTTTCACTTCTAATTTTGCCCCCGAATGTTGGCTATGCTGGAGATATCTTCATTGATGGAAGATGTTTCTACGTGTCTCAATGGTACGACTTTATTTGGTTCGAGAAATAAATGTAACGGCATCCTTGCCCCCTCTTCCTTATTAACTTGGATATCCAATGGTTGAGGCTTGTTATCCTCCTTGGGCGGATCAACCATTGGAGAGAACTTGATGACGAAAGGCTTACTCTCCATTTTATTCCGATTCATGCAAAGCACATCCATTAATCCTTTCTTTTTATTATCTTATTATTATTAAAGTGAGAATGAATGCAATTGACGGTTGAGATGATGAAAACAAACAATTTTATTTATTTCATCTAGACAGTGTACATTCCTCAATGCAATGTTTCGAAGTAAATTTTTTTTGAAAGCGGAGAAGCCTAAATGAACCCATAGGCGGGTAAATATTTTCTTTTTTGACTTCCCGTGCATGGCATGCGAATGCCCTAATCCTCTTCACATGGTATTGAGGAATGTCCACTTTCTTCAACCGCCTACTACTAGATGATGTTATGAGGATGAAGTTTGGTGGATGCATGTATGCAAGTGTTTATTTTTTTCCTAAACATTATCATGTTTTATTTTCTAACATGATGTATGATAGTGTTTGGGATATTTTTTTTTTGTATGCGGATGAGGGCATGAAGAATACTAGCCGCTTTCTAGAATGCAAAAAGATTTTTATTGTTAAAAATGAATGATTTATGAGATGGATATTCCTTAAGACAATGACTTAGGTATCCTCCTTAAAGCTTAAGCTTTGTGGGGTATCATACCCACCTTGGTGTAATGGTTCCTTCCCCATCACAGATTTGACAAGTATAATGGCAATCACCATCACACTTTAGTACATTCGTTTCTTCCTTGTCGCGAAGGTTACAAATGTGCTCGGGGCCTCTTTCGCCATTGTCTTAGGGATATCTAGTGCTCCCTAGAATGAATGTATTTATGCATGCACCAGTACAAAAGGGCAGTAGATGTTCAAAGTGCGATAACTTTTGACTGAGATATCCGATTTGAACGCACAACATATCAAAACGAAGAGAAAAAGGTGAAGAATCGAGTTGCAAATACCCGAAGGGGATTTGGCCTAGTAATTTTCCCAAAAAACGCCTCTAAGACCCATTTTTTAGGGATTTATTAAAATGATGCGTATGCATACTTTCCTTATGCACTTATTTTTTCTCTTGGTTTTTCCACTTATGATGCAATATGAATGATACGACTTTGTCAATATTATTTTTATAAATGTTTTGATTTTGTTATTATTATTTTATTTATTGTGGATTTTTTTTTTAGCCTTTTATCTCTTTTGTCGGAACTGCGTGGCTACTTAGCTTACAAAGAACCTGAAACCAGGCTAGCTGAAAGGCAGACTGTCCGAGATAAAAATATGGCTTTATGCGAAAAATATTTAGCGACCCTTATCTCTTCTGTCAGAACTGCGTGGCTACTTAACTTACAAAGAACCTGAAACCAGGCTAGCTAAAAGGCAGACTATCCGAGATAAGGGCGTTTATTTGCGAAAGTTTTTTTTTTTTTGTGATTTTTGTTGTTTGTTTATGCTATGCAACAGACAAATGCAACAAACATATGCACACACAATTCGATCATCCACGAACAGGCGAGAATTTGTTTTTATCAGAAGGTAGGGTTTTCCTGCAGAAAAGTGCATTGGTGAGGGTAGGTTCTAACTGTTCTCACCAGGCTAAGGCCCCCAAGGTGCCCCAATTATAGGGTTCCCACTCTCCAGCCGTCTGACCATGCTTAGCACTAAGGCCATAGTCAGTCTTGTTGCCAAAAGAGGAAGGTTATCACCTTGAGTGGTGGTTTCCGATCACACTGGTGGGCTCAAGGCCCTCACTACAGCGAAACGTACCTGCCACCCACTCCCTATGGATTTCTCACTTGCCCCCGGGTATAGAGGGAACTGTAGTGTGCAAGGGTTTGTGTACAGTTTGTATTTCACACAATTGCGTAAGTATAAACAAGCAACAGTTATTAAAGCCAAACCGTAAAACATGTTATAATACAAGTTAAGGGCAAAAGTGTTATTTTCTTGGTTTATTTATTTTTAAACCGGCCCATCACTAAATGGGATCAACTCTCGAGGCGTCCCCAGTGGAGTCGCCATCTGTCGCTGCCGTAAAAAAGAGAGGCGGTCGGAGCGACGCGATGGTTTCGACCCTCTTGTTTTCGCGTTTTTTATGGGTGGTTACAACGCCTTTAGGTTGTCCGATAACCGGGCTAACCTAGGGGCGAGGTTTTCGAAAGGTCGTCTTTGGGTTGTCCGATAACCGGGCTAACCCAAGGACTAATTTTTGAAGGGTTCTGTGGAGTCGCCACCGATGTTTTTACCGGAAACATCGGAAAAGGAGTTTAAAAGGCGTTGGTTTTCGAAAAACCAACTTTGGTCATTAGAACCAGAGTTGGGTAAGGGAGTTAGTTACGTGTAAAGGAAGTGTTAGTTCCTTTACGACGCCCCTTTCGGGTTCCCTATGACAGGCCAACTATTTTGTTAATAAATAAACTGGAAAAACACGTTTTTGCCCTTTTATTTGCGGAATTAAAATATTATGACTACATGGCCCTATCTATTGCGTAATTTAAATAAAGCGGTAAAAGTGGAAAGGGAAAATGTAAACCTCCGAAGCACGCTTCTTCTATTAATTCTCTTTAAAAAAAAGAGGGTGCTTTGTGGCAACCCTTCACTCTACAGCATCAGAAACCTCTCGAAACGCTCATAAATCACTCTAAAGACACTCAGAAGCTCCGGAAATGCGTCAGAGGGATTCTGGAGAGAGAAATCCTAGAGAGAAGGAGGAGAGAATGCTGTGTGGTGTGTGGAAATGAGGGGAGGGAGCCCCTATTTATAGGTTTTCGCGCCTGACAGTGGCGAGACCGCCGTTCTCGTCTGACAGGGTCGAGACCGCCATCTCGCCAAACGAGACCGCCGTCTCGCCATGTCAAAGTGGCGAGAACGCCGTCTGGGAAAGCGAGACCGCCGTCTCGCCATTCGCAGGTGGCGAGACCGTCGTCTCGCCAAACGAGACGGCGGTCTCGCCATTTGCGTGAGGCGAGACGGCGGTCTCGATTTCGAGACGGCGGTCTCGTCCCAAAAGGGCGAGAAACTTTATTTTCGTGCCAAAAATCCTTCCTATCCTAGTATGGGGCCTAATAGTCTCTCCTAGTGGCTTGTTAGGCTTCGTCCATCTTCGAATAGGAGGTCTTTTACTCTTTATTTGCAGGCCAGGCAAGATTTGGGGTCTATAGTCTACAATCTCATCAAAAGTAACATGAATAGATTCTTCAATATTAAAGGTTCTTTTATTAAACACCCTGTAAGCCTTGCTAGTTAATGAATAACCTAAGAAAATGCCCTCATAAGCTTTAGAGTCAAATTTTCCTAAGTTGTCCTTTCCATTATTTAACACAAAGCACTTACATCCAAAAATTTTCAAATAAGCAACATTAGGCTTTCTACCATTGAACAATTCATAGGGAGTTAATTTAATAATTGACCTAATGAGCATCCTATTCAAAACATACTAAATGATCAATTTTCTTTGAATAAATACAAGAGACAAACAATTCATTTAACTATAGGAACCCAAATATATTTTCCTTTAGGAACACCAAAATGCTTAATGTTACATCTATTTGAAGTGTGACCTTGTTTCATGCAATAAAAACATGCTTTTGATGTAGCTTTTGAATAAGATGCATTACTTACAAAACATGCTCTAGTTCCTTTTTCTACCCATACTCTTTTATTTTTCCTTTTAGAATTTTTCAAAGAAACTTTATGATTTACATTATTTTGAGCAAACACCATTTCATGCTTCTTAAGATCATCTATTTCCTTTTCGGCTTTGTCTAGCAAATGGTTAAGAATATCTATGTCATATTCATGCTCTTTACAAGTTGCACATTCTAGGTTCTTGTCGTTTTCCTCATTTAAACATACAATTTTCGTTTCTAATAATTCCTTTCCTTCTAAACATGTGATTTTCATTTTTAAAGAGTCTATTTCCTTTTCGGATCTACTTAGATTCTTCTTTACAGCTTTATATTCATTCTTCAAGTTCTTAAAAGCACTAAACAATCCATTATAAGCATTTTTCAATTCATCATAATTATTATCATCATCACTTGAAGATGAGTCGGAATCACTTACCTCAAAGTTGGAAGAAATGTTGTCATTTGCCATTAAGCAAATATTTGCTTCTACTTCCGAGTCACTTGATTCCGAGCTTGAGTCACTGTTGTCCCAAGCAATATACGCTTTCTTCTTGAAGACCTTTTTGCCTTTGTTTTCATCGTTTTTCTTGTTTGGGCATTCGGTCTGTACATGCCCTGCTTCACCACAACCATAGCATTTTATATTTACGGAAGTACTTTCTCTTACCTTTCCCTTACCTTTGAAAGGATGCCTTTCTTTAGCTTTCATGAATTTGGTGAACTTCTTTATCATAAGACTCAACTCTTCTTCTTCATTTTTCGAGTCTTCTTCTTCCTTCTTATTTTTACCTTTGGAAATTTCGGTTTTGAAGGCTAAATTCTTCTTTTGATATTTCCCTTCTTCATCGTTTAGCCTCCCAAGCTCAAGCTCATACTCTCTTAGCTTTCCGAATAGCGCCGCCATTGACATTGTGGCAAGGTTTTGTGACTCCGAGATGGCCGTCACCTTAGGTTGCCATTTCCTATCCAAAGATTTTAAAATTTTAACATTTAATTCATCAACGTCAAATATTTTACCTAATCCGGTGAGATGATTCACAATATGAGTGAAATGCTTTTGAACGTCGAAAATCGTTTTGCCTTATTGCATCGAAAACATCTCGTATTCTTGGATTAAGGAGTTTTTACGTGCTCTCTTGACGTCGTCAGTACCTTCGTGGGTCACTCTAAGCATTTCCCACATTTCCTGAGCACTTTTACAAACAGAAATCCTGTAAAACTCGTCAAGGGTTAGAGCAGATGAAATTATATTTCTAGCCCTAACGTCAAATTGTGCTTTTCTGTTTTCTTCTGCAGTCCATCTAGAAAAAGGTTTAGGAACGTCAACACCGTTCTCAGTAACTTTAGGAATATATGGACCGTTTAAAATAGCATCCCAGACGCCTCTATCAACAGACTCTAAAAAGATTTGCATTCTTACTTTCCAGAAAGGATAATTTTGACCCGCAAAAAGTGGGGGTCTGTTGATAGACGCACCTTCGGCAAAAGTTTGATTTTGTCCAGCCATTTTTGAAAAGTTTGAATGACTATCAAAGCAAGCTCTGATACCACTTGTTAGAATCGCGCAGCGGAATGTTCGCGTGGTCGGACAAAAAACCAAGAGGGGGGGTGAATTGGTTTCTTAAGAAAAATTAGGTTTTCAAAATTTTCCCCAAATTTTACCGATTAAAAACTGTGTAAATGTAAATAGAGAAGAGAAGAGAATCTTACACAGGGAATTTATATTGGTTCGGATCAAAAGACCCTACGTCCAGTTGCTAATCACTCAAACAGAGGATTAACGCTGTCACTATAATCAAGTTGTTACAAACAAATTACAATTGAAATGATAAAGATAAGAAAACACCTCTCTTGAAATCCACAAGAGATGAAGAACAACTTTCCCTAGAGACGACACAACACACAATCCACTAAGAACTCCACTTAGTGATTCTTATCGCTTCTAGCCCACACCAGGTTCCAAAAGCCCCTTTTTCTTGCAACAAACAATTCTCTGGCACTACAACACTTAACTTTTGTATGAAAAAGGTTGTTCTCATTTTCTGAGTGCCATAGAGAAGCTTAAGTAGAGAAAATAGGGTTTGGGAATTGGGAATTTCGGAATTAGGGTTCTTGGAAATAGGGTTTTCGAAAATAGGGTTGATTTGAAGTTAAAAATCAAAATCTGACTGAAATAATCGATTAAATGAAGTATTAATCGATTATTACAGAGCCAAAATCAACAGAACCCTAAAACTCTCTGTTTTAATCGATTAAAAGGGTTGTTAATCGATTAATAGGCCTGTTAATCGATTAACAGGTGGTTTAATCTATTAAACCAGTGAGCAGATACAGAAAATGGTTTTTCTCACTGTTTTAATCGATTATTTCCCTATTTAATCGATTAAAGCCGAGCCTGGATGATAAATTTGAGCTTTTTGAAGCTTCTAAGGTGCAGACTATGTACCGGCTATCTTAAACTCTAATATTACAGACTCAATCTAATTGAAACAGAGTTATTACAATACAAAACAAGTCTTCAACACTCTAAGTCTTTGAGTTCTTGAATCATCATCAAAATCAACAATCTTCATGTTCATCAAGTGCAACATCAAGTCCTTGAATGTTCAACATTTGGTTCATATAGCTTGCTACACCAACTATACTATGTGTTAAGTTTTTTAGTCTAAGACTGGTTCATATAGCTTGCTATACTAGCTCTGATGCATTACATCTTACATGAGACCAAGGATTTTCTTCTTTTATTTCTTTTATCTCCTTTTGTTTTGTAATATGTGGGCGATTGTTGTAAATTAAGGGATATTACAAAAAAAGAGAACGTGTTCTCACAGGTTGCAGAAGACCGTTTCAGAGAACATGTTCTCACAGGTTGCAGAAGACTGTTTCAGAGAACGTGTTCTCACAGGTTGCAGAAGACTGTTTCAGAGAACGTTGCAGAAGACTGTTTCAGAGAACGTGTTCTCACACACATTGCAGAAGACTATTTCAGAGAACATTGCAGAAGACCGTTTCAGAGAACGTGTTCTCACACGTTACAGAAGACTATTTCAGAGAACGTTGCAGAAGACTATTTCAGAGAATGTTACAGACCCACTACCAAGTCTTCCATAACTGCTATAAAATTTCTCTTATAAATAGAGATCATTTCACACTCTTCAGTACACACCTCTCTCATCTTCTTTTCTCTGATCTTCTTTTC
Organism: Sphenostylis stenocarpa; assembly: GCA_963425845.1. NCBI lineage: Eukaryota > Viridiplantae > Streptophyta > Magnoliopsida > Fabales > Fabaceae > Sphenostylis > Sphenostylis stenocarpa. Next base: position 59,388,910 of record OY731404.1, read on the forward strand.
TCTGATCTTCTTTCTGTGATCCTAGGTTAATTTACTCTTTTGAGAGTTTCTTGCTAGTTTCTGAGATCCTCGGATATTTTGAGAAGTTCCTGCTGTATCCTGGGGAACTTGCGCAATACACCGCGGATAAGTCCTTAAGGGCAGTGATTATATACGCCTCAGGAATAAAGTTTGTTCGTGTCTCTGTCAGCTTTTACAACAGTTTTGTTGTTGTCATCTTTATTGTCCATCACCACATCTGAAATTTTCCTAAAGTTGTTTCCTTTCAATTTTTGACTTGTTTTTCATTGCAGGGTTGTTTAACTGTTGTCATTGTCGTCATCCCCTACAGTTGTATAATCATTATCCCTTTTTTATGAGTCTTTTACCATTTTGTTTTTCTCTCTGCTATGGGGTTTATGACCTCTTCGACTTTTGTTAGGTCTGATCCTCCTATTTTCACTAATTATGTCCATGTACCTCTCTCTATATAAAGTTATATTAAAATAATCATGAGATGTGGATCTCTTATATTATGTTTTGGCTAAAAGGATAATAAGATTTTAGAATTCATATTATTTATATGCATTAGTGTGAATGGAGTGTTAGGAGTAGCTAAATATATGATCAAAATCCACCTCTTTTTTACCATGATACCTATATATATTTGTTCCTTTGCTATGCATCATAAACACAAAGATGTTATTCATATATTTTTACCATTTACTTTAACAATTAACCCTTTTATGCTTAAAATATTCTAAATTAATAAGATTTATTGAGTAATTCTATATCTTTGTAAAAAGTTACTTTTCTCGAATGTCTTCTCTAAATTTATGACTTTAATTAAATCAAGATGAAATAATCTTTTGTACTTCAACAAGGAAAAGAGGTTATTTAATTGAAGTAACGACCTATTATTCTAAACTTCGTTGGACAATATCAAAGATGGTGAAAATCTAACTCTCTAATCTACATGTTAAAACAAATTTAATATTGATGTTATAAAAACAATTATCAAACAAGAATTTATATATAACACTGTAAATATATATTATAAGAAAGTTAGTAAATAATTAGTATTAGTTTAAATTTTGTGTCTATTTTATGTCAACTTATAATTAGACACTACAATAAATATAATTTTTAAAAATATACATAATAAAAACATATGTCAGTTTAATTGTTTTACGAAATAGGTGATTTTTCAAAAAACAAAATTACTAAAATGGATAAATCATATTATGGGTAAGGGAAAATCATGCTACTCACGAGTTCTTTTTCTAATTTTTTTTTTTAAGAAATCTTGGTATATGGCACAATTTTAATATTGAAGTCCTGACATGTGATATCAATTTCCTTTTAAAAAATTCGTATTTAATGACATAAATTTATTATTTATTATTTTTTTTAAATGATGGTAGATCACACAATCCTTTTATAATAAAAATATAATAATATTTTAAAAAATTAAAATATATTAATATTAATAAAAACGGTTTATATTATATAAAGTTACATTGAAAATTATTTAGTATGAAAAGTTTGTTTGGTCGTCTTTTGACCCATCTAGGTCTTTTATTTCGTTGGGGTTCATATCTCTCTTATGCATTTGTGACATCACTATCATAGTCTTTTTCTTCCTGAGTTAGATTTTGAGGTGTAAATAATGTTGGTCTATAATAATCCATGGATTCAACTTGTTGATATACTAATGATAGTATTATTTGATCCATAATACATCATATTAAACGTGTACAAGACATATCCTCTAAAATGGCTTCCTTCAATGAGATTTTGAAATTGATCCACATAACCATAGAATGGACCAGGTTGGTGATAACTTGGCGAATCGGGTCGGTGATGCTTGTCAGACTAGGTTGCTAATAAGTAGATAGACGAACATGTGGATGAGTTGGTTGATGTGTTTGGTCCTGTTGTTCCTCTTATATTATATCATAATAATGAAAAAATATTTAAAATTAATATTTATGACAACAATATAACCAATTGAAATAAATAATATTGATACTTACTTCATCATCTGTGTGTTATGCTTATTGAGTAAAAATATGTAATATTGTGCATTGAAAATACCATGCATGAATGGCATATTGACAAGGCCCTTTTTTTTATGTGGCCATGCATTTTCATGCAACACTCTTATCATTTGAGAGGTTAAAAAAAATACTAAGTTTCACCATTATTAACTAAATGTAGTATAGTGGTTAACTCTGTTAGTCCAAGGAAAGATAGAGTGCTGAGATTATTGTTGCAAGGAATGGGGGGGGTGATTTTGGGTTGAATGTGAAAAACCAAGAAGAATAAATGTAGATATTGAAAATATAAGTTGATGGAACAAGGAAAAGAAGAAAATCGAGGCAAGAAAAAAAAATAAAGACAAAAAAAATTGAGACAAAAAAAATCGATGCTTGAGTAATAAAAGAAATAGAGACTTTAAAAATTGAGTGTGCAAATTCTTGATAAACCGAAGACATTCTTCATGAATCAAAGACATCAGTTAATACATCGAGAATCAGCAAATCAAGAAAAATCAAAATATTCAAGAAAATGAAAATCGAGCATTTAAAGTAAAATCAAGCAAGGAAAAATAAATCAAGAAGGACAATCGAAGAAAACGATTGAAGAAAAAGAACTCTAAGAAAACTATCAAGGGGCAGTGAATCGAAATTGACGAACACAACACATTGTAGTAATGGATCAAAATTAAAGAAGGTAGTAAGTTATAGAAAATAGTAATAAGGTCAATTAAAGCCTGAAGAAGGGTGCAAGGAAACATTATCAAGGGTAGGCTATTTGACTAAGTAGTTGAATCGAAAAATGGCCTAGATCCTTTCAAGAGTACAATCAGACAAGTATCATAAAAAATAGTTTAATCAAGTTATGGAGGGCAATACAAGCATGAGTAAATCACACAAGAAAGAGAATAGGCTCAAAGCTCACTAGGGTTGCATTTATCAAATCTGGTCCAAAATCGAAATTTTCATGAGAATCCAACTAAGTGCAATGCATGAACATGTCAATCAAGCTTAAAAGTTCTAACTAAGGATGCAGAATTCAACAATTATTCTCAAATGCTCACATTTTTTTTCTTTTTGAAACAAGTGTCAACAATGAAAATCAAGTGAGGCTCGATTATGTTGGAATCGCGCAGCGAAATGTTTGCGTGAACGGACAAAAACCAAGAGGGGGGGGTGAATTGGTTTCTTAACAAAAATTAGGTTTTAAAAATTTTCCCCAAATTTTATCGATTAAAATGTTGTGTAAACATAAATAGGATAAGGATAGAGTCTTACACAGAAGATTTATACTGGTTTGGATCAAAAGACCCTATGTCCAGTTGCTAATCACTCAAACAGAGGATTAACGCTGTCACTATAATCAAAGTTATTACAAATACATAACAATGGAAAAGATAGAGTAATGAAAACACCTCTCTTGAGTCACACAAGAGATGAAGAACAACTTTCCCTAGAGACGGCACAACACACAATCCACTAAGAACTCCACTTAGTGATTCTTATCACTTCTAACCCACACCAAGTTCCAAAAGCCCCTTTTTCCTCCAACAAACAGTTCTCTGGCAATCATAGCTCTTAACTTTTGTTTGAAAAATGTTGTTCAATTTTCTGAGAGCCTTAGAGAACCTTAAGTAGATGAATTAGGGTTTGGGAATTGGGGATTTTCGAAACTTGGTGTATTGGGACTAGGGTTTTCGAAAATAGGTTTAATTTGAAGTTCAAAATGCAAATCTAACTGAAATAATCGATTATCTCAAGTGTTAATCGATTATTACAGAGCCAAAATCAACAGAAACCCTCAATGTACTGTTTTAATCAACTATTTGCCTTGTTAATCGATTAACAGGCATCTTAATCAATTAAAAGAAGTGTTAATCGATTATTACAGAGAGCTGATACAGAAAATGGTTTTTCTCTCTGTAATAATCGATTATTTGGCCTATTAATCGATTAAACCAGTGGGTTTTTGACAAAAATGAGTTTTTGAAGCTTCTAAAGAGTAGGCTATGTACTGGATATCTTAGACTCTAATATTACAGACTCAAACTCATCAAAACAGAGTTATTACACAAGAATATAAGTCTTCAACTCTCTAAGTTCTTTGTTCTTGAATCATCATCAAAATCAACAAGCTTCATGTCCATGTAACTTCAACATTCATGTCCTTGTATGTTTCAACAATCTCCCCCTTTTTGATGATGATCAAAATCTTCTTTTAAAGCCTTATAATAACCTGTTTTATCTGTCACACTAACAAAAACATTAAACATACCAGATAATATTTAAATTTAATCATAAGAGGCTTTAAATATTTCTCCCCCTATTTTGATTATGATAAAAAACATTAAGAGCTCCCCCTCAAAATATGCATAACTTGGAAATAACTCCCCCTCAAACAATGCATAACACAAATAAACAACTCCCCCTCAATCATTGTAAACAAACAATAACTTTGAAGAAGTTAGAACTCTTCATCTCATTACTATTACAAAATTTAAGCAATTTCTAATATGCCTAAGTCTCTTCTAAGATCATAGAAGCACTTGTATTATCACACATCAAAGGAATGTCATTTAGAAATATATTATAATCTTCTAGTTGTTGTTTCATCCACAAAATTTGAGCACAGCAATTACCAGCTGCAATATATTCAGCTTCAGTGGTGGATAAAGCAACACATGCCTGTTTCTTAGAATGCCAAGATACTAAAGATGATCCTAACAAATGACATGTCCCACTAGTACTTTTTCTATCTATTTTTCATCCACCATAATCAGCATCAGAATAACCTATTAAACTAGTACAAGCTTCAGATGGATACCACACTAGTACAGAAATCACTTTTAACATCGGGCTTTCCACATCGGTTCTTTAAGAACCGATGTAGAAAGTGAATTCAAGACTTTCAACATCGGTTCCCACATGAACCGATGTAGAAAACACTTTCTACATCGGTTCCCAGATGAACCGATGTAGAAAGTCTTTTTATAAAATTAAGAGAATTGTTACTGGCAGGATTCGAACCCAATACCTTGAAGTCAGAGGCTGATACTCCAACCACTACAAATACAAATATATTTATATATTTATATGTTGGATGTGAGAGCGCGCTCGAGAGTAAAAGTGTGTGTCAAGTGGGTTTTCAAAATTTGATGTCAAATTTGTGAGCAAGTTTCTTTATATGAATTTGTAATTTAATGATAGAATATAATCTTTATAATTTATTTATAATAATATAGAATATAATCTTTATAATTAATTTATATAATGATATAAAATAAAGAAAAAAAATTATTTTATATCATTATATAAATAAATTATAAAGATTATATTTTGTCATTAAGTTATAATCCATATAAAGAGACCCGCTCACAAATTTGACATCAAATTTTAAAAATTCACTCGACACACACTTTCATCCTCGAGCGCGTCCTCACATCCAACATATAAATATATAAATATATTTGTATTTGTATTTATATATTTTATATTTATATATTTACATGGATATACATTTTTATTTGTATATAAATATGTATAAGTTATTATCGAGAAAATCCTGGTAGCTTAGTGGTTGGAGTATCGACCTCAGACTCTAAGGTACTTGGGTTCGAATCTTGCCGATGACAATTCTCTTAATCTGATAATAATTCAAATTCCTAAAAAATATAAATAATAAAAATATAATATAAAAGGGTTATAAAAGGGAGAGGATAGTCTAGGAAACTCTAGATCAATAGATAGGGTAATTAGAGATGTGTTATGAATAAATAAAATAAAAAAAATATTAGACTTTCTACATCAGTTCCTTACAACCGATGTGGAAAGTCACACTTTCTACATCGGTTGTATCTACATCGGTTCTAGAACCGATGTTAAAAGTCCCTGGGAACCGATGTTAAAAGCCTATTTTGTACTAGTGCCATAAACTAAAACCAGTAGTTCTTTTTAAATATTTTAAAATACGTTTTACTGCAGTTAGGTGAGATTCTTTTGGACATGCCTGAAATCTAGCACACACACAGACAGAATGCATAATATCAGGTCTACTTGCAGTTAAGTATAACAGAGAACCTATCATACCTCTATACATGGATTGATTTATTTCCAAACCTGATTCATCCTTGTCTAAATAGCATGAAGTTCCCATGGGTGTGTTATTTCCTTTGTAGTGTCCATTCCAAACTTTTTGAGAATCTCTTTGCAGTATTTGGTTTGAGAGACAAAAATGTCATCTTTAAGTTGCTTGATTTGAAGTCCAAGGAAGAACGTTAATTCTCCTATCATACACATTTCAAATTCTCCCTGCATTATCTTAGCAAATTCTACACACAAAGAATTATCAGTTGATCCAAAAATGATATCATCAACATATACTTGAACTAATAGGATATGTTCTTTTACTTTCTTTATAAACAAAGTAGAGTCAATTTTTCCTCTAGAAAAACCATTTGAAGTTAGAAAACTACTTAACCTTTCATACCAAGACCTAGGAGCTTGTTTCAAACCATATAATGCTTTCTTCAATTTAAAGATATGATTAGGATAACTAAAATCCTCAAATCCAGGGGGTTGCTCCACATATACTTCTTCTTTAATAAACCCATTCAAAAATGCACTTTTAACATCCATTTGATATAATTTAAATTTCATCAATGATGCATAAGCAAGAAGTAGGCGTATAGCCTCTAACCTGGCAACAGGAGCATAAGTTTCATCATAATCAATACCTTCCTCCTGATAGTAACCTTTGGCAACAAGTCTGGCTTTATTCTTTGTTATATTTCCATCTTCATCAAGTTTGTTTTGAAATACCCATTTAGTTCCAATTACTTGATGTGATTCTTCTCTTGGGATTAATTCCCAGACTTGATTCCTTTCAAATTGATTGAGTTTCTCTTGCATAGCTATGCACCATTGGTCATCTTTAAGCGCATCCTCAACATTTTTGGGTTCTATCTGTGACACAAAAGCTACAGACATGCAGAAATTAGTCATATTTCTAGTTCTTACCCCTTTTGAGATATCACTAATAATATTGTCCATTGAAAGTCCCCTTGGTGATTGCAATTCTTTAGCTAATTCTGTTAGTGGAGAAGGCTCATTTTCTTCCAAATACAATTCATCAAGAGCCTCTCTTATGTACTCATCATCACCTGAAAGTTCTTTATTTGACTCAAGAGGATTTCCCCCAAGGTCTACAATTTCATCAAAAGTAACATGTATAGATTCTTCAACATTTAAGGTTCTTCTATTAAACACTCTATAAGCTTTGCTAGTTAATGAATAACCTAAGGAAATGCCCTCATCGGCTTTTGAGTCAAATTTTCCTAAGTTGTCCTTTCCATTATTTAACACAAAGCACTTACATCCAAATATTTCCAAATGAACAACATTAGGCTTTCTACCATTTAACAATTCATAGGGAGTTGATTTTATAATTGGCCTAATGAGCATTCTATTCAAAACATAACATGCAGTACTTACAACATCAGCCCAAAAATATTTAGGAACATTTGATTCATTTAGCATTGTTCTAGCAAGTTCCTCTAGTGACCTATTTTTCCTTTCAACTACACCGTTTTGTTGGGGAGTCCTAGGAGTAGAAAAATTATGTAAAATTCCATTTTCCTCACAATAATTTTCAACCTTTCATTTTGAAACTCACCACCATGGTCACTTCTTAAAACTTTAATTCTTAAGTCTTTCTCATTTTGAATTTTCTTTGCAAACTTCATAAAGACCTTAAAAGCTTCACTTTTCAATGTTAAGAAAAATGTCCAAGTATATCTAGAAAAATCATGAACAATCACAAGAGCATAATAATTTCCACCAAAGCTTTTTATCCTAGAAGTACCAAATAAGTCTAAATGTAATAATTATAAAGGTTTTGATGTGGAAATAATGTTCTTTGATTTAAATGATGATTTTACTTGTTTACCTTTTTGACATGCATCATATAATCTATCTTTTTCAAATTTTAACTTAGGCAAACCAACAACTAAGTCTTTTGATATCAATTTGTTTAAATGATGCATATTTATATGAGCTACTCTCTTATGCCATAGCCATGGATTCTCTTCCTTAGCAACTAAGCATGTTATACTAGTATCATGTATACAATCCAAATCAATCAAGTATATGTTATTATGCCTAATGCCTTTCAATGCTACATTTTCACAATCTATCAAATGTATGGTACAAAACTTACTTTCAAAGATTACCTTGAATCCTTTGTCACAAAGTTGACTTATGCTAAGGAGATTATGCTTTAGCCCATCAACAAGAAGCACATCCTTAATCGCCAAAGTGTTTGCACCACCTATATTTCTAATTCCATGAATCTGTCCTTTGTTATTGTCCCCATAAGTTACATATCCTTGTTCTTTAGCTTTGAAACTCACAAATTTCGTTGTCTCTGGTCATATGTTTAGAGAATCCACTATCAAGATACCACATAGACTTCTTTGATTTGGAAGTTTCTGAAAGAATTAATGGTTGAGTTCAAGAGGGGGGGTGAATTGAACTTTAAAACTTTTTCGCAAAACTTACTTTCTTTTTGGAAGAATGAGTTATCTTTATTCAATCTTTGCAAAGGTAACTCGGTTTAAACACAGCACAATTAAAGACAGAAAATAAAAGAGATAAAAGAAGAATATTAACACACAAATTTATACTGGTTCACTCTAATCCAGAGCTACATCCAGTTCTTGACAAACCAGTCAAGTTCCACTAATACCAAGTGAAAATTACAACCAGTAGATACTCACCAATCTACCCCAAGAACTATCTTGCAAAACCCACAAGACAGAATCTTGAAAACCACCCAGTAACCAAATCCGATTCATTGTACCAAGTGCGAGATCACAATCCAACCTGCACAATCACACTTTTACAAAAGAGTATGGAAAGAAAAAACCTGGACTTGAAGTTTCTAATTGTCCAGAACCAATTCTAACAAGCACTTTCTCTCTTGAATGACCACAATTCGATCATGACACCTTATGATATGAAAAAGATCCTTGAATGCGAGAAAGTCACGTATGAAAGTTTCACAGATTGATTTCACAAGTTTTCTCAAGCGAGTGTATTGTATTGTTGTATTTTAAAAGATAGATCAATTTTGTATATATAGAGTAAAACATAGAATCAGAATGCTTCAACTGTCAAAAGCTGTTTTAGAGAGTCAAAAGATCGATTAGATTGAAGTAAAGCAGTTTAGAAGAGACTCTGATCGATTAGAAGCTGAAGTATGATCGATCAGATCAGAGTTATGATCGATCAGAATGAAACTATGATCGATCAGATCAGAGTTATGATCGATCAGAATAAAACTATGATCGATCAGAATATATTTCAATCGATTAAAACGTCGATTCAATCGATTGATTTCATTTAAAGCTCCATTTCAATCGATTGATTCGAGTTTTTAATGGATTGAAACAACTTAATGAAAAATGACGGCTCTTCTGTTTCAATCGATTGAAAGTCATTTCAACAGATTGAAATACATGCAAACACTTAGTTAAAAAAATAGCCTCTCTGTTTTAACAGATTGAAAAATATTTCAACAGATTGATTTTCGAAAAACTCTTAGACTGAAAAAATCTTTCTGTTTCAACAGATTGAAAAATCATTTCAACAGATTAAAAAATGCGAAACATTGATATTGAAAAATTCATTGAGTTATTTTAACTTGTTGATTCAGCGAATCAATCAATTGAAAATACGATTATATATGACCACTTATTCTTTTAAGTGATTTTAACAGATTGAAAATCCTTTTCAACAGATTGAAAAACTTAGTTTGTTCTTTTAATACTTAGATGTTAGTTTTTCATGCAGAAAAAATGATTTTCAATGGGATGCAACATTATAAGGTGCTTATCACAAAATATATTGGCCTATCAAGAGATTAAGTGCTTAAACTAAAAAACCTAATCATCTACACACCCACAACCTAAGCTATATCTATGTCTTCATCAAAACCACCAAGTGCTTGTCTTCATCAAATCCACCAAGTGCTTCAATCTCCCCCTATTTGATGGAGACAAATAACCACTGCACCTGCATAAAAAAATAATAGACCGAGAGACATATATTTTGTGGTGTGTGTGTAGTGACAGTTTTAAGCAAAATACTTCTCCCCTATTTGATTGCATCAAATAGATTGTTTTAGTTACAGATCAATGGGGCCACGTGGATACCCGAATATAAAAGCAGAACATTAAAAACTAAGAAAAGAAAACAGAATAACAGAAACATAGAAAATCTTCATTCGTCCCGGGGCCTTGATTGAATTGCAGTTCCACAATCCTGTTGTAAATGTCTTCTAGTTGATTATCAATATGCTGGAACCTTGCAATGAAATTTTCATCCAAATAATGCTGCCGAGCCCTCAGAGCAGCAGTCATCTGCATATGCTGAAGCACTTGGTGGATTTGATGAAGACTTAGATATAATTTGATGAAGACATAAATTTAGTTTAGGTTGTGGGTGTGTAGATGATTAGGTTTTTTAGCTTGAGCACTTAATCCCTTGATAGGCCATTATATGTTGTGATGAAGCGCCTTAATCTTCTGCATAGCATTGAAAATCATTTTCTGCATTAAAAGAACAAACTAAGTTTTTCAATCTGTTGAAAAAGATTTTCAATCGGTTAAAATCACTTAACAGAATAAGTGGTTCTATATAATCGTATTTTCAATTGATTGATTCGCAGAATCAACAAGTTAAAATAACTTAGTAAATTTCTCAATATGAAGGTTTCGGAAAAACAATCAATTGAAATACTTTTTAATCTGTTGAAAAAGAAAGATATTTTTCAATCTAAGAGTTTTCGGAAAAACAATCAGTTGAAACGTTTTTCAATCTGTTAAAATAAAGATATTTTTTAAGTCTAAGAGTTTTTAGAAAATCAATCTGTTGAAATGATTTTCAATCGATTGAAACAGAGTGCTGTCATTTTTCATTAAGTTGTTTTAATCCATTAAAACTCGAATCAATCGATTAAATGGAACTTTAAATGAAATCAATCGATTGAATCGATGTCTTAATCGATTAAATGGAACTTTAAATGAAATCAATCGATTGAATCGATATTTTAATCGATTGAAATAATATTCTGATCGATCATAGTTTCATTTTAATCGATCATAACTCGGTCTGATCGATCATACTTCAGTTCTAATCGATCATAACTCGGTCTGATCGATCATACTTCAGTTCTAATCGATCAGAGTCTCTTCTAAACTGTTTTACTTTAAACTAATCGATCTTTTGACTCTCGAAACAGTTTTTGACAGTTGAATCGATCTGATTCTATGATTTACTCTATATATACAGATTTGATCTAACTTTTGATATATACAATACAATACAACACACTACTTGAGAAAACTTGAGAAATCAATCTGTGAATCGTTCATCTACGTTTTTCTCTCGCATTCAAGATTTTGTCATATCATAAGGTGCTTTGATCAACATTGTGGTCATTCACAATGAGAGAGTGCTTTAGAATTGGTGTCTGGGCAATTAGAATTCAAAGTCCAGGTTTCTTCTTTCCTTATTCTTTTGTATCGTGTGAATTGTGTAGATTGGATTGTAAGCTACACTTGGTACAGAATCTGGATTTGGTTACTGGGTGTTTTTCAAGATTCTATCTTATAGGTTGAAAAGATAGTTCTTGGTGTAGATTGGTGAGGATCTATGGATTGTAATTGTCACTTGGTATTAGTGGAAACTTGACAGGTTTTGTCAAGAACTGGACGTAGCTCTGGATTAGAGTGAACCAGTATAAATTTGTGTGTTGATTTCTTTCTATCATCTCTTTTAAATTCTGAATATAATCTTGCTGTGTTTTAAATCAAATCATCTTTTCAAGAGTTGAATAAAGATAACTCATTCTTCCAAAAGAAAGTAAAGTTTTGTGAAAAAGTTTTTAAGTTCAATTCACCCCCCCCCCTCTTGAACTCAACCATTAATTCTTTCATATGCCTCCTTTGGTCTGAATGCAGTTCGCTCATTTGATGTAACATTGTTCTTTCGAACTGAGACAGAGGCGTGCCACGGTCAGGCGGTGGATTGTATGGAATCATCTCCAGAACCTAGAATTCTTCCCTTGTTGTTGTCTCCATAAGTCACATGACCTCCATTCTTCAATTTCAGCTTCTGGAATTTTGAAATGTCACCTGTCATGTGCCTTGAGCATCCGCTGTCTAGGTACCAAAGGGACTCTTGTTGCTGTTCCTGAAAAAACAAACATCAAGTATTTGGTACCCTTACATATTTTGGGTCCTTAGGAGTCAAATTTTCTGTTTAATATGTTTTGGAACCCATCTCTTCCTACCTTGCGGCACAAAATATTTTCTAGCATGACAGTATTTTATAGTATGTCCTTTCTTCATGCAGTAATGACAAGATGAGAAAGGGAATGTTGTTGTTTTTCTGTATGAAAAGAAGTTCAAATATTTTTTAGTTTTTACCCCAGTCTTAGGTTTGTATCCAATTCCACTATGTTCAAACACACAGTTTTGAGACCCAAGAAGTGCATCTAAATTCTCTTTACCTTGAGTAAATTTTGTCAAGGTTTTAGTCAAGTAATCAACCTTATTTTGTAAAACAATACACTTTTCACAATTCTTATTAACAACAACATTATCCGCAGATGAGTAGATAATATCTAGATGTTCTAAATCTGTTTTGCTTTCTTATAATTCATTTTCCGAACTTTGACTCTATTTTCTAACCAGTTATTTAAACCTTTCAACCGATTGTTTGTATGAGATAAATTTCGGCTTCACTATGCATTTCATTGAAAGCATTTAGTAATGTGCTTGTAATTCATTTCATTCTCTGTAGGAGTTGAACTTACATGTGATGAAGAGGATTCACAGCCGACCATCAAACACAGAGTTCACCTCTTCACTTTCGGATTCGAAGCTGGAAGATGAATCATTGTCTTGCCAGGCTATATAGGCCTTTTTCCCTTTGTGTCTTGATTCTTTCTTGTTCTGATTCTTGGTCTTTTCGGACACTCACTCTTTATGTGACCCTATTTACCACAAGAATAACAAGTAATAGAATTTTGAACAGATTCGAGTCTTTTTATCATTGTACCTTTTTACTTGACCAGTTCTGTTTCTTTCTTCTAAGAAATTTTCCAAATTTCTTAACCAACAAAGTCGAGTTCTCCGATTCATCTTCTTCAGATTCACTGTTTTCTTCAATCGTCTTGAGAACAATATTTCTACTTTTCTTTTCTGCATTCTCTTGTTCTTTGAACCGATTGATTTCCAACTCATGTTCCCTCAACTTACCAAAAAGTGAAGCGGTAGTCATTTCGAGTCAAGTCTCTTGATTCCGATATAGCTGTCACCTTTGGTTGCCACGTTCTGTCCAAACACTTTAAGATTTTGATGTTCAACTCTTCTTTGTCAAAAGTCTTTCCTAACCCAATTAGATGATTGACTATGTGCGTGAACCTTTTCTGCACATCTGCAATTGTTTCTCCTTGCTGCATTTTAAACAACTCATAGTCCCTGATTAACTCATGCTTTCTTGCCCTTTTCACATCAGATGTTCCTTCATGTGTAACCTCTAAAATTTCCCACATCTCTTTGGCGAGGCACACCTGAGACACCCTAAAAAACTCATCAAGATTTAAAGCAGAGGTAATAATATTTTTTGCAGTATAATCATATTGGACTCTCCTATTTTCTACATCAGTTAATTCAGCCCAATCTTTTTCAACTACTTTACCATCTACTGTATGAGTTGGTTTGTAAGGACCATTAACAATTGTTTCCCAAATGCCTCTATCAAGAGATTCAATAAAGATTTTCATTCTAACCTTCCAGAAAGAATAATTCACACCAGAAAAAAATGGAGGCCTGTTTATGGAGGCTCCTTCTAAAAAATTCATCTTTCCCTCGACCATTGGACCGATTTCTTGAGTAACTTACAAGAACCAGCTCGATACCAATTGAAAGAATTAATGGTTGAGTTCAAGAGGGGGGGTGAATTGAACTTTAAAACTTTTTCGCAAAACTTACTTTCTTTTTGGAAGAATGAGTTATCTTTATTCAATCTTTGCAAAGGTAACTTCGGTTTAAACACAGACACAATTAAAGACGAGAAAATAAAAGAGATAAAAGAAGAATATTAACACACAAATTTATACCTGGTTCACTCTAATCCGGAGCTACATCCGAGTTCTTGACAAACCAGTCAAGTTCCACTAATACCAAGTGAAAATTACAACCAGTAGATACTCACCAATCTACCCCAAGAACTATCTTGTAAAACCCACAAGACAGAATCTTGAAAACCACCCAGTAACCAAATCCGATTCTTGTACCAAGTGCAGATCACAATCCAACCTGCACAATCACACTTTTACAAAAGAGTATGGAAAGAAAAAACCTGGACTTGAAGTTTCTAATTGTCCAGAACCAATTCTAACGAGCACTTTCTCTCTTGAATGACCACAATTCTGATCACGGCACCTTATGATATGAAAAAGATCCTTGAATGCGAGAGAAAGTCACGTATGAAAGTTTCACAGATTGATTTCACAAGTTTTCTCAAGCGAGTGTATTGTATTGTTGTATTTTAAAAGATAGATCAATTCTGTATATATAGAGTAAAACATAGAATCAGAATGCTTCAACTGTCAAAAACTGTTTTAGAGAGTCAAAAGATCGATTAGATTGAAGTAAAACAGTTTAGAAGAGACTCTGATCGATTAGAACTGAAGTATGATTGATCAGACCGAGTTATGATCGATCAGAATGAAACTATGATCGATCAGACCGAGTTATGATCGATCAGAATAAAACTATGATCGATCAGAATATATTTCAATCGATTAAAACGTCGATTCAATCGATTGATTTCATTTAAAGCTCCATTTCAATCGATTGATTCGAGTTTTTAATGGATTAAAACAACTTAATGAAAAATGACAGCTCTTCGTTTCAATCGATTGAAAGCCATTTCAACAGATTGAAATCCTGCAAACACTTAGTTAAAAAAATAGCCTCTCTGTTTTAACAGATTGAAAAATATTTCAACAGATTGATTTTCTGAAAAACTCTTAGACTGAAAAAATCTTTCTGTTTCAACAGATTGAAAAATCATTTCAACAGATTAAAAAATGCGAAACTTTGATATTGAAAAATTCATTGAGTTATTTTAACTTGTTGATTCCGCGAATCAATCAATTGAAAATATGATTATATATGACCACTTATTCTTTTAAGTGATTTTAACAGATTGAAAATCCTTTTCAACAGATTGAAAAACTTAGTTTGTTCTTTTAATACTTAGATGTTAGTTTTTCATGCAAAAAAAATGATTTTCAATGGGATGCAACATTATAAGGTGCTTATCACAAAATATATTGGCCTATCAAGAGATTAAGTGCTTAAACTAAAAAACCTAATCATCTACACACCCACAACCTAAGCTATGTCTATGTCTTCATCAAAACCACCAAGTGCTTGTCTTCATCAAATCCACCAAGTGCTTCAGTTTCCTACAAAACAAGAACATAGTAAACTTAGGTCCCCATAAATTTTGGGTCCTTGGGGTTAGAGACAAACAAGTCATTTAACAATAGGAACCCAAATGTATTTTCCTTTGGGAACACCAAAATGTTTGATTTTACATTTATTTGAAGTGTGACCATGTTTCATACAATAAAAACATGCTTTAGATGTAGCTTTTGAATATGATGCATTTCTAACAATAGATGCTCTAGTTCCTTTTTCAACCCATACTCTTCTATTTTTCATTTTAGGCTTTTTCAAAGGATCTTGATGGTTTACTCTATTTTGAGCTATAACAACTTTATCTTTATTATTATTACTTAATTCCTTTTCGGCTTTATCAAGCAAATGATTAAGTATATCAATGTCATATTCATACTCTTTACAAGATGCACATGCTATATTCTTATCATCATTTGCATCTAAACATACAATTTTCATTTCTATGGTTTCCTTTTCCTCTAAACATGCAATTTTCGTTTTTAAGGACTCCACCTCCTTTTCGGATCTACTTAAACTCTTTTTCACAGCTTTGTATTCATTTTTCAAGTCCTTAAAGACACTAAATAATTCATTATATGCATTTTGCAGTTCATCAAAATTATTTTCATCATCACTTGAAGATGAGTCGGAATCACTTAACTCAAAGTCTGAAGATATATTGTCATTTTCCATTAAGCAAATATTGGCTTCAATTTTCTAATCACTTGATTCCGAACATGAATCACTATTGTCCCAAGCGATGTAGGCTTTCTTCTTGAAGAACTTTTTGCCTTTGTTTTCTTCATTTTTCTTGTTTCGACATTCGATATTCACATGTCCTGTTTCACCACAACCATAACATTTGATATTTACAGAAGTATTTTCTCTTACCTTTCCTTTACCTTTGAATGGATGTCTTCCTTTGGCTTTCATGAATTTGGTAAACTTCTTAATCATGAGACTCAATTCTTCTTCTTCATTCTCCGAGTCTTCTTCTTCTTTTTTACTCTTACCTTTGGAAATTTCAGTTTTGAAAGCTAAGTTCCTCTTTTGATGTTGTCCTTCCTCATCATTTAGCCTTCCTAGCTCAAGTTCATGCTCTCTAAACTTTCCAAAGAGCGCCGTCATAGACATTGTGGCAAGGTTTTCTGACTCCGAGATGGCCGTCACTTTAGGTTGCCATTTCCTATCCAAAGATTTCAAGATTTTAACATTTAATTCATCAACGTCAAAAATTTTACCTAACCCAGTGAGATGGTTCACAATGTGTGTGAAACGCTTTTGAACGTCAAATATCATTTCGCCTTGTTGCATTCGAAACATCTCATATTCTTGGATTGGAGAATTTTTCTGTGCTCTCTTAACATCGTCGGTACCTTTGTGGGTCACTCTTAGCATTTCCCACATCTCTTGAGCACTTTTACAAATGGAGATCCTGTAAAACTCATCAAGGGTTAAAGCAGATGAAATAATATTTCTAACCCTAACGTCAAATTGAGCTTTTCTATTTTCCTCCGCTGTCCATCTAGAAAATGGTTTAGGAACGTCTACTCCGTTTTCAGAAATATTTGGAATATAGGGACCGTTTAAAAGAGCGTCCCAAACACCTCTATCAACAGACTCTAAAAAGATTTGCATTCTAACTTTCCAAAAAGGATAATTTTGACCCGCAAAAAGTGGGGGTCTGTTGATAGAAGCACCTTCGGCAGAAGTTTGATTTTGTCCGGCCATTTTCAAAAAATTTGAATGACTATCAAAGCAAGCTCTGATACCACTTGTTGGAATCGCGTAACGGAATGTTTGCGTGAACGGACAAAAACCAAGAGGGGGGATGAATTGGTTTCTTAACAAAAATTAGGTTTTGAAAATTTTCCCCAAATTTTATCGATTAAAATGTTGTGTAAACGTAAATAGGATAAGGATAGAGTCTTACACAGAAGATTTTTACTGGTTCGGATCAAAAGACCCTATGTCCAGTTGCTAATCACTCAAACAGAGGATTAACGCTGTCACTATAATCAAAGTTATTACAAACAGATAACAATGGAAAAGATAGAGTAATGAAAACACCTCTCTTGAGTCACACAAAAGATGAAGAACAACTTTTCCTAGAGACGGCACAACACACAATCCACTAAGAACTCCATTTAGTGATTCTTATCGCTTCTAGCCCACACCAGGTTCCAAAAGCCTCTTTTTCCTCCAACAAACAGTTCTTTCGCAATCACAACTCTTAACTTTTGTTTGAAAAAGGTTGTTCAATTTTCTGAGAGCCTTAGAGAACCTTAAGTAGATGAATTAGGGTTTGGGAATTGGGGATTTTCGAAACTTGGTGTATTGGGACTAGGGTTTTCGAAAATAGGTTTAATTTGAAGTTCAAAATGCAAATCTGACTGAAATAATCGATTATCTCAAGTGTTAATCGATTATTACAGAGCCAAAATCAACAGAAACCCTCAACGCACTATTTTAATCGATTATTTTCCCTGTTAATCGATTAACAGAAGTGTTAATCGATTATTATAGAGAGCTGATACAAAAAATGGTTTTTCTCTCTGTAATAATCGATTATTTGGCCTATTAATCGATTAAACTAGTGGGTTTTTGACATAAGTCTTCAACTCTCTAAGTTCTTTGTTCTTGAATCATCATCAAAATCAACAAGCTTCATGTCCATGTAACTTCAACATTCATGTCCTTGTATGTTTCAACATATTAAAGCATACCCATTAAAGTATATACATCGAGGCATACACGACAACATTCGAAAAAAATGCCAATAAAATATAAAAGAAGTTTAGATAAAAAATGCAATAAAATAGTAAGATAGAAAAGGAATAGAAAGTATAAATCAAAACAAAAGTAGAAAGCATAAATCGAACAAAATTCCCCCCCCCCCACACTCGAGTCCAACATTGTCCTCAATGTGGTTAAGAGTGAACAAACTCTGCATGTCATGGTAGTTGGTGTGGTGATGTGAACATGACCTATGATAAGGGGTAGAGCTAGGGAAGCAAACGAAGTTCTTTAACAAGTATTGTTGGTTGAACAAATTATGTTTTGGATTAATCAATTAATGGACTTTAGTTTAGTTTTATTGCAAGTTGTAATAAGGACCCAATTAGAAATTTAGTTATCAGTCTTTGGGAGACCAAGAGGGTGCATAGCTGATTAACTTTTGGTTGCCACAATTTCAGTTACAATCAGACATTAAGTAGTTTTCAATTTCTAGGTTAATGAATCATTATTAGCATTTATTTTCTTTTATTAAATCTTTGTAATTCTGATGGCAAAGCTTCTATATAGGCTGAACCATTTTTATCAAAAATAACAAGTGGAATTTTATTCATAAATATTAGAGTTTATCTCTTTTATCTTAGTGAGAGTGATTCTCCTAAATTTTTGAGTGATTCAAGAACCTTTGGGCTGTATCAAAGGACTTTCACATCCTTTGTGAGTTGTCTTCCTTGGGAAGAGTGATTCTTTCCTTCCACCTTATCACTAAATTCCTAAATTTCTTACAAGGTTCTAACCTTAGAGATCCTAAATCACCCCTTGTCATTTACCTCAGTTGGTATCAGAACCCCGATTTAAGGGTTTGAACATCAAATTGATGGCAGAAGAGGAAAATTACAATAAAAAAGTAGGAATTAGTCCATTTGAAATGAGAGCATTGATTCAACATTTGGAAGGATTAATGATGCGACATAACAATGAGCTCCATGAAAGATTGAACCGGTTGGAGAATAGAGATCCCGAAGATGAAGAAGAAAGGAGAAATAGGAGAAGGAATGATGGAGTAGCAAGACCAAGTAGGCTTGAAGGAGTCAAGCTTAGAATTTCTCCGTTCAAAGGAAAAAGTGATATGGAGGCATACTTGGAGTGGGAGATGAAAATAGAGCATGTTTTCTCATGCAACAATTATGAGGAGACCCAAAAGGTGAGACTTGCAACTACGAAATTTTCTGACTATGCTCTTGTTTGGTGGAACAAGCTACAAAAGGAAAGAGGTAAAAATGAAGAGCCAATGGTTGATACATGGACTGAGATGAAAAGGATCATGAGGAAGCGGTATGTGCTGGCTAGTTATTCAAAGGGACTTGAAATTTAAACTCCAAAAACTTACTCAAGGTAACAAGGGGGTTGAGGAGTATTTCATGGAAAAGGACATGCTCATGATTCAAGCAAAGATTGAAGAAGATGAAGAGGTAACTATGGCCCGATTTATTGGTGGTTTGAGTATTGATATACGTGATATTATTGAGTTGCACGAGTTTGTTGATATGGAGGAATTACTTCATAAAACAATTTGCGTGGAACAAAAACTCAAAAGAAAAGAAGTGGATGAGAAGAGTTCTACCAACTTTGGATCTTCAAGTTGGAAGGACAAATGCAAGAAAGATGGGGCTATTACTTCTAGTAGTTCCACACCTATTCCTACAAAGACTCCTTCAAAGTCTGAAGAACAGCCTTCTAAAATAAGTAGAGATGTGAAGTGTTTCAAATGTCAAGGTTTGGGACACTATCTTATGAGTGCACCAACAAAAGGTTTATGGTTCTTAGAGAGGGAGAATATATAAGTGAATATGAGGTTGAAGACACTACTACAAAATATACCTTCTACGTCGTCATTTAACGTCGGTTATAGCTGAGACGACGTAGAAAGTACTTTCCACGTCGGTACCCAGATGAAACCGACGTTGAAAGTTGAATATTAAACACATTCTACGTCAGTTTTTAGTCAATCGACGTAGAAAGTACTTTCTACGTCGGTTTCCAAATGAACCGACGTTGAAAGTCTTTTTTTTATTTTTTTTCACTTATTGACACTTTCCACGTCAGTTCCCATATGAACCGACGTGGAAAGTCTTTTTTTTTCTTCACCCAAAAATTCACTTAAATTTGAAAATTGTCACTGGTAGGATTCGAACTCAGTATTTTAGAATTGAAAACTAATACTCTAACCACTAAACTATTATAATTTTTTGATAATAACTTACAAATAAATTATATTTATATACAAATAAATATATATCCATGTAAATATATATTTATTTGTATATATTTTCTGGAAAGTATTTTTATTTTTTTCAACCAAAAATTCACTTAAGTTAATGAATTGTCAATCGACGACATTTGAACCCGAGTATTTTAGAGTTGAAAGTTAATATCCCAACCACTAAACTACTATACTTTTTTGATAATAACTTACAAATAAATTATATTGGTATTTTTCGATCGAGGGTGAAAGTGGGATTGATTCTTGCTTGAGTGAAAATATGTTAAAGCTCACGGAAATTCACTCAATCAAGCCTCGCTTGAGCAAAAATTGGTATTTTTCGCTTGAGAGCGAATGACGCATTTCCCAAATTTATTTTATATCATTATATAAATAAAATTATAAAGATTATATTCTGTCATTAAATTACAAAACTCATATAAAGATATTTGCTCACAAATTTAGCATCAAATTTTGAAAACCCACTCGACACACACTTTCACTTTCGAGTGTGCCCTCACATCCAACATATAAATATATAAATATATAACTATATAAATATATCAAAATATATAAATATATTTGTATTTATATATTTATATATTTACACGGATATATATTTATTTGTATATAAATATAATTTATTTGTAAGTTATTATCGGAAAATTCTAGTAGTTTAGTGGTTGAAGTATCGACCTCCAACTCTAAGGTACTCGAGTTCGAATCTTGCCAATGACAATTCTCTTAAAAAATTAATAAACTTCTAAAAAATATAATATAAAGAGATGGGGGACCTAATAAAAATATAATATAAAAAGAGGGGAGACTTCAAGATAAATAAAGGGGGTAAAGGGGTTGTAAATAAATAAAAATTATTAATTTGAAAAATTGTACTTTCAACGTTGGTTGTTGAACCGACGTTGAAAGCCTTCCAGAACCAACGTTGAAAGCTTTATTTGTAGTAGTGAGAGGGAGAGGAGAGTGAGGACATAGAGGAGGAGGAGATTCCAAAGGGAGATTTATTAATGAATAGGCGAATACTTGATGGGCAATTGAAGCATATGTTGAAACATACAAGGACTTGATGTTGAACTTACATGGACATGAAGCTTGTTGATTTTGATGATGATTCAAGAACAAAGAACTTAGAGAGTTGAAGACTTATATTCTTGTGTAATAACTCTGTTTTGATGAGTTTGAGTCTGTAATATTAGAGTCTAAGATAGCCAGTACATAGTTTACTCTTTAGAAGCTTCAAAAACTCATTTTTATAAAAAACTCACGGGTTTAATCGATTAAAGGGTCAAATAATCGATTATTACAGAGAGAAAAATCATTTTTTGTATCAACTCTGTAATAATCGATTAACACTCCTGTTAATCGATTAACATGGCAAATAATCGATCAAAATAGTGCGTTGAGGGCTCCTGTTGATTTTTGCTCTGTAATAATCGATTAATGTAGACCCCAAATCTTGCCCGGCCTCATAATAAAGACCAGAAGACCTCCTTTTCGAAGATGGAAGAAGCCTAAGAAGCCACTGGGAGAGACTATTAGGCCCCATACTAGGATAGGAGGGTTTTCTGGCACAAAAATAAGGATTTTCGCCTTTGAGGGTCGAGACTGCCGTCTCGGATTCGAGACCGCCGTCTCGCCTTGCACAAGTTGCGAGACCGCCGTCTCGTTTGGCAAGACGGCCGTCTCGCCATTCTTGCAAGGCGAGACGGCCGTCTTGATTGGCGAGATGGCCGTCTCGACCTTGTTGGACGAGACGACCTGTCTCGACCTGACAGGCGCGAATTCCTATAAATAGGGGGTCCATCCCTCTCATTCCACACAGTTTTCTCACTCTCTCTCTAGTCACATCACCAAATTCTCTCTCTAGAATCCCTCCGAAGCATTTCCGGAGTTTCTGAGCGTTTCCAAGAGTGTTTCTGAGCGTTTAGAGAGGTGTCCGACGCTGTGTAGAGTGAAGGGCTGCCACAAAGCACCCTATTTTATCAAAGAATTAATAGAAAGCTTGCTTTGAAGGTTTCTAATCCCTCTCTCACTACTTTACCGCTTTATTTAATTTACGCAATAAATCTAGGGCCATGTAGTCATAATCTTTAAATTCTGCAAATAAAAGGGGTAAAAGCGTATTTTTCCAGTTTGATTATCTAAATAAGCTAGCCTGTCATAGGGAACCCGAAAGGGGCGTCGTAAAGGAACTAACACTTCCTTTACATGTAACTAACTCCCTTACCCAACTCTGGTTCTAACGACCAAAGTTGGTTTTTCAAAAAAACCAACGCCTTTTAACCCATTTTCCGATGTTTCTGGTAAAAACATCGGTGGCGACTCTTAGCTCTTGGATTAACCCGGTTATTGGATAATCCAAGAGCGCCCTTTCGAAAACCTTGCCCCTAGGTTCAGCCCGGTTATCGGACAACCTAAAGGCGTTGTAACCACAACAATAAAAACGCGAAAGTCGAAAAGTTGGAACCATCGCGTCGCTCCGACCTCCTCGTTTTGACGGCGGCGACAGATGGCGACTCCACTGGGGAAGCCTAGAGAGTTGATCCCATTTAGTGATGGGCCAGCTTGAAAATAAATAAACCAAGAAAATTACGTTTTTACCTTACCTTGTATTATAACATGTTTTATTGCTTGGCTTTAATAACTGTCGTTTGTTTATACTTACGCAATTGTTTGCAATACAAACTGTACACAAACCCTTGCACACTACAATTCCTCCTATACCCGGGGGCAAGTGAGAAATCCATAGGGAGTGGGTGGCAGGTACGGTTCGCTGTAGTGATGGCCTTGTGCCCACCAGTGTGATCGGAAACCACCACTCAAGGTGATAACCTTCCTCTTTTGGCACAAAGACTGACTATGGCCTTACTGCTAAGCATGGTCGGAAGGCTGGAGAGTGGGGACCCTATCATGGGGGCATCTTGGGGGCCTTAGCCTTGGTGAGAACAGTTAGAACCTACCTTCGCCAATGCACTTTTCTGCAGGAAAACCCTACCTCGTGATTAAAAATGACTTCTCGCCTGTTCGTGGATGATCAAATTGTGTGTGCATATGTTTGTTGCATTTGGCTGTTGCATAGCATAAACAAAACAACAGAAAAACCTCAAAAAGTTTTGCAATAAACGCCCTTATCTCGGACAGTTTGCCTTTTAGCTAGCCTGGTTTTCAGGTTCTTTGTAAGCTAAGTAGCCACGCAGTTCCGACAGAAGAGTTAAGGGACGCTAACTAGTCTTTCGCATAAAGCCATATTTTTATCTCGGACAGTCTGCCTTTTAGCTAGCCTTGTTTTAGGTTCTTTGTAAGCTAAGTAGCCACGCAGTTCCGGCAAAAGAGATAAAAGGCTATAAAATAAAAAACCAATAAAATTTTCTTCCCTTTTCTCGATTTTAAAGCAATAAATGGGACCTAATTCATAAACATCCCAAATCATCATATAGGTAGTTTATTTTTCAAAAAAATACGTAAATACCATACAAAACATGATAAACAAAAATAAACACTCACATTCATTCGAATAAGCATCATTTAACATGCATTTTGGTTTTAGAAAATGGAGGGGACTAGTAGACAATTGAAGAAGGTGGATATTCCCCGATACCATACTGAAAAAATTAGAACGACTTTGCACGGTAATGCCACCAGAGGTCCGCGCCGATTTTGAGAAATCCTATGGACGGATTCTCGACCTGTTGAAGATCTGTGTCGACCAAGTGTTCCTCAGGGTATTAATTCATTTTTGGCACTCCAGTCTGCGATGCTTTGAATTTCCGCAATTCGATATGGTGCCTACCTTAGAGGAGTACGAAATTATGTTGAAATGGCCCAAATCAGCTGGGGTCCATATCCGCCATGGAGCGTATACTCCTGCAGCACAAGTTGCTGCCATCATTCAATTGCCTTTTCGGCAGACTACCCTGATAGGAAAAGTGAATGTCTAGGGTTGGAAGGTCTCAATGTTAGAAGACCACCTGTCCGATTTGGCTGAAAGGACAGAATGGGTCGCTTTCAACAAAACCCTGGCCCTAATAATATTTGGAACAATCTTATTTCCCTTCCACCTCGACACAGTGGATCAAGCCGTCATGGACGCCTTCTTCGCCTGGGACGTGAACTCGAAGAGTCCCTTGCCTGCAATTCTTGCCGACACCTTGCTTTCGGTGGATTTCTACCACCAGAAGCAAGGAAAAACACTTCGTTGCTGCTCTTCACTACTATTCGTGTGGGGCATTACACATTTTTACGCCTCCAGTCACATGGGGATGTTCCCCGATTCTTTGAGAAGCTTCTCCAAAATCCCTCTCCAATGGCGCTTAACTTTAGAATGGAGGGACGAGTTGGAGCAAAAGGACGCCAACAGTATATCCTGGGTCTGCCCTTGGTTCCGACCTGGCCCAGTCCTCATCAGATGTGGAGACTATCTGAATGTACCCTTGATAGGACTCAGGGGTTGCATAGCCTACTCACCTAGAGTAGCTATGAGACAACTCATGAGAACCCAAACTACTTTTTCTCGAGGGGAACTCGGAGGACTGTGTTTCTTTGGAGACCCATGCACAATCGCCAACTCACTAGCTGTGAGAAAAGCATGGGAGAGACCAGTCTATATGGGAGATAGAGAGCTAGGAAAAGCTCGAGTGGCTGTCTCCAGTGACTATGAGGTGTGGAGAAAAAGAAGAGGGATGTCTCAACCATCCACCTCACTCATTACAAGCGCCAATAGTGAAGAGCTGCAGGCTCAAGTCGACGCCTTGACCCAGAGGATAAAAATCATGGGAGCCCAGATGAGGGCCCTTGAAGAGTGAGAGCAAGAATCTATCCTCACCATTGACGGTCTACAGAGGCAATGCAAGAAAAAGGATCATGAAATAGAGCGCCTCAAGGATCAGTGTGCTGACTCCAACAAGCAAGCTATCCGAGCATCCAAAACTGCCAGAACAAGCTCGGATAGCCAAATTCAAGAAATCACTGCCAAGACAGCACGCCTTGAGGCCGAATCAGCAAAACATGCTCACACGATCAAGGAATTGTTGCAAGAACTTACCAAGACTCGGTCAGAAATACGCCAAGAGCGGGAGGCCAATTAGAGACTCAACAGAAGTCTCACTGAGCTACGTTGTAAGGAAGGAGACGGGATAGCTCAGTATGGCCAAGTACTTCAAGATAAGGACCGAGCCCTTGCAAAACTCGATGAACTACAAGCCTTGGTCGTCCATCAAGAGGTGAAGATCAAAGAGGCTCAAAAGTATAGTGAAGATATGAGCCAGGCGGTCCAGAAGCAAAGTGAAGCACTTGCTCGTCACGTCCGGGAAGTCGAAAGGGAATTACATAGAGATCAAGACCCGCCTGTGGGTTTCTTTAGGCTTTTCCGTTTTTGCCAAAAGTTGCTTCGTAGTATGGAATAGGGGAATGTACACCTTCTAATGGATGAATGAAATTTTTCTTTTATTCAACAATTGTCTACTTGCATGCATATCATTCATCTGCATATTTAATTTCCCCTCCTTCACGCTTAATAAATAAGATAATAAAAAGGAAGGATTAACTGACACGTCTTCCAAATCAGAAGAATGGAGAGAAAGCCACTTCTAATCAAGCTCTCCCCAACGATTGACTCGCCACAAGAGGAAAATAAGCCTCGACCGTTGGTCCTCAAAAATAAAGAAGAAGGGGCAAGGACACCAGTGCGACTTTTTATGCCACGTCCTTTCCCCTACGAATCAAATAAGGTTGTACCATGGAGATACGGGAAATCTTCACCAATAAAAGAAGACATCACGAATATAGCCAGTATTGGGGGCATGACTAGAAGTGGAAGAGTCTACTCCCCCAAGGACTCACAGGAAGATGTCCTCAGAAATAAAGGAAAAAATAAAAAGACCGAAGAAGAAAAAGAAAATAAAGAATCCAAGGAGGAGACGGAGGAATTATTCCAGTTCATAAGGCAAAGCGAGTATTCCATTATAGACCAGCTCAACCGCACACCTGCAAAGATAACGCTGTTATCCCTAATAATGAGCTCGGAACCGTACAGAAATGCCCTGCTGAAGGTCTTGAGCGAGGTGCATGTACCTCATACCATATCCCAAGAAAAAGTTGAGAGGATCGTCGGTCACATCATGATAAGCAATCACCTCACCTTCACAGAGCAAGAACTCCCCCTCGAGGGATCAAACCATAACAAGCCCTTGCACATTTCTATCAAGTGCAAGGAGTACCTCATCGCCAAAGTTCTTGTGGATAACGGGTCATCCTTGAACGTGATGCCCAAGTGCACACTAGACAAATTGACTATCCAAGGAACCCGCCTGCGCCCAAGTAGCACCATCGTTCAAGCCTTCGACGGATCAAAGCGAGAAGTAGTGGGAGAAGTTAAACTGCCAATTCAAGTCAGACCCACTATCTTCGACGTTGATTTCCATGTAATGGACATTACTCCAGCATACAGTTGTCTCCTCGGCAGGCCTTGGATTCATGACGCTAAGGCAGTACCGTCGACGCTCCACCAGAAAGTCAAGTTCATAGTGGGTGACAAATTGGTGACGGTCCAAGCAGAAGATGATATCCTGATCAGTGGACCGTCCACCCAACCTTACGTGGATGCGGCTGAAGAGGCCCTTGAAACATCTTTTCAAGCGCTCGAAATTGCCAACATAGAGCGACTTCCCAAAAACACAAAGGTAGCCCGCATGATGATGAAGCATGGCTACCATCCTGGGCAAGGACTGGGGGCAGATTCCCAAGGCATAAGGGAACCCCCAGAATTCCAAGATAATCCTTTCAAGCATGGCCTAGGATATGACCCTACTAAGGGCCGAGCAGAAAGAGGAAAAGGGAAGTCCCCCCTCCGCACACTCAAGCAAATTTTCCAAAGCGGAGGGATGCAAGCGTCAAGAGCTACCTTAGTGATTAGGAGAACTTTTTCTTCATTTAAGGGATGTAAACCCCATGACTGTTAGAGATTATCCCCCGGGGCTAGCCTGACCCCCGGGCATTTTAGGGCACATATTCCCTTATTAATTAATAAAGAATACTTCTTACTATCTGCTTCTCTTCTTGCTATCTCTTACTAGACCTCACAATAACCGTGTCTAAGTAAACGAAAAAAAGAAGAAGAGTAAAAAGGCGCATCCAAATAACCAACATTCACCATTGCCATTACAATCAAGCTAGTTGATTAGAAGCACCAAATAAAGGCTTTACCTCACTATAAAGAAAGTCATGCTTCGTTAATATTGCGAACAAAAAATAAATACACAAAAAAGAAAGCCCATAGAAGCCAAAGGCCAAAGAAAAGAGCAAAATACCCGGTAGGAAACCCACTAAGGGGGCTACGCAAAAGATAGGGTTAACCCGGTAGGACACCCGAACAAAAATAAAGGGTAGCCTAGGAAAAAGTTAGGGTTGCAAAATAAGGTCCGCTAGGATTCCCCGAATATACAAAAAGAAGGAACCTAGACAAAAGTTAGGGCCAAAACACAATATCCTAGTTCGAAAACCCGAAGGGCGATCTAGGGAAATCAGCTAGCCATTAAAAGCAATGGAAATAAAACTAAAAGGCACAAATACAAAAAAGTGGAAAACGTTTGCTTAGACGAAACCTAAAACACCTAAGCCTAACCCTAGCCAGCCATTCTTACAAAGCCACTTTCTAAATGAAAATCAACTTTCTAAAACACAAGCCATTGAACTTACCTCTTTACTTCTTTTCTCTTGACCTTCGCAACAATATTCTAATAATTAATTTGGGAATATGGAGGCGTATAGTCAACAAGAGGATTGAGACCCCTAGAGTGGAGAAAAAGGAACACTACATGGCAAAGAATGCTCTACAGAAGAAAAAGAAAAAGAGGAAAAACAATCATCCTTCGGTCACAAAGAGCCCGGCATGGTACAGCCAAACACAAGAATGCAGATCAGAGGGCTTCCGACGCTACAAGACACGCCAGTGAAATCCTTCTGAAAATTAACTGAAATAGGCATCATAGGACATCAAACATGAAAACATTGCATGCATAAGATGTTTTTGAACTAGGTCCTATTGTTTTCTAAAAAAAAAAAAGGAACCTTTTAATCGAGACGGCCGTCCGGATTTCCCAGACCGCCGTCTCGATCTTCAAAAATTCGACACCGCCGTCTCAACCAACGAGACCGCCGTCTCGAGAACCCAGACGGCCATCTCGACCTGCACAATTTTGAGACCGTCGTCTCGACTTCCCAGACGGCGGTCCCGGATCGAATTTTCCCCCTATAAATAGGGGAGGCGTGTGGAGGATCCCTCACAACTCCTCTGCACCCCAGAAACCTCCAACTCTTAGATCTCTCACTTCAGAGCACTTTTTGGCCAAAATGTTCGGTAGAAGTCAATCCAGGAAGAGAAGAGGCACTACCGGCGCTAGCAGTTCCTCGGCGCCAGCCCCCCAGGATCCTGCTCAGCTCTCGCCACAGCACCAAGCCCGCCTCGAGCACATCCGGGGTTATACGTGGCACCCCATGCTCAGACTTGATTTCGGCATCCTCGCCGAGTTCGGGTGGGAGGACGATGTCCGGGCCCACATAGATAGCATTGGGTGGGGCTTCCTGCTACAACCTCCACCTACCCATGTGTACCCTCAAGCGGTACTGGAGTTCCTGGCCTCCATCTCCTACGCCGAGGCTCCCTCTATGGTCCCGGGTCTACCACCCACCAAGATGGTGAACTACTTTATGGGTGGGACATACCGGACTACTACCGATGAATTCAATGTGAGCATTGGGTTCGTCCGGCCCAAGGATGTGCTAACTCGGGAATACCGGGAGGCCATCTGTAGCTGCCCCACCAACCTCACCGCCGCCGAAATGTGGGAGGAACTCACTAGGTCGCCCACGCTGCCCACGCTGATGAAGGGGTCAGCACTCCCCCCAGCCCTCCGCATTTGCCACAAGCTGTTGGCTAGGACTGTCCACGGGAGGAAGGAGAGCCAGGGTAAGGTAACCCTCCTAGACCTCTTAGTACTTTACTGCATGAGCCAGAGGTGACGCTGTAACCCTGGTTATTTCTTCATGAGGGCCCTTAAGGACTTCGGGAGCAGACCAGTGGGAGCCGTCCTCGTGGCTCCTCTTATCACCCCCCTGGCAGAGAAATGGGGGTGCGCTGGCCGGGAAGAGCTGGCCTCCAACCTGCGATCTGAATCCATCAATGGGTTGATCCTGGTCAGCATGGGGATGCTTATGCACCGTGGGACCCAGTTAGTCCTTCATCCCTCGCTGGATTTCGTGCTAGATCTCCAGGACATCGTGGCGATGCACGATCTCCCAACACCTCCCGACTTCCAGCAGTCACATCAGCACCAACAACCACCGCAATACACAGATGACTTTGCTGGCATAAACCGCAACATCTACGATCTGTGCCAGCAATTCGATCAAATGTCTGTGCGGCATGAGCAGCTGTCCCTAAGGGAGGAAGCCTTTGACACTCGGCTGGAGACGATATACCAGTATCAGCAAGGAATGCGACAAGACTGGACGACATTCCAGCAAGAATACCACGATGAAGCCCGGGAACAAGCAGAATTCTGGGAACACATGTACCAGCAATTCCCTCATCGCGGATCATCTCCAGAAGATAGCCCTTAGGGATAGTACTTGAAATGGTTGTAATAAAATTTTTCCTCATGAATAAAATTTTATTTCATGCATTCGTTGCCACCTTTTCTTTTCAAAAGTCAGCGTAACAAAAAAAAATAAAGAGCAAAAAGATGTACGCTCAAGAAAAAAGCCAAAATCCCAAATCGCGAGAAAAAAGAGATAAAACCGCGAGAAAAAGGCAGGATTAAGACAAGCCATCACCTTGACCAACAAAATTCGACAAACAAAAAAACAAAGATTGTCCGGACAGCCAACAAGAGTCGGGTGATCACCACCAAAAGATCAAAAACAAAGAATCCCCGGCAATCAATGAGCTGGATGAACACCAACAAAACTCCCCGGCACAGACCGGATGACAATTCCCAGAAAAGACAAACAAAAGAGAGCACATCTCAACGCTCGGCGCATGAGCTAGAGCAGTAAGCCGCCATCACTGCCAAAGGATCAGCTACCGCAAGAAGGAGCATCCGGGGGCACAACACCAGATGGGGGTGTATACTCATCGGGCCTTACAAAAGGGGGCTCACCGGACGGGGGTTCATACTCGTCAAACACCAGATGGGGGTGTATACTCATCAAGCCTTACAAAAGGGGGCTTACCGGGCGAGGGTTCATACTTGTCAAACCAGATGGGGGTTTGTACTCATCAGCCGAAGGGGTCAGCTACCGTCAGAAGGAGCATCCCGGAAGCGCACAACACAAAATTTCCCTAGAGGATCATCCGCCGCAAAGACGGAGCATCTGAAGGACAACTGGGCAAGAGGGTCAACTCCTTTACCCTCCAGTCGATCTCCTTGGCACAAAAGGCCAATAGTTGACTAGTCGGGTAAAGGGGGGCAGTTGTAGACCCCAAATCTTGCCCGACCTCATAATAAAGACCAGAAGACCTCCTTTTCGAAGATGGAAGAAGCCTAAGAAGCCACTGGGAGAGACTATTAGGCCCCATACTAGGATAGGAGGGTTTTCTGGCACAAAAATAAGGATTTTCGCCTTTGAGGGTCGAGACTGTTGTCTCGGATTCGAGACCGCCGTCTGGCCTTGCACAAGTGGCGAGACCGCCGTCTCGTTTGGCGAGACGATCGTCTCACCATTCCTGCAAGGCGAGATGGCCATCTCGATTGGCAAGATGGCCGTCTCGACCTTGTCAGACGAGACGGCCCGTCTCGACCTGACAGGTGCGAATTCCTATAAATAGGGGGTCCATCCCTCTCATTCCACACAGTTTTCTCACTCTCTCTCTAGTCACATCACCAAATTCTCTCTCTAGAATCCCTCCGAAGCATTTCCGGAGTTTCTGAGCGTTTCCAAGAGTGTTTCTGAGCGTTTAGAGAGGTGTCCGACGCTGTGTAGAGTGAAGGGCTGCCACAAAGCACCCTATTTTATCAAAGAATTAATAGAAAGCTTGCTTCGAAGGTTTCTAATCCCTCTCTAACTACTTTACCGCTTTATTTAATTTACGCAATAAATCTGGGGCCATGTAGTCATAATCTTTAAATTCCGCAAATAAAAGGGGTAAAAGCGTATTTTTCCGGTTTGATTATCTAAATAAGCTGGCCTGTCATAGGGAACCCGAAAGGGGCGTTGTAAAGGAACTAACACTTCCTTTACACGTAACTAATTCCCTTACCCAACTCTGGTTCTAATGACCAAAGTTGGTTTTTCGAAAAACCAACGCCTTTTAACCCCTTTTCCGATGTTTCCGGTAAAAACATCGGTGGCGACTCTAGAGAACCCTTCAAAACTAGCTCTTGGATTAGCCCGGTTATCGGACAATCCAAGAGCGCCCTTTCGAAAATCTTGCCCTTAGGTTCAGCCCGGTTATCGGACAACCTAAAGGCGTTGTAACCACAATAATAAAAACACGAAAGTCGAAAAGTTGGAACCATCATGTCGCTCCGACCGCCTCGTTTTGACGGCGACGACAATTAACACTTGAGATAATCGATTATTTCAGTCAGATTTGCATTTTGAACTTCAAATTAAACCTATTTTCGAAAACCCTAGTCCCAATACACCAAGTTTCCAAAATCCCCAATTCCCAAATCCTAATTCATCTACTTAAGGTTCTCTAAGGCTCTCAGAAAAAAAGAACAACCTTTTTCAAACAAAAGTTGAGAGTTGTGATTGCTAGAGAACTGTTTGTTGGAGGAAAAAGGGGCTTTTGGAACCTAGTGTGGGCTAGAAGCGATAAGAATCACTAAGTGGAGTTCTTGGTGGATTGTGTGTTATGTCGTCAAAAAGGTAAACAAGTAAAATCATCATTTAAATCAAAGAACGTTATTTCCACATCAAAACCTTTAGAATTATTATATTTAGACTTATTTGGTCCTTCTAGGATAAAAAGCTTTGGTGGAAATTATTATGGTCTTGTGATTGTTGATGACTTTTCTAGATATACTTGGACATTTTTCTTGACAATGAAAAGTGAAGCTTTTAAGGTCTTTAGGAAGTTTGCAAAGCAAATTCAAAATGAGAAAGACTTAAGAATTAAAATTTTAAGTGACCATGGTGGTGAGTTTCAAAATGAAAGGTTTGAAAATTATTGTGAGGAAAATGGAATATTACATAATTTTTCTGCTCCTAGGACTCCCCAACAAAATGGTGTAGTTGAAAGGAAAAATAGGTCACTAGAGGAACTTGCTAGAACAATGTTAAATGAATCAAATGTTCCTAAATATTTTTGGGCTGATGTTGTAAATACTGCATGTTATGTTTTGAATAGAATGCTCATTAGGCCAATTATAAAATCAACTCCCTATGAATTGTTAAATGATAGAAAGTCTAATGTTGCTCATTTGAAAATATTTGGATGTAAGTGCTTTGTGCTAAATGTTGAACATTCAAGGACTTGATGTTGCAAATAATGATCATGAAGAATGTTGATTTTGATGATGATCCAAGAGCTTAAAGACTTAGAGTATTGAAGATTGAAGATTGATGATTTCTGTATTGTAATAACTCTATTTTAATTAGATTGAGTCTGTAATTATAGAGTTTGAGATAGCCGGTACATAGTCTGCAACTTAGAAGCTTCAAAAAGCCCAAATATATCATCCACGCTCGGCTTTAATCGATTATATAGGGAAATAATCGATTAAAACAGTGAGAAAACCATTTTCAGTATATACTCACTGTTTTAATCGATTAAAACATCAAAATAATCGATTATTAGGTCAAATAATCGATTAAAACTTCAAATAATCGATTAAAACAGAGAGGTTTTGGGTTCTATTTTTTGGCTCTATTTTAATCGATTATAACTCCATTTAATCGATTATTTCAGTCTGTTTTTCATTTTAAATTTCAAATTAACCCTATTTTCGAAAACCCAATTACCAAGAACCCTAGTTTCGAAATCCCCTTTTTCTAAACCCTAATTTCCCTACTTAAACTCTTCTTTGGCACTCAGAAAATAAGAACAACCTTTTCCATACAAAAGTTAAGTGCTGTGAGTGCCAGAGAACTGTTTGTTGCAAGGAAAGGGGGCTTTCTGAACCTGGTGTGGGTTAGAAGCGATAAGAATCACTAAGTGGAGTTCTTAGTGGATTGTGTGTTGTGCCGTCTCTGGGGAAAGCTGTTCTTCATCTCTTGTGGGTTTCAAGAGAGGTGTTATCTTGATCTTTATCTGTTCATTTGTAATCTGTTTGTAACAATTTGTTCTTAGTGACAGCGTTAATCCTCTTTTGAGTGATTAGCAACTGGACGTAGGGTCTTTTGATCCGAACCAGTATAAACCTACTGTGTAATCTTCTCTACTCTTCTCTATTTACATTTACGCAGTTTTTAATCGGTAAAATTTGGGGAAAATTTTGAAAACCTAATTTTTATTAAGAAACCAATTCACCCCCCCTCTTGGTTGTTGTCCGACCACGCGAACATTCCGCTGCGCGATTCTAACACTAAATAATGGAAAGGACAACTTAGGAAAATTTGACTCAAAAGCCGATGAGGGCATTTTCTTAGGTTATTCATTAACTAGCAAAGCTTATAGAGTGTTTAATAGAATAACTTTAAATGTTGAAGAATCTATACATGTTACTTTTGATGAAATTGTAGACCTTGGGGGAAATCTGAAGCACTTGTTGGATTTGATGAAGACATATAGAGTTTATAGAGTTTATTTTGTGGGTGTGTAGGTAGATAGGTTATAGGTTTAGAATTTAATCTCTTGATAGTTTCAGTAGATCTTGTGATAAGCGCCTATAAATGTTGCATTTCATAGAATTTATCTTACTGAATGAAAAATTGAGTTTTTAAGCCTTGAAAGAACAAACTGAGTTTTTTAATTTGTTAAAAAGCAGTTTCAATCTGTTAAAATCACTTAAAATAGGAAATGTATATATACAACCAAAATTTTAATTGATTGAATCGTAGAATCAACAGGTTAAAATGTTCTTGATGTTTTTTCCATATTAAGGGGTTTACAATATTAATCTGTTGAATTGAGAAATCAGTAGATTAAAATGTTCTAGTCATTTTTCATTTCAAAAGTATCTCAGAATTTTAATCTGCTGAAATCAAGTTCAATTTGTTGAAATAGAGAGATGTCATTTTTCATTTTAAAGTATCTCATAATTTCAATCTGTTGAAATAAATTTTAATCTGTTGAAACAGAGAGATATCATTTTTCATTTTAAGGTATCTCAAAATTTCAATCTGTTGAAACAGAGAGCTACCATTTTTCTTCTAACTGTTTCAATCCATTGAAAGCTCGAATTAACCGATTGAATGAGTTTTAAATGAAATCAATCAATTGAAACATCATTTTAAATCGATTGAATCTATCAGTCCCTCTCTTTTACTCTATAAATACAGTTTTGATTTCTCTTTCAAACATACAATTTGGAAAACGATTGAAAGCAATCTTGGAGCTCTCATATTCGTGTCTTTATCTGAGCATTCATAAACATTTCATATCATAAGGCGTTTTGATCAAGATTGTTGAAAGATCTTCAAGAGAGAAAGTTCTGAGTTAGAAAAATTGCTTCTGGACTCCTATATTGTAAAAGTTACAGTCCAGGTTTATTCTTTTCATATACTTGTACGAATTCTAATTATGTAGATTGGGTTTGAATCTGCACTGGTTACAGTAACTGGGTTTGGTTGCTAGGAGGTTTTTCAAGAGTCTATCTTGTGGTGTTGTAAGGTAGTTCTTGGGGTAGATTGGTGTATATCTACTGGTTTGTATTTTCACTTGATATTAGTGGAATTTGACAGATTTGTCAAGAACTGGATGTAGCTCTTGGGAAGAGTGAACTAGTATAAACTCTTGTGTTGTATTTCTGCTTTTATCTCTTTTCATTTCTGGTTTATATTCTTGCTTTGTTTAAAACCAAATCTGCCTAATAAAAAGATTGGATAAAGATTAATCATTCTTCCACAAAGAAAGAGTGTTTTTCGAAAAAGATTTCTAAAGTTCAATTCACCCTCCCTCTTGAAATCAACCATTAATTCTTACAATTGGTATCAGAGCTGGTTCTTGTAAGTTACTCAAGAATTCGGTCTAAGAAAGGTTTAAATGGCTGAGGGAAAGATGAATTTTTCTGAAGGAGCCTCCATCAATAGGCCTCCTCTATTTGCTGGTGTGAATTATTCTTTCTGGAAGGTTAGAATGAAAATCTTTATTGAATCTCTTGATAGGGGTATTTGGGATACAATTGTTAATGGTCCTTTCAAACCAACTCATACAATGGATGGTAAAATTGTTGAAAAAGACTGGGCTGACTTAACTGATGTAGAAAATAGGAAAGTTCAATATGATTATACTGCTAAGAACATTATTACCTCTGCCTTAAATCTTGATGAGTTTTTTAGGGTTTCTTAATGTGCCTCTGCCAAAGAAATGTGGGAAATTCTAGAGGTCACTCATGAGGGTACCTCTGATGTGAAAAGGGCAAGGAAGCATGAATTAATTAGAGATTATGAATTGTTCAAAATGCAGCAAGGTGAAACCATTGCAGATGTGCAGAAAAGATTCACGCATATAGTCAACCATCTAATTGGATTAGGCAAGACATTTGACAATGAAGAGTTAAACATCAAAATCCTAAAATGTTTGGACAGAACTTGGCAACCAAAGGTAACAGCTATATCAGAATCAAGAGACTTAACTGAGATGACTACTTCATCATTGTTTGGTAAGCTAAGGGAACACGAGTTGGAGATCAATCGGTTTAAAGAACAAGAAAATGCAGAGAAGAAAACCAGAAACATTGTTCTCAAGACGATTGAAGAAAGTAGTGCCTCTGAAGAAGATCAATCTGAGAATTTGAATTTGTTGGTTAAGAAGTTTGGGAAATTTCTTAAGAAGAACAGAACTGGCCAGATTAAAAGGTGTTGAACATACAAGGACTTGATTTTGAACTTACATGGACATGAAGCTTGTTGATTTTGATGATGATTCAAGAACAAAGAACTTAGAGAGTTGAAGACTTGTTTTATTGTGTAATAACTCTGTTTTGATGAGTTTGAGTCTGTAATATTAGAGTCTAAGATAGCCGGTACACAGTCTACTCTTTAGAAGCTTCAAAAACTCATATTTATCAAGAAGTCTCGGGTTTAATCGATTAAAACACCAGATAATCGATTATTACAGTGAGAAAAACCATTTTTTGTATCTGTTCACTGTAATAATCGATTAACACACCTATTAATCGATTAACAGGCCTGTTAATCGATTAACAAGGCACTTAATCGATTAAAATAGAGAGTTTTGGGGTCTGTTGATTTTGGCTCTGTAATAATCGATTAACACTTCATTTAATTGATTATTTTAGTCAGATTTGGATTTCGAACTTCAAATTAAACCTATTTTCGAAAACCCTACTCCCAATACTCCAAGTTCCGAAAATTCCCAATTCCGAAACCCTAATTCATCTACTTAAGGTTCTCTAAGGCTCTCAAAAAATTGAACAACCTTTTTCAAACAAAAGTTAAGTGTTGTGAGTGCCAGAGAACTATTTGTTGGAGGAAAAAGGGGTTTTTGGAACCTGGTGTGGGCTAGAAGCGATAAGAATCACTAAGTGGAGTTCTTAGTGGATTGTGTGATGTGCCGTCTCTAGGGAAAGTTGTTCTTCATCTCTTGTGGGTTTCAAGAGAGGTGTTTTCTTTACTTTATCTTTTCCATTGTAATCTGTTTGTAACAAATTTGATTATATTGACAGCGTTAATCCTCTGTTTGAGTGATTAGCAACTGGACGTAGGGTCTTTTGATCCGAACCAGTATAAATCTCTTGTGTAAGACTCTATCTCTATTCTATTTAAGTTTACATAGTATTTTAATCGGTAAAATTTGGGGAAATTTTTTAAAACCTAATTTTTGTTAAGAAACCAATTCACCCCCCCTCTTGGTTTTTGTCCGTTCCCGCGAACATTCCGCTGCGTGATTCTAACAAGTGGTATCAGAGCTTGCTTTGATAGTCATTCAAACTTTTCGAAAATGGCCGGACAAAATCAAACTTTTGCCGAAGGTGCGTCTATCAACAGACCCCCACTTTTTGCGGGTCAAAATTATCCATTTTGGAAAGTAAGAATGAAATCTTTTTAGAGTCTGTTGATAGAGGCGTTTGGGACGCTATTTTAAACGGTCCCTATATTCCTAAAGGTACTGAGAACGGTGTAGACGTTCCTAAACCTTTTTCTAGATGGACAACAGAGGAAAATAGAAAAGCACAATTTGACGTTAGGGCTAGAAATATTATTTTATCTGCTTTAACCCTTGACGAGTTTTACAGGATCTCTGTTTGTAAAAGTGCTCAAGAAATGTGGGAAATGCTAAGAGTGACCCACGAAGGTACCGACGACGTTAAGAGAGCACGGAAAAATTCCCTAATCCAAGAATACGAGATGTTCCGGATGCAACAAGGCGAAACAATATTTGACATTCAAAAGCGTTTCACTCATATTGTGAACCATCTCACCGGATTAGGTAAAATCTTTGACGTTGATGAATTGAATGTTAAAATCTTAAAATCTTTGGATAGGAAATGGCAACCTAAGGTGACGGCCATCTCGAAGTCACAAAACCTTGCCACAATGTCTATGGCGGCGCTCTTTGGAAAGTTGAGAGAGCATGAGCTAGAGCTAGGAAGGCTAAATGCAGAGGAAGGTCAATATCAAAAGAAGAACTTAGCCTTCAAAACAGAAATTTCCAAAGGGAAGAATAAAAAGGAAGAAGAAGACTCGGAGAACGAAGAAGAAGAATTGAGTCTTATGATAAAGAAGTTCGCAAAAATCATGAAAGCCAAAGGAAGACATCCATTCAAAGGTAAAGGAAAGGTAAGAGAAAGTTCTTTTGTAAATATAAAATGTTATGGTTATGGTGAAGCAGGACATATGAAGACCGAATGTCCAAACAAGAAAAACGAAGAAATCAAAGGCAAAAAGTTCTTCAAGAAGAAAGCCTATATTGCTTGGGACAACAGTGATTCAAGTTCGGAATCAAGTGACTCGAAAGTTGAAGCCAATATTTGCTTAATGGCAAATGACAACATATCTTCCGACTTTGAGGTAAGTGATTCCGACTCATCTTCTAGTGATGATGAAAATAACTATGATGAACTGCAAAATGCATAAAATGAATTGTTTAGTGCGTTTAAGGACTTGAAAAATGAATATAAAGCTGTGAAAAAGAGTTTAAGTAGATCCGAAAAGGAGATTGACTCATTAAAAACGAAAATCACATGCTTAGAGGAAAAGGAAACCTTAGAAACGAAAATTGTATGTTTAGATGAGAATGATGATAAGAACTTAGCATGTGCATCTTGTAAAGAGTATGAATATGACATTGATATACTTAACCATTTGCTAGATAAATCCGAAAAGGAGATAAGTGATTTTAAGAAGGATAAAATTGTTTTAGCTCAAAATAGTGTAAATCATCAAGTTGCTTTGAAAAATCCTAAAAAGAAAAATAAAAGAGTATGGGTAGAAAAAGGAACTAGAGCATCTATTGTTGGAAATGCATCTTATTCTAAAGCTACATCTAAGTCATGTTTTTACTGTATAAAACAAGGTCACACTTCAAATAGATGTAAAATAAAACATTTTGGTGTTCCTAAAGGTAAATACATTTGGGTTCCTATTGTTAAATAATTTGTTTGTCTCTAACCCCAAGGACCCAAAATTTATGGGGACTGATCGATGTCGTACTCGGTCAAATAATTAAAACAGATAAATGTAGTACTAGGAAGCTTTCCTAGGTCGTCTCCCAAAGACCACGAATTTCTATCAAAGCTTATCAATTTTTAGTAACAAAAAATTAAAAGGGGAGTTTTTCAAAATTAAAATATTAGATGAAACAGAACAAAAGCAGATTATAAAAATGCGGATTAAAAACAGATTAAAATGCAATTGATTTCCTGATTCTAATGCAGTGTCACTTATCCTAGATTACGAAATTAATTCAAAATTCACCAACTAAGCGAAGATAAATCCCAAATTATATTCTAATTCAAAATTAATCAACTAAGCGAAGATTAATCTCAAATTAGCTTTTACCCTTGTTCCAATATGAAATTAACCAACTAAGCGAAGATTAATCCCAAATTTTCCTTAACCCTTATTTTAACATGAAATTAACCAACTAAGCGAAGATTAACCCCAAATTATCCTTATACAATTAAGCATTGCATACATCACATAATCTCATATCTAACACAGAATTAAGCAAACTGTGATATAAGTTTCGGTTTATTAAGCATAAACAGATTATAATTCAATCCTGAGATTAGAAGATGAAGAGTTAAGAGAACAAACAATATGAAATTGAAGAACAAAACCTCAAAGATCTACTTGCATTCTTCTCAGAAAATCAATACAAAGATTTAGCTATCCATAGAAAGTTGAAAACGCAATAGAAGAAACATAATTAAAATTGAAACAAGAATTTAAAAATAATGACAGAAGAGTAACAAACTTGAATGTAAATTGCAGAAGATGAAAGACGGAAGTGTGGTGGCTGCCTAGTCCTTGTGTGATTTTCTCCTTTCGTGTGATGTGCCTCTCTTATACAAATAACCCTAACCCTAATCTTAATCGAGGTTTTGGGCTCAACTAGTCCATGAAACACATCATAAATTGGCTTCAGTGCAGGTCCATGAACTTCAAACACGTGCAGTATTTTCAATACTTATCCAAATTAAGCGATTTTGGTCTCCAACGAAAGCCTCTTGAGTTAGCTTTAAAACGCCACCGTTTCTACTATTTTCGGAGCTTTAATGAATTTATGAGACTTAAATTACTGAAGCATGTCCATTGGGCCGGCCTGGTGCGCTTGACCCGTTTTGGATAATTTATGTAAAATCCAATTTAGCTCCGAATTGAATGATTTTGGATCCTGTGGAAAGCTCAATGTGTCTAGTTTATAATTATTTTAGAATCATGTTATTTGGAGATCTGTAGAAAAAATGATAAATAAAACAATAAACTAATGTCAGTACCCGTATAAAATAAAATATGACATTTGGCCCAATTTTTCAAGTCCAAAATTGCTTTATGAGTAAAAATTAGATCAAATAGATTAAAATCTAAATTATTGGCCCAATTAAGCCCAATCAATGAAAATGCACTAATAATAGACAATTAAACACAATGCACCAATTAAGATAAGTATATAAAGATAAGAAAATGCGGGAAAATAATGACTAATCAAATTCCCCCACACTTAGCCTTTTGCACTCCGGGCAAAATCAAGAAGCAAAGCGAGGAGTAATTCCAAAGACGTCGAAGAGAGTGACATAACAAAAAGGGGCAAGAACAAGAAGACACACAAAACACAAACAAATTTACACAATCCTTAATGAATCTTGGGAAAAGAAAGGAGTAGACAACATCCTACACACAAAGAGTCAGAGGAACCAGATACTCATGGAAATCATCCAAGCATTTCAAAACCTGGCAAGAGGTCAATCAGGTCAAAAGGTGAATCAAAGTGACAAAACCTCACAAGATGCACTGTATCTCTCATGTGTTTAGGCTCCTGTATACTCTCAAAATACTCAAGAAAAGCAAACAACAGATAGACTTGGCAAGCCTCTAAACTCAACACCCAACGCACATGCATAAAAAGATCAAAAGGTCTTTTTAGGTTGTAATGGGGGTAGGGACAAGGTAGAGGATATCATATAGGATAAGTAGCTGTGAACAGGAGGAACTAGAGGAGCGAATGGGGAATAAGTCAAAAATAAGCACAAGATGCATGCCCAAAAACCTCTAATATCAAGCCTCCACTCCTGCCTTTACCTCAACCACAACTTTCCTTTCTTTTTTTTTTTTTTTTTTTTTTTTTTTTTATATATATATATATATATATATATATATATATATATTTTTTTTTTTTTTTTTTTTTTTTTTTTTTATATATATATATATCTTCTTCTTCCTCTTTTTTTTTTTCTTTTTTTTTTTTTTTTTTTTTTTTTTTTAAGAAAGGAAAACACAAAAAC
This sequence comes from Sphenostylis stenocarpa, assembly GCA_963425845.1. Lineage (NCBI taxonomy): Eukaryota > Viridiplantae > Streptophyta > Magnoliopsida > Fabales > Fabaceae > Sphenostylis > Sphenostylis stenocarpa. Next base: position 59,430,551 of record OY731404.1, read on the forward strand.
TATATAGCAGAGATAACCAACTAGCCAATACATCATCCAATGAAATACAAAATGCACCCCCACACTTATTCAATAACTTATTCCCAAAACAATTCCAAAGCTCCAAAAATCCCTAAGGTTAAGGTAATCATGGTTTTTCACTTAAGGCTTTTAATGAGCTTCAAAAGAAATAAAGGGAAACATAGGCTCAAAGGGGCTATCAAAGGAATTAATTCAAGGTAGGCTCATTTGGCTAGAGGCTAATCAGAACAAAAATGCCTTAATCATCTCCAAACATGCATGTGAATCAAGAAGTATCGAATCAGAGTCAAGCCAAGGCTCCTGCGCAAGCAATCAAGAGGCATAACACTCAAGAAAGAAAGGTAGTGGCTCAATTCCTCACAAAGGGTAAGATTGTCGCCTTCAATTCAGCCTCTCAAACATCGTAACCAATTTGACAAGCAGAGAAAAACGGGGATTTCAATCCAAAAAGCATAAAACAACTCCTATCTAAGAGTGAAGAAAGTGCCCAAAACCTAAACAAAACCCAGAGATCCAAAAGAAACATGCAAATTGTACACAAAACACGAACACTGAAATACAAAGAAAACTAAAAATCCTAAACAAAGAAAACAAAGAGACAGTCTCCCCCACACTTAAACTACAAATTGTCCCAATGTAGCAGAACATCAAATCAAGCAATCAAATCACCAATTGGACAAGTGCAGTAAAAGTAAAGAGAAGGGAAAAGAAGAACTCCCTAAGTCATGGTGGAAGGTAAGTGGGGTCAATCAGGGATATCTCCTCCACAACTACATCCACTAGAGAAGGATTCCTGAGGAATGGTTTCAAGTCGATGGCCATTAACCTTGAAGCTCTTTTCTGTGGATTCACTTTTAATTTCAACTGCACCATAAGGATAAACATTAGTAACAATAAAAGGTCCAATCCACTTTGAACGCAACTTACCACCCATGAGACCCAATCTGGTATTGTACAATAGTACTTGTTGACCAACAAAGAACTCCTTCCTAGCTATGGAGCTATCATGAAATCTCTTAGTTTTCTCTTTGTAGAACATGGAGTTCTCATAAGCTTCCAAACGGATCTCATCCAATTCATTTATTTGTAGCTTCCTCTCTTCTCCAGCTTCATCAAGTGAGAAGTTGCATGATTTCACAGCCCAATATGCTCGGTGCTCTATCTCCACTGGTAGGTGGCATGGTTTACCAAAGACAACCCGATAGGGAGACATCCCTATAGGTGCCTTGTAAGCCGTCCTATGCGCCCAAAGAGCATCCTCCAATTTGTTGCTCCAATCCTTTCTGTTAGGCTGGACAATCTTCTCTAAAATCCTCTTGATTTCCCTGTTTGAGATTTCAGCTTGCCCATTAGTTTGGGGGTGGTAAGGTGTAGAGATTTTGTGAACAACCCCATACTTCTTGAGCAAGGCTTGCATGGACCTGTTACAGAAATGGGTGCCTTGATCACTAACAATGGCTCTGGGTACTCCAAATCTGCAAAAGATGTTAGATCTAACAAAATCCACAACAACCCGAGCATCATTAGTCCTGGTGGCTTTGGCTTCCACCCATTTTGAAACATAATCAACAGCAAGGAGAATATAATAAAAACCAAAAGAAACAGGGAAGGGACCCATGAAATCGATACCCCAGACATCAAACACCTCACAAAACAACATGGGTTGTTGGGGCATCTGCTGTCTCCATGTAAGGGACCCTCCTGCTCTCTGACACTGCTCACAAGTGCTGCAAATTCTCAACGCATCCTTGAAGATGGTGGGCCAATAGAAACCACAGTCAAGCACCTTGCGAGCTGTCCTCTGAATGCCAAGATGACCACCGGTTGCAGAAGAATGACAAAATTGCAGGGCAGAGTCAGATCTCATGGTCTGGAATGCATCTCCTGGTAACCTGATCAGCTGCACAACTTCCACAAATACGGGTCATCCCAAATATAATACTTAGCATCGCTCTTAAGTTTATCACATTGAGCTCTGGATGCTAAGGGAGGAAAAGCAGAAGCTACAAGATAATTAACAATGTTTGCAAACCAAGGTGTTGGAAAAGAAGCAGAAAGTGCAAACAAACCCTCGTCGGGAAAGTCATCAGGATTGGTGAAGCATCATCAGCACACCTCTCTATTACTGCTCAAATGGTCTGCGACCAAATTTTGTGCTCCACTCCTATCACGGATTTCCAAATCAAATTCTTGGAGCCAGAGCATCCACCTAATCAATCGAGGCTTTGACTCAGCCTTCTTTAGTAGGTATTTCAAAGCTGCATGATCAGTGAACACAATAACACGAGAACCAAGCAAATATGATCTGAATTTATCAAGAGCAAACACAATGGCAAGAAGCTCTTTCTCAGTGGTGGTATAGTTTGCTTGGGCAGCATCTAAAGTCCTGGAAGCATAATATATTACCAGAGGCAGCTTATCAACTCTCTCTGTTAGGACAACCCCCAATGCATAATTAGATGCATCACACATCAACTCAAATGGGACTGTCCAGGTCAGGTGCCTGGATGATAGGAGTGGTGGTCAATGCTTCCTTGAGGCGGTCAAATGCCTTTTTGCACCTGTCATCAAAATCAAATTCAATATCTTTCTGAAGCAGATTGGATAGTGGAAGGGCCTTCTTCCTGAAGTCTCTAATGAACCGGCCTGTAGAAACCTGCATGGCCAAGAAAAGATCGAACCTCTCGCACGCAAGAGGGGTAAGGCAATTGTGAAATAACGGAGATTTTTCAGGATCCACTTCTATGCCCTTACTAGAAATGATATGCCCTAAAACTATACCCTGTTCTACCATGAAGTGACATTTTTCAAAATTCAGAACAAGATTAGTTTCAATGCATCTATTAAGCACTCTATCCAAATTATCTAAGCATGCATCAAACGAGGATCCATACACAGTGAAATCATCCATAAACACCTCTATACAATTTTCAAGGAAATCTGAAAAGATACTAAGCATACATTAAGCTGGAAGGTACCAGGGGCATTGCATAGGCCAAAAGGCATTCTCCTATAGGCAAAAGTGCCAAAGGGGAGGTGAATGTGGTTTTCTCTTGATCCTCAGGAGCAATATGGATCTGAAAATAACCAGGAGAAACCATCCAGAAAGCAGTAATGAGATTTCCTCCCAGACGCTCAAGCATCTGGTCAATGAAAGGCGGTGGAAAATGGTCCTTACAGTGTTGCCTGATTGAGCCTTCGATCAGTCGATACAAACCCTCCAAGCTGTTTGTATTCTGGTGGGAATGAGCTCATCCCTCTCATTCTTCACAACAGGTGAGGCCTGTCTTCTTTGGGACAACCTGGACTGGACTCACCCACTGACTATCTGATATAGGATAGATGATCCCAGCCTGAAGAAGCTTGGTCACCTCCTTCTTCACAACATCCAAAATCACGGGGTTGAGTCGTCTCTGTGGCTGTCTCACTGGTTTGGCTCCATCCTCCAATAATATCCTATGCATGCATGTGGATGGGCTGATACCAGAAATGTCCGCCAGGGTCCAGCCGATGGCTTTCTTATGCCTTTTCAGAACATGCAACAATTTCTCCTCTTGAACAACATCAAGGGAGGTGGAAATGATCACTGGAAACTTCTCATCATCCTCCAAATAAGCGTACTTGAGGTTTTCTGGTAAAGTCTTTAGTTCTCGAGTGGGTGGTAAGCTGACAGAAGGAACTAGAGAGGGAAGAAGAATGGGTTCCACAACCTGTACCTCGACCTCCAAGTTAGATTCATGTATACTTCTTGCAACATGGTTAGTGCATTCCTGACTCTAAAGAACTTATATCCATAGGAGGTACAACACCCAAAACATCAGACATATGATTCAGATTTAAATTAGAATATAACTCAAGATTAGAATGAAGATCAATGTCAATATCAAAATCAGGATTCGGATTCGGTGCATGCAAAAGAAGTATCCAGATCAGAAAGAAAACAATGTTTCCTAGCATGTAAGGAATGAAAATTAGAAACATACTCATCAATAACATCATCAATGATCTCAACACGAAAAACGGAATGACACTCAGATGGATGTTTCATGGCATCCAAAATATTAAAATGGACAATAATATCACCAAATTCCATGGACAATGTACCATCATACACATTAATCTTGGTTCGAGCTGTTTTCAAAAATGGTCTGCCTAAAATGATTGGGACGGATCCATGGGAGAATCCCTCCTCCATATCAAGCACATAGAAATCGCAGGAAAAATTAGTTCACCAACCCGAACTAAGACATCCTCAATGAAACCTCTAGGGTGGGCTACACTCCTATTTGCAAGTTGTATCACCACACCGGTAGGTTGCAGAGGTCCAAGAGATAAAGAATTAAAAATGGACAAAGGCATAACATTAATTGAAGCACCCAAATCAAGCATGGCATTCTCAAATTTATTATTGCCAATAATACAAGGTATGCAGAATGTACCTGGGTCCTTACATTTCTCAGGAATGTAAGGAACAGATTTACCTATCAGAAGCGGACACATTTCTACCCATCCTGATTATCTCACTGCCCTTCATCTTCCTCTTGTGGGTGCACAGCTCCTTCAGGAATTTAGCATATCTGGGAATTTGCTTGATGGCATCGAGCGGAGGTATGTTCACCTCAACTTTCTGAAGGTCTCCAGAATCTCTCTATCGACCTCGTCCATCTTTTTGCTTGGAATTGCTTTGGGAGGAAATGGAAGAGGGATAGGAGGCTGTTCAGGTTCAGAAGCTAGGGCTGGAAGAAGGTCCATCTATATGCAATTTTTGACTACCAACTAGTTGCTCAAGTGCAGGAGCTGAGGCGGCTCCAGGATAAGGGTGGAGGTGTTGTAGTGGGTATGTCAATCTGTTTCCTTGACCTCAATGTGATGGCACTCACATTCTTAGGATTAACCACGGTACTGTCAGGGAGCTTGTCTGAATTTTGATTTTGCAATTGATTCACAGCAGTAGCTCAGTTGACCAATCTGGTTGGTTAAACTCTGAATGGAGGCATCATTTTCTATTTGGTCCTCTATGTTCATCTCAGCCATTTGTTTGACCAATTCCTCTAATGAAGGTGAAGAAGGTTGAGGAGCTGGTGCTTCATTTTGCTGCCTCTGATATTGTTGTTGCATTGGTGGAGGCACATAAGGTCTGCTTGAGACCGGCAGAATCCTGAAATGGTGGTGGTGGCAAAGGATTTCTGCCTGCTGTTGGTGTTCCTGATTGGACCATCTCAGATTTGGGTGATTCCTCCACCCTGGATTGTATCTATTGCTTGAGAGGTCAGAATTATGTTGTTGGTTCGGAGCCCTATTATTGAAAATGTTTGCTGCATAAGCTTGTGGAGCTCCAGAACCTGTAGACTCATGCAATAATTGGCAGCAATCAGTGGGATGCTCAATTGAAGTACAAATGCCACAAACCCTTGCAGGTGGTGCAGGTCTCTGATTTGCAGCAAGTTGGGAGACTAGGGTGGTGAGGGCATCAATCTTACTTTCTAGCTTCTTCTCCACTAAATCTGATGAACCCACATCATGTACACCCCTAAGGACTATGGCATCACTCCTCATGTTAAATTGCTGGGAATTGGATGCCATCTTCTCAATTAAATCTCTAGCAGTGGCAGGTGTCATGTCTCCTAAAGCTCCTCCACTAGCTTCATCTATCATACTCCTATCCATTGTGTTCATCCCCTCATAAAAGTCCTGCAGTAGTCAGCTGTTCTGATATTTGGTGGTGAGGGCAACTTGCACAAAGTCTCTTGAACCTCTCCCAATACTCGTATAAGCTCTCTCCCATCTGTTGCCTGATACCTGATATATCCTTCCTGATGGCAGTGGTCCTGGAAGGGAAAAATTTATCTAGAAAGACTCTCTTCAGATCATCCCAGCTCGTTATGGGACTAGGAGCTAAGTAGTACAACCAGTCTTTGGCAAGATCCTCCAAAGAGAAAGGAAAAGCCTTCAGGTATATGTGATCTTCAGGAACATTTTGTGGCTTCATGGTGGAGCAGACTATATGGAACTCCTTGAGATGCTTGTGTGGATCCTCACCTGCACGACCATGAAACTTGGGCAACAAATGGATTAGTCAGGTTTTAAGCACAAATGGTATATCCTCTTCAGGGTATTGGATACATAAGTTTGCATAAGTGAAATCAGGTGCAAGCCATCTCCCTGAGAGTCCTCTCACGAGGTCCAATAGGTTGATCACCCATGTTATTAGTTTGGAAATTATTCAGAAGAAGGTATATTAGGTGCAGTACTCTCACTATGGCTATCTAATGGTTCAGAACTCAAGAGATGAATTCCTAGAATGTCTAAATAATCTATGAAAGGTTCTATCTATCTCGAGATCAAAAAGGTTGTAAAAGGTCAGGATTGCTCCTAGTCATGCACTATATTCAACAATTCATGTATTTCCCAAGAGTTAAAAAAAAAATTCCTAAAAAAAAATCGGTTGTTTCCTGGAAAGACAACGGTCAGCCGTGAATAAGTACACCAGGTAGGTTCCAGGAAAGAGAGGTGGGTCACTAATGGACACGCTTAAATACCAAATCTTTCCTAGCCAGAACCCTCCTAGACATGCACTCTCACACTACCAAGTTATATCAGAGTTTCTTATGAGAATGGAAATTATAAATTTTTTTTTTTTTTATATATAAAGCTAAAAAAACAAATTAGAGATGAAATTGTTTTTTTTTTTTTTTTTTATTATTTTTATATTATTATTTATATATTTTTTTTTATATATTTTTTTTTTATTATTTTGTTATTTTTATTTTTTTTTTTTTTTTTTTTTTTTTAACCAAAGAGAGTTTTAGAACACAGTGGGCTATCAAAATAGTTTTAAGAGAAGTAAGAATTTTAACTTAAATAGAAAATCAAATAAAATATTTAAAAAACTAAAAATCAAATAAAATATCTAAATAACTGAAAATCAAATAAAATATTTAAATAACTAAAAATCAAATAAAATATCCAAATAACAGCAAATCAAATAAAATATTCAAATAACAGCAAATCAAATAGAATATTAAAAAACTAAAAATCAAATAAAATATTAAAAAACTAAAAATCAAATAAAATATTTAAATAACTAAAAATCAAATAAAATATCCAAATAACTGAAAGTCAAAATATTAAATAACTTAAAATCAAATAAAATATCCAAATAACTAAAAATAAAATAAAATATTAAAAACTAGCAATCAAATAAAATATTCAAATAACTAAGAATCAAATAAAATATTTAAATAACTGAAAATCAAATAAAATATTAAAAACTAACAATCAAATAAAATATTTAAATAACTAAAAATAAAATATCCAAATAACAGCAAATCAAATAAAATATTCAAATAACTAAAAATCAAATAAAATATTTAAATAGCTAAAAATCAAATAAAATATTTAAATAACTGAAAATCAAATAAAATATTTAAATAAAGTAAAATAAAAACAAAAAAATGAAAACAGAAACAGAAAATAAAAATTGAAAACCTAGACAAAAATCTTGGTCCCAGGCAACGGCGCAAATTTGATCGATGTCGATACTCGGTCAAATAATTAAAACAGATAAATGTAGTACTAGGAAGCTTTCCTAGGTCGTCTGCCAAAGACCACGAATTTCTATCAAAGCTTATCAATTTTTAGTAACAAAAAATTAAAAGGGGAGTTTTTCAAAATTAAAATATTAGATGAAACAGAACAAAAGCGGATTATAAAAATGCGGATTAAAAACGGATTAAAATGCAATTGATTTCCTGATTCTAATGCAGTGTCACTTATCCTAGATTACGAAATTAATTCAAAATTCACCAACTAAGCGAAGATAAATCCCAAATTATATTCTAATTCAAAATTAATCAACTAAGCGAAGATTAATCTCAAATTAGCTTTTACCCTTGTTCCAATATGAAATTAACCAACTAAGCGAAGATTAATCCCAAATTTTCCTTAACCCTTATTTTAACATGAAATTAACCAACTAAGCGAAGATTAACCCCAAATTATCCTTATACAATTAAGCATTGCATACATCACATAATCTCATATCTAACACAGAATTAAGCAAATTGTGATATAAGTTTCGATTTATTAAGCATAAACAGATTATAATTCAAATCCTGAGATTAGAAGATGAAGAGTTAAGAGAACAAACAATATGAAATTGAAGAACAAAACCTCAAAGATCTACTTGCATTCTTCTCAGAAAATCAATACAAAGATTTAGCTATCCATAGAAAGTTGAAAACGCAATAGAAGAAACATAATTAAAATTGAAACAAGAATTTAAAAATAATGACAGAAGAGTAACAAACTTGAATGTAAATTGCAGAAGATGAAAGACGGAAGTGTGGTGGCTGCCTAGTCCTTGTGTGATTGTTCTCCTTTCGTGTGATGTGCCTCTCTTATACAAATAACCCTAACCCTAATCTTAATCGAGGTTTTGGGCTCAACTAGTCCATGAAACACATCATAAATTGGCTTCAGTGCAGGTCCATGAACTTCAAACACGTGCAGTATTTTCAATACTTATCCAAATTAAGCGATTTTGGTCTCCAACGAAAGCCTCTTGAGTTAGCTTTAAAACGCCACCGTTTCTACTATTTTCGGAGCTTTAATGAATTTATGAGACTTAAATTACTGAAGCATGTCCATTGGGCCGGCCTGGTGCGCTTGACCCGTTTTGGATAATTTATGTAAAATCCAATTTAGCTCCGAATTGAATGATTTTGGATCCTGTGGAAAGCTCAATGTGTCTAGTTTATAATTATTTTAGAATCATGTTATTTGGAGATCTGTAGAAAAAATGATAAATAAAACAATAAACTAATGTCAGTACCCGTATAAAATAAAATATGACATTTGGCCCAATTTTTCAAGTCCAAAATTGCTTTATGAGTAAAAATTAGATCAAATAGATTAAAATCTAAATTATTGGCCCAATTAAGCCCAATCAATGAAAATGCACTAATAATAGACAATTAAACACAATGCACCAATTAAGATAAGTATATAAAGATAAGAAAATGCGGGAAAATAATGACTAATCAGGGACCTAAGTTTACTATGTTCTTGTTTTGTAGGAAACTTCCAAATCAAAGAAGTCTATGTGGTATCTTGATAGCGGATGCTCAAAGCATATGAGCGGTGATAAAACGAAATTTGTGAGTTTCAAAGCTAAAGAACAAGGATATGTAACTTATGGGGACAACAACAAAGGGAAGATTCTTGGAATTGGAAATATAGGTGGTGCAAACACTTTGGAGATTAAGGATGTGCTTCTTGTTGATGGACTAAAGCATAATCTCATTAGTATAAGTCAACTATGTGACAAAGGACTTATACTTGTTATTCTTGTGGTAAGCAGGGACATATAAGAAGTGAATGTCCAGAAAAATCCAAGAATCAAAACAAGAAAGATATGAAGTACAAAGGGAAAAAGGCCTACATAGCTTGGCAAGACAATGATTCATCCTCAAGTTCTGTATCTGAAGGTGAAGAAGTGAATCTATGCTTAATGGCTGGCTGTGAATCCTCTTCATCCCATGTAAGTTCAACCCCCACAGAGAATGAAATGAATTACAACACATTACTAACTGCTTTCAATGAAATGCATGATGAAGCTAGGAATTTATCCTATACAAATAATCGGTTAAAAGGACTAAATAACTCGTTAGAGAATAGGGTTAAAGATCTGGAAGAAGAATTATTAGAAAGCAAAACAGATATGGAACATCTTGAAATAATCTACAATAATTCATCTTCGATAATGCTTGTTGTTAACAACAATTGTGAAAAGTGTATCTCTCTCGAGAAAAAGGTTGAGTATTTGATTAAAACCTTATCTAAGTTTACTCAAGGTAAAGAAAATTTAGATACACTTCTTGGGTCTCAAAACTGTGTTTTTGATCATACTTGGAATTGGTTACAAACCTAAGTTTAGGGTTAAAACTAAAAGGTATTTGAACTTCTTTTCTTTCAGAAAATCAACAGCATCTCCTTTCTCATCTTGTCATTATTGTATGAAAAAAGGGCATACTGTAAAATTCTGTCATATTAGAAAACACTTTGTGCCACAGGGTAAAATGAGATGGGTTCCAAAATATGTTAAAAGAAGATTTGACCACTAAGGACCCAAAGTATTTAAGGGTACCAAATACTTGATGCTTGATTTTTCAGGAACAGCAGCAAGAATCACTTTGGTACTTGGACAGCGGATGCTCAAGGTATATGACAGGTGATATTTCCAAATTTCAGAAACTGAGATTGAAGACTGGAGGTCACGTGACATATGGAGATAACAACAAGGGAAGAATCTTAGGTTCTAGAGATATAGGAGATGGTGAAACCATGACCATTCACAATGTTCTTCTTGTTGAAGGTCTTAAGCACAATTTAATCAGTATAAGCCAATTATGTGATCTTGGTCACAAGGTTATCTTCAAACCAGAAATCTGCCTAATTTGTGAGCCAAAATCTGACACGGTAATGTTGGTTGGTAAGAGATTAAACAACATCTACATGCTAGATATCAAGCATTTTATCTCATCTCAAAGTTGTCTTCTTACTAAAGAAGAAGAATCTTAGTTATGGCATAGAAGACTTGCACATATTCATCTTAATCATCTTGACAAACTAATTACTAAAGATTTAGTTTCTGGACTACCTAAGCTTCAAATTCTGAAAGAAAAAATCTGTGAAGCTTGTTTAAAAGGTAAACAAACTAGAAAATCCTTTTCAAATAAAAACATTGTTTCTACTTGTAGACCTTTGGAACTGCTCCACATAGATTTGGTTGGTCCTTCAAGAAATAAGAGCCTAGGTGGTAATCTTTATATCATGGTAATTGTTGATGATTTTTCCAGATTTACATGGACTATTTTTCTAAAAGCCAAATCAGATTCTTTCAAATATTTTCAAAAGCTTGCCAAGGTTTTACATAATGAGAAAGGTTATTTCATTACTTCTATTCAAAGTGACAATGGTGGAGAATTTGTAAATGAGAAGTTTGAATTATTCTGTGAAAAGTATGGCATAAAACACAACTTTTCTGCTCCAAGAACTCCTCAACAAAATGGTGTTGTGGAAAGAAAGAATAGATCCATTGTGGAACTTGCTAGAACAATGCTTTGTGAAACTGCTTTACCTAAATACTTTTGGGCAGATGCGGTAAACACTACTTGTCATGTTTTGAATAGAGTTTTGATTAGACCCATTCTTAAGAAAACCCCATATGAACTTTACAAAGGAAGAAAACCCAACATAAACTATTTCAAGGTTTTTAGATGTACATGTTTTGTTTTAAACAATGGGAAAGAAAATATTGGCAAGTTTGATGAAAAATCTGATAAAGGGATCTTTCTTGGCTATTCTTCTAACAGTCATGCATATAGAGTCTATAATTTAAGACTAAAATCTGTTTAAGAATCAGTACATGTTGTTTTTAATGAGTCTCCTTGAGTGTTGCAGAGTAAAACAACAGGTACTGTAGATGATGACGAATTAGCTAATAATTCTTATCAGTTAAAACATCCCAGAGGTACAGATCAGTATACTGTCGAAGAAGGTGATCAATCAATTGATCCTACAAAAACTGATCCACCAGAAAGAATTGTTGGAGAACAGGAAGAAGATACCTTGGATGAGCTTCCTAAAGATTGGATTGTCCCAAGAGATCTTTCTCTAGACAATGTTATTGGGAAAATCAATAAGGTAGTATCCACAAGAAATTCTCTTAATCAATTTTGCAATCATATGGCATTCATTTCACAAATTGAACCTAAATCTGTTAAGGATGCATTAAATGATGAATATTGGGTTAGTGCCATGCATGATGAACTTAATCAGTTTGAAAGAAATAATGTGTGGGAATTAGTTCCTAAAACCAAAGATATCAATATAATTAGTACTAAGTGGGTATTCAAAAACAAATTAGATGAACACGACATTATTACTAGAAATAAAGCTAGGTTGGTAGCCAAAGGATATAATCAACAGGAAGGAATTGATTTTGATGAAACCTTTGCACCCGTAGCTAGACTTGAAGTTGTTAGACTATTATTATCTTATGCTTGTATTAGTGGTTTCAGATTACTTCAGATGGATGTCAAGAGTGCCTTTCTAAATGGACTCATCAATGAAGAAGTCTATGTTTCTCAGCCTCCTGGTTTTGAAAATCACAAACATCCTGACCATGTCTACAAGCTGAAAAAGGCTCTTTATGGATTAAAGCAGACTCCTAGACAATGGTATGAGAGACTAAATAATTTCTTAATTGATCAAGGATACAAACGAGGTGAAGTTGACAAAACCTTATTCATTAAGAAATCTGGATCTGACATTATTCTGGTGCAGGTTTATGTTGATGATATCATTTTGGTTCTACTAATAATGACTTGTGTAATAAATTTGTTAAGGAAATGCAAAGTGAATTTGAGATGTCTATGTTGGGAGAACTGAATTTCTTCCTTGGTCTCCAGGTTAAGCAATCAAGGAATGGTATTTTCCTAAATCAATCTAAATACTGTAATGAGTTGTTGAAGAAATTTGATATGCATAATTGCAGAGAATCCTCCACACCCATGTCTTCTAACTGCTGTCTAGATTTAGATGAAAAAGGGAAATTTGTTGATCAAACTAAATATAGAGGTTTGATTGGATCTCTTCTATATCTAACTACTAGTAGGCCTGACATTATGTTCAGTGTTTGCCTTTGTGCTAGATTTCAGGCAAATCCAAAGGAATCTCACCTCACTGCTGCTAAAAGGATTCTCAAGTATCTTAAAGGAACCATTAATGTTGGATTATGGTATCCTGAAGGTGCCTCTCTTAAACTTGTTGGATTTTCTGATTCTGACTTTACAGGATGTAGATTGGATAGGAAAAGTACCTCTGGTACATGCCATTTACTAGGAAGCAGTCTCATATCATGGCATAGCAAAAAACAAGCATGTGTAGCTCTTTCAACTGCAGAAGCTGAATACATTGCAGCTGGAAGTTGTTGTGCTCAAAGTATCTACCTCAAACAACAATTGAAAGATTATGGGGTGTTTCTCAACATGATACCTCTGGTTTGTGATAATACTCGTGCAATTAATCTAACTAAAAATCCTATTCAACACTCTAGAACTAAGCATATTGAAATTAGACATCACTTTATTAGAGAACATATATCTAGGGGTGATTGTGAAATTTTATTCATTGATACTGAGAAACAATTGGCTGACTTGTTCACCAAACCACTACCTAGAGATAGACTTAATATGCTTATAACTGAATTAGGAATTTTGGATCTATCTAGTATCATATAATTGATCCTTTATTATGGTTCTGTGCTTTTTAACAGGTTGATAATATGTTCAATCGATTAAGTTGTCTAAAAATTTTGAAATACTTGTCAAACTATGTGTTTTAATCGATTGAAATTGTGAAATAATCTGTTGATTTCCTGATTCTCAATCTCTGTTCATGATTTATTGCCAGATTAATCGATTAAATAAGTTTTTAATCGATTTATTTCAATAACTCTGTAGTTTTGCATATTTTCCTTTTTGAATTAATCAATTAAATCTTCAATTCAATCGATTTATTTTACTTTTGATAATCTGTGTCTACATCATTAATTGAAAATCAATTGATTTTATGGAAAATCAATTGGTTAATTTTTTTTCTAGGGCTAGTAGTGTATGCTTTGCTTCTGATTATTTACTGCAGATTGAGTTAAGTGCCTTTGCAACTGCAAACAACTTCAGCTACTCTCTTAAATGTAATGGTTATCCAATAAAAGCTGAAAGACTGTGATTGGAAATCAGATGTGAAGAAATGCAGGTAACCGAGTGTTACAGTACCCATTCTCTCTCTCTCTCTGTCTTTTCCATCTCTGACACACGAAGCAGAACTGAGGTAATTTACTAAAAGACAAAATTGACTATTCAAAGTAGATGTAGGGTCCGGTTTCTCTCATTCCTTTTAGTATGCAATAGTTGATTTGAAAATCCTGTACTCCTTCTTGGAAAAATATTCTCTCTTTTCTGTAATCGGTTCATCTCTCAAACAACATGTTCAAGCGCACCAAATCTGGAAGGAGGAAGTTCAGCAGAGGAGAATCCTCAACTACTGTCCAAGAAACATCAGGAGGAGGGCGCATTGAAACCTGGTTCAATGGGAATCAAGAGAAGATGGGGTTATTCATTCACGAAATGAGCAGAAAACAGATTAATATTCCCAAGGTTCTGAAATTCTCGTGGTTGGATGCTGAAGGGTTCAAAGGGGTTCGAAACCTGCTGCAACACCAGAAACTTCAGAAGTTCCTTGAGCTCAATGGTAGAATCTATCCTGACCTTATCAAAGTTTTCTTTACTAATCTGTCATTTGAAGGTTCTACACTCAAAACTCAAGTTAAAGGAGTGGAAATTGAGATTACTCCCATTGTCTGGAAAAATGTTGCTGGACTCAAGGATGAAGAAGTAAAAGTCACTAAAGGATATACCTCTGATGTAGAAGAATTCAACAAAGTCCAATACTTTCGTTCTTGTTTGACAAATAAGCGTGACTCTATGAGTTCCTTCAACACTGGAAAGCTTAACCTTGAAGAAAGAATACTTGCATTCATAGTGGCCTGGCAGCTTACTCCCAGGGGGAGCAATCATGCAGTACTGAATGAAGGTGACTTGGTACTGATGTACTGTATCCACCACAAAATCAGAGTAAACTGGGTATTTGTCATCAAGGATCATATGATCAAAGCAAAAAGGCTAAGTGATTTTAGGTATCCTTATGCAATCTTAATTTCTAAATTTCTAACTCATTTTGGTGTTGACTTAGAAGGAGAATTGGCTGAAATCGTTCGCCCCACAAATGAGATTAACAACTCCATCCTTCATAAAATGGGATTCATTAAGATTGATGGTGATTGGATTTCAAAAGAAGAAGCTGGGAGAGAAGAAGTAGAAGAAGAAGAAGAAGAAGAAGAAGAAGACGGTGAGAATACTGGTGCTCCAAGTGTTACTGAAGCAAGACAAACAGACCCTATGGAAGATGATATGGCTCAGCAGTCTCCATTGGAAATGATTCCTTATGTGGCACAACCTGACCGTGGCACACCTCTTTCACAGTTCGAACAGACTATGCTGCATCAAATGAATGAAATTCAAACAAATCAAAGGAGACACATGGAGATGACATATGCTCTGCAAGCTCACCAGCATCGGCTTTATCAAGACTCCATTGCCAGATTTCAGCACATTGATAATCAACTGGAGGATATCTTCAACAGAATTGGAGACCTCCAATTCAATCAGGGTCCCTAGGATGGTGATGAGTGAAATTTCTTATGCTTTCTTTCACTTGTGTTTTTTTTTTGTTTGTCTTAATTTTGGGTACCTACATGGTACTTATGGCTTGTAATTGAACACTTTTTGATGAAGAAAAATAGGGGGAGAAGTATTCGCTTATACTGACACTACACACACATATCACAAAATCATATGTCTCTATTCTGTTATTGTTTCTTTTATGCAGGTGCAGTGGTTATTTGTCTCCATCAAATAGGGGGAGATTGAAGCACTTGTTGGATTTGATGAAGACATATAGAGTTTATAGAGTTTATTTTGTGGGTGTGTAGGTAGATAGGTTATAGGTTTAGAATTTAATCTCTTGATAGTTTCAGTAGATCTTGTGATAAGCGCCTATAAATGTTGCATTTCATAGAATTTATCTTACTGCATGAAAAACTGAGTTTTTAAGACTTTAAAGAACAAACTGAGTTTTTTTAATCTGTTAAAAAGCAGTTTCAATCTATTAAAATCACTTAAAATAGGAAATCAATAGATTGAATCGTAGAATCAACAGGTTAAAATGTTCTTGATGGTTTTTCCATATTAAGGGGTTTGCAGTATTAATCTGTTGCATTGAGAAATCAATAGATTAAAATGTTCTAATCATTTTTTCATTTCAAAAGTATCTCAGAATTTTAATCTGTTGAAATCAAGTTCAATCTGTTGAAACAGAGAGATGTCATTTTTCATTTTAAAGTATCTCAAAATTTCAATCTGTTGAAATAAATTTTAATCTGTTGAAACAGAGAGATATCATTTTTCATTTTAAGGTATCTCAAAATTTCAATATGTTGAAATATATTTTAATCTGTTGAAACAGAGAGCTACCATTTTTCTTCTAACTGTTTCAATCCATTGAAAGCTCGAATTAACCGATTGAATGAGTTTTAAATGAAATCAATCGATTGAAACATCATTTTAAATCGATTGAATCTATCAGTCCCTCTCTTTTACTCTATAAATACAGTTTTGATTTCTCTTTCAAACATACAATTTGGAAAACGATTGAAAGCAATCTTGGAGCTCTCATATTCGTGTCTTTATTTGAGCATTCATAAACATTTCATATCATAAGGCGTTTTGATCAAGATTTTTGAAAGATCTTCAAGAGAGAAAGTTCTAAGTTAGAAAAATTGCTTCTGGACTTCTATATTGTAAAAGCTACAGTCCAGGTTTATTCTTTTCATATACTTGTACGAATTCTAATTGTGTAGATTAGGTTTGAATTTGCACTAGTTACAGTAACTGGGTTTGGTTGTTGGGAGGTTTTTCAAGAGTCTATCTTGTGGTGTTGTAAGGTAGTTCTTGGGGTTGATTGGTGTATATCTACTGGTTTGTATTTTCACTTGATATTAGTGGAACTTGGCAGATTTGTCAAGAACTGGATGTAGCTCTTGGGAAGAGTGAACTAGTATAAACTCTTGTGTTGTATTTCTGCTTTTATCTCTTTTCATTTCTGGTTTATATTCTTGCTTTGTTTAAAACCAAATCTGCCTAATAAAAAGATTGGTTAAAGATTAATCATTCTTCCACAAAGAAAGAGTGTTTTTCGAAAAAGATTTCTAAAGTTCAATTCACCCCCCCTCTTGAACTCAACCATTAATTCTTACAAAATCCTCTTGAGTACTATAAAGAACTTGCAGGTGATGATGAGTACATAAGAGAGGCTCTTGATGAATTGTATTTGGAAGAAAATGAGGCTTCTCAAACACCTGAATTAGCAAAAGAATGGCAATCACCAAGAGGACTTTCAATGGACAATATTATTGGTGATATCTCAAAAGGGGTAAGAACTAGAAATATGACAAATTTCTGCATGTCTGTAGCTTTTGTGTCACAGATAGAACCCAAAAATGTTGAGGATGCGCTTAAAGATGACCAATGGTGCATAGCTCTGCAAGAGGAACTTAATCAATTTGAAAGGAATCAAGTCTGGGAATTAATCCCAAGAGAAGAATCACATCAAGTAATTGGAACTAAATGGGTGTTTAGAAACAAACTTGATGAAGATGGAAATATAACAAAGAATGAAGCCAGACTTGTTGCCAAAGGTTACTGTCAGGAGGAAGGTATTGATTATGATGAAACTTATGCTCTTGTTGTCAGGTTAGAGGCTATACGCCTACTTCTTGCTTATGCATCATTGATGAAATTTAAATTATATCAAATGGATGTTAAAAGTGCATTTTTGAATGGGTTTATTAAAGAAGAAGTTTATGTGGAGCAACCCCCTGGATTTGAAGATTTTAGTTATCCTAATCATATTTTTAAATTGAAGAAAGCATTATATGGTTTGAAACAAGCTCCTAGGTCTTGGTATGAAAGATTAAGTAACTTTCTAACTTCAAATGATTTTTCTAGAGGAAAAATTTATTCTACTTTGTTTATAAAGAAAGTAAAAGAACATATCTTATTGGTTCAAGTATATGTTGATGATATCATTTTTGAATCAACTGATAATTCTTTGTGTGTAGAATTTTCTAAGATAATGCAAGGAGAGTTTGAAATGTCTATGATGGGAGAATTAACATTCTTCCTTGGACTTCAAATCAAGCAACTTAAAGAAGGCATTTTTGTCTCTCAAACCAAATACTGCAAAGAGATTCTCAAGAAGTTTGGAATGGACACTTCAAAGGAAGCTAACACACCCATGGGAACTTCATGTTATTTAGACAAGGATGAATCAGGTTTGGAAATTAATCAATCCATGTATAGACGTATGATAGGATCACTATTGTACTTAACTGCAAGTAGACCTGATATTATGCATTCTGTTTGTGTGTGTGCTAGATTTCAAGCATGTCCAAAAGAATCTCACCTAACTACAGTTAAACGTATTTTAAAATATTTAAAAGGAACTACTGGTTTTGGTTTATGGTATCCATCTGAAGCTTCTACTAGCTTAATAGGTTATTCTGACACAGATTATGGTGGATGCAAAATAGATAGAAAAAGTACTAGTGGAACTTGTCACTTATTAGGATCATCATTAGTATCTTGGCATTCTAAGAAACAGGCATGTGTTGCTTTATCCACCACTGATGCTGAATATATTGATGCTGGTAATTGTTGTGCTCAAATTTTATGGATGAAACAACAACTAGAAGATTATAGTATATTTCTAAATGATATTCCTTTGATGTGTGATAATACAAGTGCAATCAATCTTACTAAGAATCCAGTAATGCTCTCTAGGACTAAACATATAGAAATTAGACATCATTTCTTGAGAGTTCATATAAGTAAAGGAAACTGTAAAATTGAGTATGTTGATACAAAGCATCAATTAGAAGATATTTTTACTAAGCCTCTTCCCAAGGATAGATTCTATGATCTTAGAAGAGACTTAGGGATATTAGAAATAGCTTAAATCCTGCTTACTTAAACAATTTTTGCATGGTTGTAATGTTATAATCAATTATGTAGGAAAATAATCAATTATTAATGTATTTTCTGGGCAGGGATGAAGAAATTGCTTAAATTTTGTAATAGTAATGAGATGAAGAGTTCTAACTTCTACAAAATTATTGTTTGTTTGCAATGATTGAGGGGGAGCTATCTTACAAATTATGCATATTTTGAGGAGGAGCTCTTAATTTTTTGATCATAATCAAAATAGGGTAGAAATATATAAAGCCTCTTATGATTGAATTTAAATATTATCTGGTATGTTTAATGTTTTTGTTAGTGTGACAGATAAAATAGGTTATTACAAGGCTTTAAAAGAAAATTTTGATCATCATCAAAAAGGGGGAGATTGTTGAAACATACAAGGACTTGATGTCGAACTTACATGGACATGAAGCATGTTGATTTTGATGATGATTCAAGAAAAAAGAACTTAGAGAGTTGAAGACTTATATTCTTGTGTAATGACTCTGTTTTGATGAGTTTGAGTCTGTAATATTAGAGTCTAAGATAGCCAGTACATAGTTTACTCTTTAGAAGCTTCAAAAACTCATTTTTATAAAAAAAACTCACGGGTTTAATCTATTAAAGGGTCAAATAATCGATTATTACAGAGAGAAAAACTATTTTCTGTATCAACTCTCTGTAATAATCGATTAACACTCTTGTTAATCGATTAACAGGGCAAATAATCGATTAAAACAGTGTGTTGAGGGCTCCTGTTGATTTTGGCTCTGTAATAATCGATTGACACTTGAGATAATCGATTATTTCAATCAGATTTGCATTTTGAGCTTCAAATTAAACCTATTTTCGAAAACCCTAGTCCTAATACACCAAGTTTCGAAAATCCCTAATTCCCAAACCCTAATTCATCTACTTAAGGTTCTCTAAGGCTCTCAGAAAAAAAAAAACAACCTTTTTCAAACAAAAGTTGAGAGTTGTGATTGCCAGAGAACTGTTTGTTGGAGGAAAAAGGGGCTTTTGGAACCTGGTGTGGGCTAGAAGCGATAAGAATCACTAAGTGGAGTTCTTAGTGGATTGTGTGTTGTGCCGTCTCTAGGGAAAGTTGTTCTTCATCTCTTGTGTGACTCAAGAGAAGTGTTTTCATTACTCTATCTTTTCCATTGTTATCTGTTTGTAATAACTTTGATTATAGTGACAGCGTTAATCCTCTGTTTGAGTGATTAGCAATTGGACGTAGGGTCTTTTGATCCGAACTAGTATAAATCTTCTGTGTAAGACTCTATCCTTATTTTATTTACGTTTACATATCATTTTAATCGGTAAAATTTGGGGAAAATTTTTAAAACCTAATTTTTGTTAAGAAACCAATTCACCCCCCCTCTTGGTTTTTGTCCGTTCACGCAAACATTTCACTGCGCAATTCTAACAGCATATGGAAGAAAGCCAAAGAAAAAACATTTTCTACACTAGATGTTTAATCAATGACAAGGTGTGCATGATGATCATAGATGGAGGTAGTTGCACCAATGTGGCTAGTGCTAGATTAGTTTCAAAGCTAAATTTACCTACTAAACCACATCCTAGGTCTTATAAACTTCAATGGCTTAGTAAGGATGGAGAGGTGCAAGTGAGGAAGCAAGTTGAAGTGAACATTTCCATTGGAAAATGCAATGATAAGGTACTTTGTGATGTTGTTCCTATGGAGGTCAGTCACTTACTTTTGGGGAGACCATAACATTTTGATAAAAGAGTCAATCATGAAGGATTCACCAACAAGATCTGTTTCATGCACCAAGACAAAAAGATTGTGCTCAAACCTTTAAGTCCCCAAGAAGTGTGTGAGGATAAAAAGAAAATGAGAGAAAATTTTCTTCAAGAAAAGAGAAAAAAAAATGTTAGCGAAACACTTGAGAAGAAAAAGAGGGATCAAAAGAAGAGTGAAACACTTGAAGTGAGGGGGATCTATTTAGCTATAAAAAGTGAGAGTATAATGTTTGTTCTACACTTAATTTGTCAGACTTATCTCTTTTTAATGTAGATGACAAATCCGATTTGAGGACAAATCCTTTTCAAGAGGGAGAGAATGATGTGAAATGACCTATGATAAGGGCTAGAGCAAGGGAAGCAAATGAAGCTATTCAACAAGTATTGTTGGTTGACTAAATTGTATTTTGGATTAATTAATTAATGGACTTTATTTTTGTTTTATTGCAAGTTGTAATAAGGGCCCAATTTGAAATTTAGTTATCAGTCTTTGGGAGACCAAGAGGGTGCATAACTGATTAACTTTTGGTTGCCACAATTTCAGTTACAATCAAACATTAAGTAGTTTTCAATTCATAGGTTAATGAATCATTATTAACATTTATTTTCCTTTATTAAATCTTGTAATTGTGATGGCAAAACTTCTATAAAACCTGAACCATTTTTATCAAAAATAACAAGTAGAATTTTATTCATAAATATTAGAGTTTATCTCTTTTATCTTAGTTAGAGTGATTCTTCTAAATTCTTGAGTGATTCAAGAACCTTTGGGCTATATCAAAGGACTTTCACATCCTTTGTGAGTTGCCTTCCTTGGGAAGAGTGATTCTTTCCTTCCACCTTATCACTAAATTCCTAAATTTCTTACAAGGTTCTAACCCTAAAGATCCTAAATAACCCTTGTGATTCATATCATGTGGCTCCTCGAGTGTTGGGACGACAAGGCTAAGCTCCTCATTAGCTTCTTCCGGTCAAGGTGCTCTATCGTGGAAAACCTTGAGTTGTTGGCCATTGACTTTGAAAGTGTTGCCAGTAGCTTCATTAAAAACTTTAACTACACCATGGGGAAAAACTTTAGTCACAATGTATGGACCATCTCACACAGATTGAAGCTTACCAATAATGGAGTTGAGCTTGGAATTAAATAAGAGCACTTTTTGGCCTTCATAAAACTCTTTCTTCAAAATTTTCTTATTGTGGTACTTCTTGACCTTTTCCTTATCAAACTTGGAGTTCTCATCAACTTGTAACCTTATATCCTCCAATTCTTGCAATTGGAGTTTTCTTTGCTTTCCAGCTTCTTCCAATTCCAGGTTGCATCAGGAGATGACAAGCTTTTCCGAACACCACCCTAAACGGGGACATTCCTAGGGGTGTCCTATATGTTGTTATTTGAGCCCTTAAGGCTTCATCGAGAAACTAACTCCGATTTCTCTGAGGGGCTAGACTAGTTTTTATAGTAAATTCTTAACCTTTCGATTGAAGACTTTGGCATGTCCATTTGTTTGAGGGTGATAAAGTGTGGAAGTTTTGTGGGTCACCCCATATTTTTGGAGTAAGATCGTGATGACTCTGTTGTAGAAATGGCTTCCTTGGTCACTGATGATAGCTTTGGGCACCTCAAATCTGTTAGAAAAGAAGGATGAGATCAAGAGGGGGGGTGAATTGATCTTTGAAAGATTTTCTCAATTTACAGATTATCTATTTCAAAGATTAAGAGTTCTGACCAATTCTTGAATAAAGTAAAACAAACAATTAAAGTAAAGGCAACAACAGAATCAAAGAGAGTAAGGTTTAGAGAAATACAACCAAGATTTATACTGGTTCACCCAATCCCAGGACTACGTCCAGTTCTCAGCCAAATTCCAGCTGAGTTCCACTAGATTGAACATTTTACATATTACAGATTCCAATCACACACCCAAGGTACCACAAGAACCAAAATTCCAGTCCTTGCATCTAAACCTTCACCAAGAACCAACTTCCAGTTCTTGAACCAACCTGCAGCCAAATTCCAACCACAAAAATCGTGCCTAACAATTCCAGGCACTCATAGAACAACAAAGAATGAAAGAAAACAAAAGAGAAGAAACCAAAATAATCTAACCCGGATTATGCAGTTCCTGCAGTATGAGTTTCTTCACAAAAAAATGCAAAAATGGCTCAAGAAAGAACTTTCAAAAACACCACAAAACTTGCGTGATTCTTTCTTGAAAAACTTCACTTATGATTTCTTGATTGATTGCTCAAAGGTATATTTTAAAAGACTGAAGCAATCCTGTTTATATAGAGATTTGTTCTAATTGTTGGTTTAATTAACCTGTTAAAACAATCTTTTAATCTGTTAAAATCTTGAATTAATCTATTAAAACTTCTTTTAATCTGTTAAAATGTTCTTGATCATTTTCCAGATTTGTTTAAACTGATACGACGACGTTTCAATCTATTAAAACACTTTGTAAAAAATCCTTTAAGTTGTTTTAATTGATTAATTCGTAATTTAATCGATTAAAATTCTGCCAAATATTTTCATAAAACTTTCTAAGTGATTTTAACTGATAACAACCAGTTTTAATCGATTAAAACAGTTAGCAAAAATTCCCTTCAATTGTTTTAATTGATTAATTCGATTATACATCAATTAAAATTCTGATAGAACACCTTTCAAAATATTTCAAGTTATTTTAATCGATTGTTTCGAGTTTGTATTGATTAAAATACTGACAGAACATCTTTCAAAACACTTCAAGTTATTTTAATCGATTGTTTCGAGTTTGTTTCGATTAAAAATACTACCAAAACACTTTCCAAAACATTTTAAGTGATTTTAATCGATTATTTTGAAACTATATCAGTTAAAACACTGGTAGAAGATTTTCAAAAACTCCTTTAATGAAAATAATCGATTAATTCGAAAGTGTATCGATTAAAACAGTTCCAGTGAATGTTTTAAAAGGTTTTAATTGATTATTTCGAAAACCTATTAGTTAAAAATCTGTTATGTAAGTTTTAAGAACATTTTAATTGATAAAGCTCATATAATATCAGTTAAAACAATTTCTTAAAAACCATTTAACCAATTACTTTGATTTTTAACAAATTAAACATCTTTAGAGGCATTTTCAAATTCTTTCAAATGATGAAACCTCATGCAACAAAGAGATATGAATGATTATACTTATGTATAGATGCAGACTCACTAATCACTCTACCCTATTAACCCAAGTAACCTTTGACTTCATTAGATTAGCCTTTGACTTCATTAAATCAAAAAGATCTTCGTTTTATCAAATGATTCAATAAGATCTTCATCACTTACAAAATCTATAGAAAATATTGGTCTTAAGGAAATTTGCAACAGCCTTCGAATCATTAGTCTAAGTGGCTTTAGCTTCCTCCATCGAGACACATAATCAACAACTAGCAATATGTAAGGAAAACCAATAGAGTTAAGAAAGGCCCCATAAAATTGATTACCCAAACATCGAATACTTCACAAAAAATAATGGGTTGTTGAGGCATTTCATTTTGCTTGGTCGGGTTGTTTCTTACTCTTTAGCATTTCTCACATGTCTTGACAAGCTTATTTCCATCTTTAAAGATGGTTGAAAAGTAGAACCCACTATCCATCCAAGCAGTTCTTTGTGGTACAAAATGTCCTCTAACTATGGTGTCATGACAATGGTGAAGTATGCTTGGAAACTCATCATTAGGAGCACACCTTCTAATCACTTGGTCACTATAGCATTTCTAGAAGTATGAGGCATCCCAAATAAAATGCTTTACATCGGATTCAAGTTGTCGATTTGAGCTCTGGATGCATGAGGAGGTAAAGTGGTAGTAACTAGAAAATTCACAAGGTTAGCATACCATGGAACAAAATTAACAATATGTACATAAACAAAAAGGAATCAAGAAATTCATCACAAATTAGCATTGTGTCATGAATATTCTCAATCTTGGTAAGGTGGTCAGCTACTTGATTCATCGCTCTGCTCTTATCCTTAATTTCCAAATTGAATTCTTTTAGGAGGAGCATCCATCCACTTGATCAGTCTTGGCTTGGCATCGGGTTTCTTCAGCAAGTATTTCAAAGCGACATGGTCTGTGTAGACAATAATCCTTGAGCTCAGTAGGTAGGATCTGAACTTGTCCAGAGCAAACACAATAGCCAGTAACTTTTTCTCTGTCATGGTGTAGATGTTTTGGGCTACATCCAAGGTTCCCGAGGCATAATCTATGACATGCGAAAATTTATCTCTTCTTTGTGACAACACAACATCCAATGCATAGTCTGATGCATAGCACATGATCTCTAAGGGGAGCTCCCAGTTTAGAGGTTGCAAAATTGGTGTTGTAGTGAGTCTTCTCTTTAACACTTCGAATGCCTTTGTACATGCTTCACAAATTCAAAACTCACATCCTTTTGCAATAGCGTGGACAGAGGTAACACAATGTTGTCAAAGTTTTGGATGAACCTTTAATAGAAATATACATGTCCAAGGAAAGAGAAAATTTTCCTCAAAGTGGAGGGGTGAGGCAAAGAAGTAATGACATTTCTTTTTGTCCTATCTACTTGAATTCCTTTTTCAAGAATGAGATGCCCTAAAACTACCAATTCGGTTACCATGAAATGACATTTTTCAAAATTCAGCACAAGGTTAATTTTGATGCATCTCTCTAAGACTCTATCTAAATGTTGCAAACACTTCACATATGAAGAACCAAACACAGTAAAATCATCCACGAAAACCTCCATGAAACACTTAATTAAATCATAAAATATGCTCAACATGCATCTTTGAAAGGTGGTAGGCGCATTGCATAGGCCAAATAACATTCTTGTGTATGCAAATGCACCAAAGGGGCATGTGAAAGTGGTTTTGTGTTAGTCCTCAAGTTCTATGTGAATTTGCATATATCCAAAAAAATCATTGAGGAAGCAATAGTGAGACCTACTAGCCAACCTCTCAGTGACTTGATCAATGAATGAAAGAGGAAAGTGACCCTTCTTGGTGGTTTGGTTAAGCTTCCTATAGTCTATACAGACCCTACATTGGTTGTTTGTCCTTGTTGGTACAAATTCGTTGTCCTTGCTTTGTATCAATGTCACCCCAATTTTTTGTGCACTAATTATAGAAGGGAGACCTATGTGTTGTCCAAGATGGGGTAGATGATCCCAACCTTCATTAGCATTGTCACCTCCTTCTATACCACTGATCGATGTCATACTCGGTCAAATAATTAAAACAGATAAATGTAGTACTAGGAAGCTTCCCTAGGTCGTCTCCCAACGAACTACAGATTAAACCAATGTTCTTACACGAGTATGCAAATTAAATAGCAGAAAAAGGGGTTTTGCATATTAATAATAAACAGTAAATTAAAGAAAATAGAATTTGAATAAAACAATGAGAAAGAAATTGATTTCCTGATTCGAATGCAGTGTCACTTATCCTAGGTTACGAAATTAATTTGAAATTAACCAACTAAGTGAAGATAAATCCCAAATTAGCTTTTAACCATTATTCCAATATGAAATTAACCAACTAAGCAAAGATTAATCCCAAATTTTCCTTAACCCTTATTCCAACATGAAATTAACCAACTAAGTGAAGATTAACCCAAAATTATCCTTATACAATTAAGCATTGCATACATCACATATTTTCATCTCTAACACAGAATTAAGCAAACTATGATATTAGTTTCGATTTATTAAGCATAAACAAATTATAATTCAACACTTAGATTAGAAGATGAAGAGTTAAGAGAACAAAAGAAATGAAATTGAAGAACAAAACCTCAAAGTTCTACTTGCATTCTCCTCAGAAAATCAATACAAAGATTTAGTTATCCATGGAAAATCGAAAATGCAGAAGAAGAGACATAATTAAAATTGAAACAAGAATTTAAAATAATGACAAAAGAGTAAAAAAACTTGAATACAAATTGCAAAATATGAAAGGCGGTTGCATGGTGTCCGTCCCTCTCAACCTTACATCTCGATTATATAAATAACCCTAACCCTAATCTTAACTAGTCCACAAAACACATCATAAGTTGGCTTCAGTGCAGGTCCGTGAACTTCAAACACGTGCAGTATTTTCCATACTTATCCAAATTAAGCTATTTTAGTCTCCTTTGAAATCCTTTTGAGTTAGCTTTAAAATGCCACCGTTTCTACTAATTTTGGAGGTCTAATGAATTTAGGAGACTTAAATTACTGAAGCATGTCCATTGGGCTAGCCTAGTGCGCTTGACCCGTTTTGGAAAATTTTTGTAAAATCCAATTTAGCTTCGAATTGAATGATTTTAGATCCTTTGGAAAGCTGAATGTGTCTAATTTATAATTCTTCTAGAATCATGATTTTCGGAGCTTTGTAGAAAAAATGATAAATAAAATAGTGAACCAATGTTAGTACCCATATAGAATAAAATATGACATTTGACCCAATTTTCCAAGCCAAAATTGCTTTAAACTGTAATATGACATCTGGCCCAATCTTCTAGGCCCAAAATTACTTTAAACTGTCCTGAAAATAATAATGAGCAAAAATTAGATCAAATAAATTCAAATTAATTAAAATCTGAATTATTAG
This sequence comes from Sphenostylis stenocarpa, assembly GCA_963425845.1. Lineage (NCBI taxonomy): Eukaryota > Viridiplantae > Streptophyta > Magnoliopsida > Fabales > Fabaceae > Sphenostylis > Sphenostylis stenocarpa. The sequence continues at coordinate 59,457,642 of OY731404.1, forward strand.
CCCAATGAAGCCCAATTAATAAAAATTCACTAATAACAAAAAGTTAAGCCCAAAACACTAATTAAAATAAGTTTAGAAAGGGAAGAAAATATGAGAATATAATGACTCATCAAAGAACCCCACACTTAGCCTTTTGCACTCTTGGGCAAAATCAAGAAGTAAAGCAAGGAAATAAATACAAAAACATTAAAGAAAATAATGCAAAGGATAGAAACAAAAACAAAGACAAACAAAAACATAAGCAGATATACATACTCTTCAATGAAACCTGGGAAACAAAAGGAATAGATAACCTCCAACATTCAAAGAGTCAATGAAACCAGACATCTATGGACATTATCCAAACCATTCAAAACATGTCAAGAAAATCAATCTGCTCAAGAGGTGAATGAAAAGCAACAGAACCTCACAAGATATGCATTGTATCACTCAAGTGTTTAGGCTACTATTTACTCTCAAAGCACTCATGAAAAACAAGCACCACATAGACTTCGCAAGCCTCTAAAATCAACAACCAAAAACACATGCACAAAAGGATCAAAAGGTCTTTCCAAGGTTGTAATGGGGCCAAGGACTAGGTGGAGGATATCATATGGAACATAGCTAAGAACCTTAGAAATTAGAGGAGCAATGGGGAATAAGTAAAAAATAAACATAAGAGCATGCTCAAAGACCTCTAATACCAATCCTTTCAATTTCCTTTTCCTCAACAACATTTTTCTTTCTTTTGAACTTCTTTTTGATTTTCACGTTTTTTTTTTGGAAAATTAAATTACATAAACTATACATTAAGGAACCAACTAGCCAGTATATCATCCAATGAAAACACACCCGTACACTTATTCAATTATTCCCAAAATGATTCCAAAGCTCCAAAAATCCCTAAGGTTAAGGTAATAATGGGTTTTTCACTTGAGGCTTGTAATGAGCTTTAAAGAAGTAAAGGGAAACATAGGCTCAAAGGGGCTATCAAGGGAATTGATTCAAGGTAGGCTTATTTGGCTAGAAGTTAATCACAACACAAACTGCCTTAATCAGCTCCAAACATGCATGTGAATCGAGAAACATAAAAAAGAGTCAAGCCAAGGCCACTGTGCAAGCAATCAAGAGGTATAACACACAAGAAAGAAAGAATAGAGAGTGACTCAAAACCTCACACAGGGTAAATATGTCACTTCCAAATTAACCTCTCAAACCTCAAAATCAACTTGACATGAAAAGAAGAATAAGGATTTCAATCCATAGAATATCAAGCAGCTCATATCCAAGAGTGAAGAATGTTCCCAAAACCTAAACAAAACCCAGAAATCCCACAGAAGCATGCAAACTGTACACAAAACACGAACCTGAAATAACAAAGAAAACTAAAAATCCTAAACAAAAACAAAGAACAGTCTCCCTCATACTTAAATCAAACATTGTCCTCAATGTAAACACAATCATATCCACTAAACAAATAGGACAAGCAAGATAAAAGTGTTGAAGGGAAAAGATGAACTCCCTAATCATGGTGGGAATTTCTTATAATCAATGTAGACCCTCCAATTGTTTTGCACTCTTCATTGAATCATTTCATCTTTCTCATTCTTCGCCACAGTGATGCCTGGACTCACCCATTGACTATCAGAGATGGGGTATATGATCCCAGCCTGTAGAAGCTTGGTCACCTCCTTTTTGACGACGTCTAGAATCATCGAGTTGAGCCTCCTTTTTTGTTGTCTCATTGGTTTGGCTCCATCCTCCAACAAAATCCTATGCATGCATTTGGACGGGCTAATACCAGGAATGTTTGCCAAGATCCATCTAATGGCCTTTTTCCACTATTTAAGCACTTGCAACAACTTCTCCTCTTCATCATCAGTGAGGGAGGTGGAAATGATCACCGGTAGTCTCTCATAATCCTCCAACTAAGCATACTTGTGGTTCTCAGGTAGGGATATTAGCTCTGGTATGGGTGTTGGCTAAACAACAGAAGGAACCAGAGAAGGGGAAGGAATGGGTTCCACAACCTGTACCTCAATTTGCAAGTCAGATTCATGTGTACTTCCTATAACAGAGTTAGTGCATGATCAGAATATGTATCAACATTTGTATTAGTCATGTCAAAAGTTGTATCAATATTCAAAAATTGATCAATGCAAGAACTACACACTTCAGAATCAATACATGCAAGACAAGTGAAGGAATTATGTAGATATGGGAAGTCAACATCATGAAAGAATTCAAATACATGTTCATCAATGTAGACCCCAAATCTTTCCTGACTTCCCAATAAAGCCACAAATCACTTATTTTGAAGATGGTCAAGACTTTGTTAAGTCCCTAGTAGCTTTTTCTAGGTTCCATTTAAGATAGGAAGGGTTTTCTGATGCAATAAAAATCAGAAATTTCGTCAAGAATAGCAGATGGTCATCCAGGTTAGCCAGACGATCGTCATGCCTATTTTGAGGCAATGGACGGCCGTCCACTTAAGCCAGAAGACCTTCCATGCCAACTTTTAGCCATGGACGACCGTCCATGTTAAATAGATGGTCGTCCATGCTTACTTTTAGCCATGGATGGCCATCCACTAAGACCAGATGGTCGTCCACTTTTCCCGGCTCGCTTCCCTATAAATAGGAGCCTCATTTCTCGTTTTTCACACGCTATTCACTCCTACCACTCTCTAGGAATCCTTTTGGCACTTTAGAGTGACTATCGGAGTTCAAGTGAGCTTTTTAATTTCCTTTTAAGGTAGAAATCGATTAAAGAGGTCTCTCTTTGAGACATTCGACCCTCAGTAGAGTGAAAGTTTCTCTTTTGCGGGTGAGGAGTGTGCTTGTAGAGTGCGGGGACAGCCAAAAAGCGTCCTCAAGCCTTGAAGTATTAATAGAAAGCTCGCTTCGGAGGTTCCTTCTCTATTCTCTCCCTTTTACTGCTTTCTTTTACTGCTTTCCTTATATGCATTAGATACTAGGACCATGTAGATATTTAAATTCTGCAAGTAGATAAATAAATAGGGTAAAAGCATAGTTTTTTTCAGTCTTTATTTTACGAACTAGTCTATCATAGGGATCCCGAAAGGGGCGTTGTGGGGTACTAACACCTTCTCCACACGTAACTAACTCCCTTACCCGACTCTGGTTGTAATGGCCAAAGTTGGTTTTTCTAAAACCAATGCCTTCTTTTTTTCCTTTTTCGATGTTTATGGTAAAAACATCGGTGGCAACTCCATATAACTCTTTACGAAAACCTCGCCTTTAGGTTCAGCCCGATTATCGGACAACCTAAAAGCGTTGAACATCTTTTTAGAAAATGCGAGTCATTCAAAACCATCATGTCGCTCTGACTGCCTCTTTTGACGGTGACAACAGATGGCGACTCCACTGGGGAAGCTAGAGAGTTGATCCCATTTAGTGATGGACTAGTTCAAGAAATGATAACTTGAAATTATGCTTTTACCCTTCCTTGTATTTACAACATGTTTTATTCCATGGCTTTAATAACTGTTGTATGTTTATTTTCTGCAAATTGTTTGAAATAACAACTGTACACAATCCTTTGCACACAATAGTTCCCTCTATACCCGTGGGCATGTAAGATAACCTTAGGGAGTGGGTGGCAGGTACGATTTGTCATAGTGATGGCCTTGAGCCCACCGGTATGGTCGGAAACCACCACTTAAGGTGATAACCTTCCTCTTTTGGCCTAAAGACTGACAAGGCCCTAGTGCCATGCATGGTTTGAGGGTTGAGAGAGTGGGAATCCTATAATGGGGGCACCTTGGGGGCTTGGCCTTGCTGAGAATAATTAGAACCACCTTGAATACACACTTTTCTGCAAGATACCCGTACCTCGTGATAAAAATGTCGTCACTTTGTTCGCGGATGAGTGAATTGTTTGTGCATATGTTTGTTGCATTTTGTTTGTCACATTTGCATAACATAAACATACAACAACAAAAATGAATAAAAATTCTTAAAATAATCTTATTTTAAAACTGTTTTTGCTATGACCCACCTTATCTCGAACAATCTTCATTTAAGCTAGCCAATTTTCAGGTTCTTTGTAAACTAAGTAGCCACGTCGACCGACAGAAGACATAAGGACTCATAAAAACAAATAAAACCCTTTTTGCAATAGCAAACCAATTTTATCTCAGATAGTCTTCATTTAAGCTAGCCAAGTTTCATGTTCTTTGTAAGCTAAGTGGTTACATTGACCTACAGAAGAGATAAAAGGGTTTACAAAAAATACAATAAAACGCATTTTGACAAAGTCAAAACATTTATTTCAAAATAAAAACAAACAAAACAACAAAATGATTTTGACAAAGTCAACCATTCATGCACTCATCATTGCATAATTGGTAAAACCAAGAGAGAAAATAAATGCATCAAGGAAAGTATGCATAAGCATCATCCTAAATAAAATCTCTCATGCATAAAATGCATTCATGCTAGGGAACACTAGAAATCCTTAAGACAAAAGGCAAAAGAGACTCAAGTGCATTTGTGACCTTCGTCATACTTGTCAATCCGCAACAAGGAACGGACAAGTGTGCTAAGGTGTGATGGTGACCTTCATTATATTTGTGATGGGGAAGGAACCATTATACCGAAGTGGGTATGGTGCTCCGCAAGGCATAAGCTTTAAGGATGAAACCGAATTCATTGTCTTAAGGCATATCTATCCTACACTAATCATTCATTTCATTTCAAAATAAAAATAAACATTCTCTAACTCATATTGCATTCTAGAAAGTTGCTAGTCTTCTTCCTGTCCTCACTCGTGCGCAAAAGGCCAAGAGGATGGAACAATTAGAGGAGCAGAACTATAAGCTCACTGTTGAGCTTAACTCCATGAAGGAACAGATGGCGCAGTTAATGGAGTTAATGTGTCAGCAAAACCTACACAAGGAGAGCCCCATTAGTGACCATGCCTCACATCACGAGGAAGAGGAGGGCTCCGACCATGAGCTTGAGCAGTGAGCTCACGTACAGCCCGAAGTGAGGGCAGTAATTATCCAACCTCCTGAAGTTTCCAAGCAACAAATTTCTGCCCTCGAAGAGAGGTTAAGGGCTATGGAGGGACATGATTTTGATGTTAAAGAGGCAGCCGACATGTGCCTCGTTAAGAATATCCGATTTCCCCCCAAATTTAAGGTTCCAGATTTCCCAAAGTACATGGGAATGACTTGTCCCAAGAGCCATCTTACAATGTACTGTCGTAAAATGGCTCCATATGCCAATAATGAGAAACTCCTGATCCACTGTTTTCAGCAAAGCTTGGCCGATTCGGCCTTGAACTGGTATATGCAGCTGGAAGGGGGACAAGTCCAAACCTGGAAACAGCTGGCAGACGCCTTCCTTCATCGTTATAAATATAACATCGATCTGACTCCGGATAGGTCAGTTCTTCAAGCTCTGAGCAAAAGAAAGGACGAATCCTTCAAGGCATATGCTCAGCATTGGAGGAAGTTGGCTGCCCAAGTGGAGCCTCCGCTATCAGATATGGAAATCGTGTCCATGTTTATCAACTCGTTGACGGGTCCCTATTATCACTAGATGATAGGGAACACTTCAACTCTTTTCGCGGATGTGGTAACAATCGGTGAGAGAGTGGAACAAGGACTGAAGAGCGGAAGGATTGCGCAACCTTCCTCTTCTAGCGCATCATTCAAAAAGTCCTTTGGCCAGAAGAAGGGGGAAGCGTGAATGCCATCAACTTTGCTACTCCTTCTTCCTCTTTGCCACCAGCTGGGCAATCACGCAGACAAAAGAAGAAATTCACTCCCATTCCAACCTCCTATGGGAGCCTACTACCAAAGCTGTTAGAGGCCAAGCTCCTAGCATGTATCCCTCCAAAGAAGATGGGTCCACCTTACCCCGATTGGTACAAGCTCAATGAAAAATGTGATTACCACTCGGGCGCTCCCGAGCATTCTGTGGAGAATTGTGTGAACCTGAAATATAGGGTTCAAGAATTGTTGAATGCCGGGTGGATCACCTTCGATGCTCCCGCTCCTAACGTGGATACCAATCCTCTGTCACAACCAAAATAGTGTGGTTGGGTAAAGAGAGCCAGATGATTAGGGCTCCATTTGTTTGTAAGCTTCCTGCATATCTCTCGCGGTCCTCACTCGTGGCCGCGAGATCCTTGACTAAAAGGGCTTTGTAAACATTTCTTTTTTATCAATAAAATGAGGCATTCTCATAAGCATTCTTTTTCATTCTTTTCTCTCTTAATATTGTTTCAAAATAATTGACAATAAAATATAATCCTAAATAGAACTATAAATACAAAACAATAATGTCTATGATGGATGACTCTCTAAGGATCCGAAAGCCGAAGGCGAATGGATCGGGTCAGACAATGAGAAGGGGACCATCTCCCTAGCCATGCAAAGGCTGCTAATAAAGTAAGCTCAATACATATAGCCCTACCAAGATTGATTTTCTTGACATGTTTTCAATTGTTTGGACGATGTCTATAGATGTTTGGTTTCTTTGACTCTTTGAGTGTTGGAGGTTGTCTTTCATTTCCCAGGTTTCATTAAGGAGTATGTAATTTTGTTTATGTTTTTGTTTGTCGTTATATTTGTCTTTGATTTTGTTTCTATCCTTTGCATGATTTTTTTTAATGTTTTTTTATTTATTTCCTTGCTTTGCTTCTTAATTTTGCCAAGAAGTGCAAAAGGCTAAGTGTGGGGTTATTTGATGAGCAATTATATTCTCGTATTTTCTTCCCTTTATGAACTTATTTTAATTAGTGTTTTGGGCTTAACTTTCTATTATTAGTAAATTTTTACTAATTGGGCTTCATTAGGCCAATAATTTAGATTTTAATTAATTTGAATCTATTTGATCTAATTTTTGCTCATTATTAATTTTAGGACAGTTTAAAGCAATTTTGGGCCTAGAAGATTAGGCCAGATGTCATATTACAGTTTAAAGCAATTTTGGGCTTGGAAAAATTGGGCCAAATGTCATATTTTATTTTATATGAGTACTAACATTGGTTTACTATTTTATTTATCATTTTTTCTACAAATCTCCAAAAAATCATGATTATGAAAGTATTATAAACTAGACACATTCATCTTTCCATAGGATCCAAAATCATTTAATTCGGAGCGCACCAGGCGCACCAGGTCGACCCAATGGACATGCTTCAGTAATTTAAGTCTCCTAAATTCATTAGACCTCCAAAAATAGTAGAAACTGTGTCGTTTGAAAGCTAAGTCAAAAGGATTTCAAAGGAGACCGGAATCACTTAATTTGAATAAGTATTGGAAATACTTCACATGTTTGAAATTGGCAGATCTGCATTGAAGCCAAGTTATGATGTGTTTTGTGGATCAGTTAGGCCCAAACCTAGATTAATATTAGAGTTAGGGTTATTTATATAATAGAGGCACAACAAAAAAGGACAATGCAGCCATCGCACAGCCGCCTTTCATCTTCCGCAATTTATATTCAAGTTTGTTTACTCTTCTATCATTATTTTAAATTCTTGTTTCGATTTTAATTATGTTTCTTCTATTGCGTTTTCAACTTTCCATGGATAGCTAAATCTTTGTATTGATTTTCTGAGAAGAATGCAAGTAGATCTTTGAGGTTTTGTTATTCAATTTCATTTCGTTTGTTCTCTTCACTCTTCATCTTCTAGTCTCAGTGTTGAATTATAATATGTTTATGCTTAATAAACCAAAACTAATATCACAATTTGCTTAATTCTGTGTTAGATATGAGATTATGTGATGTATGCAATGCTTAATTGTATAAGGATAATTTGGGGTTAATCTTCTCTTAGTTGGTTAATTTCATGTTGGAATGAGGGTTAAGGAAAATTTGGGATTAATCTTCGCTTAGTTGGTTAATTTCATAATGGAACAAGGGTTAAAGCTAATTTGAGATTAATTTTCACTTAGTTGATTAATTTTGTATTAGAATATAATTTGGGATTTATCTTCGCTTAGTTGGTTAATTTCGAAATAATTTCGTAATCTAGGATAAGTGACACTGCATTAGAATCAGGAAATCAATTGCATTTTAATCTGTTTTTAATCCGCATTTTTATAATCTACTTTTGTTTTGTTTCATCTAATATTTTAATTTTGAAAAACTCCCCTTTTTGTTAATGTTCTAATTTTAAAAATTGATAAGCTTTGATAGAAATTCGTGGTCTTTGGGAGACGACCTAGGAAAGCTTCCTAGTACTACATTTATCTGTTTTAATTATTTGATCGAGTACGACATCGATCAAATTTGGCGTCGTTGTCGGGGACCAAGATTTTTGTCTAGGTTTTCAATTTTTATTTTCTCGTTTTCGTTTTCATTTTTTTGTTTTTATTTTATTTGATTTTTAGTTATTTAAATATTTTATTTGATTTTCGGTTATTTAATATTTTATTTGGTTTGCTATTATTTGGATATTTTATTTCATTTTTAGTTATTTAAATATTTTATTTGATTTTTAGTTTTTAATATTTTATTTGATTTGTCTGTTATTTGGATATTTTATTTGATTTTCGGTTATTTAAATATTTTATTTGATTTTTAGTTTTTTAAATATTTTATTTGATTTTAAGATATTTAATATTTGATTTTCAGTTATTTGAATATTATTTTATTTGTTGTTATTTTGATATTTTATTTGATTTTTAGTTATTTAAATATTTTATTTGATTTCTAGTTATTTGAATATTTTATTTGATTTGTCTGTTATTTGGATATTTTATTTGATTTTCACTTATTAATATTTTATTTTATTTGTTGTTATTTGGATAATTTATTTGATTTTCGGTTAATTGAATATTTTATTTGATTTTCTATTTAATTTAACATTCTTACTTCTCTTAATACTATTTTGATAGCCCACTATTGTTCTAAAACTCTTTTGGGTTAAAAAAATATAGAAAAAAATAAAAATAAATAAATAAAAATAATAAAAAAAAATCGTCTCTAATTTGTTTTTCTAGCTTTATTTTAAAAAAAATATAATTTCCATTCTCATAGGAAACTCGGGATATAGCTTGGTAGTGTGAGAGTGCATGTCTAAGAGGGTTCGGCTAGGAAAGACTTGGTACTTAAGCGTGTCCATTAGTGACCCACCTCTCTTTCCTAGGAACCTACCTGGTGTACTTGTTCACGGTCTACCATTGTCATTCCAGTAAATAACTAATTTTTTTTAGGATTTTTTTTGTTAACTCTTGGGAAATACATTAATTGTTGAATATAGTGCATGACTAGAAGCAATCCTAACCTTTTACAACCTTTTGATCCCGAGATAGACAAAACCTTTCATAGATTAGTTAGACATTCTAGGAATTCATCTCTTGACACTAGTGGAAAAATAGCATTCTATGACGAGTTTTTATCACGGTCGTAGTCCACCCGTCATAGTATGTAGCGCGGTGGCAATTTTGTAATAAAATCATAAACTTTCTATGTCGGGTAAATTTTAACCGACATAGTAAGTGGAAAGTTCACTTTCTATGTCGGTTAAATATTACCCGACATAGAAAGTTCACTTTCTACGTCGGGTAAAATTTACCCGACATAGAAAGTTAACTTTCTATGTCGGGTAACATTTAACCGACATAGAAAGTGAACTTTCTAGGTCGGTTAAAATTTACCCGACATAGAAAGTGTCTTTGATGACGGGTGTTAGGGCAACCGACATAGTATCTTCTGTTTTACCCTGCTCCAATGCTCCATTTCATGTCATCACTTCACCCATAGCAGAGCTCCCCGTTCGCCTGTGTACGTTTCTCCCTACGCTCCATTTCATTTCATCGGTTCACCCATAGCGAGCTCCCGTTCGCCTGTGTACGTTTCTCCGCACCCACATTTGCTCGTCACGCCACCCGCCAACGCCGTACGTCGTGCCGCCTGCTGCTACTGTCGTTGGTGCCCATCGCCTGTGATACGTTTCTCCCCACCCGGCTCTGCACGTCACGCCACCTGCAACCTCTGTAGGTCTTCAAGAGGTAAGTTTCCGTGCTTGCTTTAGCCATTGTAGGTTTATAGTATTGAATCTGGTAAGTAATAATGCTGTCAAGAGAGGGAAACATCACGGGTGACTTTAGCTAATTTAGAGATGTATTGTAAGTAGTTTAGTCATTTGAATGTGTTTCTGTAGGCATTTTTTCGTGATTTTGATTTTGAAAATTAGATTTGTATTATAATGTAGTTATTTTGAGAGTGGAGTTGGATTTCGTGTAGGCATTATAATGTAGTTATTTCGTGTTTCTATAGCTAATTTGATTTTGAAAATTAGATTTGTAACAATGGATCGGAGTTGGATCAATTATAGACGAACAACAAATGAATATGAGAGTGGAGTAGAACAATTCCTTGAATTTGCTAAGATGAATGTTCCGGATAATGATGGAAGATTCTATTGCCCTTGTGTTAACTGCTTGAATGAGCGAAGATTACCGACTGAAGTTATTTGGGAACATGTTCTTTGTGGTTTCCTAAAGAGTTACATAAAGTGGACATGGCATGGTGAATTATTAAACATGCCAAGTGTAGAAGACAAAGAAGAAGTTGATCTAGAGATGGATGATCAGCTGGAGGAAATGATTCGTGAGCTTGGACAAGATGCCTTCCAACATACACATGTGTACGAGAAGTTGTCCAATGATGCAAAAGAGCCTTTGCATACAAATTGTACTAAGTTCACTGATCGATGTCGTACTCGGTCAAATAATTAAAACAAATAAATGTAGTACTAGGAAGTTTTCCTAGGTCGTCTCCCAAAGACCACAAATTTCTATCACAGTTTATCAATTTTTAAATTTAGAATAGTAACAAAAAAAAAGGAGTTTTTCAAAATTAAAATATTAGATGAAACAGAACAAAAACAGATTATAAAAGTGCGGATTAAAAACAGATTAAAATGCAATTGATTTTCTGATTCTAATGCAGTGTCACTTATCCTAGATTACGAAATTAATTCGAAATTAACCAACTAAGCGAAGATAAATCCCAAATTATATTCTAATCCAAAATTAATCAACTAAGCGAAGATTAATCTCAAATTAGCTTTAACCCTTGTTCCAATATGAAATTAACCAACTAAGCGAAGATTAATCCCAAATTTTCCTTAACCCTTATTCCAACATGAAATTAACCAACTAAGCGAAGATTAACCCCAAATTATCCTTATACAATTAAGCATTGCATACATCACATAATCTCATATCTAACACAGAATTAAGCAAACTGTGATATAAGTTTCAGTTTATTAAGCATAAACAGATTATAATTCAATACTGAGATTAGAAGATGAAGAGTTAAGAGAACAAACATAATGAAATTGAAGAACAAAACCTCAAAGATCTACTTGCATTCTTCTCAGAAAATCAATACAAAGATTTAGCTATCCATGGAAAGTTGAAAACACAATAGAAGAAACATAATTAAAATCGAAACAAGAATTTAAAAATAATGACAGAAGAGTAAACAAACTTGAATATAAATTGTAGAAGATGAAAGACGGAAGTGTGGTGGCTGCGTAGTCCTTGTGTGATGTGTGTCTTATGATGTGTGATGTGCCTCTCTTATATAAATAACCCTAACCCTAATCTTTATGGAGGTTTGGGCTCAACTGGTCCATGAAACACATCATAAGTTGGCTTTAGTGCAGGTCCGTGAACTTCAAACACGTGCATTATTTTCAATACTTATCCAAATTAAGCAATTTTGGTATCCTTTGAAAGACTTTTGAGTTAGCTTTAAAACTCCACCATTACTACTATTTTTGGAGCTCTAATGAATTTAGGAGACTTAAATTACTGAAGCATGTCCATTGGGCCAGCCTGGTGCGCTTGACCCGTTTTGGATAATTTATGTAAAATCCAATTTAGCTCCGAATTGAATGATTTTGGATCCTGTTGAAAGCTCAATGTGTCTAGTTTATAATTATTTTAGAATCATGTTATTTGGAGATCTGTAGAAAAAATGATAAATAAAACAATAAACTAATGTCAGTACGCGTATAAAATAAAATATGACATTTGGCCCAATTTTTCAAGTCCAAAATTGCTTTAAATTGTCCTAAAATTAATAATGAGTAATAATTAGATCAAATAGATTCAAATTAATTAAAATCTAAATTATTGGCCCAATAAAGCCCAATCAATGAAAATGCACTAATAATAGACAATTAAACACAATGCACCAATTAAGATAAGTATATAAAGATAAGAAAATGCGGGAAAATAATGACTCATCAAATTCCCCCACACTTAGCCTTTTGCACTCCCGGGCAAAATCAAGAAGCAAAGCAAGGAGCAATTCCAAAGACATCGAAGAGAGTGACATAACAAAAAAGGAGCAAGAACAAGAAGACACACAAAACACAAACAAATTTACACAATCCTTAATGAATCCTGGGAAAAGAAAGGAGTAGACAACATCCAACACACAAAGAGTCAGAGGAACCAGATACTCATGGAAATCATCCAAGCATTTCAAAACCTGGCAAGAGGTCAATCAGGTCAAAAGGTGAATCAAAGTGACAAAACCTCACAAGATTGCACTGTATCTCTCACGTGTCTAGGCTACTGTATACTCTCAAAATACTCAAGAAAAGCAAACAATAGATAGACTTGGCAAGCCTCTAAACTCAACACCCAATGCACATGCACAAAAAGATCAAAAGGTCTTTTTAGGTTGTAATAGGGGTAGGGACAAGGTAGAGGATATCATATGGGATAAGTAGCTGTGAACCAGAGGAACTAGAGGAGCAATGGGGAATAAGAAAAAAAATAAGCACAAGATGCATGCCCAAAAACCTCTAACAAACCTCTAATATCAAACCTCCTCTATTGTCTTTTGCCTCAACCACAACTTTCCTTTCTTCTTCTTTATTTATTTTTTTTTCTCTTTTTTTTTTAAATATATCTTTTTTTTTTTTAAACTATATGAAATACACTCGAAAGGAAAACACAAAACTGCATACGACAGAGATAACCAACTAGCCAAGACATCATCCAATGAAATACAAAATGCACCCCCACACTTATTCAATAACTTATTCCCAAAACAATTCCAAAGCTCCAAAAATCCCTAAGGTTAAGGTAATCATGGTTTTTCACTTAAGGCTTTTAATGAGCTTCAAAAGAAATAAAGGGAAACATAGGCTCAAAGGGGCTATCAAAGGAATTAATTCAAGGTAGGCTCATTTGGCTAGAGGCTAATTAGAACAAAAATGCCTTAATCATCTCCAAACATGCATGTGAATCAAGAAGTATCAATCGTAGTCAAGCCAAGGCTACTGCGCAAGCAATCAAGAGGCATAACACTCAAGAAAGAAAGGTAGTGGCTCAATTCCTCACAAAGGGTAAGATTTTCGCCTTCAATTCAACCTCTCAAACATCGTAACCAACTTGACAAGCGAGAGAAAACAGGGATTTCAATCCAAAAAGCATAAAGCAACTCCTATCTAAGAGTGAAGAAAGTACCCAAAACCTAAACAAAACCCAGAGATCCAAAAGAAACATGCAAATTGTACACAAAACACGAACCTGAAATACAAAGAAAACTAAAAATCCTAAACAAAGAAAATAAAGAACAGTCTCCCCCACACTTAAACTACAAATTGTCCCAATGTAGCATAACATCAAATCAAGCAATCAAATCACCAATTGGACAAGTGCAGTAAAAGTAAAGAGAAGGAAAAAAAAGAACTCCCTAAGTCATGGTGGAAGATAAGTGGGATCAATCAGGGATATCACCTCCACAACTACATCCACTAGAGAAGGATTGCTGAGGAATGGTTTCAGTCGATGGCCATTAACCTTGAAGCTATTTTCTGTGGATTCACTTTTAATTTCAACTGCACCATAAGGATAAACATTAGTAACAATAAAAGATCCAATCCACTTTGAACGCAAATTACCACCCATGAGACCCAATCTGGAATTCTACAATAGCACTTGCTGACCAACAAAGAACTCCTTCCTAGCTATGGAGCTATCATGAAATATCTTAATTTTCTCTTTGTAGAACATGGAGTTCTCATAAGCTTCCAAACGGATCTCATCCAATTCATTTATCTGTAGCTTCCTTTCCTCTCCAGCTTCATCAAGTGAGAAGTTGCATGATTTCACAGCTCAATATGCTCGGTGCTCTATCTCCACTGGTAGGTGGCATGGTTTACCAAAGACAACCCGATAGGGAGACATCCCTATAGGTGCCTTGTAAGCAGTCCTATGCATGCATGTGGATGGGTTGATACCAGGAATGTCCGCCAGGGTCCAGCCGATGGTTTTCTTATGCCTTTTCAGAACATGCAACAGTTTCTCCTCTTGAACAACATCAAGGGAGGTGGAAATGATCACTTGGAAACTTCTCATCATCCTCCAAATAAGCGTACTTGAGGTTTTCTCGGTAAAGTCTTTAGTTCTGGAGTGGGTGTCGGCTGAACAAAAGGAACCAAAGAGGGAAGAAGAATGGGTTCCACGATCTGTACCTCGACCCGCAAGTCGATTCATGTATACTTCCCGCAACATGGTTAGTGCATTCTAACTCTAAAGAACTTATATCTATAGGAGGTACAACACCCAAAACATCGGACATATGATCAGATTTAAATTCAGAATATAACTCAAGATTAGAATGAAGATCAATGTCAATATCAAAATCAGATTCGGATTCGGTGCATGCAAAAGAAGTATACAGATCGGAAAGAAAACAATGTTCCCTAGCATGTAAGGAATGAAAATCGAAACATACTCATCAATAACATCATCAATGATCTCAACACGAAAAATAGAATGACACTCGGATGGATGTTTCATGGCATCCGGAATATTAAAATGGACAATAATATCACCAAAATCCATGGACAATGTACCATCATACACATCAATCTTGGTTCGGGCTGTTTTCAAAAATGGTCTACCTAAAATGATTGGGACGAGATCCATGGGAGAATCCCTCCTCCATATCAAGCACATAGAAATCGACAGGAAAAATGAGTTCACCAACCCGAACTAAGACATCCTCAATGAAACCTGTAGGGTGGGCTACACTCCTATTTGTCAGTTGTATCACCACACCGTAGGTTGCAGAGGTCCAAGAGATAAAGAATTAAAAATGGACAAAGGCATAACATTAATTCAAGCACCCAAATCAAGCATGGCATTCTCAAATTTATTATTGCCAATAATACAAGGTATGCAGAATGTACCTGGGTCCTTACATTTCTCAGGAATGTAAGGAACAAATTTACCTATCAAAGCAGACACATTTCTACCCATGCCGATTGTCTCACTCGCCCTTCATCTTCCTCTTGTGGGTGCACAGCTCCTTCAGGAATTTAGCATATCCGGGAATTTGCTTGATGGCATCAAGCAGAGGTATGTTCACCTCAACTTTCCCGAAGGTCTCCAGAATCTCTTTATCAACCTCTTCCATCTTTTTGCTTGGAATTGCTTTGGGAGGGAATGGAAGAGGGATAGGAGGCTGTTGCAGGTCAGAACTGGGGCTGGAAGAAGGTCCATCTATATGCAAATTTTGACTACCAACTAGTTGCTCAGGTGCAGGAACTGAGACAGCTACAGATGAGGGTGGAGTTGTTGCAGTGGGTATGTCAATCTGTTTCCCTGACCTCAATGTCATGGCACTCACATTCTTAGGATTAACCACAGCCTCGTGCAGTGGAGCTTGTCTCGAATTTTGATTTTGCAATTGATTCACAACAAGTAGCTAGTTGACCAATTTGGTTGGTTAAACTCTAAATGGAGGCATCATTTTTCCGTTGGTACCGTATGTTCATCTTAGCCATTTGTTTGACCAATTCCTCTAATGAAGGTGAAGAAGGTTGAGGAGCCTGGTGCTTCATTTTGCCGCTCTCGATATTGTTGTTGCATTGGTGGAGGCATATAAGGTCCGCTTGGACCAGCAGAATTCGAAATGGTGGTGGTGGCAAAGGATTCTCGTGCCGTTGGTGTTCGCTGATTGGACCATCTCGCATTTGGGTGATTCCTCCACCCTGGATTGTATCTATTGCTTGAGAGGTCGAATTATGTTGTTGGTTCGGAGCCCTATTATTGAAAATGTTTGCCGCATAAGCTTGTGGAGCTCCGCAACCTGTAGACTCATGCAATAATTGGCGGCAATCAATGGGATGCTCAATTGAAGTACAAATGCCACAAACCCTCGCGAGTGGTGCGGGTCTCCGATTTGCGGCAAGTTGGGAGACTAGGGTGGTGAGGGCATCAATCTTACTTTCTAGCTTCTTCTCCACTAAATCGATGAACCCACATCATGTACACCTCTAAGGACTATGGCATCACTCCTCATGTTAAATTGCTGGGAATTGGATGCCATCTTCTCAATTAAATCTCTAGCAAGCAGCAGGTGTCATGTCTCCTAAAGCTCCTCCACTAGCCGCATCTATCATACTCCTATCCATTGTGTTCATCCCCTCATAAAAGTACTGCAGCGAGTAGTTGTTCCGATATTTGGTGGTGAGGGCAACTTGCACAAAGTCTCTTGAACCTCTCCCAATATTCGTATAAGCTCTCTCCCATCTCGTTGCTCGATACCCGATATATCCTTCCCGATGGCGAGTGGTCCCGGAAGCAGGGAAAAATTTCTCTAGAAAGACTCTCTTCAGATCATCCTAGCTCGTTATGGAACCAGGAGCTAAGTAGTACAACTAGTCTTTAGCAAGATCCTCCAAAGAGAAAGGAAAAGCCTTCGTGTATATGTGATCTTTAGGAACATTTTGTGGCTTCATGGTGGAGCAGACTATATGGAACTCCTTGAGATGCTTGTGTGGATCCTCACCGCACGACCATGAAACTTGGGCAACAAATGGATTAGTCCAGCTTTAAGCACAAATGGTACATCCTCTCCAGGGTATTGGATACATAATTTGCATAAGTGAAATCGAAGTGCAGCCATCTCCTCGAGAGTCCTCTCACGAGGTCCAATAGGTTGATCACCCATGTTATTAGTTTGGAAATAATCGAAGAAGGTATATTAGGTGCGAGACTCTCACTATGACTATCTAATGGTTCGGACTCAAGAGATGAATTCCTAGAATGTCTAACTAATCTATGAAAGGTTCTGTCTATCTCGGGATCAAAAGGTTGTAAAAGGTCGGGATTGCTCCTAGTCATGCACTATATTCAACAATTCATGTATTTCCCAAGAGTTAAAAAAAGATTCCTAAAAAAAAATCGGTTGTTTATCGGAAAGACAACGGTAGACCGTGAATAAGTACACCAGGTAGGTTCCCGGGAAAGAGAGGTGGGTCACTAATGGACACGCTTAAATACCAAATCTTTCCTAGCCGAACCCTCCTAGACATGCACTCTCACACTACCAAGTTATATCTAGAGTTTCTTATAAGAATGGAAATTATAAATTTTTTTTTAAATAAAGCTAGAAAAACAAATTAGAGATGAAATTTTTTTTTTAGAATTATTATTTATATATTTTTTTTAATATTTTTTTATTATTATTTTAACCAAAAAGAGTTTTAGAACACAATGGGCTATCAAAATAGTATTAAGAGAAGTAAGAATTTTAACTTAAATAGAAAATCAAATAAAATATCCAAATAACAACAAATCAAATAAAATATTTAAATAATTGAAAATCAAATAAAATATTTAAATAACTAAAAATCAAATAAAATATCCAAATAATCGAAAATCAAATATTAAATAACTTAAAATCAAATAAAATATTTAAATAACTAAAAATCAAATAAAATATCCAAATAACAACGAAATCAAATAAAATATTCAAATAACTCGGAAATCAAATAAAATATTAAAAACTAGCAATCAAATAAAATATTCAAATAACTGAAAATCAAATAAAATATTTAAATAACTAAAAATCAAATAAAATATCCAAATAACTTAAAATCAAAATATTAAATAACTTAAAATCAAATAAAATATTTAAATAACTAAAAATCAAATAAAATATCCAAATAACAAGAAATCAAATAAAATATCCAAATAACAAGCAAATCAAATAAAATATTCAAATAACGAAGAAATCAAATAGAATATTAAATAACTAACAAATCAAATAAAATATTAAAAAACTGAAAATCAAATAAAATATCCAAATAACTCGAAAGTCAAAATATTAAATAACTTAAAATCAAATAAAATATTTAAATAACTCGAAATTAAATAAATATTAAAAACTAGCAATCAAATAAAATATCCAAATAACAACAAATCAAATAAAATATCCAAATAACTCGAAAATCAAATATTAAATAACCGAAAATCAAATAAAATATTTAAATAACTAAAAATCAAATAAAATATCCAAATAACAAGAAATCAAATAAAATATTAAATAACTAATAATCAAATAAAATATTTAAATAACTAAAAATCAAATAAAATATTTAAATAAAATAAAATAAAAACAAAAAAATGAAAACGAAAACGAGAAAATAAAAATTGAAAACCTAGACAAAAATCTTGGTCCCCAAGCATCTGCGCCAAATTTGATCGATGTCGTACTTCGATCAAATAATTAAAACAAATAAATGTAGTACTTAGGAAGCTTTCCTAGGTCGTCTCCCAAAGACCACAAATTTCTATCAAAGTTTATCAATTTTTAAATTTAGAACAAGAACAAAAAAAGGAGTTTTTCAAAATTAAAATATTAGATGAAACAGAACAAAAACAGATTATAAAAATGCAGATTAAAAACAGATTAAAATGCAATTGATTTTCCGATTCTAATGCAGCATCACTTATCCTAGATTACTGAAATTAATTCGAAATTAACCAACTAAGCGAAGATAAATCCCAAATTATATTCTAATCCAAAATTAATCAACTCAGCTAAGATTAATCCCAAATTTTCCTTAACCCTTATTCCAACATGAAATTAACCAACTAAGCGAAGATTAACCCCAAATTATCCTTATACAATTAAGCATTGCATACATCACATAATCTCATATCTAACATAGAATTAAGCAAACCGTGATATAAGTTTCAGTTTATTAAGCATAAACATATTATAATTCAATACTCGAGATTAGAAGATGAAGAGTTAAGAGAACAAACAGAATGAAATTGAAGAACAAAACCTCAAAGATCTACTTGCATTCTTCTCGGAAAATCAATACAAAGATTTAGCTATCCATGGAAAGTTGAAAACACAATAGAAGAAACATAATTAAAATCGAAACAAGAATTTAAAAATAATGACGAGAAGAGTAAACAAACTTGAATATAAATTGCAGTAAGATGAAAGACTGAAGTGTGGTGGCTGCGTAGTCCTTGTGTGATGTGTGTCTTATGATGTGTGATGTGCCTCTCTTATATAAATAACCCTAACCCTAATCTTTATTGAGGTTTGGGTTCAACTCGTCCATGAAACACATCATAAGTTGGCTTTAGTGCAGGTCCGTGAACTTCAAACACGTGCAGTATTTTCAATACTTATCCAAATTAAGCGATTTCAGTATCCTTTGAAAGCCTTTTGAGTTAGCTTTAAAACGCCACAATTACTACTATTTTTGGAGCTCTAATGAATTTAGGAGACTTAAATTACTGAAGCATGTCCATTGGGCCGGCCTGGTGCGCTTGACCCGTTTTGGATAATTTATGTAAAATCCAATTTAGCTCCGAATTGAATGATTTTGGATCCTGTGGAAAGCTCAATGTGTCTAGTTTATAATTATTTTAGAATCATGTTATTTGGAGATCTGTAGAAAAAATGATAAATAAAACAATAAACTAATGTCAGTACGCGTATAAAATAAAATATGACATTTAGCCCAATTTTTCAAGTCCAAAATTGCTTTAAATTGTCCTAAAATTAATAATTGTAGACCCCAAATCTTGCCCCGCCTCCAAATAAAGTCAGAAAGCTTCCTATTTGAAGACGGCCGAAGCCTAACAAGCCATTAGGAGAGACTATTAGGCCCCCGTACTAAGATAGAAAGGTTTTTTGGCCCGAAAATAAAGTTTCTCGCCTGAAGGGACGAGACCGCCGTCTGGGAATACCGGACCGTCGCCTCGCTTCCGGCTGGGACGAGACCGCCGTCTCGATTTTCCAGACGGCGGTCTCGACACTCGCAAATTCGAGACTGCGGTCCGGGTTTTCCAGACGGCGGTCTCGATTCTCGCCAAGTCGAGACGGCGGTCTCGACTGCCGCCACGAACGAGACGGCGGTCTCGAATTCGAGATCGGCGGTCTCGACCCCGTCGACGAGAACGGCAGCCTCGACCCCGACAAAGTGCGAAAAACTATAAATAGGGGTCATCCCCCTCATTTCCACGTAATTAGCATAGCTCTCCCTTCTCTCTAGAATTTCTCTCTCTAAGAATCCCTCCGAGGCATTTCCGAGTTTCGAGCGTCTTTAGGCATAAACCGAGCATTCTAAATCTTCTTTAGAATCCCTACGAGGCATTTCCGGAGTTTCGAGAGTTGTAGAGTGAAGGGTTGCCAAAACGCACCCTCTCTTTAAAAAGAAATATATAAAGCTTCGCTTTGGAGGTGCATATCCTCACTCTCTATTTTTTTACCGCTATTTAAATTACGCAATAGAAGCTAGGGCCATGTAGTCATAAATTTAAATACCGCATAATAAAAGGGTAAAAGCGCTATTTTCCAGCTTTAATTATTTATTCAAATTAGCCAGCTCTATCATAGGGAACCCGAAAGGGCGTCGTAAAGGGACTAATACTCCCTTTACACGTAACTAACTCCCTTACCCAACTCGGTTCTAATGACCAATGTTCGTTTTCGAAAACCAACGCCTTTTTAAACCCCTTTTCCGATGTTTATGGTAAAAATATCGGTGGCGACTCCATAGAACCCAACTAAATAAATCCCTGGGTTAGCCCGGTTATCGGACAACTCAAGGATACTTTTGAAAACCTCGCCCCTAGGTTAGCCCGGTTATCGGACAACCTAAAGGCGTTGTAACCACCAATAAAAAACGCGAAAATCGAAGAAGAAGAGTCGAAAAACCATCGCGTCGCTCCGACCGCGCCCCCGTTTTCGGGGAGGCGGCGACAATAATGAGTAAAAATTAGATCAAATAGATTCAAATTAATTAAAATCTAAATTATTGGCCCAATGAAGCCCAATCAATGAAAATGCACTAATAATAGACAATTAAACACAATGCACCAATTAAGATAAGTATATAAAGATAAGAAAATGCGGGAAAATAATGACTCATCATTCACACGATTGTCGGTGGTACTAAAATTGTTCAATGTGAAGGCAAAGAATGGGTGGACTGATAAAAGTTTCATAGAATTGCTTGAGTTGTTGAGTGACATGCTCCCTGAAGGTAACACATTGCCAACCCGCAATTATGATGCTAAGAAGATATTGTGTCCAATGGGTATGGAGTACTACAAAATTCATGCATGTCCGAATGATTGTGTGTTGTACAGGAAAGAATTTGAGAACTGTCACGAATGTCCACAATGCGGGGAATCATGATACAAGAAGAAGGATGGTGATTCTGACAATGATGTAATGAAGGGTACCCCCGCAAAAGTGTTATGGTATCTTCCCATTGTTCCAAGGTTGAAACGATTATTCACTAATGGAAATGATGCAAAGCTCACTAGATGGCATGCAGATAGTCGTATTAAAGATGGTCAGTTGAGACATCCTGCAGATGGATTGCAATGGAAAAAATTGATTCCATCTTCCAGAATTTTGGTAATGATCCAAGAAACATTAGGTTTGGACTTGCTACGGATGGAATGAATCCATATGGAAATTTAAGCAAGTAAACATAGTTCATGGCTCGTGGTGTTAGTTATTTACAACTTACCTCCGTGGTTGTGTATGAAACGTAAGTACTTGATGCTATCTTTGATGATCTTGAGTCCCAGACAACCTGGAAATGACATTGATGTTTTTTTAAGCCCATTGGTTGAAGAGTTGAAGATGTTGTGGGAGGAAGGTGTTGATGTGTTTCATGGGTACACAGGTGACTTATTCAAGTTGCGTGCAATGTTATTTTGTACAATTAATGACTTTCCAAAGATATGGTAATTTGAGTGGCTACAAGACAAAGGGACATAAAGCTTGCCCGATATGTGAAGAAGACACATGTCACTATCAACTACAACATGGAAGGAAAACAAGTGTACCTTGGACACCGAAGATTTCTTCCTTCAAAACATTCATATCGTAAATTAAAAAAATCATTTAACGAGTGTCAAGAAAATGATGCAGCCCCAACACCTTTAAGTGGGGAAGAAGTATATCAACGAGTAAGTGCGATTTCGTGTGAGTTTGGAAAGACGCAAAAGAAAGCCACAGGTATATGGAAGAAAATGTGAATCCTTTTTATTCTTCCATATTGGATGGTTCTTGATGTGAGGCATTGTATAGATGTCATGCATGTAGAGAAAAATGTGTGTGACAAGATCATCTGAACGCTCCTTAACATTCAAGGAAAAACAAAAGATGGTGTCAATGCTCGTTTGGACATGGTTGAAATGGGTATAAGAGAACAATTAGCTCCTCAACCTCATGGTAACCGAACATACTTGCCTCCAAGCATGTCACACACTCGTCTAAAAAAGAGAAAAGAAGTTTTTGTGAGTTTTTACGAGGTGTGAAGGTTCCATTTGGTTACTCTTCCAATGTGAAGAGACTTGTATCTATGAAAGATCTAAAATTGCTTGGGTTAAAATCTCATGATTGTCATGTATTGATGCAACAACTTCTACCCGTGGCTATTCGAGGTATCTTACCGTGAGAATGTTAGATATTCCTTAACTCGATTATGCTTTTTTTAATGCCATATGTAGTAAAGTTATGGACCCGGATGTTTTGGATCAGCTTAGAGAATGAGGCTACAATCATATTGTGTCAATTTGAGATGTACTTTCCTCCATCATTTTTTGATATTATGGTTCACTTGATTGTTCATCTAGCCAGGGAAGTTAGAATCTGTGGTCCAGCTTTTCTTACGATGGATGTACCCTATTGAGCGATACATGAAGATATTAAAAGGGTATGTGAAGAACCAATATCGTCCGAAGCATCAATTGTTCAAAGATATATTGCAGAGGAAGCTATTGAGTTTTGCACAAAATACTTATCGAAGTTGAAGCTATAGGGTTACCTAAGACTCGTTACCATGGAATAGGTCTTGGTAGAGGAACTCGAGGTGCAAAAGTTGTGACAATGTGTCGAGATGAAGTACTTCAAGCGCATTTGTACATATTGAATAACAATGAAGAAGTCATCCCCTACTTAAGTGCTCATAAAGACATTGTGAAGCGAAATAATCCACGTATGCCTAAAAAGTGGGTGATCACCGAACACAATAAGAGCTTTTTGAAGTGGTTTAAACAACAAGTCAAGGTGACAATACAGACTTCGATACACTAAAGTGGCTAGCATGTGAGCCAAACTTTGATGTGATATGTCGGGGTGGGTATGATATAAATAACTATTCATTTTATACAAAGGGAGAAGATGAAATAAGCACAATGCAAAATAGTGGAGTCATGGTGGTGGTCGAATCAATGCATTTCTCGAGTTCAAAGGATAAATATCCGATAAGGGCGCCAATGGTCTACTTTGGTGTAATTGAAGAGATTTGGGTAATAGATTACACGATATTCGAGAGTACCTAATTTTAAATGTAAGTGGGTTGATTTTAATACCGGCATCTTCACCTGACGATCTTGGATTTACCTTGGTTAACCTTGAAAATACTCGTTATACCGAAGAACCATTTATCATGGCATCTCGTGCAAAACAAGTGTTTTATGTCACTGATCCCGCTTAACAAAGGATGGTCAGTGGTTCTACAAGGAAAACCCATGTATACTTCGATGAGAATGATGAATTAGTACTTGATATACCGGAGACACCATGTTTCTCTTCAAATATGCCAAACTTGAGTGTTAATGTAGAAATAGATGATGTGCATGCCATACGTTATGACCATATGGAAGGATTTTTGGAGAATGTTCCAACTTGATAATGTATGCACTTTTTTTAATGTATTATTTTTTAATGTATGCACTTTTTTGTCTAAACTAATAACTATTATTTTTTTCTTTGAACACGTATATGGCACATCCGGTACCCCTCCTCCTACACAAGTCCCCCCTCCTACACAAGGTGGTGATCGGAGTCACTCGTCTACCAGGAAAAAGGGTAGGCGTGCTACACTGGCTGAAGGAGTTGAATATCGGCCGTAGCTCCGATCGTAATTGCCTATCCAAGCTTGACATGCAAACGAGTAGAGCCACTAGAGAGCATAGTGCTAGATTCACTAGCTATGTGCCCTTGCTTGGGAGAAGCAAGGTTAGTATTCTTATTGAGGATTGGGACCATGTTCCGTAGACACCGAAGAACCAGATTTGGCAGAGTATCCTGGTACCTACTCTTATTGAGCATTTAACATGTATATATATTTAACTTTTTGGGAACTTCATGTTATTTTTATTAGTGTAGGTCACATATGATGTCCCTAACACCACTTTGTTGAGGACAAAGTGGATCTCATATGCCGGGGAACGCCGGAGAGGTTTTAAGAGTGATCTCGACTAGTCGATACATATATGGGGCATCGAGCAACAAGAACCCATGTGACCGAGACGCTTTTGGATGAGGAGACATGGCAGTATTTCGGACTCGGCGCTTAGACGCTAGCTTTCGTGTTAGCACATTTGTCATTTATTTGCAAGTCATTTTTTTTAAATAGAGGTTTTAAATTTGGTATTTAACATGGAATGCAACAGAGCCAAGCGACGAAGGCACGAGATATTCGTGAGAAAGAATATCCACCCCCACAAAGTTGTCTCGTGGGGGTTATGAGAAATTGGAGGAGAAGATGATGAAGGAGACTTCTTCAAGTCTACCTTCGGATGACTCTGCTGTGAGTTCCGTCACCCGCCCTTCACGCCATGATAAATGGAAGAGAGCTTGCCGTAACTCATCGTGGAATTACTTATCTCGAGCAAACTAATGTTGTTGCTCAACGTATTGTAAGTAGCATATCCTAAACTAATTATATATGTTATACTACAATAGGCATATGTATTTGCTAAAAAATCATTCCTTTGTGTTGTAGGATGAGTTGGCTGAGTAGAGCACTCGGGATCATTCCACCCACATGGCCATCGGGATATATTGGTAGTGGCCATTGGTACCCCGCAGCATCCCGGACGTGTTCGTGGTGGCCGGACGAGGGGTGGGCATCGACAAGACTTTGGTGCCCCATCCGTGGCAACTCCTTCTTTGAGGCATCTCGAATGAGCAAGAGTTTGAGTCCCTCAAACAACAAATTAGGAAGGAGATTCGAGATGAGGTGTACTCGACTTGAAGGCAGAGTTATTGAGCTCAATGCGAGCAGAGTTGGCATCTTTGTCCTCTCAACCTTCCGTCCCCGCATGAGAGGCATCCCCGATTCATGTCGCACAAAGGAGAGTTGTGATGCTCCCTGATAGAGGGCGCGAGGTTGCTCCTACCGACACCGCTGACCGTGAGTTGTATATTGCGGGTCCTCCCGAGCATTTGGTGGCATACTGTACGTATTATATCTTTGACATGTATTTGGTATAGTGTTAAGCATTATATAGTCTAAAATATTTTATCCTTTGTTTACCTTAGGGAAAATGTATGCATTGGGGTCAACCATCCACCACCGTGAGTATTGGAGATGATATGATAAGAGTGGTGGTTGTAGATGTCCGGATGTCGTCGCTCTAATCCCTATTCCCACCGAAGAGGTTCAAACAAATGGGACAGGCACTGGAAATTTTATCTTATGGCCAGCTTCATTAACAAGACCCATCCCAACACATGCACAAGGTTGATTTATGCATTGAACGATAGTACTTATTATTTTTTGATAGGTTGATGTATATTAATGTTATTGATTTTTGGTACTTGTATAGAAAGAGGTCGAAAAAGCAAAGGAAGTTGTGCATGAATCACCACCACCACCATCTCGCTTTACAA
Organism: Sphenostylis stenocarpa; assembly: GCA_963425845.1. NCBI lineage: Eukaryota > Viridiplantae > Streptophyta > Magnoliopsida > Fabales > Fabaceae > Sphenostylis > Sphenostylis stenocarpa. The sequence goes on from OY731404.1 coordinate 59,483,594, forward strand.
GCAAGTCTGGCACATCGGCAGCGACTATCTGGACCACTTCCATACAGCTTAGATATGCCACCCGAAGTTGTATGCGGGACCAAGACGATCCCTTTTTTCTTACTCCAAAGGGATATTTTTTATATTCTCACCGGTATCGATATGCTATGTGTATCGTTGTTGCAGCTTTGGGAAATGTAAGTATATTTACATATTTTTTATATTCTCACTCGGTACATTATTTTATAACTTTATTTATTTTCAATGTTGAAGGTATTTACATCGTTTGTGTGTTGAGAGGAAGATCCGCTTTCTCTATGGATTTCTTGACCTCGTTGTCATTCAGATCCGTTGGGAATAAAGTCAAGAGGTGCAAACGTACTTAATAGAGGCATTTCAAACTGGGGGCAAAGAAGTCTACTTAGCACCTTACTTGCATCGTAAGTATACATCTTATAAATTAATGCACATTTATGTAAAACTCGAAATTTTACTAATATTATTTCAACGTGCAGGGGTCATTTGCAGCTCATAATCATTGTTCCTCAAGAATTTCTTGTGATTCTCTTGTGTTCATTACACAAGAAACCAAATGATTTGGATATTAGAAAGCACATAGACGCGTAAGTTTGGTTTTTTTAATTGTTGTATCATATGTGCACTACTTACACCAAAATTATTTGTCCTTTTGTAGAGCTTTGGAAGCTCACCTAAGGTTGCAAGGCCTTCCATCTCATGCTAGAAAGAAGTTGACGTATATTGCACCAAAGGTGACCAAACACCTCTTACCGTTGTTCAATTTGTCATTTAAAGTTAATCCGACATGTATTTAACTTGTAGTGTCCACGCCAACCGGAAGCCATGAGTGCGGGTATTATGTGATGAAGCACATGCACACCATCGTAGCCAAAAATATTATGGGCTCATGGAGGGAGGTAAATATACTATAATTAAGTCAAATATGCCAATTATGTAAATGATTTCTAAATCGAAATGTTTCAATATGTAGGAATTTACAGACTCATCTCCAATGAAGATTGAAGTGTTAGACGATATTAGAGAGCAATGGGCTTCTTTCCTTTTAAGTATTCAATCTTCATAGCAAATTTGACTTGTAACAATTTAGATTGAATTGATTTAAGTTAGCAAATTTACATTCGCTTAAGTAAATGAACTGTCTGGAACCGAGGTACATATATTGATTTCAATCTGTTTCATATGTACATATCCTGTCATGAATCGGATCTCGTCTGCATCGGATATATATCTCAGTAGCAAATTTATATATGAACTATGCATATCTCGTCTGTACTCGGATCTCGTGAATATTTGTCTCGGAACTCGTGACGAATAGGCAGTGTCTACTCGAAGAAAGGTAGCATCTCGTAAAGAAAATGCGGTATTTTAAAAAATAACACTTTCTACGTCTGCTATGTCATTAACCGATGTAGAAAGTACTTTCTACGTCGGTAATGACATAACCGACGTAGAATGTGTAACATTTTATGTCTGTTATAGGCATAACCGACATTGATAACACATACAATCACTAGCTATCGTTAACCGATATAGATACTCGGGTTATAGAAAGTTAGAAAGTAAGACTTTCTATGTCTGTTATAAGTTTAACCGACATAGAAAGTAAGACTTTCTATGTCGATTATCGTTGTTAACCGACATAGAAAGTATTATGACAGTCGTAATCGCTTATGATCGATCAGAATAGCTCTATGACCGATCGTAACCGCTTATGACCGATCGTAATAGCTCATAGAAAGTAAGACTTTCTACGTCGTTCCTCGACTAACCGACGTAGAAAGTCTTTTCTATGACCGATCGTAACTAGTTATGATCGATCGTAATAGCTCTATGACCGATCGTAACCAGCTTTGATCGATTATAATAGCTCATAGAAAGTAGGGCTTTCTACGTCGGTTCCTAATAACCGACGTAGAAAGTCTTACTTTCTACGTCGGTTATTAGGAACCGACGTAGAAAGTCTTACTTTCTACGTCGGTTATTAGGAACTGACGTAGAAAGCCTTACTTTCTATGACCCCCGTATCTATGTCGCCGCTTTAACCGACATAGAAATCCCATTTTAACCGACGTAAAAAGCCTTTTGTGCAGTAGTGTGAGTCTGAACCATTAGATAGTCATAGTGAGAGTACTGCACCTAATATACCTTCTTCTGATAATTTCCAAACTAATAACATGGGTGATCAACCTATTGGACCTCGGAAAGAACACTTAGGGAGCTTACTGCTCCTGAATTCACATATGATAACTTATGTATCCAGTATCCTAATGAAGATGTGCCTTATGTTCTTAAAATTGGACTCATACACTTGTTGCCCAAGTTTCATGGTTTTGCAGGTGAAGACCCTCACAAACACTTAAAGGAATTTCACATTGTCTGTTCCACCATGAAACCTGCGAATGTCCAAGAAGACCATCTGTTTCTGAAGGCTTTTCCTCATTCCTTGGAGGGAGTTCACTACAAGAATTTTACATATTAGCTATGACACATTCCGTAGCTATTTTATAGCTAATCTCTCACTGGTATGTTTTGCTACAGATTAGCTACAAAATAGCTATGGAATAGTCCGTAGCTAAATCCAAGTAACTAATTAGATACAAATGTATTCTCTCTCAAATTTGTAGCAAATTTTGTCGCTAAATTGTCACTAAATCCCTCACTAATTTAAATGATGAAATTTTGTTTATCCCTAGCTAATTTGATCTCCCAAAACTTGTAGTTAATCCGTAGCTAATCTCTCACAATTTTACTCTCGCTAATTCGTAGCTAATCCCTCGCAATTTTTCTCTCGCTAATCCGTAGCTAATCCCTCGCAATTTTTCTCTCGCTAATCTGTAGCTAATCCTTGACAATTTATCTCTAGCTAATATGTGGTTAATGCCTCGCAATTATTTCCTCGCTAATCCGTAGCTAATCCTTTGCAATGTTTCTCTCGCTATTTCATAGCTAATCCCTCACAATTTTTATCAAAATTTATAATATCAAATATTTAAGATTTAAATTATTACTTATATTCTTAAAAAAGAAGACAAACTTATCAACTTTCAATATAAAAGTATTGTTTAAACATAGTTAAAATGATGTTTCAAACAATTAAAAACAAAAATAATATTTCAACTAAAAAGTTCTGTATAACACAATTAAAAATAGAAACAAAGTTTAAAGTACGTTTTCATCATTGTTTCTTTAAGGTAGATAATAAATCTTTCTTGAAAGACTGCATTTCTTCTTGCATTTGTTGTTGCATGAGTGTTTGCATTTCTGTGTGTGTCTTCATTTAAGGTAGTGATTTCTTCAGTTAGAGGTGTGGTAAGATTTTGGGAAGAGGGACCTTCAACTGATGAAGATGAAATATGTGAAATACTAAGATCCAAACTCGACCTATACCATAAATTCTACCTTTTTTATTTTCACAAGCAGCCTTTATCCAAAGATCAGAATCAACTATAGGATGATTTGATGTATCTTCCCCATATTTTTCAATCATAGCATTTTCATATGATTCCTACATCAAATCAATATTTTAGCAATATTATAAATAAACAAAATTTAATATTTATAAAATATACACACTTACAATGAAATTTTTTGCTTTGTTAGACACATATTGTTTTGTTAGACACATATCTTGTTCAAATTTTTTTTAACTGTTTTTAAAAACAAAATTTTGATACATACCATGCAGAGTATTTGTTTTGTTCCTCTATTCCCTATTTTTGATGAAGTCAAAAGGGGGAGAAATATTTGCTTTGTTCTTGATAATGAGATAATGATTTTCCTTATTTAGGGGGAGTAGTAATATAGGGGGAGAAATGGGAAAAATGATTAATTTTTGAATACTCACTAATCTATATATTCAACTGACTTCTTCTGCAGAGATATTATTCAAAGGGGTTTTTGTCTTCATCAAATAGGGGGAGACTGAAAGTGATGAAGATCTTATTGAATTACTTAAACAAAGATCTTGTTGATTTAATGAAGTGAAAATGAAGTCAAAGGCTACTATGTTGCAGTCAAAGGTCACTTAGATAAAAGGGTAGAGTGATTAGTGAGTCTGCATCTTTACTTAGGTATAATCATTCTTATCTCTCTGCTGCATGAACTTTCTTCATTTAAAAGATTTTGCAAATGCCTCTAAAAACGTGTTTAAACTGTTAAAAACAAAGTATTTTGTTAAAAGGTTTTTTTAAGTAACTATTTTAACTAATAGTATATGATCTTTATCAGCTAAAATGTTCTTAACACTTTTGTAACAGGTTTTTAACTGATATGTTTTCAAAATAATCGATTGTTTTCATTAGAAGGAATTTTGAAAACCTTCTGCCAGTATTTTAACTGATATAGAATTGATATAATCGATTAAAATGACTTAGAATATTTTGAAAAGTGTTCTGGCAGAATTTTAATCGATACAAACTCGAAATAATCGATTAAAATAACTTGAAGTGTTTTGAAAGTTGTTCTGTCAGTATTTTAATCGATACAAATGCGAAATAATCGATTAAAACAACTAAGAGATTTTTCTAGAATGTTTTAATCGATTCAAACAAGTATGTTATCAGTTAAAATAACTTAGAAAGTTTTATGAAATCTTTTGGTAGAATTCTAATCGATTAAAATGTGTTTCAATCGATTAAAATAACTAGAACATAATTGCTTGAACATTTTAATATACATCTTTTGGCAATCAATCAAGCATTCATAAGTGCTACTTTCAAGAGAGAATCGCGCTAGATTTGTGAAGTTCTTAGAAGTTCTTTCTTGAGGCAATATTTGCATTCTTTTGGTGAAGAAACTCATTCAGCAGAACTGCATAAACCTGGTTTGGGTGTTCTAGTTTCTTCTCTTTGTTTCTTTACTTTTCTTTTCTGTATTGTGGGTGCTTGGAAGTGTGGGCACTGGTTTCTGTGGCTGGAATTTGGCTGCAGGGTTGTTCAAGAACTGGAAATTGGTTCTTGGTGAAGGTTTAGGTGCAAGGACTGGAATTTTGGTTCTTGTGGTAGATTGAGTGTGTGATTGAAGTTGTAATCTGTAAAATATCAATCTAGTGGAACCCAGCTGAAATTTGGCTGGAAACTGGATGTAGCCCTGGGATTGGGTGAACCAGTATAAATCTTGGTTGTATCTTTCTAAACCTTTCTCTCTTTAATTCTGTCACTGCCTTTACTTTGATTGTTTGTTGTGTTTGATTCAAAAATTGGTTAGAATTCTTAATCTTTGAAATAGATAATTTGTAAATTGCGAAAATCTTTCAAAGATCAATTCACTCCCCTCTTGATCTCAGCGTACTTTTCTAACAAAAGAAACCCAGCTGGCTCAGGTCCACTGAGCACCCCAAGAACAAAGGAATTATAGCAGGAAATGATTAAATCATCCATCAAACATAGAGGAAAGAGGGAAGAAGAGGGAGAAGATACTATGCATACAAATTTTACTTCACAAAAACCATACCAAGCTACACAGTGAAAGATTTATGGTGACCAAATGTAATTGACCAACCTCCATCCGCTTCTGTCAAATGATGAAATTAAAACTCAACATTTTAATTGGAAGAGGAAACAGAAGAGAATTATCTAAATATCCACGTACATGACGATGGAAACTACACAATCCAATATTACTGTTGAGCCTAACGTCATGAGACAATTGCGTTGAACCTGGACAGACCATGTTGAAATTGCCGTAAAAGTTAATGCAATCAGTTCACAGTTGAAAACCAGTTCTCCCTTTCAACCCAATACCTCAGTTTCTAGACAATGGAAAATAAAACCTGCAAGAAAACAAACAATAACATTGGCAAGAAAAAAAGAAACTCAACAATTCACTGCAATCTTTATCCTTTGACAAATTGCCAGCAACTGAACTAAGTTCAGTCCTGTTCATTTAAATTGAGATAAATTTGACTTTGTAATGAAAAAAAAGGAAACAAAACCCTAGATATTCACGTCAAAATTATAAGAAAGTTATCCGAATGAGTTTTTAACAACGATAACAACACTTAATTGAGCATGCCTCACGAGCCTTCGAAAAGGGAAAACAATACACAATTGAGATAAAATTGAGATCTATGAACCTGAATGACGCTACAGTAAACAATCCAGGGTTCGTGGAAGAAAAGAGAATTTCCCGAAAGAAGAAACGGAAGCGGTTCCGGAAAAAATCAAAACGAACATTACGATATTATCCTCGTGAACGAAGGAAAAGGAAAATTGTGAGAGGTTGTTGTTATCGATGAAAGTGTTAAGTATTTGTCGTGGAAAAGCCAAACTTGGTTGGCTTGGGTACAATGCTGCAATTAACAGGCTTCTGGTCCGTGGTCCAATCAAAACGCAGAGTTTGGGATTAGTGAATGCTGGTAACCCGCGAATTATAGATTATCGGGGATTTATGTGGCGCATGGATCGTGACCCTTATATCCAGATAGTACTATCTTCCACTGAATGTGCGTCTCTTATTCTACTATTATTATTTTATTTTTCTTTACTATAATATTCTTCCAGAAATGCAATTCATTTCTATAAATTATCCAAGTAATCAACTGTATTTTTTTTTATTCACCAAAAATAAAAATTGTATATTTTTTTTATATAAATTAAACTAAAACAATTGTCTCACTTGAATTCAAATATGAGTTAGTGGATAAAAATGAAAAAAAAAAATTATAAATAAAAATAGAAAACGTGAGCTGGAAGCATGTGCGGAAGCGACGCAGGATAGCAACGGACGCTGCGCAGGATAGCAGCGATAGTAGCGCGAGACGAGAGAGAGGCAGCGATCAACTAGGTTTGAGAAAATTATGTATGAAGAAGATGAGAAAAAATTTAATTTAGATTTTTATTAAAAGAATTATAAATAAATAAATAAATTAGTATTTAATATAATAATTTTTTTATTTCTTATAAAGAATAGTTTCTAAAAAATTTATAAAGAAATATTATTTATAAAAAAATTTCTATTAATTTAAATATTATTAAATATTTCTAACAAATTTAAATTTATAAAAAACTTACAAAAAATAATTTTAAATATTTATCAATTTTTTAGATATTTTTTCAAAAAAATTATAATTATTTCTAAATAATTTATTTTAGATAAAAAATAATTTATATATATATATATATATATATATATATATATATTTATAGTAAATTTGGTAAAAATAATTTTTTTAAGAAAAAATTGTAATTAATTTTTATTGATATTTTTTTCAAAAAGATAAAAAATTATTTTTTATAATTATATATTTTTAGAGAAATTTACAAGTATTTTTTATAAATAATTTTTTATAAAACTAAACTAATTTATAAGAATGGTTCCCAATAATTTAATATTTTTTCAATTTGATAGTTGCTATAAATTTGCTACAGATTTAACTATAATTGTATGTTACACAATTTAGCTAGGAAATAACTTCAAAAAGTAATATAGCTAATATTTATAGCGAGGGATTAGTGACAAAAATTTTCCTAAGTAAATTATTTTTCTGCTAAGTGAGAGAATAGCTACAAAAATATTAATCTTCTAGCTATTTTACTACAGATTAGCTACAACCTTATTCTTTCACTATTCCATAGCTAATTAGCTACAAATTAGTGAAAAATAAATTTTGTAACTAATTTTCCTAGCTAATTATAAAATTTCTTGTGGTGGTTGCAAAGGATTGGTTGTACTACTTAGCTCCCAGGTCCATTACTAGCTGGGAAGATATGAAAAGGATGTTCCTAGAGAAATTCTTCCCTTCATCCAGAACCACTGCAATCAGGAAGGATATCTTAGGAATTAGGCAACAGGTTGGAGAAAACCTCTATGAGTACTGGGAGAGATTCAAGAAGTTATGTGCAAGCTGTCCCCACCACCAAATCTCCGAACAGCTATTGCTTCAATATTTTTACCAGGGTCTAAATAACATGGAAAGAAGTATGATTGATGCTGCAAGTGGTGGTGCACTTGGGGATATAACTCCTATAGAGGCTAGATAGTTGATAGAGAAAATGACCTCGAATTCCCAACAATTTAGTGTAAGGGGTGATACAATAGTTATTAAAGGAGTAAATGATATGGCTACAAACTCCTCTACTGAAATAAAAACTGGATAACAAAATTGATGCCTCAGTGAATTTAGTCACTCAACTTGCTGTAACCTAGAAGAATGATGCTACATCTGAAAAATTTTGCGGTATTTGTACTTCCATAGATCATTATACAGATGGTTGTCCCTCATTACAATGTATAGAACTAGATGCTCCACAAGCTTATGTTGCAAACATTTACAACAACAGAAGTCCACAGCAGCAGCAGAATTTTGACTTGGCTTCAAATAGATAAACCCAGGTTGGAGAAATCATCCAAACCTGAGATGGTCCAATCAACAGCCATAACCACAACATCAACAACAACAACAACATCCTCCCACTTTCCAAGACAATGTTGGACCGAGCAAATATGTGCCTCCACCTTTTAAACAACAGTATCAGAGACAAAATGAAGCTCCAGTAACAACACCAGCTCCAGATCCTCAACCTTCACTTGAAGAGTTGGTCAAGCAGATGACCCTACAAAATATGCAGTTGCAACATGAGACAAGAGCTTCCATAAAAGAGACAAAAGCTTCCATCCAAAGTTTGACAAATCAGATGGGACAGATAGCTACTCAGCTTAATTAGACATAGTCCCAAAATTCTGATAGATTGCCATCCCAGACAGTGCAAAATCAGAAAAATGTCAGTGCCATCACTTTGAGATTGGTAAGCAGGTTGATATCCCAATAGTCGCACCTTTACCAGAAATTGTGCCTACACCTCAGACAGACAATCTTGCTACATCAAATACAAAGCATCCTGAGCAAGGGGAGCCTACAGATGACAGTATAGAATCCTCTAGTTCTACTGCACAGAGTAGTTGGCAGTTACAGCAGCCTCCTATCCCTCTTCCTTTCCCACCAAAAATCCCTCCAAGTAGAAGGATGGAAGAAGTTGACAAAGAGATTCTAGAAACATTCAGGAAGGTGGAGTTGAACATTCCTCTTTTGGATGCCATCAAGCAAATTCTTATATATGCCAAATTTCTGAAGGAGTTGTCTACACACAAGAGAAAGCTAAAGGGAAATGAGGGGATTTGCATGGGCAGAAATGTGTCAGCACTAATAGGTAAATTTGTTCGTCAAATTCCTGAGAAGTGCAGAGACCCAGGTACTTTTTGTGTGCCTTGTATCATAGGTAATTATAAATTTGAAAATGCCATGCTTGATATGGGTGCTTTAATTAATGTCATGCCTCTATCTATATTTAAATCTCTTTCTCTTGGACCCCTGCAACCTACGAATATAGTTATTCAGTTGGAAAACAGGAGTGTTACCCACCTTACAGGTTTCATTCAGAATATCTTAGTCAGGGTTGGTGAGTTGATTTTCCTTGCTGATTTTTATATTCTTGATATGGATGAGGGATGTTCACGTGGTTTTGCACCCATCATTTTAGGAAGACCATTTTTAAAGACTGCATGAACCAAGATTGATGTGCATGCAGGGACCTTATCTATGGAATTTGATGACATTGTGGTGCGATTTAATATTCTAAATGCCATGAAACACCCATCTGAGGAGATAGATCTAGGAACCACCATGATCAGGAAGACTTTGTTTGTTTTAGCTGAACAAAGTTGCTACTTGATGACCTCAACACCTGTACCATCTGAGGAGATAGATCCAGGACCCACCATGATCAGGAAGACTTTGTTTGTTTTAGCTAAACAAAGTTGCTACTTGATGACCTTAACACTTGTACCATCTGAGGAGATAGATCCAGGACCCACCATGATCAGGGAGTTCTTCTTCAACTCTTTTATCTTGCTTGTCCTATTTGTTTAGTGGATATGATTGTGTTTACATTGAGGACTATGTCTGATTTAGGTGTGGGGTGGGAGATCTAGGATTATAGATTTATATTCTATGTTTTGTGTACATTTTTACATATTTTTCTTTGATTTCTGGGTTTTGTATAGGTAGTAGGCACTTACTTCACTTTTGGATATGAGTTGCTTGATATTCTATGGATTGAAATCCTTGTTCTTCTTTGCATGTCAAGTTGATTTTTAGGTTTGAGAGGTTGAATTGAATGTAACAGATTTACCCTGTGTAAGGATTTGAGTCACTCTCTATTCTTTCTTTCTTGTGTGTTATGCCTCTTGACTGCATGCACAGTGGCCTTGGCTTGACTCTTTTTGATACTTCTTGATTCACATGCATGTTGGAGATAATTTAGACATTTTTTTTCTTATAAGCCTCTAGCCAAATGAGCCTACCTTGAATCATTCCCTTTGATAGCCCCTTTGAGCCGATGGCCTTTTTTTTCATTGTTTTATAGCTCATTACAAGCCCTTAGCCTGAAAAACCATGATTGCCCTACCTTAGGAAATTTTGGAGCTTTGGAATTGTTTTGGGAATGGGTGCTCAAATAATGGGGGGGGGGGGGTTGTGCCTAGTTGTGTTAGTTCTTGGATTCTTCATTTGTGTATATATGAGTGGCTATGTCGTTTTCTTTTATCTTTGAGGTTCAAAAAAAATTGAAAAATAAATGAAAAAAATGAAATGAAAAAAAACGAAGAAAAAAAAAAGAAAGAAAACAAATATGTTGGGCTTGGGCATTGTGTGAGGATTGAAATTGGTGGATTTACTTTCATGTGTATTTTTGACTCATTCCCCATTGCTCCTCTATTTTCTTTGGTCTTTAAGCTACTTATTCATACATTCCATACCTTGTCCTTTGCCCCATTACAACCTTTGAAAGTCTTTTAGATCTTTATGTGCATATGTTTTTGGTTGTTGATTTTAGAGGCTTGCAAAGTCTATGTGGTGATTGTTTTTCATGGGTGCTTTGAGAGTAAATAGTAGCCTAAACACTTGAGTGATACAATGCATATCTTGTGAGGTTCTGTTGATTTTCATTCACCTCTTGAGCATATTGATTTTCTTGACATGTTTTGAATTGTTTGGACGATGTCTATAGATGTCTGTCTCTTTGACTCTTTGAGTGTTGGAGGTTGTCTTTCGTTTCCCAGGTTTCATTAAGGAGTATGTAATTCTGTTTATGTTTTTGTTTGTCGTTATTTTTGTCTTTGATTTTGTTTCTATCCTTTGCATGATTTTTTTAATATTTTTTGATTTATTTCCTTGCTTTGCTTCTTAATTTTGCCCAGAAGTGCAAAAGGCTAAGTGTGGGGTTATTTGATGAGTCATTATATTCCCGTATTTTCTTCCCTTTCCGAACTTATTTTAATTAGTGTTTTGGGCTTAACTTTCTATTATTGGTGAAGTTTTACTAATTGGGCTTCATTGGGCCAATAATTTAGATTTTAATTAATTTGAATCTATTTTATTTAATTTTTGCTCATTATTAATTTTAGGACAGTTTAAAACAATTTTGGGCTTGGAAAAATTGGGTCAAATGTCATTTTTTATTTTATACGGGTACTAACATTGGTTTACTATTTTATTTATCATTTTTTCTACAGATCTCCAAAAATCATGAACCTGAAAGAATTATAAACTAGACACATTGAGCTTTCCCAAGGATCCAAAATCATTTAATTCAGAGCTAAATTCGATTTTACATAAATTATCCAAAACGGGTCAAGCGCACCCAGCCGACCCAATGGACATACTTCAGTAATTTAAGTCTCATAGATTCATTAGACCTTGAAAAATAGTATAAGCTACAGAGTTTGAAATCTAACTCAAAATTCTTTCAAAGGAGACTGGAATCGCTTAATTTGAATAAGTATTGAAAATACTACACGTGTTTGAAGTTGGCGGACCTACACTGAAGCCAACTTATGATGTGTTTTGTGGATCAGTTAGGCCCAAACCTAGATTAATATTAGAGTTAGGGTTATTTATATAAGAGAGGCACAACACACGACACACAACACACAAGGACTGTGCAACCACCACACAGCCGCCTTTCATCTTCTGCAATTTATATTGAAGTTTGTTTACTCTTCTATCATTATTTTAAAATCTTGTTTCGATTTTAATTATGTTTCTTCTATTGCATTTTTTACTTTTCATGGATAGCTAAATCTTTGTATTGATTTTCTGAGAAGAATGAAAGTATATCTTTGAGGTTTTGTTCTTCAATTTCATTTTGTTTGTTCTCTTAACTCTTTATCTTCTAATCTCAGTGTTGAATTATAATCTGTTTATGCTTAATAAACTGAAATTAATATCACAGTTTGCGTAATTCTGTATTAGATATGAGATTATGTGATGTATGCAATGCTTAATTGTATAAGAATAATTTGGAGTTAATCTTCGCTTAGTTGGTTAATTTCATGTTGGAATAAAGGTTAAGGAAAATTTGGGATTAATCTTCACTTAGTTGGTTAATTTCATATTGGAACAAGGGTTAAAGCTAATTTGAGATTAATCTTCGCTTAGTTGATTAATTTTGGATTAGAATATAATTTAGGATTTATCTTCACTTAGTTGGTTAATTTCGAATTAATTTCATAATCTAGGATAAGTGAAATTGCATTGAAATCAGGAAATCAATTACATTTTAATATGTTTTTAATCCGCATTTTTATAATCTGCTTTTGTTCTTTTTCATCTAATATTTTAACTTTGAAAACCCCCCCTTTTTGTTACTGTTCTTATTGAAAAATTGATAAGCTTTGATAGAAATTCGTGGTCTTTGGGAGACGACCTAGGAATGCTTCCTAGTACTACATTTATCTATTTTAATTATTTGAGTGAGTACGACATCAATCAATGGGCGAGTACAAAAATTAAGGGAGTATATGGATGCATGCGCATGGTCTTACCATGACATGCCAAAACATCAGAATCCAACATCATAAATCCTCTCCCTACCAACCTAAGATAAATGGTGCAATAGAGGCAACCAATTAGAACATCAAGAAGATCATCCTAAAGATGGTCAAAACCTATAAGGATTGGCATGAAACATTGCCCTTTACCCTTCATAAGATATAAAACTTTCACGGAAGCTACTCCATTCTCCATTAAATATGACATGGAGGTCGTATTTCTGATAGAGGTCGAAATACCTTCCCTGCAAATTGTCACGGAAGCAAAAATGGACAAAAGCTGAATGGGTCCAAAGTCAATACGACCAGTTGAACCTAATAAAAGAAAAACGGTTGGACGTTATACGCCGTGAATAAGGCCTATCAAAAGAATATCAAAAGGGCTTACGACAAAAAGGTCAACCACCATTCTTCTGTGAGGAGGATTTAATGGTAAAGAAATCGCTTCTGGCCCAGAAAGACCAAATTGGAAAATGGGTGGTAAATCATGGACGACCCTTCGTGGTCAAGCAAGCTTTCTCAGGAGGAAATCTTATTCTCACTAACATGAATGAAAAAGAACTTCGACACCAGGTCAACCCCGATACGATGAACAAGTATTATGCTCGAAAGACATTGCTCATAACCTGCCAGGATGAAAACCCGCAAAAGGCATCCTGGGAAAAAGTTAGGGTCCACATGCCTCGCTAGGGTACACCCTAGGCAAAAGATTAGAGACTTCAAAAAAAAAAAAAGGGGAAGAAGAGAAGAAAGAAAAATTCCCTAAGAGCAATGGTTGCCTTAGTAAAAAATCAGAAGCTGGCTAGGGTAACATCCTTCTAGAAGCAGACAGTCTTGCATAGTCTTCACTCCGGGCTCGAACATCTCAATAGAAGCAACTAGCAGAACCAGGGGGCAGATATCATAGACATGATTGTTGTAGCCCACACAGTGTAGCCAACCTTGGCCTGCCATTCTTCTAAATTCCATTTGTAATCCTTTTGTGAAAATAATGAACCTTTTGCTCATGCATATCAATAAAATTCTCTTTCATTTCATTTCTCTTGACCAAATTATGGGAGTGCCTCTTTATTGATTGTCGCCGCCGTCTCAAAAGAGAAGGTCGATCAGAGCGACGCGATGGTTTCGACCCTTTTTTATTTTCGCATTTTTATGGTTGGTTACAACGCCTTTAGGTTGTCCGATAACCGGGCTAACCTAGGGGCGAGGTTTTTGAAAAGTCGTCCTTGGGTTGTCCGATAACCGGGCTAACCCAAGGACTAATTTTGAGGGGTTCTGTGGAGTCGCCACCGATGTTTTTACCGGAAACATCAGAAAAGGGGTTTTAAAAGGCGTTGGTTTTCGAAAACCAACTTTGGTCATTAGAATCAGAGTTGGGTAAGGGAGTTAGTTACGTGTAAAGGAAGTATTAGTTCCTTTACTACGCCCCTTTCAGGTTCCCTATGATAGGCCAGCTATCTAAAAATATTTAAACCGGTGAAAATAACGTTTTTTGCCCTTTTTATTATGCAGAATTTTAAATTTAATGACTACATGACCCTAATCTATTGCATAATTTAAAATTAAAACAGTAAAAGTAGAGAGGGAGAGTTTAAACCTCCGAAGCAAGCTTTCTCTATTAATTTCTCAATAAATTGGGTGCATTTTGGCAGCCCTTCATTCTACAGCGTCAGAAAACCTCTCAGAACGCTCGAAAACTCACTCCAAAGACACTCAGAAGTTCCGGAAATGCGTCGGAGGGATTCTAGAGAGAAGTTTTAGAGAGAAGGGAGAGCTAGAAGCTTGTGCTGTGTGGAAATGAGGGGGGGAGGACCCCTATTTATAGGTTTTCACGCCTGGTAGTGGCGAGACCGCCGTTCTCGTCTGACAGGGTCGAGACCGCCGTCTCGCCCAACGAGACCGCCGTCTCGTCCTGCGCAGATGGCGAGACCGCCGTCTCGCCAAACGAGACCGTCGTCTCGCCATTCGCAGGTGGCGAGACCGCCGTCTAGGGAAGCGAGACCGCCGTCTCACCATTCGCAGGTGGCGAGACCGCCGTCTCATCAAATGAGACGGCGGTCTCGCCACTTGCCTGAGGTGAGACGGCGGTCTCGATTTCGAGACGGTGGTCTCATCCCAAAGAGGCGAGAAAACTTATTTTCGTACAGAAAATCCTTCCTATCCTAGTATGGGGGCCTAATAGTCTCTCCTAGTGGCATTTTAGGCTTGTCCATCTTCGAATAGGAGGTCTTCTACTCTTTATTTGGAGGCCGGGCAAGATTTGGGGTCTACAGCTGCCCCCCTTTTACCCGACCAGTCGACTACCGGCCTTTTGTGCCCAGGTGATCGACTGGAGGGTAAAGGAGTTGACCCTCTTGCCCGGTTGCCCGTCAGATGCTCCGTCTTTGGATGATCCTCTGGGGAAGTGTTGTGCGCTTCCAGGATGCTTCTTCTGGAGATAGTTGATCCCTTTGGCTGATGAGTACGAACCCCCATCTGGTTTGACGAGTATGAACCCTCGCCCGGTAAGCCCCCTTTTGTAAGGCCTGATGAGTATACACCCCCATCTGGTGTTTGACGAGTATGAACCCCCGCCCGGTAAGCCCCCTTTTGTAAGGCCTAATGAGTACACACCCCCATCTGGTGTTTGTGCCTCTGGATGCTCCTTCTTGCGGTAGCTGATCCTTTGGCTATGGTGGCGGCTTACTGCTCTAGCTCATGCGCCGGTGTTAAACCTCGGGATGCTCCTTTGACGCGGTAGCTGACCCCTTGGTTGACGAGTACGAACCTTCATCTGGTTTGGTGCCTCTGGATGCCCCTTCTTGCGGTAGCTGATCCTTTGGCTATGGTGGCGGCTTACTGCTCTAGCTCATGCGCCGATGTTAAACCTCGGGATGCTCCTTTGACGCGATAGCTGACCCCTTGGTTGACGAGTACGAACCCTCATCTGGTTTGGTGCCTCTAGATGCCCCTTCTTGCGGTAGCTGATCCTTTGGCTATGGTGGCGGCTTACTGCTCTAGCTCATGCGCCGGTGTTAAACCTCGGGATGCTCCTTTGACGCGGTAGCTGACCCCTTGGTTGATGAGTACGAACCCTCATCTGGTTTGGTGCCTCTGGATGCCCCTTCTTGCGGTAGCTGATCCTTTGGCTATGGTGTCGGCTTAATGCTCTAGCTCATGCGCCGGTGTTAAACCTCGGGATGCTCCTTTGACGCGGTAGCTGACCCCTTGGTTGACGAGTACGAACCCTCATTTGGTTTGGTGCCTCTGGATGCCCCTTCTTGCGGTAGCTGATCCTTTGGCTATGGTGGCGGCTTACTGCTCTAGCTCATGCGCCAGTTCCTTGGGGAGTGATTCTTGTGTTGGTAGATGTATTTGGACCTCTTTGAATGGTCATCCGGGTTGTGCCGGGGATTTTTGTGGGTGCTCATCCAGCTTACTTGGTTGCTGGGTATTCTTTGTTTTTTATCTTTGGTGGCGACTATCCGACTCTTGCTGGCTGGTCGGATGAGTCTTGTTTACTGTTCGACTCTGATTTGGTAGTCGAAATATCGTTGGTTGAGGTGATGGCTTGTCTTAATCCTGCCTTTTTTTCTCGCGGTTTTATCTCTTTTTTCTCGCGATTTAGGATTTTGGTTTTTCTTATTGAGTGTATGCTTTTTTCCTTTTTTAAGCTCTTTTGTTCTACGCTAGCTTTTGCAAAAGGGTGGCAAAGAGATGTATGAAATAAAAATTTTATTTATGGGGAAATTTTATTACAACCACTTTTTTTAGGCAAGTACCATCCCTAAGGGCTATCCTCTAGAGATGATCCGTGGGCAAATTGTTGGTAGACGTGATACCGGAAGTCTGCTTGTTCTCGGACTTCGTCGCGGTACTCTTGCTGGAATGTTGTCCATTCCTGCCACATCACCTGCTGATGCTGGTACATCTCCTCTTGCCGGGTATGGTAGGCTTCTTGACGCACCGTCATTTGGTCGAACTGCCGGCGCAGATCGTTCATGTTGCGGTTCATGCCGGCGAAGTCGTCTGTGTACGGTGGTGATTGTTGTTGCTGCTGCTGGAATTCGGGGGGCGTGGGGATATCCTGCATCGCCACCAGCCCCTGGAGATCCAGTGCGAAATCCAGTGTGGGATGGAGGGCAAACTGGGTCCCTCGACGTATCAGCATTCCCATGATGACCAGGATTGACCCGTTGATTGGCTCGGGTTGTAAGTTGGAGGCCAGCTCTTCCCGGCCAGGACACCCCCATCTTTCTGCCAGGGGAGTAATGAGGGGAGCCACGAGGACGGCCCCCGCAGATCTGTTCCCGAAGTCCTTGAGGGCTCTCAGGAAGAAGTAGCCGGGGTTGCAGCGCCGCTTCTGGCTCATGCAGTAAAGTACGAAGAGGTCAGGGAGGGAGACCTTGCCCTGACTCTCTTTCCTCCCATGGATGGTTCCTGCCAGCAGCTTGTGGCAGATGCGGAGTGCTGGGGGCAGCGCGAAGCCCCTCATCAGTGTGGGCAGCGTGGTGGCTCCGGTAAGCTCATGCCACATTTCGGCGGCAGTGAGGTTGGTGGGCCGGGAGCAGATGGCCTCACGGTATTCTTGAGTCAACGTGTCCTCAGGCCGGACGAACCCGATGGCCATGTTGAACTCGTCGAGGGTGGTGGCCTGGTATCTTCCACCCATGAAGTATGTCACCATCTTAGTGGGCTGCAAGCTCGGGACAGTGGAGGGGACCTCGGAGTAGGAGGCCGAGGCCAAGAATTCTAGTACCGCTTGTGGGTACACGTGTGTAGGTGGGGGCTGCAGTAGAAAGCCCCACCCGATGCTGTCAATGTGGGCCCGGACGTCGTCCTCCCACCCAAATTCAGCCAGGATGCTAAAGTCCAGCCTCAGCATCTGGTGCCACGCATAGGTCTGGATGTTGTCAAGACGGGTCTGGTGTTGTGGTGACAGCTGAGAAGGGTCCTGGGGTGGCGATGCCGCAAAACTGCTGGCCCCGGCAGTGCTCCTTCTCTTCCTGGAGGCGCTTCTACCGAACATCTTGACTAGAGGAGGCTTGGGAGTGCAAGAGTTGAGAAAGGGAGGTTCTGGAGGCAAGGAGAGTTGTGAGAAACCCCCCAAGCGCGCCCCCTATTTATAGGATTTTTTTCCAATTCGAGACCGCCGTCTGGGGAAGCGAGACGGCGATCTCGTGTCTCCTCCAAATCGAGACGGTGGTCTGGTCCATCAAGATGGCGGTCTCGTCGTTGGCTTTAAACGAGACGGCGGTCTCGTAGAGCGAGACAGCGGTCTCGTTTTTGCCTGAATCGAGACGGCGGTCTGGTGGGTCGAGACGGCGTTCTCGCCTTAGAGGGTGACCGAGATGGCGGTCTGGGATAACCAGACGGCGGTCTCGATTTACGGAAGAGTTTTTTTTTTTTTTGAAGAAAATAGGACTTGGTTCAAAACATTTTATGCATGCAATGCTTTCATGTTTGATGTCCTATAATGCCTATTTTGATTAAGTTTTCAGAAGGATTTAACCAACGTGTCTCGTTGCGCTGAGTGCCCTCTGATTTGTTGTGTTTATTTTTAGCTGTACCATGCCGGACTTCTTGTGACCGAAGGATAATTTTTCCTTTCTTTTCTTTCTCTTTTTGCAGCATACTCTTTGTCATGTAGTGCCCCTTTTTCTTCGCTTTAGGGATTTCAATCCTCTTGTTGACTATACGCCTCCATATTCCCAAATTAATTATCAGAATATTGACGTGAGGGGTCAAGAGAAAAGAAACAAAGAGGCAAATTTCAACGGCTTGTGTTTTAGAGGGTTGATTTTTGTTGATAAAGTTTTTGTAAGCATGGTGGGCTAGGGTTAGTCCTACGTGTTTAAGCTTTGTCTAAGCAAACATCTTTTCTCTCTTTTTTTGTATTTTACGCTCTTTGGTTTTATTTTCATTGCTTTTTAATGGCTAGCTGATTTCCCTAGAACGCCCTTTGGATTTTCGAACTAGGATACTGTGTTTTGGCCCTAACTTTTGTCTAGGTTCCTTCTTTTGTAATTTTGGAGAAATCCTAGCGGGCCTTATTTTGTAACCCTAACTTTTGCCTAGGCTACCCTTTATTGTTGTTCGGGTATCCTACCGGGTCGACCCTATCTTTTGTGTAGCCCCCTTAGTGGGTTTCCTACCGAGTGATTTGCCCTTTTCTTTGGCCTTTGGCTTTTCTGGGCTTTTTGTGGATTTTTTTTTTGTTAAAAGTATTGGCGAAGCATGACTTTTATTTTATGGATGAAGTGAAGTCTTATTTTTATGTGCTTCTAATCAACTAGCTTTGATGGCAATAGCAATGGTAAATGTTGATTATTTGGATGCGCTGTTTATTCTTCTTTTTTTGTGTTTACTTAGACAGGGTTATTTATGAGGTCTAGTCAAAAATAGAGAGAAGAGAAGCAGATTGTAAGAATCATTCTTTATTAATTAATAAGGGAATATGTGCCTTAAGATGCCCGGGGGTCGGGCTCGCCCCGGGGGATAATCTCTAACAATCATGGGGTTTACATCCCTTAAACGAAGAAAAAGATTTCCTAATGACTAAGGCGGCTCTTGACGCTTGCATCCCTCCGCTTTGGAAAATTTGCTTGAGTGTGCGGAGGGGAGACTTCCCTTTTCTTCTTTCCGCCCAACCCTTGGTAGGGTCATATCCTAAGCCATACTTGCAAGGATTGTCTTTGAATTCTGGGGGTTCCCTCATGCCTTGGGAATCTGCCCCCAGTCCTTGGCCAGGATGGTAACCATGCTTTAACATCATGCGGGCTACCTTTGCATTTTTGGGAAGTCGCTCTATGCTGGCAATTTCGAGTGCTTGAAAAGATGTTTCAAGGGCCTCTTCAGCCGCATCCACATAGGGCTGGGTGGACGGTCCACTGATCAAAATATCGTCTTCTGCTTGGACTGTGACCAATTTATCGCCCACTATGAATTTGATTTTCTGGTGGAGCATTGAAGGTACTGCCTTAGCGTCATGAATCCAAGGCCTGCCGAGGAGACAACTATATGCTGGAGTAATATCCATTACATGGAAATCGACGTCGAAGATAGTGGGTCCAACTTGGATTGGCAAGTTAACCTCCCCCACTACTTCTCGTTTTGATCCATCGAAGGCTCGAACGATGGTTCTGCTTGGGCGCATACGGGTTCCTTGGATAGTCAGCTTGTCCAGTGTGCACTTGGGCATCACGTTCAAGGATGACCCCTTATCCACAAGAACTTTGGCAATGAGGTACTCCTTGCACTTGACTGAGATGTGCAAGGGCTTGTTATGGTTTGACCCCTCAAGGGGGAGTTCTTCCTCCGTGAAGGTGAGGTGATCACTTGTCGTGATGTGACTAACGATCCTCTCAACCTTTTCCTGGGATATTGTATGAGGTACATGCACCTCACTCAAGACCTTCAGCAGGGCGTTTCTGTGTGGTTCCGAGCTCATTATTAGAGATAACAATGTTATCTTTGCAGGTGTGCGATTGAGCTGGTCTATTATGGAATACTTGCTTTGCCTTATGAACTGGAGTAATTCCTCTGTCTCCTCCTTAGATTCCTTATTTTCTTTTTCTTCTTCGGTCTTTTTATTTTTTCCTTTATTTTTGAGGACATCTTCCTATGTGTCCTTGGGGGAGTAGACTCTTCCACTTCTAGTTGTGCCCCCAATACTGGCTATGTTTGTTATTTCTTCTTTTATTGGTGGAGATTCTCCATATCTCCACGGTACAACTTTATTTGATTCGTAGGGGAAAGGACGTGGCATAAATAATCGCACTGGTGTCCTTGCCCCCTCTTCTTTATTCTTGAGGACCAACGGCCGAGGCTTATTTTCCTCTTGCGGCGAGTCGACCGTTGGGGTAAGCTTTATTAGGAGTGGCTTTCTCTCCATTCTTCTGATTTGGAAGACGTGTTAGTTAATCCTTCCTTTTTATTATCTTATTTATTAAGCGTGAAGGAGGGGAAAGTTAAATATGCAAATGAATGTTTATGCATGCAAGTAGACAGTCATTTGAATAAAGAAGATTTTATTTATTCGATAGAAGGTGTACATTCCCCTATTCTATACTGCGAAGCAACTTTTGGCAAAAGCGAAAAACTTTAAAGAAACCCACAGGCGGGTTTTGATCCCTCTGTAGCTCTCTCTCTGCTTCCCAGACATGACGAGCAAGTGCTTCGCTTTGCTTGTGGACCTCCTGGCTCATATCTTCACTATACTGTTGAGCCTCTTTGATCTTCGCCTCTTGATGAATGACCAAGGCTTGTAGTTCATCGAGATTCACAACGGCTCGGTCTTTCTCTTGCAGTACTTGGCCGTACTGAGCTAGCCCGTCTCTTTCCTTGTAGCGTAGCTCAGCGAGACTTCTGTTGAGTCTCCGGTTGGCCTCTCGCTCTTGGCGGATATCTAACCGAGTCTTGATGAGCTCTTGCGACAACTCCTTGATCGTTTGAGCCTGCTTTGATGATTCGGCCTCAAGGCGTGCTGACTTGGCGGTTATTTCTTGGAGTTGGCTATCCGAACTGGTTCTGGCCATTTTGGATGCCCAGATAGCTTGTTCATAGGAGTCAACACACTGGTCCTTGAGGCGCTCTATTTCATGATCCTTTTTCTTGCCCTGCCTTTGCAGACCGTCTATTGTGAGGATAGAGGCTTGCTCTCTCTCTTCAAGGGCCCTCATCTGGGCTCCCATGATTTCTATCCTCTGGGTCAAGGCGTTAATTTGAGCCTGCAGCCCTTCATTGCTGGTGCTTGTAGTAGGTGTGGTGGATGGTTGAGCCATCCCTCTTCTCTTTCTCCATGCCTCATAGTCACTGGTGACAACCACCCGAGCTTTTCCTAGCTCTCTGTCCCCCATATAGACTGGCCTCTCCCATGCTTTTCTCACAGCTAGTGAGTTGGCGATTGTGCACGGGTCTCGAAAGAAGCACAGTCCTCCGAGCTCCCCTCGGGAAATAGTAGTTTGGGTCCTCATGAGCTGCCTTATAGCTACTCTAGGTGAGTAGGCGATGCAGCCCCTGAGTCCTATCAAGGGTACGTTCGGATAGTCCCCACATGTGATGAGAACTGGGCCGGGTCGGAACCAAGGGCAGACCCAGGATAAACTGTTGGCGTCCTTTTGATTCCATTCGTCCCTCCATTCTGTAGTCAGGCGTCGTTGGAGGGGGATCTTAGAGAAGCTCCTTAAAGGATCGGGGAATATCCCCATGTGGCTGGAGGCGTAGAGGTGCGTGGCGCTCCACACAAATAATAATGAAGAGCAGCAGCGGAGTATTTTTCCCTGCTTCTGGTGGCAGAATTCCACCGAGAGCAGGGTGTCGGCAAGAATCGCAGGCAGGGGACTCTTCGAGTTCACGTCCCAGGCGAAGAAGGCGTCCATGACGGCCTGATCTACTGTGTTGAAGTGGAAGGGGAACAAGACTGTTCCAAAAATGATGAGTGCCAGGGTTTTGTTGAAGGCGACCCACTCTGCCCTTTCAGCCAGGTAGGACAGGTGGTCTTCTAACATTGATACTTTTCAACCCTGGGTGTTCCCCTTCCTTACCAGGGTACTCTGCCGGAATGGTAGTTGAATAAGGGCAGCGACTGGTGCTGCAGGAGTGTACGCCTCGTGGCGGACATGGACCCCGGTTGACTTGGGTCATTTCAACATGGTTTCATACTCCTCTAACGTAGGCACCAAGTCGAACTGCGGAAATTCGAAACACCGCAGACTGGAATTCCAGAAGTGTATTAGTGCCCTTAAGAACACCTGATCGACACTGATCTTTAGGAGGTCCAAAATCCTCCCATAAGATTTTTCAAAGTCAGCGCGGACCTCCGATGGCATTGTCGCGCTTAGCCGTTCCAATCTCTCAGTATGGAAACAGGGAATATCCACCTTCTTTGGCTGTCTACTTGTCCCCTCCATTTCTAAAGCCAAAATGCATGTGTTGATGAAGATGATGCTTATTTGAATGAGTGTAAGTGTTTTTATTTTCCTGCTTATCATGTTCTTCTACATGATGTATGCTGATTGCGTATCATTTTTGAAGAATAAACTATCTATATGAATGTTTTATGAGTGTAATATTTTTGGACCAGGTCTTATTTTGGAAATGGATTTTTATTTTGTTGCTGTTTTGATTATTTTATTTGTTTCATAACCTTTTATCTCTTCTGTCGGAACTGTGTGGCTACTTAGCTTACAAAGAACCTGAAACCAGGCTAGCTAAAAGGCAGACTGTCCGAGATAAAATATGGTTTTATGCGAAAGAATATTTAACGTCCCTTATCTCTTCTGTCGGAACTGCGTGGCTACTTATCTTACAAAGAACCTGAAACCAGGCTAGCTAAAAGGCAGACTGTCCGAGATAAGGGTGTTTATTTGTGAAAATATTTTTGGTCTTTGTTCTGTTGTTTGTTTATGCTATGCAACAGACAAATGCAACAAACATATGCACACACAATTCGGTCATCCGCGAACAGGCGAGAATTCATTTTTCTTATGAGGTAGGGTTTTCCTGCAGAAAAGTGCATTGGCAAGGGTTGGTTCTAACTGTTCTCACCAGGCTAAGGCCCCTAAGGTGCCCCCATTATAGGGTCCCCACTCTCCAGCCGTCCGACTATGCTTAGCACTAAGGCCGGAGTCAGTCTTGTTGCCAAAAGAGGAAGGTTATCACCTTGAGTGGTGGTTTCCGATCACACTGGTGGGCACAAGCCGTCACTACAGCGAATCATACCTGCCACCCACTCCCTATGGTTTTCTCACTTGCCTCCGGGTATAGAGGGAACTTTTGTGTGCAAGGGTTTGTGTTCAATTTGTATTTCACACAATTGCGGAAGTATAAACAGACAACAATTATTTAAAGCCAAGCAATAAAACATGTTATAATACAAGTTAAGGGCAAAAGCGTTATTTTCTTGGTTTATTTATTTTTAAGCCGGCCCATCACTAAATGGGATCAACTCTCGAGGCTTCCCCACTGAAGTCGCCATCTATCGCCGCCGTCTCAAAAGAGAAGGTCGGTCAGAGCGACGCGATGATTTCGACCCTTTTTGATTTTTGCGTTTTTATGGTTGGTTACAACGCCTTTAGGTTGTCCGATAACCGGGCTAACCTAGGGGCGAGGTTTTTGAAAAGTCGTCCTTGGGTTGTCCGATAACTGGGCTAACCCAAGGACTAATTTTGAGGGGTTCTGTGGAGTCGCCACCGATGTTTTTACCGGAAACATCGAAAAAGGGGTTTTAAAAGGCGTTGGTTTTCGAAAACCAACTTTGGTCATTAGAACCAGAGTTGGGTAAGGGAGTTAGTTACGTGTAAAGGAAGTATTAGTTCCTTTACTACGCCCCTTTCGGGTTCCCTATGATAGGCTAGCTATCTAAAAATATTTAAACCGGTGAAAATAAAGTTTTTTGCCCTTTTTATTATGCGGAATTTTAAATTTATGACTACATGGCCCTAATCTATTGCATAATTTAAAATTAAAATAGTAAAAGTAGAGAGGGAGAGTTTAAACCTCCGAAGCAAGCTTTCTCTATTAATTTCTCAATAAATTGGGTGCGTTTTGGCAGCTCTTCACTCTACAGCGTCAGAAAACCTCTCGGAACGCTCGAAAACTCACTCCAAAGACAGTCAGAAGCTCCGGAAATGCGTCGGAGGGATTCTAGAGAGAAGTTTTAGAGAGAAGGGAGAGCTAGAAGCTTGTGGTGTGTGGAAATGAGGGGGGGAGGACCCCTATTTATAGGTTTTCGCGCCTGGTAGTTGCGAGACCACCGTTCTCGTCTGACAGGGTCGAGACCGCCATCTCGCCCAACGAGATCGACGTCTCGTCCTGCGCAAATGGCGAGACCGCCGTCTCGCCAAACGAGACCGCCGTCTCGCCATTCGCAGGTGGCGAGACCGCCGTCTCATCAAATGAGACGGCGGTCTCGCCACTTGCCTGAGGCGAGACGGCGGTCTCGATTTCGAGACGGTGGTCTCGTCCCAAAGAGGCGAGAAAACTTATTTTTGTACAGAAAATCCTTCCTATCCTAGTATGGGGGCCTAATAGTCTCTCCTAGTGGCTTTTTAGGCTTGTCCATCTTCGAATAGGAGGTCATCTACTCTTTATTTGGAGGCCGGACAAGATTTGGGGTCTACATTGATAAATCATAAATATATGCAAAGTCATTTTGTCAAGGGAAAATCATGCATCATAAAGAAGGAAGCATTGGAAAAGAAAAAATGAAAATAAAAAGAATAATGCCTGCTAGGAGATTCTTAGACAAAAGTTAGGGCAACCCGCTAGATCAAAAACCTGCAAAGGGCGGTCTAGGAAAAAGTTAGGACATTAATAAAAAATAAAAAAGCCCGCTAAGAGATCCTAGGCAAAAATTAAGGCATCCCGCTAGATTGAAAACAAGAAAAGGGCGGTCTAGGCAAAAGATAGGGCTAAACAAAAAATATGAATAAAAGAGGAGCCCCTTAGCATGATCAAAAAAAGTCTAGTAGGAGAATGACGGTCACTTTTCTAGATGCATCAAATAAACAAATAAATTGCACTTAGGGCATTCAAACACCAGTAGTCGCACAAAATGACTCGGTCAAAATCAAAAATAAAAATTACTTCAGATAAATAACAAAAAACGAAAAACATTCATATAAGGAGACTAACTCCATGTTTGTGTTTGAAAACAGGAAGCACCCAAAACAAGTCTCCAAATAACGCTCTCCCTAAAGAAAGCAGAGTAAGTTTCCACCAATAAAGCGAGTCAAGCAAAATAAGAGCTTCCAAAGCCCCAAAGCTCCAATCCACCACACTTCCATCCAAGAAAGAGAAGGCACATCAACAAAGAAAAAGCTGACGGAAAGGCTTAGTCTATTAGAATCGTGCAGCGGAATGTTTGCATTTACGGACAAAAACCAAGAGGGGGGGTGAATTGGTTTCTTAAACAAAAATTAGGGTTTTAAAATTTTCCCAAATTTCACCGATTAAAATGTTATGTAAAGTAAATAGAGTAAGGATAGAGTATTACACAGATGATTTATATTGGTTCGGATCAAAAGACCCTACGTCCAGTTGCTAATCACTCAAACAGAGGATTAACGTTGTCACTATAATCACAGTTATATAATCATATTACAAATGAAAAGATAAGGTAAAGACTACACCTCTCTTGAGTCACACAAGAGATGAACACCTCCTTTGAATCTACAAAGGATGAAGAACAGCTTTCCCCAGAGACGGCACAACACACAATCCACCAAGAAAACCCACTCAGTGATTCTTATCGCTTCTAGACCACACTAGGTTTCAAAAGCCCCTTTTTCCTCCAACAAACAGTTCTCATGCAGTCACAACTCTTAAGTTTTGTTTGAAAAAGGTTGTTCATTTTGCAGAGAGCCTTAGAGAACCTTAAGTAGAGAGATTAGGGTTTGGGAATTGGGGATTTTCGAAACCAAATGAATTGGGAATAGGGTTTTCGAAACTTGGTCCAATTTTGAAATTCAAAACACATATCTGATTGAAATAATCAATTATCTTGAGTGTTAATCGATTATTCCAGAGCCAAATTCACCTGGAACCTAAAACCACGCAGTTTAATCGATTAACTGAGCAATTAATCGATTAACAACCCTGTTAATCGATTAACAGAGGCTTTAATCGATTATTCCAGAGAGCAGATGCTGAAAATGGTTTTTCTCTCTATAATAATCGATTATCCTGCCATTTAATCGATTAATCCAGTATGTTTTTGATAAAAATGAGTTTTTAAAGCCTTTAAAGAGTAGATTATGTGCTGGCTATCTTAGACTCTAAAATTACAGACTCAAAATCATAAAAACTGAGTTATTACATAATATTACAAGTCTTCAAATCTTTAAGTCCTTTGTTCTTGAATCATCATCAAAATCTACAAGCTTCATATCCATGTATGTTCAACATTCATATGTTTTAACAATCTCCCCTTTTTGATGATGATCAAAATTTCCTTTAAAGCCTTTTGTGATAACCTGTTTTGTCTGTCACAGCTAACAAAAACATTAAGCATACCAGAAAAAATTTAAATTTAATAAATATAGGAAACATAAGAGGCTTTAAATGATTTCTGAAAGTGATGAAGATCTTATTGAATCATTCAATTGAAGATCTTGTTGATTTGATGAAGTCAAAATGAAGTCAAAGGCTATTCTGTTGCAGTCAAAGGTCACTTAGATAAAAGGGTAGAGTGATTAGTGAGTCTGCATCTTTACTTAGGTATAATCATTCTTATCTCTCTGCTGCATGATGTTTCTTCATTTAAAAGATTTTGCAAATGCCTCTAAAACGTGTTTAAAATATTTAAAACAAAGTATTTTGTTAAATGGTTTTTAAGTAACTATTTTAACTGATATTATATGAGCTTTATCAGTTAAAATGTTCTTAACACTTTTATAACAGTTTTTTAACTGATATGTTTTCAAAATAATCAATTGTTTTCATTAAAGGAGTTTTTGGAAACCTTCTGCCAGTATTTTAACTGATGTAGAATTGAAATAATCGATTAAAATGACTTAAGTTGTTTTGAAAAGTATTCTGGCAGAATTTTAATCGATACAAACTCGAAATAATCGATTAAAATAACTTGAAGTATTTTGAAAGATGTTATGTCAGTATTTTAATCGATACAAATGCGAAATAATAGATTAAAACAACTAAGAGATTTTTCCAGAATGTTTTAATCGATTAAAACAAGTATGTTATTAGTTAAAATAACTTAGAAAGTTTTATGAAATCTTTTGGCAGAATTCTAATCAATTAAAATGCGTTTCAATTGATTAAAAAAACTAAGAGGATTTTTTCCAAAGTATTTTAATCGATTAAAACAGATTGTTATCAGTTAAAATCACTTAGAAAGTTTTATGAAAATTTTTGGCAGTATTTTAATCGATTAAAAGGCGAAATAATCGATTAAAACAATTTGAAGGATTTTTTACAAAGTGTTTTAATTGATATAAACGTTTGCGTATCAGTTAAAACAAATCTGGAAAATGATCAAGAACATTTTAACAGATTAAAAGAAGTTTTAACATATTAAAACAAGACTTTTAACAGATTAAAAGATTATTTTAACAGATTAATTAAACCAGTAGTTTTGATAATCTTCTATATAAACAGAATTGCTTGAATATTTTAGAACACATCTTTTAGCAATCAATCAAGCAATCATAAGTGCTACTTTCAAGAAAGATTCGTGCACATTTAGTGAAGTTTTTCGTAGCTCTTTCTTGAGGCAAATTTTGCATTCTTTTTGTGAAGAAACTCATTTTGCAGAGCTGCATAAATCTGGTTTGAGTGTTCTAGTTTCTTCTCTCTGATTCTTTACTTTTTTTCTTTACTGTATTGTGGGTGCCTGGAATTGTGGGCACTGGTTTCTATGGATAGAATTTGGCTGCACGGTTGGTCAAGAACTGGAAGTTGGTTCTTGGTGAAGGTTTAGGTGCAAGGACTGGAATTTTGGTTCTTGTGGTAGATTAGGTGTGTGATTGGAATTGTAATCTGTAAAACATTCAATATAGTGGAACCTAGCTAGAATTTGGCTGGAAACTAGACGTAGCCCTGGGATTGGGTGAACTAGTATAAATCTTGGTTGTATCTTTCTAAACCTTTCTCTCTTTAATTCTGCCACTGCCTTTACTTTGATTGTTTGCTTTGTTTGATTCAAGAATTGATCAGAAATCTTAATCTTTGAAATAGATAATATGTAAATTGCGAAAATCTTTCAAAGATCAATTCACCCCCCCTCTTGATCTTAGCCTCCTTTTCTAACAATTGGTATCAGAGCAAGGTTCTTGAAATTTACTCAAGTCTTTTGATCCAAATGGCTGGAAATAATTTTTCTGAGGGTGCTTGTATTGATAGACCTCCACTATTTTGTGGTACAGATTACTCTTTTTGGAAGATAAGAATGAAGATCTTTATTGAATCTGTTGGTATAGATGTTTGGAATGTTATTGAACAAGGAACTTATGTTCTTAACAGAGAATGGTCTAGTTTAAATGATTGTGAAAAGAAACTAATCCAAGATGATTGTACTGCTAAGAATATCATCACATCTGCACTTAACAGAAATGATTTTTTCAGGATATCTCATTGTCAAACTGCTGCACAGATGTGGAAAACTCTTGAATTGGCTTATGAAGAAACAACAGAGATATGTTTGATGGTCAATTCGGATTTTGCCATGACCAGTGTAAGTTCTGACTCAAAAACTACTATGAATTACAGTTCATTACAAGATGCTTTTTATGAAATGCATGCAGTAGCTAAGAAATTAGAAATTGAAAACAAAAGATTAAAAAACATGAATAGTTTATTAGAAAACAAAATCACTCTTCTTGAAAAGAAAATTGTTGATGAAGAAACTAAGAATGAAAATATGGAAATAGGTAATAATTCTGATTGCATGTGTAATGATAAAGATTGTAAAAATTGTCCTGAGTTAAAAAAGAAATTAACATATTTAATAAAAACTGCATCAAAACTTGCACAAGGAAAAACCAGTCTTGATGTTATACTTGATTCTCAAAAATTGGTTATTGATCGTGGTGGTATTGGTTTTACACCTCTTGTTGGAAAGAAAACTAGAGCATTTAAAAACTATTTTGCATATAGTAAATTTGTTTCGTCACCATTTATTACTTGCTTTTATTGTATGAAAAAAGGTCATTCTGTGAAATTTTGTAGAATCAAGAAATATGCTATACCAAGAGGTAGAATGAAGTGGATTCCCAAGAATTGATTTCAAATAACCTGATTGGACCCAATGATTATAAAAAGGGTACCAGATATATGTTAAATCTGTTTTGCAGGAACAAAATCTAGAAGTTCTTTGGTACCCAATCAACAAATGCACATCAAACTAAAGATCTCTGGTACATTGACAGCGGTTGTTCTAAACATATGACAGGTGATATTACAAAGTTTTACAATTTAAAACCAAAGAATGGTGGGATTGTTGTCTATGGGGATAATAACAAAGGAAGAATTCTTGGAATAGGTGACATCAAATGCACAGAATCAGGTATTATTAACAATGTATTATATGTTGAGGGTTTAAAACATAATTTGATCACTATTAGCCAGCTGTGTGATAAAGGACACAAAGTTATCTTTGGTCAAGATCAATATCAAATTATCAAATTAGATTCAGAATAGGTACTGATCACTGGTAAGAGAATCAACAATATTTACATGTTAGATACTAATTCTGCTAAAAATTGTTGTTTAATTTCTAAAGAGAATGATTCCTGGTTGTGGCATAGGAGGTTAGCTCATATTCATATGAATCACCTTAATAAATTGATTTCTAAAGATCTTGTAATTGGCTTACCTAAACTTAAGTTTGTGAAAGACAAAGTATGTGATGCATGTCAAAAGGGCAAGCAAGTAAGGAATTCCTTTTCGCAGTAAAATATTGTTTCAACATCAAGACCTCTTGAACTTTTGCACATGGATCTCTTTGGTCCTTCTAGAACTATGATTTTAGGAGGGAATCTATATGCACTGGTTATAGTAGATGATTACTCAAGATTTACCTGGGCAATATTTTTAAAATTAAAATCTGATACTTTCCATATGTTTAAGAAATTTGCAAAACAAATTCAAAATGAAAAAGGTTATTTCATCTCTTGTATTCAAAGTGATCATGGGGGAGAATTTTCAAATGGAAATTTTAATAAGTTTTGTGATAAACATGGTATTGTTGCAGGTAGCATCAATTGTCCTGTGGCGGAGGCCGGGTGGGTCGAGTCATAATTGAATCGTGGCGCTTGGGCTGTTACTCTTAAGTAAAAAGAGTTGCACTCTGACTAATAGCTATAGCTTTTGGCCTAGTGGTAAGCGCTCGATCCCAACAAGTGGTATCAGAGCTTGCTTTGATTGTCATTCAAACTTTTCGAAAATGGCCGGACAAAATCAAACTTTTGCCGAAGGTGCGTCTATCAACAGACCCCCACTTTTTGCGGGTCAAAATTATCCTTTCTGGAAAGTTGGAATGCAAATTTTTTTAGAGTCTGTTGATAGAGGCGTTTGGGACGCTATTTTAAACAGTCCTTTTATTCCTAAAGTTTTTGAAAATGGAGTAGAAGTACCAAAGATGTGGGAAAAACTAAGAGGAACCTATGAAGGAACCGATGATTGTGACTCAAGTTTGGGGTCAAGCAATGTGGAAGTTGAAGCAAATATTTGCTTATTGGCAAATGACATCATTTCTTCTGACTATGAGGTAAGTGATTTCGACTCATCTTCAAGTGATGATGAAAATAATTATGATGAACTGAAAAATGCATACAATGAATTGTTTGGTGCCTTTAAGAAATTAAAAAATGAATATAAAGTTGTGAAGAAGAGTTTAAGTAGATCCGAAAAGGAGGTTGACTCATTCAAAACGAAAATCACATGCTTAGAGGAAAAGGAAACCTTAGAAACGAAAATTGTATGTTTAGATGAGAATGATGATAAGAACTTAGCATGTGCATCATGTAAAGAGTATGAATATGACATAGATATACTTAATCATTTGCTAGATAAAGCCGAAAAGGAGATAAGTGACTTTAAGAAGGATAAAGTTGTTATAGCTCAAAATAGTGTAAATCATCAAGTACCTTTGAAAAAGCCTAAAATGAAAAATAAAAGAGTATGGGTAGAAAAAGGAACTAGAGCATCTATTGTTAGAAATACATCATATTCAAAAGCTACATCTAAAGCATGTTTTTATTGTATGAAACATGGTCATACTTCAAATAGATGTAAAATCAAACATTTTGGTGTTCCTAAAGGAAAATACATTTGGGTTCCTATTGTTAAATGACTTGTTTATCTCTAACACCAAGGACCCAAAGGTTATGGGGATCGAAGTTTATTATGTTCTTGTTTTGTAGGAAACTTCCAAATCAAAGAAGTCTATGTGGTATCTTGATAGCAGATGCTCAGAGCATATGATCGGTGATAAAACGAAATTTGTGAGTTTCAAAGCTAAAGAACAAGGATATGTAACTTATGGGGACACAACAAAGGGAAGATTCTTGGAATTGGAAATATAGGTGGTGCAAACACTTTGGAGATTAAGGATGTGCTTCTTGTTGATGGGCTAAAGCATAATCTCCTTAGTATAAATCAACTATGTGACAAAGGATTTAAGGTAATCTTTGAAAGTAAATTTTGCACCATACATTTGACAGATTCCGAAAATGTAGCATTGAAAGGCATTAGGCATAATAACATATACTTGATTGATTTGGATTGTATACATGATACTAGTATAACATGCTTAGTTGCTAAGGAAGAGAACCCATGGTTATGGCATAAGAGAGTCTGCTCATATAAACATGCATCATTTAAATAAATTGATATCAAAAGACTTAGTTGTTGGTTTGCCTAAGTTAAAGTTTGAAAAAGATAGGTTATGTGATGCATGTCAAAAAGGTAAACAAGTAAAATCATCATTTAAATCTAAGAGTGTCATTTCCACATCAAAACCGTTAGAATTATTACATTTAGACTTATTTGGTCCTTCTAGGATAAAAAGCTTTGGTGGAAATTATTATGGTCTTGTGATTGTTGATGATTATTCTAGATATACTTGGACATTTTTCTTAACAATGAAAAGTGAAGCTTTTAAGGTCTTTAGAAAGTTTGCAAAGAAAATTTAAAATGAGAAAGACTTAAGAATGAAAGTTTTAAGAAGTGACCATGGTGGTGAGTTTCAAAATGAAAAGTTTGAAAATTATTGTAAGGAAAATGGAATATTGCATAGTTTTTCTGCTCCTAGGACTCCCCAACAAAATGGTGTAGTTGAAAGGAAAAATAGGTCACTAGAGGAACTTGCTAGAACAATGCTAAATGAATCAAATGTTCCTAAATACTTTTGGGCTGATGCGGTTAGTACTGCTTGTTATGTTTTAAATAGAATGCTCATTATGTCAATTATAAAATCAACTCCCTATGAATTATTAAATGGTAGAAAGCCTAATATTGCTCATTTGAAAATATTTGGATGTAAGTGCTTTGTGTTAAATAATGGAAAGGACAACTTAGGAAAATTTGACTCAAAAGCCAATGAGGGCATTTTCTTAGGTTATTCATTAACTAGCAAGGCTTACAGGGTGTTTAATAGAACAACCTTTTTCAAACAAAAGTTAAGTGCTGTGAGTGCCAGAGAACTGTTTGTTGGAGGAAAAAGGGGCTTTTGGAACCTGGTGTGGGCTAGAAGCGATAAGAATCACTAAGTGGAGTTCTTAGTGGATTGTGTGTTGTGCCGTCTCTAGGGAAAGTTGTTCTTCATTTCTTGTGGGTTTCAAGAGAGGTGTTTTCTTTAATTTATCTTTTCCATTGTTATCTGTTTGTAACAACTTTGATTACAGTGACAGCATTAATCCTCTGTTTGAGTGATTAGCAACTGGACGTAGGGTCTTTTGATCTGAACCAGTATAAATCTCCTGTGTAAGACTCTATCTCTATTCTATTTACGTTTACACAGCATTTTAATCGGTAAAATTCGGGGAAAATTTTTAAAAACCTAATTTTTGTTAAGAAACCAATTCACCCCCCCTCTTGGTTTTTGTCCGTTCACGAGCTAAGGTCACGAGTTAAGGTCACGATTGGTATTAGAGCTAAGGTCACGAGTTCGATTCCTGGTGGGCAATTGTTAAGGGGGAGATTGTTGCGGGTTACACAATTGTCCCGTGGCGCAGGCTAGGTGGGCCAAGTCATAATCCAAGTGGGATTCCTCGTAGGACAATTGCTGAGGGGGAGATTGTTGCAGGTAGCATCAATTGTCCTGTGGCGGAGGCCGGGTGGGCCGAGTCACAATCGAATCGTGGCACTTGGGCTGTTACTCTTAAGTAAAAAGAGTTGTGCTCTGACTAATAGCTATAGCTTTTGGCCTAGTGGTAAGCGCTCGATCCTAACAGGTATTAAGCATAACTTTTCTGCTCCTAGAACTCCTCAGCATAATGGTGTAGTTGAAAGTAAAAATCGTTCTCTTGAAGAATTAGCTAGGACAATGCTTAATGAGAAAGCATTACCAAAATATTTTTGGGTTGATGTCGTTAGTACTGCTTGTCATGTACTAAATCGTGTTCTAATTAGACCTTTTCTTAAAAAAACTCCTTATGAATTATACAAAGGTAAAAAGCCTAACATAAACTATTTTAGAGTATTTGGATGTAAGGTTTTTGTCTTAAACAATGGAAAGGAAAATCTTGGAAAGTTTGATTCCAAATCAGATGAAGGTATCTTCTTGGGTTATTCATTGAATAGCCATGCCTATAGAATCTTTAACAAAAGGCTAAATACTATAGAAGAATCTATTCATGTTGTATTTGATGAGACTAACCCAAGTATGCAAAATAATTCTAAGTATAGTACAGAAGATGATGTTTTAACTGATAAAATGTATCAGTTAAAATTACAAGAATCAACAGTTTTTCAAAAACAGGAAGAATCTATTGAAGAATCTGAAGAGTAGTTGCCTAAAGAATGAAAGACTCCAAGAAATCTTTCAATAGACAACATCATTGGTGAAATAAATCAGGGAGTTTCCACTAGAAGATCTTTAAATAAATTATGCAATCACATGGCATTTGTATCACAAATAGAACCAAAAACCATATCTGATGCATTAAAGGACAATAACTGGATTAATGCTATGCATGATGAATTAAATCAATTTACAAGAAATGAAGTATGGGAATTAATTCCAAAACCAGATGATGTCAATATTGTAGGAACTAAATGGGTTTTTAGAAATAAAATGGATGAAAATGGTATAATTACTAGAAACAAGGCTAGATTAGTTGCTAAAGGGTATAATCAACAAGAAGGAATTGATTTTGATGAAACATATGCTCCTGTTGCTAGATTAAAGGCTGTTAGACTTCTACTTACTTATGCTTCAATAAAGAATTTCAGGTTATTCCAAATGGATGTCAAAAGTGCTTTCTTAAATGGCTACTTGAATGAAGAAGTTTTTGTTACCCAACCACCTGGTTTTGAAGATCATATTCATCCAGAATATGTATACAGATTAAAGAAAGCATTATATGGTCTCAAGCAAGCCCCAATACAATGGTATGAAAGGTTAAGTGATTTTCTCATATCAAAGGGCTATCAAAGAGGTTTGGTTGATAAGACTTTATTTCTGAAAAAATTAAATAATGATATAATTCTAGTTCAAGTATACGTTGATGACATCATATTCAGAGCCACTAATGAGTCTTTATGTAAAGATTTTATCAAAGATATGCGGGGGGAATTTGAGATGCCTATGATGGGGGAACTCAACTACTTTCTTGGATTACAAGTTAAACAACTTCAAGGAGGAAGTTTTCTTCATCAAACTAAATATTGCACAAAGCTTTTAAAGAAATTTGAGATGCAACATTGCAAAGAAGCATCAACACCAATGTCCACCAATTGCTATCTTGATTCTGATGAAAAAGGAAAACCAGTAGATGAAACTAAATATAGAGGGCTTATTGGTTCCTTACTATATCTAACAGCAAGTGGACCTGACATTATGTTTAGTGTTTGTATGTGTGCCAAGTTTCAATCTGCACCAAAAGAATCTCATCTTACTGCTGCAAAAAGGATCCTCAAATATCTCAAAGGGACTTTAAATGTTGGGTTATGGTATCTTGGTGAGTCCAAACTAAATTTAATTGGATACTCTGACTCAGATTTTGCAGGATGTAAGCTTGACAGGAAAAGCACCAGTGGCACTTGTCATCTCCTTGGAAGCAGTCTAATCTCATGGCATAGTAAAAAGCAAGCATGTGTTTCTCTTTCTACAGCTGAAGCCGAGTACATTGCAGCTGGAAGTTGTTGTGCTCAATCCCTTTGGCTCAAACAATAGCTTGAAGATTATGGTTTAATTCTTAGTAAAATTCCTCTTTTATGTGATAATACCAGTGCCATTATATTAACAAAAAATCCAATTCAACATTCTAGGACAAAACATATAGAAATTAGACATCATTTCATTAGAGATCATGTTTTGAAAGGTGATTGTGAAATTTTCTTTATAGAAACTGAAAAACAATTAGCTGATATTTTCACAAAACCTCTTGCTCATGATCGATTTTATAAAATTCGAACTAAATTATGCATTTTAGATGCATCAAACATCACTTAGTTTTCCAAATCTGGTTGTTTTAATCGTTAAAAACAAGCTTTAATCGATTAAAAGCACTTATACAAAACTTTTCATACTATTTTAATCGATTAAATGTCGATTTAATCGATTAAATGAACTTAAGTTTCTAGATTTCTAATTTCATCACTGTTTTAATCGATTAAAACAATATTTTAATCTATTAAAATCAATAACAAGAACATTTTAATCGATTTTGTCCTGTTTTTAATCGATTATTACTCTGGAAAGAAAAATTAAAGGCTTTAGTTAATGGTTGTTCTTGTAACATGCTACTAAGGCATGGTTTTCTTATCTTCACACGTGTCTATTGTATTCATTACAAACGTGTTAATGAAGATAAGTTTGAATCAACTTTGATTTGTCTTTAAATGAGTAATATATCTAGTTAAATTTTTTTTTATAATATTGGTTTCAAAAACAAATTTTGTTACATGCTATGCGTTGTGTTTGTTTTGCTCTTCTCTTCCCTATTTTTGATGAAGTCAAAAGGGGGAGAAATGATTGCTTTTGATAATTTTTTTTTTACTCACTATTTTAGGGGGAGTAGTAATATAAGGGGAAAAATGATTAATTTTTGAATACTCACTAATCTATATATTCAAGTGACTTCTTCTGCAGAGATATTATTCAAAGAGGTGTTTGTCTTCATCAAATAGGGGGAGACTGAAAGTGATGAAGATCTTATTGAATTATTTAATCGAAGATCTTGTTGATTTGATGAAGTCAAAATGAAGTCAAAGGCTATTCTGTTGCAGTCAAAGGTCACTTAGATAAAAGGGTAGAGTGATTAGTGAGTCTGAATCTTTACTTAGGTATAATCATTCTTATCTCTCTACTGCATGAGGTTTCTTCATTTAAAAGATTTTGCAAATGCCTCTTAAACGTGTTTTAACTATTAAAAACAAAGTATTTTGTTAAATGGTTTTTAAGTAACTGTGTTTAACTGATATTATATGAGCTTTATTAGTTAAAACGTTCTTAACACTTTTATAACAATTTTTTAACTAATATGTTTTTGAAATAATCGATTGTTTTCATTAAAAGAGTTTTTGGAAACCTTCTGCCAGTATTTTAATTGATGTAGAATTGAAATAATCAATTAAAACGACTTAAGTTGTTTTGAAAAGTATTCTGGCAGAATTTTAATCGATACAAACTCGAAATAATCGATTAAAATAACTTTAAGTATTTTGAAATATGTTATGTCGAGTATTTTAATCGATACAAATGCGAAATAATCGATTAAAACAACTAAGATTTTTCCAGAATGTTTTAATCGATTAAAACAAGTATGTTATTAGTTAAAATAACTTAGAAAGTTTTATGAAATCTTTTGGCAGAATTCTAATCGATTAAAATGCGTTTCAATCGATTAAAATAACTAAGCGGATTTTTTCCAAAGTATTTTAATCGATCAAAATAGATTATTATCAGTTAAAATCACTTAGAAAGTTTTATGAAAACTATTGGCAGCATTTTAATCGATTAAAAGGCTGAAATAATTGATTAAAACAATTTGAAGGATTTTTTACAAAGTGTTTTAATTGATGTAAACGTTGGTGTATCAGTTAAAACAAATCGGAAAATGATCAAGAACATTTTAACAGATTAAAAGATGTTTTAACATATTAAAACAAGACTTTTAACAGATTAAAAGATTATTTTAACAAATTAATGAAACCAGCAGTTTGGAAAATCTTCTATATAAACAGAATTGCTTGAATATTTTAGAACACATCTTTTAGCAATCAATCAAGCAATCATAAGTGTTACTTTCAAGAAAGATTCGTGCACATTTAGTGAAGTTTTTCGTAGCTCTTTCTTGAGGCAAATTTTGCATTCTTTTTGTGAAGAAACTCATTCTGCAGAGCTGCATAAATCTGGTTTGAGCGTTCTATTTTCTTCTCTTTGATTCTTTACTTTTCTTTACTGTATTGTGGGTGCCTGGAATTGTGGGCACTGGTTTTTGTGGCTGGAATTTGGCTGCACGGTTGGTCAAGAACTTGAAGTTGGTTCTTGGTGAAGGTTTAGGTGCAAGGACTGGAATTTTGGTTCTTGTGGTAGATTGGGTGTGTGATTGGAATTGTAATTTGTAAAACATTCAATCTAGTGGAACCCAGCTGGAATTTGGCTGGAAACTGGACGTAGCCCTGGGATTGGGTGAACCAGTATAAATCTTGGTTGTATCTTTCTAAACCTTTCTCTCTTTAATTATGCCACTGCCTTTACTTTGATTGTTTGCTTTATTTGATTCAAGAATTGATCAGAAATCTTACTCTTTGAAATAGATAATCTGTAATTTGCGAAAACCTTTCAAAGATCAATTTACCCCCCCCCCCTCTTGATCTCAACCTCCTTTTCTAACAATTTCTCCCCCCATTTTGATTATGATCAAAAAATGAAAGCTCCCCCTCAATAAATGCATAATTTAGAAAATAACTTCCCCTCAAACAAAGCAAAAATACCAATTTTATTTCATAAATTAAAGTTATTATAAACAAAGAGATATGTGGAAGAGATTAAAACTCTTCACTTGCATCGCTATTGAATTGAGCGTCAAACCTATCCTCTAAATTACAAACCCTATCATCTACATCTGAGATACGACGAATGATTTCCTCATGCCGTTCTTGAGAGATAGTGAAGAATTCTTGCATTCTTTAATTCATATCAAAGATC
Source organism: Sphenostylis stenocarpa (assembly GCA_963425845.1). Lineage (NCBI taxonomy): Eukaryota > Viridiplantae > Streptophyta > Magnoliopsida > Fabales > Fabaceae > Sphenostylis > Sphenostylis stenocarpa. The sequence goes on from OY731404.1 coordinate 59,522,253, forward strand.
ATATCTTCCATTGATTGGCGGGATGTAGGAGGGGCAGATGATGTCCCAGCAGTATGTATATTTTTAGTAGGAAATTCAGTAGCTGCAGGCATCTCTTCATCAGAATCTTCAGCATTTTCAACCATGTTGGGAGCGTCATCTTTGTGAACATAAATGTTATTGACTCGCACCATTTGAAGTTGAGTTAGCGTGCTATCAAGCATTCGATTTGAATTTGTTGTTCTTATCGTTTGCTCTCCTTCAACATTCACTCCTTTGTACTCTAAAATGCGAGAGATAAGAAGAGCATAGGGAATTAAAAGTAGGATGACGCTTAGCTTTCAACATGGTCATGGTGACAAAGGCTGCCCCAATCGATTGACTCATTATTCATGATTGCATGAATAATGCGAAGATCTATGGATGAGCATTGGGCATGGTTGGTTGCCCGGGGACATAAAATCTAGACAAGTAGATGCAGTAGCAAGCATTCCACCTTCTTTAATGGGCCAACTAGAAGAAGATGTCCAATCTCCATGGAGGGGTTGCGGAGAAAAGAACGATAAACCATAATTCTATCAAAATCATCTAACTCGGCAAAAATATTAATAGCATCATCTCTTACATTAAAATGGGCAACATTTTCCCATATATCGTCATCAAGAATGATAGTTACACCCTTGACACGAGAAGTGGCTACTTGATCTTCAAATTTAAAACGAGAATAAAATACCCTAACTAAATCAGGGTAGTAAGTACCTTGCATTTGGATAAATGGGAGAACACCTTGAATTTCAAGAAGATTCAGAAAATTAAATCCCCTATTGATGAATTGATCACCAATAATGAATTTTGGAGTAATGATACCCCTTTCCTTCCAGAAGGTGAGAAATTCTTGTCTACCCTCATCATCTGAGATCCATCCTTCAACAGAATTTGGATAGGGATGAGAGGCAGGAGCAGATCTTCTTCTTGTGGGAATCTTAGCACAAGAAGAGGAAGCCATTAGGATTAGAAGAAAAACAAGAGAGTTTTGAGGGCAAATGAGGTTAGGAGAAAGCAAGAAGGCTTGAATGATGCTAGAATGCTTGGATTCAAGAATTTGAGGTGTGGAGAAGTGAAATGAAGGTTTCCTATATATAGAAAACATGTATAACGGTCATAAACGGTCATATTTGGGTGAAGGAGTGCCAAAAGAGCCGTTTGAAACAGCTAGAAAACGAAAACGTCCCAGTTTAATCGATTAAACCAACAACTGAACCGGATAATCGATTAACTGATGCTGTTAATCGATTAAATCATTAGTTAATACATTATTTCTTAAAATAATCGATTATTCCAGAGAGAAACTTTAGGTTTTGAACATTTAGGTGCAGATAATCGATTATTGCTTCAAATAATCGATTATTCCAGAGAGATCATCAAATTTTTAAGGTTTAAACACATGATAATCTATTAATACCCTACATAATCGATTATAACATTACAATCATGCAAAAACTATTTATTTAAGTAGAATTTAAGTTATTTCTAATATTCCTAAGTCTCTTGTAAGATCATAGAATCTATCCTTGGGAAGAGGTTTAGTAAAAATATCTGCTAATTGATGCTTCTATATGCTTAGTTCTAGAGTGCATTACTGGATTCTTAGTAAGATTGATTGCACTTGTATTATCACACATCAAAGGAATATCACTTAGAAAGATACTATAGTCTTCTAATTGTTGTTTCACCCATAAAATTTGAGCACAGCAATTACCAACTGCAATATATTCAGCTTCAGTAGTGGATAAAGTAACACATGCTTGTTTCTTAGAATATCAAGACACTAATGATGATCCTAACAAATGACATGTTCCACTAGTACTCTTTCTATCTATTTTACATCCACCATTATCAGCATAAGAATAACCTATTAAACTAGGAGAAGCTTCATATGGATACCATAAACCAAAACCTGTAGTTCCTTTTAAATATTTTAAAATTCGTTTAACTGCAGTTAAGTGAGATTCTTTTGGACATGCTTGAAATCTAGCACACACACAAACAGAAATCATAATATCAGGTCTACTTGCAGTTAAGTATAACAGTGAACCTATCATACCTCTATACATAGATTGATTAATTTCCAAACCTAATTCATCCTTGTCTAAATAGCATGAAGTTCCCATGGGTGTATTAGCTTCCTTTTAAGTATCCATTCCAAACTTCTTGAGAATCTCTTTGTAGTATTTGGTTTGAGACACAAAAATGCCATCCTTAAGTTGTTTAATTTGAAGTTCAAGGAAGAAAGTTAATTCTCCCATCATTGACATTTCAAATTCACCCTGCATTATCTTAGCAAATTCTACACACAAGGAATTTTCAGTTGATCCAAAAATGATATCATCAACATATACTTGAACTAATAAGATATGTTCTTTTAATTTCTTAATAAACAAAGTGGAATCAATTTTTCCTCTAGAAAAATCATTTGAAGTTAGAAAACTACTTAATCTTTCATACCAAGACCTAGGAGCTTGTTTTAAGCCATAGAACGTTTTCTTCAATTTGAAAATATGATTGGGAAATTTAAAATCTTCAAATCCAGGGGGTTGCTCCACATATACTTCTTCTTTGATAAACCCATTCAAAAATTCACTTTTAACATCCATTTGATATAATTTAAATTTCATCAATGAGGCATAAGCAAGAAGTAGGCGTATAACCTCTAACCTGGCAATAGGAGCATATGTTTCATCATAATCAATACCTTCCTCTTGACAGTAACCTTTGGCAACAAGTCTGGCTTTATTCTTTGTTATATTTCCATCTTCATCAAGTTTGTTTCTAAATACCCATTTAGTTCCAATTACTTGATGTGATTCTTCTCTTGGAATTAATTCTCAGACTTGATTCCTTTCAAATTAATTAAGTTCTTCTTGCATTGCTATGCACCATTGGTCATCTTTAAGAGCTTCTTCAACACTTTTGGGTTCTATCTGTGAAATAAAAGCTACAGACATATAGAAATTGGTCATATTTCTAGTTCTTACCCCTTTTGAGATATCACCAATAATATTGTCCATTGAAAGTCCTCTTGGTGATTTCCATTCTTTTGCTAATTCAGTTGGTTGAGAAGGCTCATTCTCATTCAAATACAATTCTTCAAGAGCCTCTCTCATGTACTCATCATCACCTACAAGTTCTTTATTTGACTCAAGAGGATTTCCCTCAAGGTCTACAATTTCATCAAAGGTGACATGTACAAATTCTTCAACATTTAAAGTTCTTCTATTAAACACTCTATATGCTTTGCTAGTTAGTGAATAACCTAAGAACATGCCCTCATCGGCTTTTGAGTCAAACTTTCCTAATTTCTCTTTTCCATTATTCAAAACAAAGCATTTACATCCAAATATTTTCAAATGAGCAACATTAGGCTTTCTACCATTCAATAGTTCATAAGGAGTTAATTTTATGATTGGCCTTATAAGCATTCTATTCAATACATAACATGCAGTACTTACAGCATCAGCCCAAAAATATTTAGGAACATTTGATTCATTCAACATTGTTCTAGGAAGTTCCTCTAGTGACCTATTTTTCCTTTCTACTACACCATTTTGTTGGGGAGTCCTAGGTGCAGAAAAATTATGCAAAATTCCATTTTCCTCACAATAATTTTCAAACCATTCATTTTGAAACTCTCCACCATGGTCACTTCTTAATACCTTAATTCTTAAGTCTTTCTCATTTTGGATTTGCTTAGCAAACTTCCTAAAGACCTTAAAAGCTTCACTTTTTAATGTTAAGAAAAATGTCCAAGTATATCTAGAAAAATCATCAACAATCACAAGAGCATAATAATTTCCACCAAAACTTTTTATCCTAGATGGACCAAATAAATCTAAGTGTAATAGTTCTAAAGGTTTTGATGTGGAAATAACATTTTTAGATTTAAAGGATGATTTCACTTGTTTAACTTTTTGACATGCATCACATAATCTACCTTTTTCAAATTTTAACTTAGGAAAACAAACAACTAAGTCCTTTGATATTAATTTGTTTAATTGATGCATATTTATATGAGCCGCTCTCTTATGCCATAACCATGGGTTTTCTTCCTTAGCAACTAATCATGTTATACTAGTATTAGGTATACAATCCAAATCAATCAAATATATATTATTATGCCTAATGTCTTTCAATGCTACATTTTCGGAATTCACTAAATGTATGGTACAAAACTTACTTTCAAAGATTACCTTGAATCCTTTGTCACAAAGTTGACTTATACTTAGGAGATTATGCTTTAGTCCATCAACAAGAAGCACATCCTTTATCTCCAAAGTATTTGCACCACCAATATTTCTGATTCCAAATATCTTTCCTTTGTTGTTGTCCCCATAGGTTACATACCCTTGTTCTTTAGCTTTGAAACTTACAAATTTTGTTTTGTCTCTGATCATATGTTTTGAGCATCCACTATCAAGATACTACATACACTTCTTGGATTTGGAAGTTTCCTACAAAACAAGAACATAGTAATCTTAGGTCCCCATAACTCTTGGGTCCTTGGGGTTAGAGAAAAACGAATCATTTAACTATAGGAACCCAAACATATTTTCCTTTAGGAACACCAAAATGCTTAATTTTACATCTATTTGAAGTATGACCATGTTTCATACAATAAAAACATGCATTAGATGTAATTTTAGAATTTGATACATTTCTAACTATTGACGTTTTAGTTCCTTTTTCAACCTATACTCTGCTATTTTTAATTTTAGGCTTTTTCAAAGGACCATGATGGTTTTCTCTATTTTGAGCCATAACAACTTTCTCCTTATAATTATCACTTATTTCCTTCTTAGCTTTATCAAGTTAATGTCTAAATAAATCAAGTTCATATTCATACTCTTTACATGATGCACATGCTATCTTCTTATTATCTTTTTCTTCTAAACATACAATTTTCGTTTTTAATGTTTCATTTTCCTCTAAACATACAATTTTCATTTTTAAGGACAACACCTCTTTTTCGGATTTGTTCAAACACTTTTTCACAGATTTGTATTCATTTTTCAAGTCCTTAAAAGCATTAAACAATTATTCGTATGCATTTTGTAATTCATCAAAGTTATTTTCATCATCACTTGAGGAAGAGTCGGAATCACTAACCTCAAAGTCGGAATATATATTGTCTTTTGCCATCAAGCAAATGTTAGCTTCTATTTCCGAATCACTTGACTCCGAACTTGAGTCACTATCATCCCAAGCAATGTATGCTTTATTCTTGAATAATTTCTTGCCTTTTTATCTTCATTCTTCTTGTTTGGACATTCGGTTTTTACATGTCATATTTCACCACAACCATAACATTTGATATTTAAAGAAGTACTTTCTCTTACCTTTCCCTTACCTTTGAAGGGTTTCTTTCCTTTGGCTTTCATAAACTTGGTAAATTTCTTTATCATAAGACTCATTTGTTCTTCTTCTTCATTTTCCTAGTCTTCTTCTTCCTTCTTGTTCTTACTCTTGGAAATTTCAGATTTGAAGGCTAGGTTCCTCTTTTGGTGTTGACCTTCTTCATCATTTAGCCTTCCGAGTTCAAGTTCGTGCTCTCTCAACTTACCAAAGAGCGCCGCCATAGACATTGTTGCTAGATTTTGTGACTCCGTGATGTCCGTCACCTTAGGTTGTCATTTCCTATCCAAAGATTTCAAGATTTTTACATTTTATTCATCAACATCAAAAATTTTACCTAATCCAGTGAGATGATTCACTATGTGCGTGAAACACTTTCGAACGTCAAAGATTGTTTCTCCTTGTTGCATCCAAAACATCTCATATTCTTGGATCAATGAATTTTTTCGTGCTCTCTTAACGTTATCGGTACCTTCGTGGGTCACTCTCAATATTTCCCACATCTCTTAAGCACTTTTACAAACGGAGATCCTGTAAAACTCATCAAGGGTTAAAGCAGATGAAATTATATTTCTAGCCCTAACATCATATTGGGCTTTTCAATTTTCTTCCTCCATCCATCTAGAAAATGGTTTTGGAACATCTTTCTCCGTTTTCAGAAATTTTAGGAATAAAGAGACCATTTTAAATTGCGTCCCAAACACCTCTATCAACAGATTCTAAAAATATTTGCATTCTTACTTTCCAAAACGGATAATTTTGCCCAGCACAAAGTGGGGGTCTATTGATAGAAGCACCCTCGGCAAACGTTTGATTTTGTCCGTCCATTTTCGAAAATTGAATGACTATCAAAGCAAGCTCTAATACCACTTGTTAGAATCACGCAACGGAATGTTTACGTTTACGGACAAAAACCAAGAGGGGGGGGGGTGAATTGGTTTCTTAAACAAAAATTAGGTTTTTAAAATTTTCCCAAATTTCACCGATTAAAATTTTGTGTAAAGTAAATAGAGCAAGGAAAGAGTATTATACAGATGATTTATACTGGTTCGGATCAAAAGACCCTACGTCCAGTTGCTAATCACTCAAACAGAGGATTAACACTGTCACTATAATCACAGTTATACAATCAGATTACAAATGAAAAGATAAGGTAAAGAATACACCTCTCTTGAGTCACACAAGAGATGAACACCTCCTTTGAATCCACAAAGGATGAAGAACAACTTTTCCTAGAGACGACACAACACACAATCCACCAAGAAAACCCACTCAGTGATTCTTATCGCTTCTAGCCCACACTAGGTTTCAAAAGCCCCTTTTTCCTCCAACAAACAGTTCTCAAGTAGTCACAACTCTTAACTTTTGATTGAAAAAGGTTGTTCATTTTGCAGAGAGCCTTAGAGAACCTTAAGTAGAGAGATTAGGGTTTGGAAATTGGGGATTTTCGAAACCAGATGAATTGGGAAAAGGATTTTCGAAACTTGGTCCAATTTTGAAATTCAAAACACATATCTGATTGAAATAATCTATTATCTTGAGTGTTAATCGATTATTCCAGAGCCAAATTCACCTCGAACCTAAAACCACACAGTTTAATCGATTAACTGAGCAATTAATCGATTAACATCCCTGTTAATCGATTAACAGAGGCTTTAATCGATTATTCCAAAGAGCATATGCTGAAAATGGTTTTTCTCTTTGTAATAATCGATTATCCTACCATTTAATCGATTAATCCAGTATGTTTTTTTATAAAAATGAGTTTTTAAAGCCTTTAAAGAGTAGACTATGTGCTGGCTATCTTAGACTCTAAAATTACAGACTCAAAATCATAAAAATAGAGTTATTACATAATATTACAAGTCTTCAAATCTTTAAGTCCTTTGTTCTTGAATCATCATCAAAATCTACAAGCTTCATATCCATGTATGTTCAACATTCATATGTTTTAACATAGTCATCCCCAAGTTGATCCTTCCTACTCCAGAGGAAAAACAAAAAATATCCCCAAGGCTCAGCATCGCCACCACATGAGTCATTAAGCGTACTCAACCAAATCTCTGCCCCATTCCCCAACGGAGAATAAAGAGTTCACAAAGGCCCACCATCAAACAATCAAGGATTCAAGCCTCCATACCCTCAAGGGTTGAACAAAAAAAAAGGAAAAGAAAACCCTTCCTCCCCAGCGGAGGCCCAAAAAGAAAAGGCCATGTCAAAGAAAGGCCAATAAACCCCCAAGTGGGCCACGAAAAAAGGAAACCCCCTGCGGAACCCCAAAAAGAAGAAAAAGCATGTATGCATAAAAGAAACTAAAAAGTAAAAAGGTGAAAGAATTAATGGTTGAGTTCAAGAGGGGGGGTGAATTGAACTTTAAAACTTTTTCGCAAAACTTACTTTCTTTTTGGAAGAATGAGTTATCTTTATTCAATCTTTGCAAAGGTAACTCGGTTTAAACACAACACAATTAAAGACAGAAAATAAAAGAGATGAAAGAAGAATATTAACACACAAATTTATACTGGTTCACTCTAATCCAGAGCTACATCCAGTTCTTGACAAACCAGTCAAGTTCCACTAATACCAAGTGAAAATTACAACCAGTAGATACTCACCAATCTACCCCAAGAACTATCTTGCAAAACCCACAAGACAGAATCTTGAAAACCACCCGATGAACCAAATCCAATTCATTGTACCAAGTGCAGATCACAATCCAACCTGCACAATCACACTTTTACAAAAGAGTATGGAAAGAAAAAACCTGGACTTGAAGTTTCTAATTGTCCAGAACCAATTCTAACAAGCACTTTCTCTCTTGAATGACCACAATTCTGATCACAACACCTTATGATATGAAAAAGATTCTTGAATGCAGAGAAAGTCACGTATGAAAGTTTCACAGATTGATTTCACAAGTTTTCTCAAGTAGTGTATTGTTTTGTGTATTTTAAATGATAGATCAAATCTGTATATATAGAGTAAATCAAAGAGTCGAACGTTTCATCTAAAAAAAGCTGTTTCAGAGTGTCAAAAGATAAGTTGGTTAGCAGTAAAATAGGTTTAGAAGAGACTCGATCGATTAGAACGAAGTATGATCGATCAGACCGAGTTATGATCGATCAGAATGAAACTATGATCGATCAGATCGAGTTATGATCGATCAGAATAAAACTATGATCGATCAGAATACATTTCAATCGATTAAAACGTCGATTCAATCGATTGATTTCATTTAAAGCTCCATTTCAATCGATTGATTCGAGTTTTTAATGGATTGAAACAACTTAATGAAAAATGACAGCTCTTCTGTTTCAATCGATTGAAAGTCATTTCAACAGATTGAAATCCTGCAAACACTTAGTTAAAAAAATAGTCTCTCTGTTTCAACAGATTAAAAAATATTTCAACAGATTGATTTTCTAAAAAAAACTCTTAGACTGAAAAAAAATAGTCTTTCTGTTTCAACAGATTAAAAATCATTTCAACAGATTGAAAAAGCGAAACTTGATATTGAAAAATTCATTGAGTTATTTTAACTTGTTGATTCCGCGAATCAATCAATTGAAAATACGATTATGTATGACCACTTATTCTTTTAAGTGATTTTAACAGATTGAAAATCCTTTTCAACAGATTGAAAAACTTAGTTTGTTCTTTTAATACTTAGATGTTAGTTTTTCATGCAGAAAAATGATTTTCAATGGGATGCAACTTAGATGTTAGTTTTTCATGCAGAAAAATGATTTTCAATGGGATGCAACATTATAAGGCGCTTATCACAAAACATATTGGCCTATCAAGAGATTAAGTGCTTAAACTAAAAACCTAATCATCTACACACCCACAACCTAAGCTATATCTATGTCTTCATCAAATCCACCAAGTGCTTGTCTTCATCAAATCCACCAAGTGCTTCAATCTCCCCCTATTTGATGGAGACAAATAACCACTGCACCTGCATAAAAAAATAACAGACCAGAGACATATATTTTGTGGTGTGTGTGTAGTGACAGTTTTAAGCAAAATACTTCTCCCCTATTTGATCGCATCAAATAGAATGTTTTAGTTACAGTTCAATGGGGCCACGTGGATACCCCGAATATAAAACAGAACATTAAAAACTAAGAAAAGAAAACGAGAATAACGAAACATAGAAAATCTTCATTCGTCCCCGGGGCCTTGGTTGAATTGCAGTTCCACAATCCTGTTGTAAATGTCTTCTAGTTGATTATCAATATGCTGGAACCTTGCAATGAAATTTTCATCCAAATAATGCTGCCGAGCCCTCAGAGCAGCAGTCATCTCCATATGCCTCCTTTGGTCTGATTGCAGTTCGCTCATTTGATGTAACATTGTTCTTTCGAACTGAGACAGAGGCGTGCCACGGTCAGGCGGTGGATTGTATGGAATCATCTCCATTGGGTTCACCTCTTCCATTGGATCAGACGGACGTGCTGCAGAAGTTCCAGGAATATCAGTGTTGATTCCTTCCTCTTGCTCTTCTTCTTCACTTTCTTCACTTTTTCCAGCTTCTTCTTTGGAAATCCATTCACCATCAATTTTGATGAACCCCATTTTGTGAAGAACAGAATTGTTTATTTCATTTGTTGGTCGAACAGTTTCAACAAGTTCCCCTTCCAGATCAACACCAAAATGTGTTAAAAATTTAGAAATCAGAATAGCATAGGGATACCTGAAATCACTAAGTCTCTTGGCTTTGATCATGTGATCCTTGATGACGAAGACCCAGTTCACTCGTATTTTGTGATGAATGCAGTACATCAGTACTAAATCTCCTTCATTTAGCACTGCATGATTGCTCCCCCTGGGTGTAAGCTGCCAGGAAACAATGAAAGCGAGAATCCTTTCTTCCATTTTCAACTTCCCAGTGTTGAATGAACTTATAGAATCATGCCTATTCTTCAGGCAAGAGCGGAAATACTGAACTTTATTAAATTCTTCAACATCCGAAGTACACCCTTTGGTGACTTTCACACCTACATCTTTTATTCCAGACAACTTCCTTCCAGAAATTAGGTGTTATCTCAATGTCTACTCCTTTTACTTGAGTTATTAGAGTGGAACCTTCAAAGGACAAGTTAGTGAAAAAGACTTTAATTAAGTCAGGGTAAATCCTACCATTCAACTCCGAAACGTCTGAAGTTTTTGATGTTGCGAGTAACTTCCGAATGCCTCCGAATCCTTCGGCATCAAACCAGGAGAACTTTAACATCTTCGAATGTTGACTTGCTTCCTGCTTAATTCATGGATAAACAAATCCATTTTCTCTTGGTCCCCATTGAACCAAGTTTCAATCCTTCCTCCAACATTCTGTTCTTGCCTTGCCGTAGAGGACTCGCCTCTGCTGGACTTCTTCCTACCGAGACTTTGTGCGCTTGAGCATACTTGATCTTTGGGATGAGCAGAACGAGAGAAGAACCGAGAAAAGAGAAAGTTCAAAGAAGAAAATAATACTATAGGAATGAGAATACACAATCTTTATCAGCTTCAAAAATTTTTGTCTTTACTCGATTTATTGTTTCGTGCAATGATGATAAAGAGGAGAGAGAATTGCTACTGTACACTTTAATTACCCTCACATCTGATATCCAATCAGAGTCAATCAACTTTTATTGGATATCTTTGATATTTAAGAGAGTAGTTGAAGTTTATCTTGTTGTAAATGCATTCAATCCACTCTGCAGAAATTGTTTAGAGACAAAGTACATACAACTAGCCCTAAAAAAAATAATCAATTGATATTCCGTGAAACCAATTGATTTTGTAATCGCAGATACTTATAAGTGAAATAAACTGATTGAATTGAAAGTTAAATTGATTGTTTTGTTCAAGAAAATTATTCAGAGTACCATTAGTGAATTCAATTGATTGAATCGAAGATTTAATCGATTGATTTATAGAAGAAAGTATGCAGAGCTACAAGGTTAATGAAATAAATCGATTAAAAGCTTATCTAATCGATTGAACTAATAACATATCAATACCAGAGAGTAAGAATAAGGAAATCAACAGATTATTTCACAATTTCAATCGATTGAAATAAATAATATCAAGTTATTTATGCAATTATTAATCGATTTATCAGCCTGTTAAAAAGCATACAATCACTGTAAAGAATCAGTTATACAATACTAGATATATCTAGAATTCCTAATTCAGTCCTAAGCATATTAAGTCTGTCTCTAGGAAGTGGTTTAGTGAATAAATCAGCTAACTGTTTTTCCGATTCAACGAATAAAATCTCACAGTCACCCCTAGATACGTGTTCTCTAATAAAGTGATGTCTAATTTCAATATGCTTAGTTCTAGAGTGTTGAATAGGATTCTTAGTTAAGTTTATTGCACTAGTATTGTCACAAACCAGAGGTACCTTGTTTAGAGTAACTCCATAATCTGTCAGTTGTTGCTTGAGGTAGATGCTTTGAGCACAACAGCTCCCAGCTGCAATGTATTCAGCTTCTGCAGTTGACAGAGCAACACACGCTTGCTTTTTGCTGCGCCACGATATAAGACTGCTCCCCAGTAAATGACAAGTACCAGAGGTACTTTTTCTGTCCAATCTACATCCTGCAAAGTCAGAATCAGAAAATCCAACAAGTTTAAGGGATGCACCTTCAGGATACCATAGTCCAACATTAACTGTTCCCTTAAGGTATTTCAGAATCCTTTTGGCAGCGGTAAGATGAGATTCCTTTGGATTTGCCTGAAATCTTGCACAAAGGCACACACTAAACATAATGTCAGGTCTACTAGCAGTTAGATATAGTAGTGAACCAATCAAACCTCTATATTTAGTTTGATCAACAGGTTTTCCTTTTTCATCTAAGTCTAGACAACAGTTAGTAGACATGGGTGTAGAGGACACCTTGCAATTTTGCATATCAAATTTCTTTAACAATTCATTGCAGTATTTAGATTGACTAAGAAAAATGCCATTTCTTAATTGTTTAACCTGGAGACCAAGGAAGAAATTCAATTCTCCCATCATAGACATTTCAAATTCACTTTGCATTTCTTTTACAAACTTATTACACATGGCATTATTAGTGGAACCGAAAATGATATCATCCACATACACCTGCACCAGAATAATGTCAGTTCCAGATTTCTTAATGAACAGAGTTTTATCAACCTCACCTCGCTTGTACCCTTGATCAATTAGGAAGTTACTTAACCTCTCATACCATTGTCTAGGTGCTTGCTTTAAACCATAAAGGGCCTTTTTCAATTTGTAGACATGGTCAGGATGCTTGTGATCTTCAAACCCAGGAGGTTGAGAAACATATACTTCTTCATTGATGAGTCCATTCAGAAAGGCACTCTTTACATCCATCTGTAGTAATCTGAAACCACTTAAACAGGCATAAGCTAATAACAATCTAACAGCTTCAATTCTAGCTACAGGTGCAAAGGTTTCATCAAAATCAATACCCTCTTGTTGGTTATACCCTTTGACTACCAATCTAGCTTTATTTCTAGTAATAATGCCGTGTTCATCTAGCTTGTTTTTGAATACCCACTTAGTACCAATTACATTGATATCTTTGATTTTAGGAACTAATTCCCACACTTTATTTCTTTCAAATTGATTAAGCTCATCATGCATGGCACTAACCCAGTATTCATCATTTAATGCTTCTTTAACTGTCTTAGGCTCTATTTGTGAAATGAATGCCATATGATTACAAAATTGATTAAGAGAATGTCTAGTAGATACTCCCTTATTAATTTGCCCGATGACATTGTCTAGAGAGAGATCTCTTGGGACAATCCACTCTTTAGGAAGCTCTTCCGAACATCTTCTTCCTGTTCTTCAGTAATTGTTGGTGGATCAGCTTTTGCAGGTCCATCGATGGATCATCTTCTTCAACAGATTACACTTGATCTGTGTTTCGGCATGTTTCAACTGATAAGAATTATCAGTTAATTCTTCTTCATCTGCAGTACCTGTTGTTCTATTCTGCACCACTCGAGAAGACTCATTAAACACAACATGTACTGATTCTTCAACTGATTTCAATCTTAAATTATAAACTCTATATGCATGACCGTGAGTTGAATAACCAAGAAAAATTCCTTTATCAGATTTTTCATCAAACTTGCCAATATTTTCTTTCCCATTGTTTAAAACAAAACATGTACATCCAAAAACCCTGAAATAGTTTATGTTGGGTTTTCTTCCTTTGTACAGTTCATATGGGGTTTTCTTAAGCATGGGTCTAATCAAGACTCTATTCAAAACATGACAAGCAGTGTTTACTGCATCTGCCCAAAAGTATTTAGGTAAAGAATTTTCACACAACATTGTTCTAGCAAGTTCCACAATGGATCTGTTCTTTCTTTCCACAACACCGTTTTGTTGAGGAGTTCTTGGAGCAGAAAAATTGTGTTTTATGCCAAACTTTTCACAAAATGATTCAAATTTTTCATTTACAAATTCTCCACCATTGTCACTTTGAATAGATGTAATGAAATATCCTTTTTCATTATGTAAAACCTTGGCAAGCTTTTTGAAAGATTTGTAAGAATCAGATTTGGCCTTTAGAAAAACAGTCCAGGTAAATCTGGAAAAGTCATCAACAATTACCATGATATAAAGATTACCACCTAGGCTTTTATTCCTTGAAGGACCAACCAAATCCATGTGAAGCAGTTCCAAAGGTTTGGAAGTTGAAACAATGTTTTTGTTTGAAAAAGATTTTCTAGTTTGTTTGCTTTTCAAACAAGCTTCACAGATTTTGTCTTTCAAGATTTGAAGCTTAGGCAGCCTGAAAACTAATTCTTTTGAAATCGGTTTGTCAAGATGGTTAAGATGTATATGAGCAAGTCTTCTATGCCACAACCAAGATTCTTCTTCTTTAGTAAGAAGACAACTTTGAGATGATATAGACTGTTTGATATCTAACATGTATATATTGTTTAACCTCTTACCTACCAACATTACCATGTCGATTCGGCTCACGAGATAAGGCACTTTTCTGGTTTGAAAATGACTTTGTGACCAAGATCACATAAGCTGACTTATGCTTATCAGATTGTGCTTGAGACCTTCAACAAGAAGAACATTGTGAATGATTACTGATTCACCATCACCAATATCTCCAGAACCTAGAATTCTTCCTCTGTTGTTGTCTCCATAAGTCACATGACCTCCATTCTTCAATTTCAGACTTCGGAATTTTGAAATGTCACCTGTCATGTGCCTTGAGCATCCGCTGTCTAGATACCAAAGGGACTCTTGTTGCTGTTCCTGAAAGATCAAACATCAAGTATTTGGTACCCTTACGTATTTTGGGTCCTTAGGAGTCAAATTTTACATTTAACATGTTTTGGAACCCATCTCTTCCTACATTGCGGCACAAAATATTTTCTAGCATAACGAGTATTTTATAGTATGTCCTTTCTTCATGCAGTAATGACAAGATGAGAAAGGGGATGCTGTTGTTTTTCTGTATGAAAAGAAGTTCAAATATTTTTTAGTTTTTACCCCAATCTTAGGTTTGTACCCGATTCCAGAATGTTCAAAAACACAATTTTGAGATCCAAGAAGTGCATCTAAATTCTCTTTACCTTGAGTAAACTTAGACAAAGTTTTAATCAAGTAATCAACCTTATCTTGCAGAATAATACACTTTTCACACTTCTTATTAGCAGCAACATTATCCGTGAGATGCATAGATTATATCTAGATGTTCTAAATCTGTTTTGCTTTCTAATAGTTCATTTTCCAGAACTTTAACTCTATTTTCTAACCAGTTATTTAATCCTTTTAACCGATTATTTGTATGAGATAAATTTCTGGCTTCACTATGCATTTCGTTGAAAGCATTTAGTAATGTGTTGTAATTCATTTCATTCTCTGTAGGAGTTGAACTTACATGTGATGAAGAGGATTCACAGCCAGCCATTAAACACGGGTTCACCTCTTCACTTTCGGATTCGAAGTCGGAAGATGAATCATTGTCTTGCCAGGCTATATAGGCCTTTTTCCCTTTGTATCTTGATTCTTTCTTGTTCCGATTCTTGGTCTTTTCCGGACAATCACTCTTTATGTGACCCTGTTTACCACAAGAATAACAAGTAATAGTATTTTGAACAGATTCGAGTCTTTTTATCATTGTACCTTTTTACTTGGCCAGTTCGTTTCTTTCTTCTAAGAAATTTCCCAAATTTCTTAACCAACAAAGTCAAGTTCTTTGATTCATCTTCTTCAGATCCACTTGTTTTCTTCAATCGTCTTGAGAACAATATTTCTACTTTTCTTTTCTGCATTCTCTTGTTCTTTGAACCGATTGATTTCCAACTCATGTTCCCTTAACTTACCAAAAAGTGAAGCGGTAGTCATTTCGATCAAGTCTCTTGATTCCGATATAGCTGTCACCTTTGGTTGCCACGTTCTGTCCAAACACTTTAAGATTTTGATGTTCAACTCTTCTTTGTCAAAAGTCTTTCCTAACCCAATTAGATGATTGACTATGTGCGTGAACCTTTTACGCACATCCGCAATTGTTTCTCCTTGCTGCATTTTAAACAACTCATAGTCCCCGATTAACTCATGCTTTCTTGCCCTTTTCACATCAGATGTTCCTTCATGTGTAACCTCTAAAATTTCCCACATCTCTTTGGCGAGGCACACTTGAGACACCCCGAAAAACTCATCAAGATTTAAAGCAGAGGTAATAATATTTTTTGCAGTATAATCATATTGGACTCTCCTATTTTCTACATCGATTAATTCAGCCCAATCTTTTTCGACTACTTTACCATCTACGGTATGAGTTGGTTTGTAAGGACCATTAACAATTGTTTCCCAAATGCCTCTATCAAGAGATTCAATAAAGATTTTCATTCTAACCTTCCGGAAAGAATAATTCACACCAGAAAAAAGTGGAGGCCTCGTTTATGGAGGCTCCTTCGAAAAAGTCATCTTTCCCTCAGCCATTGGACCGATTTCTTGAGTAACTTACAAGAACCAGCTCTAGTACCAATTGAAAGAATTAATGGTTGAGTTCAAGAGGGGGGGTGAATTGAACTTTAAAACTTTTTCGCAAAACTTACTTTCTTTTTGGAAGAATGAGTTATCTTTATTCAATCTTTGCAAAGGTAACTCGGTTTAAACACAACACAATTAAAGACGAGAAAATAAAAGAGATGAAAGAAGAATATTAACACACAAATTTATACTTGGTTCACTCTAATCCAGAGCTACATCCAGTTCTTGACAAACCAGTCAAGTTCCACTAATACCAAGTGAAAATTACAACCGAGTAGATACTCACCAATCTACCCCAAGAACTATCTTGCAAAACTCACAAGACAGAATCTTGAAAACCACCCGAGTAACCAAATCCGATTCATTGTACCAAGTGCAGATCACAATCCAACCTGCACAATCACACTTTTACAAAAGAGTATGGAAAGAAAAAACCTGGACTTGAAGTTTCTAATTGTCCGGAACCAATTCTAACAGACACTTTCTCTCTTGAATGACCACAATTCTGATCACAGACACCTTATGATATGAAAAAGATTCTTGAATGCGAGAGAAAGTCACGTATGAAAGTTTCACAGATTGATTTCACAAGTTTTCTCAAGTAGTGTATTGTTTTGTGTATTTTAAAAGATAGATCAAATCTGTATATATAGAGTAAATCAAAGAGTCGAACTTTTCATCTAAAAAAAGCTGTTTCAGAGTGTCAAAAGATAAGTTGGTTAGCAAGTAAAACAGGTTTAGAAGAGACTCTGATCGATTAGAACAGAAGTATGATCAATCAGATCGAGTTATGATCGATCAGAATGAAACTATGATCGATCAGATCGAGTTATGATCGATCAGAATAAAACTATGATCGATCAGAATACATTTCAATCGATTAAAACGTCGATTCAATCGATTGATTTCATTTAAAGCTCCATTTCAATCGATTGATTCGAGTTTTTAATGGATTGAAACAACTTAATGAAAAATGACAGCTCTTCTGTTTCAATCGATTGAAAGTCATTTCAACATATTGAAATCCTGCAAACACTTAGTTAAAAAAATAGTCTCTCTGTTTCAACAGATTAAAAAATATTTCAACAGATTGATTTTCTAAAAAAAACTCTTAGACTGAAAAAAAATAGTTTTTCTGTTTCAACAGATTAAAAATCATTTCAACAGATTGAAAAAGCGAAACTTGATATTGAAAAATTCATTGAGTTATTTTAACTTGTTGATTCCGCGAATCAATCAATTGAAAATACGATTATGTATGACCACTTATTCTTTTAAGTGATTTTAACAGATTGAAAATCCTTTTCAACAGATTGAAAAACTTAGTTTGTTCTTTTAATACTTAGATGTTAGTTTTTCATGCAGAAAAATGATTTTCAATGGGATGCAACTTAGATGTTAGTTTTTCATGCAGAAAAATGATTTTCAATGGGATGCAACTTAGATGTTAGTTTTTCATGCAGAAAAATGATTTTCAATGGGATGCAACATTATAAGGCGCTTATCACAAAATATATTGGCCTATCAAGAGATTAAGTGCTTAAACTAAAAACCTAATCATCTACACACCCACAACCTAAGCTATATCTATGTCTTCATCAAATCCACCAAGTGCTTGTCTTCATCAAATCCACCAAGTGCTTCAAAAGGCACATGCATTATCCCCACAAAGAAGCTAAATTTCAAATCATGAAAAAAGAGATAAATCGCGGAAAAAAGGCGAAATTAAATAAAAACCCTAACTTTTAGGTAACCAATGAAAACGCCAAGTGGGTCACAAAATAAGGAATAAAAAATTCCATTCCCTCAGTGGAATAAGAACTTTGCAAAGTCAGCTCCTACTAGCATCAATCAAGGAATCATAAATTTCACTCCCCCCAGAGGGCAATAAAAAACTAGATCCCTAGGGAGACAAATAATTCCTTGGTGGATCACCACAAAGAAAAACATATCCCCAGTGAGCCTACTGCAAAGGCAATCTCCAAATTCACATCCTCAGAGAGTCGCTTGCCTGGGCATAGGCAAGTTCTGACAAGCAAAGAGCCAGCATCCCCAAAGGGAATATCAGCCTAGTAAGAGGCAAAACAATGCAGCAAAAAGTCTTCACTTTCGATGAAGCATCTGCCTACTTAGAGGCACCATCAAAATTAACAAATCCTCAGTGGATATCCGCCTACTCAAGAGGCATCACCAAAATCAACAAATCTCCAGTGGATCCCTGCCTACATCAAAGGCCAAAAAAGAATCCCCAGCAAACCAACAAGTTGGATGGCTATAAAACAAAAACCCAAAAAGAATCAAGAATCCCCAGCGATCAACAAGCTAGATGGCTATTAGAAAAATCCAAAAAACAAAATCCCCGGTACACCTGATGACCATAGAAAAGCCAAAACACATTACCTCAAAGCACTAAAACTACTCCCTATGGAGCCGACGCATGAGCAAGAGCAGTAAGCTGCCACCACTTTCTCTATCAAAAGGATCAGCCACCACAGCAAAAGAGGCATCCAGAAGATAGAGTTCCATGCATCATCCAAAGGATTAGCTCTGCTACAAAGAAGTATCCTGAAGACAATATCTTCATATCCACCGTCAGAAGGATCAGCTCCGCAACAAAGGGGTATCCTGATAGCAAAACTTACATGCATCGTCCGAAGGATTAGCTCCATTATAAAGGAGTATCCTGAAGACAATGATTTCATATCCAATGTTAGAAGGATCAACTCCACAACAAAGGGGTATCCTTATGGTAGGACTTCCATGCATCATCTGAAGGATCAACTCCGCTGTGAAGGAGCATCCTAAAGACTATATCTTCATATCCACCGTTAGAAGGATCAGCTCTGCAACAAAGGGGTATCTTGATGGCAGGACTTACATGCATCATCTAAAGGATCAACTCTGTTGCAAAGGAGTATCCTGAAGACAATATCTTCATATCCACCGTTAAAAGGATCAGCTCCGCAGCAAAGGGATATCCTGATGGCAAGACTTACATGCATCGTCTGAAGGATCAACTCCGTTACAAAGGAGTATCCTGAAGACAATATCTTCATATCCACCACCAGAAGGATCAGCTCCGCAGCAAAGAGGTATCCTGATGGCAGGACTTACATACTCCATCCAAAGGGTCAGCTTCCGCAGCATGGGAGCATCCTGAAGACAAAAGTCTACTATGCATTCACCACCTGAGGGGTCAGCTATCGCATCAAAGGAGCATCCTGAAGATTCACACATATCGTCTAAAGAGTCAGCCTTCGCAGTAAGGAAGCATCTTGAAGAAAGCACCAGACTGCATTCATGGTCCTGAGAGTCGGCTACCACGTCAAGAGGAGCATCCGGAGGGCAACCGGGCAAGAGGGTTAACTCCTTCACCCGCCAATCGACCTTATGGTACATTAGCAAATAGTCAATTGGTTAGGTGAAGGGGGGGTAGCTGTAGACCCCAAATCTTGCCCAACTTCTCAGTAAATTTAGAAATCAACCGTTTCGAAGATGGTCAAGCCTTTGTTAAGTCCCTAGTACCTTTTTCTAGATTCTATTTAAGATAGGAAGGGTTTTCTAAGGGAATAAAAATCAGAAATTTTGTCGGGAATAGCGGATGGTCGTCCAGGTTAGCTAGACGGTCATCCATGCCTATTTTGAGGCAATGGACAGTCATCCACTTAGGCCAGACGGCCGTCCATGCCAACTTTTAGCCATGGACGGTTGTCCATGTTAAATAGACAGTCGTCCATGCCAACTTTCCTGACTCGCTTCCCTATAAATAGGAGCCTCATTTCTCATTTTTCACACGCTATTCACTCCTACCACTCTCTAGGAAGCCTTTTGGCACTTTAGAGTGACTCTGAGCATTATTCTGGAGTTTGAGTGAGCATTAAGGTAGAAATCGGTTAAGGAGGTCTGTCTTTGAGACATCCGGCCCTCGGTAGGGTGAAATTTTCTCTTTTGCGAGTGAGGAGCATGCTTATAGAGTGTGGGGACAGCCAAAAGGTGTCCTCAAGCCTTGAAGTATTAATAGAAACCTCGCTTCGGAGGTTCCTTCTCTATTTTCTCCCTTTTACTTCTTTCTTTTACTGCATTCCTTGTATGCATTAGATACTAGGAGCTTGTAGATATTTAAATTCTACCAGTAGATAAATAAATAGGATAAAAGCATATTTTCTTTCAGTCTTTATTTTACGAACTAGTCTATCATAGGGAACCCGAAAGGGGTGTTGTGGGGTGCTAACACCTTCCCCACACGTAACTAACTCCCTTACCTGACTCTGGTTGTAATGACCAAAGTTGGTTTTTCTAAAACCAATGTCTTCTTTTTTTCCTTTTTCGATGTTTATGGTAAAAACATCACTGATGACTCCATAGAACCCTTTACAAAAACCTCACCTTTAGGTTCAACCCGGTTATCGGACAACCTAAAAGCGTTGAACATCTTTTTAGAAAACGCGAGTCATTCAAAACCATCGCGTCGCTCCGACCTCCTCTTTTGACGACAATGACAATCATTTAATTCATCAATCAAATCAACATTAAAGACATAATGATCCTCAGATGGGTGTTTCATGGCATTTAGAATATTAAAGTGCACCATAATGTCATCAAATTCCATGGATAAAGTCCCTGCATGCACATCAATTTTGGTTCGTGCGGTCTTTAAAAATAATTTGCCTAAAATGATGGGTTCAGAACCACGTGAAAATCCCTCATCCATATCAAGAATATAAAAATCAGCAGGGAAAATCAACTCACCAACCCTAACTAAGATATCCTCAATGAAACCTATAGGGTGAGTAACACTCCTGTTTGCCAACTGAATAACTATACTCGTAGGTTGCAGGGGTCCAAGAGAAAGATATTTAAATATAGATAGAGGCATGACATTAATTGAAGCACCCAGATCAAGCATAGCATTTTCACAAAAAGTACCTGGGTCCTTACACTTCTCAGGAATTTGAGGAATAGATTTACCTATTAGTGCTGATACATTTCTGCCCATGCTAATCCGCTCATTTCCCTTTAGCTTCCTCTTATGTGTACACAACTCTTTTAGAAATTTGGCATATCTAGGAATTTTCTTGATGGCATCCAAAAGAGGAATGTTCACCTCCACCTTCCTAAATGTTTCTAGAATCTCTTTGTCCACTTCTTCCATCCTTTTACTTGGAGGAATTTTTTGTGGGAATGGAAGAGGAATAGAAGGATGATACAACTGTTGACTACTCTGTGCAGTAGAATTGGAGGATCTTGTACTATCATCTGTAGGCTCCCCTTGCTCAGGATGCTTTGTATTTGATGCAACAAGGTTGTCTATCTGAGGTGCAGGCACAATTTCTGGTACAGGTGCAGCTACTAGGATGTCAATCTGTTTACTAGATCTCAAAGTGATGGCACTGACATTGTTTGGATTTTGCACTGTCTGGGATGGCAATCTATTAGAATTCTAGGATTGTGCCTGATTAAACTGAGTAGCCATCTCCCCCATCTGATTTGTCAAACTCTAGATGGAAGCTTTTTTCTCCTATTGGAACTGCATATTTTGTAGGGTCATCTTCCTTACCAGCTCTTCAAATGAAGGTTCAGAAGTGGAAGGTTGAGGAGAAGTTGGTGTTGTTGTTAGAGCTTCATTTTGTCTCTGATACTATTGTTGAAAAGATGGAGGCACATATCTGCTCAGTCCAGCATTATTTTTGAAAGTAGGAGGATGTTGTCGTTGTGGTTGTTGATTGGACCATCTCAGATTTGGATGATTTCTCCAACCTGGGTTGTATCTATTTGAAGTCAAGTCAAAATTTTGTTGCTACTGTGGACCTCTGTTGTTGTAAATGATTGCAGCAGAGGCTTGGGGAGCATCTGGTTCTGTAAATTGCAATGAGGGACAACCATATGTATAATGATCTATGGAAGTACAAATACCGCAAACTTTTTCAGGTGCAACAACATTCTTCTGGGTTACAACAAGTTGAGTGACTAAATTCATTAAGGCATCAATTTTGCTATCCAGTTTCTTTATTTCAGCAGAGGAGTTTGTAGCCACATCATTTACTCCTTTAATAACTATTGTATCACCCCTTGCACTGAGTTGCTGGGAATTCGAGGTCATTTTCTCTATCAACAGTCTAGCCTCTACAGGAGTCATTTCACCAAGTGCACCACCACTTGCAGCATTAATCATACTTCTTTCCATGTTGTTTAGTCCCTTGTAAAAATATTGAAGTAGTAGTTGTTCGGAGATTTGGTGGTGGGGACAACTTGCACATAACTTCTTGAATCTCTCCCAGTACTCATAGAGGTTTTCTCCAACCTGTTGCCTGATTCCTGAGATATCCTTCCAGATTGCAGTGGTTCTAGAGGAAGGGAAGAATTTCTCTAGGAACATCCTTTCTAAATCATCCCAGCTAGTAATGGACCTGGGAGCTAAGTAGTACAACCAATCCTTTGCAACTCCCTCCAAGGAATGAGGAAAAGTCTTCAGGAACACATGGTCTTCTTGGACATTTGCAGGTTTCATGGTGGAATAGACAATGTGAAATTCTTTTAAGTGTTTGTGAGGATCTTCACCTGCAAAACCATGAAACTTGGGCAACAAGTGTATGAGTCCAGTTTTAAGAACATAAGGCACATCTTCATCAGGATACTGGATACATAAGCTATCATATGTGAATTCAGGAGCAGCAAACTCCCTAAGTGTTCTCTCACGAGGTCCAATAGGTTGTCACCCATGTTATCAGTTTGGAAATTATCAGAAGAACTAGAATGGAAACGGTAGACCGTGAACAAGTACACCAGGTAGGTTCCCAGGAAAGAGAGGTGGGTCACTAATGGACACGCTTAAGTACCAAGTCTTTCCTAGCCAAAACCCTCCTAGACATGCACTCTCACACTACCAAGCTATATCCAGAGTTTCCTATGGGAATGGTTTTCAAAAATTTTCTTTCAAGGATGACATATTAACAATTTTCTGCAATAATGGTTAAGGAACACACAAGAACAAATTATAACAATTTTTTAAAAATAAAGCTAGAAAAACAAATTAAAGAAAAAAAAATTGAATTTTGAAAAAAAAAACAAATTTCAAAAGAGTTTTTTTTTTAAAGAACCCAACAGTGAATTATCAAAATAGTATTGAGAGAAGTAAGAATGTTAAATTAAACCAAAAATCAAATAAAATATTTAAATAATTGAAAATAAAATAATCAAATAACCGTAATAAAAATAAAATATTCAAATAAAATATTCAAATAACTGACAATAAAATAAAATATTTAAATAACTAAAAATAAAATAAAATATTCAAATAAGAATCCAATTATACTTATGGTAAAACTCTTTCCAACGCACCGCCTATAGGGGTTTGAATAAGAGAAATTAAGACTAATGTCAAAACCTTGGTTGGAACTACAAGTTCCCCAACAACGGTGCCAAATTTGATCAATGCCATACTCGGTCAAATAATTAAAACATATAAATGTAGTACTAGGAAGCTTCCCTAGGCCGTCTCCCAACGAACTACAAATCAAACCAATGTTCTTACACGACTATGCAGATTAAACAACAGAAAAAGGTAAAAGTAATGAAGATCTTATTGAATTACTTTGGCAAAGATCTTTTTGATTTGATGAAGTCAAAATGAGTCAAGGCTACTTTGCTGCAGTCAAAGGTTACTTAGATAAAAGGGTAGTGTGTTTAGTGAGTCTGCATCTCTGCTTAGGTATAATCATTTTTATCTCTCTGCTGCATGAGGTTTCTTCATTTAAAAGATTTTGCAAATGCCTCTAAAAAATGTTTAAATGGTTAAAAACAAAGTATTTTGATAATAGGTTTTTTAATTAGCTATTTTAACTAATAGCATATAAGCTTTATCAACTAAAATGTTCTTAACACTTTTGTAACAAGTTTTTAACTGATATGTTTTCGAAATAATCGATTGTTTTCATTAGAAGGATTTTTGAAAACCTTCCGCGATATTTTAACCGATATAAAATTGATATAATCGATTAAAATGACTTAGAATATTTTGAAAAGTGTTCAGCAGAATTTTAATCAATACAAACTCGAAATAATCGATTAAAATAACTTGAAGTGTTTTGAAAGTTGTTCGTCAAGTATTTTAATCGATACAAAAAATAATCGATTAAAACAACTAAGAGGTTTTTCCAGAATGTTTTAATCGATTAAAACAAGCTTGCTATCAGTTAAAATAACTTAGAAAGTTTTATGAAATCTTTTGGCAGAATTATAATCGATTAAAATGCATTTCAATCGATTAAAATAACTAAGTGAATTTTTTTCAAAGTGTTTTAATCAATTAAAACAGATTGTTATCAGTTAAAATCACTTAGAAAAGTTTATAAGAATGTTTTGTAGTATTTTAATCGATTGAAAGACGAAACAATCGATTAAAACAGATTGGAAGATTTTTTACAAAGAGTTTTAATTGATATAAACGGTGTCGTATCGGTTAAAACAAATCTAGAAAATAATCAAGAACTTTTTAACAGATTAAAAGAAGTTTTAACATATTAAAATAAGACTTTTAATAGATTAAAAGATTATTTTAACAGATTAAATAAACCAGCAGTTTTGAAAATCTTCTATATAAATAGAGTTGCTTGAACTTTTTAAAACACATCTTTTAGCAATCAATCGAGCAAGCATAAGTGCTACTTTCAAGAGAGAATCGCGCTAGTTTTTGTGAAGTTCATAGGAGTTCTTTCTTGAGGCAAAATTGCATTCTTTTGGAGAAGAAACACATACTACAGAGCTGCATAAATCTGGTTTGAGCATTCTAAGTTTCTTCTATTCGTTTCTTTACTTTCTTTACTGTATTGTGGGTGCCTGGAATTGTGGGCACTGGTTTCTGTAGCTGGAATTTGGCTGCAGGGTTGGTCAAGAACTGGAATTTGGTTCTTGCTGAAGGTTTAGGTGTAGGAACTAGAATTGTGGTTCTTGTGGTAGATTGAGTGTGAGATTAAAGTTGTAATCTGTAAAACGTTCAATCT
This sequence comes from Sphenostylis stenocarpa, assembly GCA_963425845.1. Lineage (NCBI taxonomy): Eukaryota > Viridiplantae > Streptophyta > Magnoliopsida > Fabales > Fabaceae > Sphenostylis > Sphenostylis stenocarpa. Next base: position 59,547,657 of record OY731404.1, read on the forward strand.
AGTGGAACCCAGCTTGAATTTGGCTGGAGACTGGACGTAGCCCTGGGATTGGGTGAACCAATATAAACCTTGGTTGTATCTTTCTAAACCTTTCTCTCCTTTAATTCTGTCACTGCATTTATTTTTGATTGCTTGCTATGTGTGATTCAAGAACTGGTCTGAAATCTTAATCTTTGAATAGATAATCTATAATTTGCGAAAATCTTTCAAAGATCAATTCACCCCCCCTCTTGATCTCAGCCTACATTTCTAACAATTGGTATCAAGAGCAAGGGTCTTGAAAAATACTCAAGGCTTTCGGTCCAAATCTTTAATGGCTGAAAACAAATTACCTTTTTCTGAGGGAGCTTCTATTAATAGACCTCCACTGTTTTGTGGAAAAGATTATCCATTTTGGAAGATTAGGATGAAGATCTTTATTGAATCTATTGATAGGAATGTTTGGGATGTAATTGCTAATGGTCCATTAATTACAGAAAAAGATTGGTCTAGTTTAAATGATGAAGAAAAGAAAAAAGTTCAAAGTGATTATACTGCTAAAAACATAATTACTTCTGCACTAAATATGGATGAGTTTTTCAGGGTCTCCCAATGCAAATCTGCTAAGGAAATGTGGGAAGTTCTTGAGGTTACTCATGAGGGAACAACTGATGTAAAGAGAGCCAGAAAACATACTCTCATAAGAGAATATGAGTTGTTTAAAATGCAAACTGGAGAAAGTATTGCAGATGTGCAGAAGCGCTTCACTCATATCATAAATCATCTAATGGGCTTAGGTAAAACTTTTGATAAAGAAGAATTAAATATTAAAGTTCTGAAATGTCTTGACAAGTCATGGCAGCCCAAGGTCACAACAATCTCAGAATCAAAAGACTTATCCGTCATGACAACAACTTCCTTGTTTGGCAAACTCAGAGAACATGAAATGGAAATGAACAGATTCAATGAGCAAGAAGTCTCTGAGAAAAAAGGTAGAAGTATAACACTCAAGGTTGAAGAAAGAAGTCAAGAATCAGAGGAGGAAAGTGAAAATCTTGGACTGCTTGTCAGAAAGTTCAACAAATTTCTCAGGAAAAAGATTCAAGATAAAGAAAAACACAAAAGGTATGAGAAAAAATCTGATTCTTTTAACTATAAATGCTATGGCTGTGGTAAGCAGGGTCATGTAAGAATGGAGTGCCAGCAGAAAGAGGAAAAAGTCAAAAGAAGAGCATATGTAGCATGGGATGATAATGATACTTCATCAATAACAAATTCTGATAATGAAGAAGCTAACTTGTGTCTAATGGCAAATCAAAATCATCAAACCAGCAGTGTAAGTTCTAACTCTTCTTCAAATTTGGTGAATTATAATTCATTACAAGAAGCATGTAATGAAATGCATGAAGAAACTAAGAAACTGCAAAAAGAAAATGATAGGCTAAAAGGCATGAATAATTGGTTAGTAAATAGAGTATATTCTCTTGAAAAGAAAATTCTTGAAGATGAAACTGATCTTGACTTTTTAAAATTAATCCATGATAATTCTGATTGTGTATGTAATAAACCATGTAATAATTGTTCAGAATTACAAAAGAAGATTGATTTTTTATCACAAACTGTTTCAAAGTTTACACAAGGTCAAGCTAATCTTGATGTTCTTCTTGGGTCACAAAAACTTATTTTTGACAAATTTGGCATTGGATTTACATCTAGTAAGAAATTCAGAAAAGTAAATAGGAAATCATACTCATCATCTGTGATTAAATGTTTTTACTACATGAAAAAATGTCATTCTGTGAAATATTGTAGAATTAAGAAGTATGCTATTCCTAGAGGTAGAATGAAGTGGATTCCTAAAAATTCATTTCAAATAACCTGATTGGACCCAGTGATTATAAAAAGGGTACCAAAAATATGCTAAATATGTTTTGCAGGAACAAAATCTGGAAGTCCCTTGGTATTCAAAACAACAAATTTGGTTCTAGTTTCATAAACTGAATGTTTTAATTGATATAAAACACTTACAGAGAATACCAGAAAAGTTGTCCGTACAGTTTTAATCGATTAAAATGCTCTCAGGAATTTTAGTTTAGCTGTTTTAATCGATTAAAAAGGATTTATATCATTTAAAACCACTAAGAGGACAAATTTAATCGATTCTTCTTCGTTTTAATCGATTAAAATTCTGTTATCATTTTATTAATTTCATCCAGTACAAAATTAATCGATTCTTTTATGTATTAATCGATTCTTTTATGTATTAATCGATTCTTTTATGTATTAATCGATTATTTCACTGTTGCATTTTCAAACCTAGTAATAAAGATCAAATTAATAGGTTAATTTGTTGATTAATCGATTAATTTGTTCCTGAAAATCATTTTTACAACATCCAATTGAAAATTGGTCAGCAAATCAGAGTCAAAAATCCAAGTTTTTGTGTTAATCAAAATCTGCATAAAACATTTAAAATATTCTTTGACCAAGTCAAACATCTTTCCAAGAACACTTTAGCTGATGTACCCACTGTCCAGAAACTTGCGCCTCTGCCTTCAGTCAAGGGGACATGTGCAATTAAAGCTGTTTTCTGTAGGTTCTGTCAAATTGGACTGCAATTCACAAAATTTGACATTCGTGACTCTTCATTTTGCTCACTTGAAGTCCATTATTCTCATTCTTCATTTTCTGGTTCAAATTCCTTCTCTCTTCTTTCTTGTACTCACGTTTCAAAACCCCTCTCTAAACTATACAACAAGATGCTTAGGAGATCAAAATCAAGGAAGAAGCATAAAGGAGAATCTTCCTCTGCTGTCAATCCTGGTGGTCATTTGGAAGCATGGTTTGATGGTGATATTGGGAGAATGAACACCTTCATTAATGAGTTCAATCAGAAGCAGATTGTAATTCCTAAGTTTATCAAATTGAAGTGGCTTGATGAAGAAGGATTTACTGGTCTAAGAAGGAAATTGAAAAGTCAAAAACTAAGAACCTTCATGGAGTTTACTGGAAACATTCAACCTGATTTGGTTCGGGTTTTTTACTCCAACTTAACAGTAAATGGTTCAACAATCAGATCTCAGGTAAAGGGAGTTAATATGGAAGTTAATCCTTCTGTTTGGGAACAAATTGCTGGCCTCAGGGATAGTGGTGTCAAAGTATCTAGGGGGAACATTTCTGAAATACCTGACTTCAACAAAATACAATTTTTTCAGGTCTTGCCTTAAGGATCCAAATGATTCAGTAAGAATTTTAAATGCTGGAAAAACTTTTACTTGAACATAGACTGCTAGCTTTCATTGTGGCATGGATGCTTACTCCAAGAGGGAGTAATCATGCTATACTTAATGAGGGAGATCTTGCCCTCATGTACTGCATTTCTAATAACATTCGGGTAAATTGGGTTTATGTGATTAAAGATCACATGTTGAAGGCAAAAAGGTTCGCGGATTACAAACTGTCGTATGCTATGTTGATTAACAATTTCTTTAGATATTTTGAAGTTGATCTTACAGGAGAAAGCATAGAAACTCCTAAAGCATCAAATGAGATTGATGACTCCACTTTGAGAAAAATGGGGTATATCAAAATTGATGATGAATGGATTTCCAAAGTTGATGCTGGGATGTCCGAAGATGAGGAAGAAGATAAAGAAGAAGATGAGCAAGGCCAAATTCCTTCCTCTCTAGCTGCTGCAGAGTTTCCTGAATCCACCAGTGGTCAAGCTTCATATGAGAATATGGAGATCATTCCCTACATGGAGCAACCTGACCGTGGGACTCCTCTGTCTCAATTTGAAAGGTCCATGCTTTCTTAAATGGCCACAATGCAGGAAAACCAAAGGAAGCATATGCAAATGACCTATCAACATTTCCAGCAGACCAACAATCAGTTCACAAACCTTGGACACCAAATTGTTGATATCTACACCAAACTGGAAGATATGCAGCTCAATCAAGGGAATTGGGATGATTGAGTCTTGTTAGCAAGGGTCCCTTTCTTTCATAACCTTTTTTTTTCTGTCCTATTTCTTTTGCTACTAATTTTCTTTAATGGACTGTAATATTAACTGGTTGTAAACCAGGAACAATATTTTTAACTTTGCTTAATATGATGTAGGTTTTAAGTTGAATTAAGAGAGCCTAGATAGAATCAAACATAATTCTCTGATAATTTTTGCTGATACAAAATAGAATCAATCGATTAAATCAATTAAAAGAAACACTTACATAGGAAATTCACAGCAAAATAATCGATTAAAACTTGTTTGCTATGTGTTTGTATCAACTAAAACCAGTTTACATCAGTTAAATTAGCCAAATAAGATACTATTCTGATTTTGATGGATCTATTGGTTAAAACTTAATCAATCTAGTTGATATTATCTTAAAACATTTTCCTAATGATCGTTTTTACAAAATCCGCACTGAACTAGGCATTGTAGATGCATCAAACATTACTTAGTTTTCAAAACTAGTTGTTTTAATCGATAAAACCAAGCGTTAAATCGATTAAAAGCACTTATACAACATTTTTCTTACTATTTTAATCGATTAAATGTCGATTTAATCGATTAAATCAACTTATGTTTCAATTTTTCAAAATTCATCACTGTTTTAATCGATTAAAACGTTATTTTAATCGATTAAAACTAATAACAAGATCATTTTAATCGATTTCGTCCTGTTTTTAATCGATTATTACTCTGGAAAGAAAAATTAAAGGCTTTAGTTAATGGCTGTTCTTGTAACATGCTACTAAAGCATGATTCCCTTATCTTTACACGTATTAATTGTATTCATTACAAACGTGTTAATGAAGATAAGTTTGAATCAACTTTGATTGATCTTTATATGAGTAAAGTATCTTGTTCTTACTGTTTTCAAAAACTAAATTTTGTTAATTGCCATGCATTGTATTTGCTTTATTCCTCTGTTCCCTATATTTTGATGAAGTCAAAAGGGGGAGAAATAATTGCTTTGCTTTTATAATTGATTTTTCTTATTTAGGGGAAGTAGCAATATAGGGGGAGAAATGGGAAAATCATTATTTTTTGAATACTCACTAATCTATATATTCAAGTGACTTATTCTGCAGAGTTATTATTCAAAGAGGTGTTTGTCTTCATCAAATAGGGGGAGACTGAAAGTGATGAAGATCTTATTGAATTACTTTGGCAAAGATCTTTTTGATTTGATGAAGTCAAAATGAGTCAAGGCTACTTTGCTGCAGTCAAAGGTTACTTAGATAAAAGGGTAGTGTGTTTAGTGAGTCTGCATCTCTGCTTAGGTATAATCATTTTTATCTCTCTGCTGCATGAGGTTTCTTCATTTAAAAGATTTTGCAAATGCCTCTAAAAAATGTTTAAACGGTTAAAAACAAAGTATTTTGATAAAATGTTTTTTAATTAGCTATTTTAACTAATAGCATATAAGCTTTATCAACTAAAATGTTCTTAACACTTTTGTAACAGGTTTTTAACTCGATATGTTTTCGAAATAATCGATTGTTTTCATTAGAAGGATTTTTGAAAACCTTCCGCGATATTTTAACCGATATAGAATTGATATAATCGATTAAAATGACTTAGAATATTTTGAAAAGTGTTCTGCAGAATTTTAATCGATACAAACTCGAAATAATCAATTAAAATAACTTGAAGTGTTTTGAAAGTTGTTCTGTCAGTATTTTAATCGATACAAATGCGAAATAATTGATTAAAACAACTAAGAGGTTTTTTGAGAATGTTTTAATCGATTAAAACAAGCTTGCTATCAGTTAAAATAACTTCAAAAGTTTTATGAAATCTTTTGGCAGAATTATAATCGATTAAAATGCATTTCAATCGATTAAAACAGATTGTTATCAATTAAAATCACTTAGAAAAGTTTATAAGAATGTTTTGTAGTATTTTAATCGATTGAAAGACGAAACAATCGATTAAAACAGTTTGGAAGATTTTTTACAAAGAGTTTTAATTGATATAAACGGTGTCGTATCAGTTAAAACAAATCTAGAAAATAATCAAGAACTTTTTAACCAATTAAAAGAAGTTTTAACAGATTAAAACAAGACTTTTAACAGATTAAAAGTTTATTTTAACAGATTAAATAAACCAGCAGTTTTGAAAATCTTCTATATAAACAGATTTGCTTGAACCTTTTAAAACACATCTTTTAACAATCAATCAAGCAAGCATAAGTGCTACTTTCAAGAGAGAATCGCGCTAGTTTTTGTGAAGTTCATAGGAGTTCTTTCTTGAGGCAAAATTGCATTCTTTTGGAGAAGAAACACATACTGCAGAGCTGCATAAATCTGGTTTGAGCGTTCTAAGTTTCTTCTATTCGTTTCTTTACTGTATTGTGGGTGCCTAGAATTGTGGGCACTGGTTTCTGTAGTTGGAATTTGGCTGCAGGGTTGGTCAAGAACTGGAATTTGGTTCTTGCTGAAGGTTTAGATGCAGGAACTAGAATTGTGGTTCTTGTGGTAGATTGAGTGTGAGATTAAAGTTGTAATCTGTAAAACGTTCAATCTAGTGGAACCCAGCTGGAATTTGGTTGAAGACTGGATGTAGCCCTGGGATTGGGTGAACCAGTATAAACCTTGGTTGTATCTTTCTAAACCTTTCTCTCCTTTAATTCTATCACTGCATTTATTTTTTATTGCTTGTTGTGTGTGATTCAAGAACTGGCCTGAAATCTTAATCTTTGAAATAGATAATCTGTAATTTGTGAAAGTCTTTCAAAGATCAATTCACCCCCCCCTCTTGATCTCAGCCTACATTTCTAACAAAAGGGGTTTTGCATAATAATAATAAAGAGTAAATTAAAGAAAATAGAATTTGAATAAAACAATGAGAAAGCAATTGATTTTCTGATTCAAATGCAATGTCATTTATCCTTGGTTACGAAATTAATTTGAAATTAACCAAATAAGCGAAAATAAATCCCAAATTATATTCCAATCCAAAATTTGTTGAAACATTCAAGGACTTGATTTGAACTTGATGGATATGAAGCTTGTTGATTTTGATGATGATTCAAGAACACAAGACTTAGAGAGTTGAAGACTTGTTTTATAGTGTAATAACTTTGTTTTGATTAGATTGAGTCTGTAATATTAGAGTTTGAGATAGCTGGTACATAGTCTGCATCTTAGAAGCTTCAAAAAGCTCAAATTTATCAAAGTGGCTCGGCTTTAATCGATTAATTGGTGAAATAATCGATTAAAACAGTGAGAAAAACCATTTTTTGTATCTGCTCACTGGTTTAATCGATTAACACCCTTGTTAATCGATTAACAGGCCTGTTAATCGATTAACAGGTCTTTTAATCGATTAAAACAGAGAGTTTTGGGGTTCTGTTGATTTTGGCTCTGTAATAATCTATTAACACTTCATTTAATCGATTATTTCAGTCAGATTTTGATTTTTAACTTCAAATCAACCCTATTTTCGAAAACCCTATTTCCAAGACTCCTAGTTTCGAAAATCCCAATTCCTAAACCCTAATTTCTCTACTTAAGCTTCTCTATGGCACTCAGAAAATAAGAACAACCTTTTTCATACAAAAGTTAAGTACTGTGAGTGCCAAAGAATTGTTTGTTGCAAGAAAAAGGGGCTTTTGGAACCTGGTGTGGGCTAGAAGCGATAAGAATCACTAAGTGGAGTTCTTAGTGGATTGTGTGTTGTGCCGTCTCTAGGGAAAGTTGTTCTTCATCTCCTGTGGATTTCAAGAGAGGTGTTTTCTTTACTTTATCTTTTCCATTGTAATTTGTTTGTAACAACTGTGATTATAGTGACAGCGTTAATCCTCTGTTTGAGTGGTTAGCAACTGGACGTAGGGTATTTTGATCCGAACCAGTATAAATCTCCTGTGTAAGACTCTATCTCTATTCTATTTACATTTACATAGTTTTTAATCGGGAAAATTTGGGGAAAATTTTGAAAACCTAATTTTTGTTAAGAAACCAATTCAACCCCCCTCTTGGTTTTTGTCCGACCACACGAACATTCCGCTGCGCAATTCTAACAAAATTAATCAAATAAGCGAAGATTAAATCAATTTAGCTTTTAACCCTTATTCCAAAATGAAATTAACTAACTAAGCAAAGATTAATCCCAAATTTTCCTTAACCCTTATTCCAACATGAAATTAACCAACTAAGTGAAGATTAACCCCAAATTATGTTAGAATCGCGCAGCGGAATGTTCGCGTGGTCGGACAATAACCAAGAGGGGGGGTGAATTGGTTTCTTAACAAAAATTAGGTTTTAAAAATTTTCCCCAAATTTTACCGATTAAAATACTGTGTAAACGTAAATAGAATAGAGATAGAGTCTTACACATGAAAGATTTATACTGGTTCGGATCAAAAGACCCTACGTCCAGTTGCTAATCACTCAAACAGAGGATTAACGCTGTCACTATAATCAAAGTTGTTACAACAAATAACAATGGAAAAGATAAAGTAAAGAAAACACCTCTCTTGATACCCACAAGAGATGAAGAACAACTTTCCCTAGAGACGGCACAACACACAATCCACTAAGAACTCCACTTAGTGATTCTTATCGCTTCTAGCCCACACCAGGTTCCAAAAGCCCCTTTTTCCTCCAACAAACAGTTCTCTGGCACTCACAGCACTTAACTTTTTTTTGAAAAAGGTTGTTCTATTTTCTGAGAGCCTTAGAGAACCTTAAGTAGAGAAATTAGGGTTTGGGAATTGGGGATTTTCGGAAGTTGGAGTATTGGGATTAGGGTTTTCGAAAATAGGTTTAATTTGAAGTTGAAAATCAAAATCTGACTGAAATAATTGATTAAATGAAGTGTTAATCGATTATTATAGAGCCAAAATCAACAGAACCCCAAAACTCTCTGTTTTAATCGATTAACTGGCCTGTTAATCGATTAACAGGTGTGTTAATCGATTTTTACAGTGAACAGATATAGAAAATGGTTTTTCTCACTGTAATAATCGATTATCTGATGTTTTAATCGATTAAACCTGAGGCTAACTGATAAATATGTGTTTTTGAAGCTTCTAAAGAGTATATTATGTACCGGCTATCTTAGACTCTAATATTACAGACTTAAACTCATCAAAACAGAGTTATTACACAACAATACAAGTCTTCATCACTCTAAATTCTTTGTTCTTGAATCATCATCAAAATCAACAAGCTTCATGTCCATGTAAGTTCAACATCAAGTCCTTGTATGTTCAACAATCTCCCCCTTTTTGATGATGATCAAAATTTTCTTTTAAAGCCTTGTAATAACCTGTTTTATTTGTCATACTAACAAACACATTAAACATACCAGATAATATTTAAAGTCAATCATAAAAGGCTTTAAATATTTCTCCCCCTATTTTGATTATAATAAAAAATTGAAAGCTCCTTTTATAACAATCATAAGAGCTCCCCCTCAAAATATGCATAACTTGGAGATAACTCCCCCTCAATCAAAGCATTAAAAGAACACCACATTTTATTTCAGAAATGAAAATTCATTACAACACAAGAGAAAATAAAAATAAATTTAAAATTCTTCACTATCACTATGAAAGTGTGCATCAAATTTATTTTCTAAATGGCACACTTTATCATCTACATCAGATATACGACGAATTATTTCCTCATGCCATACTCCAGAAAGAGTGAAGAATGCCTACATCCTCTGATTCATATCAGATAACATGTCTTCCACAGATTGACGGGTTGCATGATGAGTAGAGAAAGTTCCAACACTTTGGATCTGATCAGAAGGAAAATCAGTAGCCGGAGGCATATCTTCATCAGAATCTTCATTATCGTCACCTTCGTTTGGAACGTCATCCTTGTGAACATAAATATTGTTGACACGCACCATTTGGAGTTGGGTTAATGTGTTGTCCAGCATGCGATTTAAATTTTTCGTTTGTACTGTTTGTTCACCTTCGACATTTACTCCTTTCTATTCAAGAATGCGAGAGACAAGGAGGGCATATGGAATTTTAAAGGTGGGATGGCGTTTGGCTTTTAACATAGTCATGGTGACAAGAATGCCCCAATCTAAAGGCTCATTATTCATTATGGCATGAATAATACGAAGATCGATTGAAGAACATTGAGCATGATTTGTAGCTCGGGGACATAGGATCCAGACAAGTAAATGCAAAATCATGCGTTCCTCCTTCTTCAAAGGACCAGCTAGAAGGAGACACCCAATCTCCATGGAAGGGTTTCGCAGAAAAGAACGGTAAGCCATGATCCTGTCAAAATCATCTAACTCACTAAACACGTTAATAGCATCTTCTCTTATAGGAAAATGGGCAACGTTTTCCCAAATATCATCATCAATGTAGACCTCAAATCTTGCCCGGCCTCCAAATAAAGACCAGAAGACCTCCTATTTGAAGATGGACGAAGCCTAACAAGCCATTAGGAGAGACTATTAGGCCCCATACTAGGATAGGAGGGAGTTTCTGTACGAAAAAATAAGTTTTCTTGCCTTGTTGGGACGAGACCGCCCTCTGGATTTCCCAGACCGCCGTCTCGCCTCATGCAAGTGGCGAGACCGCCGTCTCGCTTGACGAGACGGCGGTCTCGCCACCTGCAAAGGTCGAGACGGCGGTCTCGTTCCCCCCAACGGCGGTCTCGCCGTGTTTGACAGGTCGAGACGGCGGTCTCGTTGGACGAGACGGCGGTCTCGACCCTGTCAGACGAGACCGGCGGTCTCGCCACCTGACAGCATGAAAACCTATAAATAGGGGTTCTCCCCCCCTCATTTCCACACACCACAGCTTTTTCTCCTCCTTCTCTCTAGGATTTCTCTCTTTAGAATCCCTCCGACGCATTTCTGGAGCTTCTGAGTGTCTTTAGAGTGAGTTTTCGAGCGTTCCGAGAGGTTTTCCGGCGCTGTAGAGTGAAGGGCTGCCAAAACGCACCCAATTTATTGAGAAATTAATAGAGAAAGCTTGCTTCGGAGGTTTAAACTCTCCCTCTCTACTTTTACTGCTTTAATTTTAAATTATGCAATAGATTAGGGCCATGTAGTCATAATTTTAAATTCCGCAAAATAAAAAGGGCAAAAGCGTATCTTTCCGGTTTATTTATCAATAAAAAAGCTGGCCTATCATAGGGAACCCGAAAGGGGCGTAGTAAAGGAACTAATACTTCCTTTACGCGTAACTAACTCCCTTACCCAACTCTGGTTCTAACGACCAAAGTTGGTTTTTGAAAACCAACGCCTTTTTAAACCCCTTTTCCGATGTTTCTGGTAAAAACATCGGTGGCGACTCCACAGAACCCTACAAAATTAGTCCTTAGGTTAGCCCGGTTATCGGACAACCCAAGGATGCCCTTTCGAAAACCTCGCCCCTAGGTTAGCCCGGTTATCGGACAACCTAAAGGCGTTGTAACCACCCATAAAAAACGCGAAAAATCAAAAAGGGTTGAAACCATCGCGTCGCTCCACTGGGGAAGCCTCGAGAGTTGATCCCATTTAGTGATGGGCCAACTTAAAAAGAATAAACCAAGAAAATAACGCTTCTGCCCTTAACTTGTATTATAACATGCTTTACGGTTTGGCTTTAATAACTGTTGCTTGTTTATACTTCCGCAATTGTGTGAAATACAAATTGTACACAAACCCTTGCACACTACAGTTCCCTCTATACCCGGGGGCAAGTGAGAAAACCATAGGGAGTGGGTGGTAGGTACGGTTCGCTGTAGTGAGGGCCTTGTGCCCACCAGTGTGATCGGAAACCACCACTCAAGGTGATAACCTTCCTCTTTTGGCAACAAGACTGACTACAGCCTTAGTGCTAAGCATAGTCGGACGGCTGGAGAGTGGGGACCCTATAATGGGGGCACCTTGGGGGCCTTAGCCTGGTGAGAACAGTTAGAACCAACCCTCGCCAATGCACTTTTCTGCAGGAAAACCCTACCTCGTGATAAAAACGAATTCTCGCCTGTTCGTGGATGACCGAATTGTGTGTGCATATGTTTGTTGCATTTGTCTGTTGCATAGCATAAACAAACAACAGAACAAAAACCAAAAATATTTTCACAAATAAATACCCTTATCTCAGACAGTCTGCCTTTTAGCTAGCCTGGTTTCAGGTTCTTTGTAAGCTAAGTAGCCACGCAATTCCGACAGAAGAGATAAGGGACGCTAATATTACCCTTTCGCATAAAGCCATATTTTTATCTCGGACAGTCTGCCTTTTAGCTAGCCTGGTTTCAGGTTCTTTGTAAGCTAAGTAGCCACGCAATTCCGACAGAAGAGATAAGGGACGCTAATATTACCCTTTCGCATAAAGCCATATTTTTATCTCGGACAGTCTGCCTTTTAGCTAGCCTGGTTTCAGGTTCTTTGTAAGCTAAGTAGCCACGCAGTTCCGACAGAAGAGATAAAAGGCTATAAAATAAAATAATAAAAATCCAAAATAAACAAAATCAAAACATTTATAAAAATAATTTTTGACAAAGTCGTATCATTCATATTGCATCATGTCATAAGTGGAAAAACCAAGAGAAAAAAATAAATGCATAAGGAAAGTATGCATACGCATCATTTTAATAAATCCCTAAAAAATGGTTCTTAGAGGCGTTTTTTGGGAAAATTACTGGGCCAAATCCCCTTTGCAGCTTGGTTCTTCACCCTTTTCTCTTTGTTTTGACATGTTGTGCGTCCAAATCGGACAACCCAGTCAAAAGTTATGCCACTTTGAACATCTACCGCCCTTTTGTACTGGTGCATGCATAAATACATTCATTCTAGGGAGCACTAGATATCCCTAAGACAATGGCGAAAGAGGCCCCGAGCACATTTGTGACCTTCACGACAAGGAAGGGACAAGTGTACTAAGGTGTGATGGTGATTGCCATTATACTTGTCAAATATGTGATGGAGAAGGAACCATTACACCAAGGTGGGTATGATACCCCACAAAGCGTAAGTTTTGGGGAGGGTACCTAAGTCATTGTCTTAAGGAATATCCATCTCATAAATCATTCATTTTAAACAATAAAAAAAATTGCATTCTAGAAAGCGGCTGGTATTCTTCATGCCCTCATCCGCATAAAAAAAAAACAAAAAAACAAAAAAATCCCAAACACTATCATACATCATGTTAGAAAATAAAACATGATAATGTTTAGGGAAAAACAAACACTTGCATACATGCATCCACCAAACTTCATCCTCATAACATGCATCTAATAATAGATAATCGAAGAAGTGGACATTCCTCAATACCATGAAAAGAGGATTAGGGCATTCGCATGCGACGCACGGGAAGTCAAAAAAGAAAATAAATAGAAATATTTACCCGCCTATGGGTTCATTTAGGCTTCTCCGCTTTAAAAAAAAATGTACTTCAAAACATTGCATTGAGGAATGTACACTGTCTGGATGAAATAAATAAAATTGTTTATTTTCATCATCTCTTCAAACGCCTATTGCATTCATAAATTGCATTCATTCTCACTTTAATAATAATAAGATAATAAAAAGAAAGGATTAGTCAATGTGCTTTCCACGAATCGAAGTACGGTGAAGAGCAGACCTTGTGTCATCAAGTTATCTCCAACGGTTGATCCGCCTAAGAAGGATAATAAGCCTCAATCGTTGATCATCTGAGTAAATAAAGGAGAGGGGGCAAGGATGTCATCGCGTTTGTTCATGCCTCCCACGTCAAAAAAGTTGTACCATTGAGATACGCAGAAACATCTTCCATCAATGAAGATATCTCCAGCATAGCCAACATTCGGGGGCAAAATAAGAAGTGAAAGAATCTACACCCCGAGGAGCTACCAGACAATGCTCCCAAGAATAAAGAAAAAAATAAAAAGACCGAAGAAAAACATAATCCAAAGAGGAAACTGAGTAGACTTTGGATTCACGACGCTAAGGTAGTTCTCTCAACGCTCCGCCAAAGAGACAAACTCAGGGTAGGCGACAAGCTAGTCACAGTTTGAGCTAGAGACGACATCCAAATCAGCAAATCGTCTGCCCTACCTTGAATGGATGCGGCTGAAAAGGACCCTTTGAAATATCTTTTGCCAATATGAAAAGACTTTCCCAACAATATGAAGGTGACCCACATGATGAGAAAATATGGATATCGCCCAAACCAAGGGCTCATTAGAAACTCTCAAAGAATAAGGGAGCCACCAGATTTTAAAGACAATCCTTTGAAGCTTTACCCTGCAAAGGATCAAGCTACATAGAGAAAAGGGAAGTCTCCCCTCTGCACCTCAAATCAAATTTTCCCAGATAGAGGGGTTCAAGCGTCAAAAGCGACTTTAGTCATTAGGTGTTCTCCTTCTAATTCTTAGGTTTTGTAAATCCAATGACTATTAGAGATTACTCCTCGGGGCTAGCCCGACCCCCGAGCATTGTAGGGCACATATTTCCCTATTAATTACAAAGAATGTCATTCTTACTATCTGTTTCTCTTCTTGCTATTCATAGCTAAGCCTCATTAATAACCATATTTAAGCAAACATTTTCAAAAGTGCGTCAAAGTAATCAAAATGCGCCATTGACCAAAATAAAAGTCAAAATCCATCACCACTGATTGACTAGAAGCACAAAATAAAGTTTTACCTCATCATAATAAAGTTGTGTTTCGCCAATGTTGTATAAAGAGAAAAGAAAATCAAAAGAAGCCCATAAGAAGCCAAAGGCCAAAAAAGTGAGGGCAAGATACCCGGTAGGAAACCCACCAAAGGGGGCTACGCAAAAGTTAGGGTAAACCCGCTAGGAAACCCGAACAACCATAAAGGGTAGCCTAGGCAAAAACTAGGGTTACAAAGTAAAGTCCACTAGGTTTCCCAAAGCAACAAAAAAAGAAACCTAGACAAAAGTTAGGACAAAACAAAACACAACATCCTAGACTGAAAACCCAAAGGGCAGACTAGGGAAGTCAATCAGTCATAACAAGCGCCATAGAATAAGACGTCACTCCATAAACAAAACGTTTGTCTAAACTAGCCTAAACACTCTAACCAACCTTGGCTAGTCGTGCTTACAAAAACCATTTTTGTCAAAATAAAACAATTCTAAAACACAAGCCTTTGAATTAAATATCCTCTTCCTTCTTTTCTCTTGACCCTTACCACTACGACATTCTAGTAATTAGTAGGGAAATGTGGAGATAGTGATCAATAGGAGGATCGACATCCCCAAGGAAAGGGAGGGGCGCACTAACATTCCAAGTCGCTCTACAATTAACACAATCATTCTTCGGTCATGAAAAAAGCGAGACGGCAAAATTGGTACAACCTATCCCTGTCGATGAAAGCCCATAACGTCAGAAGCTCATCAGAAGCAAAAGAACATTGGTTAATCCTTTTGAAAAATTAATTGAAATAGTATTATAGGATGCATATCGCAAACATTGCATGCATATGATAGGCTCCTATCTCTCAAAAAAAATAATAAAAATGACAATAAAAAGAATAATGCCTGCTAGGAGATTCTTAGGCAAAAGTTAGGGTAGCCTGCTAGATCGAAAACCCGCAAAGGGCGGTCTAGGAAAAAGTTAGGGCATTCATAAAAAAGGAAAAAGCCCGTTAAGATATCCTAGGCAAAAATTAAGGCAGCCCGCTAGACCGAAAACCCCAAAAGGGCGGTCTAGGCAAAAGATAGGGCTAAACCAAAAAATGAATAAAAGAGAGGGGCCCTTCATCATAATCATAAAAAAATTCCAGCAGGAGAATGCCAATCACTTTTCCAGATACATCAATCAAAAAGAATAGATTGCATTTAAGGCATCCACACACAAGTAGTTGCACAAAACGACTTTGTCAATGTCAAAAATGAAAGAAATAAAAATTACCTCAGACAAATAACAAAAAACGAAAAGCATTCATGCATATAAGGAGACTAGCTCCATGTTTGTGATTGAAAACAGGATCACTGAGACTGAGTCTCCAAATAATGCCCTCAAGAAAACAGAGCAAGTCGTCAATCAAGCGACTCATCAAAATAGAAGCTTCCAGAAGCCAAAGCTCCAATCATCACCCAATAAAAGAGGGCACAATCATCAGACATCATAAAAGAAAAGCCGACGGAAAGGCTTAGTCATCCCCAAGAGGATCCCTTCCTACTCCGAAGGCAAAACAAAAACACTCCTCACGGCTCAGCATCACCACTACATGAATCATCGAGCACACTCACCCAAAGTCGCCTCCACACTCCCCAATGGAGAATAAAGGCTTCAAGAGCCCATCATCATCAGCAATCAAAAGAGTCCAATCTCCATACCAACAAGGGCTCAACAAAAAAGGAAAAAAAGAGGAAAACCCTTGCATCCCGACGGATGTCCAAAGGCCATGACAGACAAGGCCGAATAAAAATCCTCAAGTGGATCTCCAAAAAGTTCTACAAAAAAGAATCAAAAATTCCCATCCCCCAGTGGAATAAGAGCTTCACAAGTATAGCTCGCATCAACATCAATCAAGGAGCCAAGACTCCATTCCTAGAAAAGAGAAATCAAATCCCCAAGAAGTCAACTAGTTCCCTAGCGGATCACTAAAGAAATTAAACGTCATCCCTAATGGACCGTCCCAAAAGGAAGGGAAAAAGCCAGCGTAATAAAAAGAGACTAAAAAGTAAAAAGGCTTACGCGTTATCCCCATAAAAAAAGCCAGATTTCAAAATCGCGATAAAAAAGAGATAAATCGCGGAAAAAAAGGCGAAATCAATCCTAACTTTTAGGCAATCAATAAAATCCCTAAGTGGGTCACCGCAGAAAAGGGAAAATAAACAAAAAAGAGGAATCGGAAATCCCAATGAAACAAGAGTATCGGCAAAGCCATCTCATGCCAACAACATCCAACAAGGAGCCAAAACTCCATTCCTTTAGGGGGAAATCAAAATTAGATCCCTGGGAAGGCAACCAATCCCCCGGTGGATCAATAAAAAAGAAAGATCATCCCCAGTGAGCCTACTGCAAAGGCAAAACTTCATATTCATCCTCAGAATGTCATTTGCCTATGCATAGGCAAGACCTGGAAAGCAAGAGCCAGCATCCCCATAAGGGAATATCAGCCTAGTCAGAGGCAAAACAAATGCAGCCAAAAGTCTTCACTTCCGATGAAGCATCTGCCTACTCAGAGGCATTACCAAACTCAATGGATATCCGCCTATTCAAGAGGCGTCACCAAGATCAACAAATCCCCAGAGGATTCCTGCCTACCTAAGAGGCACTCATCAAAAATCCCCGACAACCAGCAAAGTCGGATGACCACTACCAAAAGACAAAAATCAAAGAATCCCCAGCAATCAACAAGCTGGATGAACACCAAGAAAATCCCCAGCGCAGACCGGACGACCATTCCCATGAAAGGACAAACAAAGACAAGGAAAGAACATCTCAAACGATCGGTGCATGGGCCACCTGAACAGTAAGCCGCCACTACCACCAGTCCCACGCAGTGGACTGTACCAGCCTGATAGGGGGTTTATACCTATCAACCTGCGCACGCATTGCGCCTGATCTGCGCTCGAGCCGGATCAATAAGTCGCACTACCACCCTGATGGAGGGTTCATACCCATCCGGTCCCACACAACGGACCGTACCAGCCTGATGGGGGGTTCATACCCATCCAGTCCCACACAACGGACTGCAACTACCAGCCTGATGGGGGGTTCATACCCATCAACCGAAGGATCGGCTACCGTCAGAAGGAGTATCCTGAGGTTTTACCACGTGTCCACCGAAGGGATTGGCTACCGTCAGAAGGAGTATCCCGGAAGTGCACGAATACACAATTTTCCCCAGAAGATCACCCGCCGCATAGACGGAACATCTGAAGGGTAACCGGGCAAGAGGGTCAACTCCTTTACCCTCCAGTCGATCACCTCAGCACAAAAGGCCAGCAGTCGACTGGTCGGGTAAAGGGGGGGCAGCTGTAGACCCCAAATCTTGCCCGGCCTCCAAATAAAAGACCAGAAGACCTCCTATTTGAAGATGGACGAAGCCTAACAAGCCATTAGGAGAGACTATTAGGCCCCATACTAGGATAGGAGGGAGTTTCTGTACGAAAAAATAAGTTTTCTCGCTTCGTTGGGACGAGACCGCCCTCTGGATTTCCCAGACTACCGTCTCGCCACCTGCGAAGGTCGAGACGGCGGTCTCGTTCCCCCCGACGGCGGTCTCACCATGTTTGACAGGTCGAGACGGCGGTCTCGTTGGACGAGACGACGGTCTCGACCCTGTCAGACGAGACCGGCGGTCTCGCCACCTGACAACACGAAAACCTATAAATAGGGGTTCTCCCCCCCTCATTTCCACACACCACAGCTTTCTCTCCTCCTTCTCTCTAGGATTTCTCTCTTTAGAATCCCTCCGACGCATTTCTGGAGCTTCTGAGTGTCTTTAGAGTGAGTTTTCGAGCGTTCCGAGAGGTTTTCCGGCGCTGTAGAGTGAAGGGCTGCCAAAACGCACCCAATTTATTGAGAAATTAATAGAGAAAGCTTGCTTCGGAGGTTTAAACTCTCCCTCTCTACTTTTACTTGCTTTAATTTTAAATTATGCAATAGATTAGGGCCATGTAGTCATAATTTTAAATTCCGCAAAATAAAAAGGGCAAAAGCGTATCTTTCAGATTTATTTATCAATAAAAAAGCTGGCCTATCATAGGGAACCCGAAAGGGGCGTAGTAAAGGAACTAATACTTCCTTTACGCGTAACTAACTCCCTTACCCAACTCTGGTTCTAACGACCAAAGTTGGTTTTTGAAAACCAACGCCTTTTTAAACCCCTTTTCCGATGTTTCCGGTAAAAACATCGGTGGCGACTCCACAGAACCCTACAAAATTAGTCCTTAGGTTAGCTCGGTTATCAGACAACCCAAGGACGCCCTTTCGAAAACCTCGCCCCTAGGTTAGCCCAGTTATCGGACAACCTAAAGGCGTTGTAACCACCCATAAAAAATGCGAAAAATCAAAAAGGGTCGAAACCATCGCGTCGCTCCGACCGCCTCTCTTTTGAGACGGCGGCAACAATCAAGAATAATTGTTACCCCCTTTACACGAGAGGTAGCTATTTGATCTCTGAATTTGAACCTAGAGTAAAATACCCTAACTAAGTGAGGATAATACGTACCTTGCATTTGGATGAAAGGGAGAATTCCTTGAATTTCAAGGAGATTAGGATAGTTGAATCCCTTATTGATGAACTGATCAACAATAAGGAATTTAGGAGAAATAATACCACGTTCCTTCCAATAAGACAGAAATTCTTGTCGACCTTCAGCATCAGAGATCCATCTTTCTACAAAATTAGGACGGGGATGAGATGAGGGTGCAGATCTTCTTCTGGTGGGAATTTTAGCACGAGAAGATGAGGCCATTGAAGGATTAGAAGAGTAACAAGAAGATTTAGGAGGACAAGTGAAGTTAGAAGAAGGCAAGATTGATAGAATGAGGCAAGAAAGCTTGATTTCAAGAGATAGAAGTGAGTAGAAGTGAAATGGAGGTCCCTATTTATAACCAAGCATCTCCAACGGTCATATGGGAGTGAATAAAGGTCAAGAGAGCCGTTGGCAACGGTTAGGAACCAAAACTTGCTAGGTTTAATCGATTAAATCTTGAATTAATCGATTAAACCAGTACCAGACCCATTTAATCGATTAATTCAAGCTATTAATCGATTAACACTGAGTTTAATCGATTATCTAGCGAGTTAATCGATTAATCCAGAGAGAAATGTCATGTGTTTGGGTGTTTTGGGTACAAATAATCGATTATTCCAGAGAGTACATCAAATTTTTGAGGTTTATTCACATGATAATCTATTAACATCCTACATAATGAATTATAACATTACAACCATCCAAAAACTGTCTAATTAAGCAGAATTTAAGCTATTTCTAATATCCCTAAGTCTCTTCTAAGATTATAGAATCTATCCTTGGGTAGAGGCTTAGTAAAAATATCTGCTAATTGATGCTCTGTATCAACATGCTCAATTTTACAGTTTCCTTTGCTTATATGATCTCTCAAAAAATGATGTCTAATTTCTATATGCTTAGTCCTATAGTGCATTACTGGATTCTTAGTAAGATTGATAGCACTCGTATTATCACATATCAAAAGAATGTCATTTAGAAATATACTATAATCTTCTAGTTGTTGTTTCATCCACAAAATTTGAGCACAACAATTACCAGCTGCAATATATTCAACTTCAGTGGTGGATAAAGCAACACATGCTTGTTTCTTAGAATGTCAAGATACTAAAGATGAACCTAACAAATGACATGTCCCACTAGTACTCTTTCTATCTATTTTGCATCCACCATAATCAGCATCAGAATAACCTATTAAACTAGTACAAGCTTCAGATGGATACCATAAACCAAAACCAGTAGTTCCTTTTAAATATTTTAAAATATGTTTTACTGCAATTAGGTGAGATTCTTTTGGACAAGCCTGAAATCTAGCACACACACAGACAAAATGAATAATATCAGGTCTACTCGTAGTTAAGTATAACAGTGAACCTATCATACCTCTATACATAGATTGATTAATTTCCAAACCTGATTCATCCTTGTCTAAATAGTATCAAGTTCCCATGGGTGTGTTAGCTTCCTTTGAGGTGTCCATTCCAAACTTTTTAAGTATCTCTTTGCATTATTTGGTTTGAGAGATGAAATTGCCATCTTTAAGTTGCTTGATTTGAAGTCCAAGGAAAAATGTAAATTCTCCCATCATAGACATTTCAAACTCTCCCTGCATTATCTTAGCAAATTCTACACACAAAGAATTATCAGTTGATCCAAAAATAATATCATCTACATATACCTGGACCAATAAGATATGCTCTTTTACTTTCTTTATAAACAACGTAGAATCAATTTTTCCTCTAGAAAAATCATTTGAAGTTAGGAAACTACTTAGCCTTTCATACCAAGACCTAGGAGCTTGTTTCAACCCATATAATGCTTTCTTTAATTTAAAAATATGATTAGGATAACTAAAATCTTCAAACCTGGGGGTTGCTCCACATATACTTCTTCTTTAATAAAACCATTCAAAAATGCACTTTTAACATCCATTTGATATAATTTAAATTTCATCAAAGATGCATAAGCAAGAAGTAGGCGTATAGCCTCTAACCTGGAAACAGGAGCATAAGTTTCATCATAATAAATACCTTCCTCCTGACAATATCCTTTGGCAACAAGTCTGGCTTTATTCTTTGTTATGTTTCCATCTTCATCAAGTTTATTTCTAAATACCCATTTAGTTCCAATTACGTGATGTGATTCTTCTCTTGGGATTAATTCCCAGACTTGATTCCTTTCAAATTGGTTAAGTTCCTCTTGCATAGCTATGCACCATTGGTCATCTTTAAGCGCTTCCTCAACATTTTTGGGTTCTATCTGTGACACAAAAGCTACAGACATGCAGAAATTAGTCATATTTCTAGTTCTTACCCCTTTTGAGATATCACCAATGATATTGTCCATTGAGAGTCCTCTTCGTGATTGCCATTCTTTTGCTAATTCAAGTGTTTGAGAAGGCTCATTTTCTTCGAAATACAATTCATCAAGAGCATCTCTTATATACTCATCATCACCTGCAAGTTCTTTAGTTGACTCAAGAGGATTTCCCCCAAGGTCTACAATTTCATCAAAAGTAACATGAATTGATTCTTCAATATTTAAAGTTATTCTATTAAACACCCTATAAGCCTTGCTAGTTAATGAATAACCTAAGAAAATTCCCTCATTAGCTTTTGAGTCAAATTTTCCTAAGTTGTCCTTTCCATTATTTAACACAAAGCACTTACATCCAAATATTTTTAAGTGAGCAACATTAGGCTTTCTACCATTTAACAATTCATAGGGAGTTGATTTTATAATTGACCTAATGAGCATTCTATTTAAAACATAACAAGCAGTACTAACCGCATCAGCCCAAAAATATTTAGGAACATTTGATTCATTTAACATTGTTCTAGCAAGTTCCTCTAGTGACCTATTTTTCCTTTCAACTACACCATTTTGTTGGAGAGTCCTAGGAGCAGAAAAGTTATGTAATATTCCATTTTCTTCACAATAATTTTCAAACTTTTCATTTTGAAACTCACCACCATGGTCACTTCTTAAAACTTTAATTCTTAAGTCTTACTCATTTTGTATTTGCTTTGCAAACTTTCTAAAGACCTTAAAAGCTTCACTTTTCATTGTTAGGAAAAATGTCCAAGTATATCTAGAGTAATCATCAACAATCACAAGACCATAATAATTTCCACTAAAGCTTTTTATCCTAGAAGGTCCAAATAAATCTAAATGTAATAATTCTACGGGTTTTGAAGTGGAAATAACATTCTTTGATTTAAATGATGATTTTACTTGTTTACCTTTTTGACATGCATCACACAATCTATCTTTTTCAAATTTTAACTTAGGCAAACCCATAACTAAGTCTTTTGAAATCAATTTGTTCAAATGATGCATATTTATATGAGCCGCTCTCTTATGCCATAACCAAGGGTTCTCTTCCTTAGCAACTAAACATGTTATGCTAGAATCATGTAAACAATCCAAATCAATCAAGTATATGTTATTATGCCTAATGCCTTTTAATTCTATATTTTTGGAATCTATCAAATGTATGGTGCAAAATTTACTTTCAAAGATTACCTTCAATCCTTTGTCACATAGTTGACTTATGCTAAGGAGATTATGCTTTAGTCCATCAAAAAGAAGCACATCCTTAATCTCCAAAGTGTTTGCACCACCTATATTTCCAATTCCAAGAATTTTCCCTTTGTTGTTGTCCTCATAAGTTACATATCCTTGTTCTTTAGCTTTGAAACTCACAAATTTTGTTTTATCACTGGTCATATGCTTTGAGCATCCACTATCAAGATACCACATAGACTTCTTTGATTTGGAAGTTTCCTACAAAACAAGAACATAGTAAACTTAGGTCCCCATAACTTTTGGGTCCTTGGGGTTAGAGACAAACAAATTATTTAACAATAGGAACCCCAAATGTATTTACCTTTAGGAACACCAAAATGTTTTATTTTACATCTATTTGAAGTGTGACCTTGTTTCATACAGTGAAAACATGCTTTAGATGTAGCTTTAGAATAAGATGCATTTCTAACAATAGATGCTCTAGTTCCTTTTTCTACCCATACTATTTTATTTTTCTTTTTAGGCTTTTTCAAAGGAACTTGATGATTTACACTATTTTGAGCTAAAACAATTTCATCCTTCTTAAAATCACTTATCTCCTTTTCGGCTTTATCTACTAAATGATTAAGTATATCTATGTCATATTCATACTCTTTACAAGATGCACAGGCTAAGTTCTTATCATCAATCTCATCTAAACATACAATTTTCGTTTCTAAGGTTTCTTTTTCCTCTAAGCATGTGATTTTCGTTTTTAATGAGTCAACCTCCTTTTCGGATCTATTTAAACTCTTTTTCACAGCTTTATATTCATTTTTCAAGTCCTTAAAGGCACTAAACAATTCATTATATGCATTTTGCAGTTCATCATAGTTATTTTCATCATCACTTGAGGATGAGTCGGAATCACTAACCTCAAAGTCGGAAGATATGTTGCCATTTGCCATTAAGCAAATATTGGCTTCAACTTCCGAGTCACTTGATTCCGTACTTGAATCACTGTTGTCCCAAGCAATATAGGCTTTCTTCTTGAAGAACTTTTTGCCTTTGATTTATTCGTTTTTCTTATTTGGACATTCGGTCTTCATATGTCCTGCTTCACCACAACCCTAACATTTTATATTTACGGAAGTACTTTCTCTTACCTTTCCCTTACCTTTGAATGGATGCCTTCCTTTGGCTTTCATGAATTTTGTGAACTTCTTTATCATAAGACTCAATTCTTCTACTTCGTTCTCCGAGTCTTCTTCTTCCTTTTTATTTTTACCTTTGGAAATTTCGGTTTTGAAGGCTAAGTTCTTCTTTTGATATTGTCCTTCTTCATCGTTTAGCCTTCCAAGCTCAAGCTCATGCTCTCTCAGCTTTCTAAAGAGTGCCACCATAAACATTGTGGCAAGGTTTTGTGACTCCGAGATGGTCGTCACCTTAGGTTTCCATTTCCTATCCAAAGATTTTAAAATTTTAACATTTAATTCATCAACGTCAAAGATTTTACCTAATCCGGTTAGATGGTTCATAATATGACTGAAACGCTTTTGAACGTCAAATATCGTTTCGCCTTGTTGCATCCAGAACATCTCGTATTCTTGGATTAGGGATTTTTCCGTGCTCTGTTAACGTCATCGGTACCTTCGTGGGTCACTCTTAGAATTTTCCACATTTCCTGAGCACTTTTACAAACAGAGATCCTGTAAAACTTGTCAAGGGTTAAAGCAGATGAAATAATATTTCTAGCCCTAACGTCAAATTGTGCTTTTCTATATTCCTCTGTTGTCCATCTAGAAAAAGGTTTGGGAATGTCTACACCGTTCTCAGTAACTTTAGGAATATAGGGACTGTTTAAAATAGCGTCCCAAATGCCTCTATCAACAGACTCTAAAAATATTTGCATTCTTACTTTCCAGAAAGGATAATTTTGACCCGCAAAGAGTGGGGGTCTGTTGATAGATGCACCTTTGGCAAAAGTTTGATTTTGTCCGGCCATTTTCGAAAAGTTTGAATGACTCTCAAAGCAAGCTCTGATACCACTTGTTAGAATTGCGTAGTGGAATGTTCGCGTGGTCGGACAAAAACCAAGAGGGGGGGGGGGTGAATTGGTTTCTTAACAAAAATTAGGTTTTAAAAATTTTCCCCAAATTTTACCGATTAAAATACTGTGTAAACGTAAGTAGAATAGAGATAGAGTCTTACACAAGAGATTTATACTGGTTCGGATCAAAAGACCCTACGTCCAGTTGCTAATCACTCAAACAGAGGATTAACATTGTCACTATAATCAAAGTTGTTACAACAAATAACAATGGAAAAGATAAAGTAAAGAAAACACCTCTCTTGAAACCCATAAGAGATGAAGAACAACTTTCCCTAGAGACGGCACAACACACAATCCGCTAAGAACTCCACTTAGTGATTCTTATCGCTTCTAGCCAACACCAGGTTCCAAAATCCCCTTTTTCCTCCAACAAATAGTTCTCTGGCACTCACAGCACTTAACTTTTGTTTGAAAAAGATTGTTCTATTTTCTGAGAGCCTTAGAGAACCTTAAGTAGAGAAATTAGGGTTTGGGAATTGGGGATTTTCGGAAGTTGGAGTATTGGGATTAGGGTTTTTGAAAATAGGTTTAATTTGAAGTTGAAAATCAAAATCTGACTAAAATAATCGATTAAATGAAGTGTTAATCAATTATTACAGAGCCAAAATCAACAGAACCCCAAAACTCTCTGTTTTAATCGATTAACTGGCCTATTAATCGATTAACAGGTGTGTTAATCGATTATTACAGTGAACAGATACAGAAAATGGTTTTTGTCACTGTAATAATCGATTATTTGATGTTTTAATCGATTAAACCCGAGGCTAACTGATAAATATGAGTTTTTGAAGCTTCTAAAGAGTAGATTATGTACCAGCTATCTTAGACTCTAATATTACAAACTTAAACTCATCAAAACAAAGTTATTACACAACAATACAAGTCTTCATCACTCTAAATTCTTTGTTCTTGAATCATCATCAAAATCAACAAGCTTCATGTCCATGTAAGTTCAACATCAAGTCCTTGTATGTTCAACAAATTATCCTTATACAATTAAGCATTGCATACATCACATAATCTCATCTCTAACACAAAATTAAGCAAACTGTGATATTCGTTTCGGTTTATTAAGCATAAACGGATTATAATTCAACACTGAGATTAGAAGATGAAGAGTTAAGAGAACAAACGAAATGAAATTGAAGAACAAAATCTCAAAGATCTACTTGCATTCTCCTCAGAAAATCAATATAAAGATTTAGCTATCCATGGAAAATCGAAAAACCAGAACAAGAAACATAATTAAAATCGAAACAAGAATTTAAAATAATGACAAAAGAGTAAACGAAGTTGAATACAAATTCCAAAAGATGAAAGGTGAAAGTGATGAAGATCTTATTGAATCATTTGATAAAACGAAGATCTTGTTGATTTGATGAAGTCAAAGGTTACTTGGGTTAAAAGGGTAGAGTGATTAGTGAGTCAGCATCTATACATAGGTATAATCATTCATATCTCTCTGCTGCAAGAGGTTTCATCATTCGAAAGAATTTGAAAATTCCTCTAAAGATGTTTTTAATCCATTAAAAACCAAAGTAATCGGTTAAATTATTTTTAGCAAATTGTTTTAACTGATATTATATGAGCTTTATCAATTAAATTTCTTAAAACTTACATAACAGATTTTTAACTAATAGGTTTTCGAAATAATCGATTAAAACCTTTTAAAACATTCATTGGAACTATTTTAATCGATACACTTTCGAATTAATCGATTATTTTCATTAAAGGAGTTTTTGAAAACCTTTTGCCAGTGTTTTAACCGATATAGTTTCGAAATAATCGATTAAAATCCTTAAAATGTTTTGGAAAGTGTTCGACGGTATTTTAATCGATACAAACTCGAAATAATCGATTAAAATAACTTGAAGTGTTTTGAAAGATGTTTTGTCAATATTTTAATCGATGTAAATTCGAAATAATTGATTAAAACAACTTGAAATATTTGAAAGGTGTTCTGTCAGAATTTTAATCGATGTAAAATCGAATTAATCGATTAAAACAATTTAAGGGAATTTCTGCTAACTGTTTTAATCGATTAAAACTGGTTGTTATCAGTTAAAATCACTTAGAAAGTTTTATGAAAATATTTGGCAGAATTTTAATCGATTAAATTGTGAATTAATCGATTAAAACAATTTAAGGGATTTTTTACAAAGTGTTTTAATCGATTGAAATGTTGTCGTATCAGTTAAAAAAAATCTGGAAAATAATCAAGAACATTTTAACAAATTAAAAGAAGTTTTAACATATTAATTCAAGACTTTTAACAGATTAAAAGATTGTTTTAACAGATTAATTAAACCAGCAGTTAGAACAAATCTCTATATAAACAAGATTGCTTTAGTCTTTTAAAACATACCTTTGAGCAATCAATCAAGCAATCATAAGTCAAGTTTTTCATGAAAGAATAGTGCAAGTTTTGTGGTGTTTTTGAAAGTTCTTTCTGTTAGAAAAGGAGGTTGAGATCAAGAGGGGGGGGTGAATTGATCTTTGAAAGATTTTCGCAATTTACAGATTATCTATTTCAAAGATTAAGAGTTCTGACTAATTCTTGAATCAAGCAAAACAAGCGTTTGAAATAAAGACAACATCAGAATTAAAGAGGGTAAGGTTTAGAAAAATACAACCAAGATTTATACTGGTTCACCCAATCCTAGGGCTACGTCCTGTTCTCAGCCAAATTTTAGTTGAGTTCCACTAGATTGAATGATTTACAGATACAGATTCCAATCACACACCCAACCTACCACAAGAACCAAAATTCCAGTCCTTGCACCTAAACCTTCACCAAGAACCAACTTCCAGTTCTTGAACCAACCTGCAGCCAAATTCCACCTACAGAACCAGTGCCCAACAATTCCAGACACCCAACATACAGTAAAGAAATGAAAAGAAACAAAGAGAAGAAACTAGAACACTCAAACCCGGATTATACAGCTCTGCAGAATGAGTTTCTTCACACACAAAAATGCAAAAATTGCCTCAAGAAAGAACTTTGAAAACTCCACAAAACTTGCGTGATTCTTTCTTGAAAGTATCTCTTATGATTGCTTGATTGATTGCTCAAAAGTATCTTTCAAAAGATTGAAGCAATCATGTTTATATAGAGATTTGTTCTAACTGCTGGTTTAATTAATCTGTTAAAACAATCTTTTAATCTGTTAAAAGTCTTGAATTAATTTGTTAAAACTTCTTTTAATTTGTTAAAATGCTCTTGATCATTTTCCAGATTTGTTTTAACTGATACGACAACGTTTCAATCGATTAAAACACTTTATAAAAAATCTCTTAAGTTGTTTTAATCGATTAATTCGCAGTTTAATCGATTAAAATTCTGCAAAATATTTTCATAAAACTTTCTAAGTGATTTTAACTGATAACAACCAGTTTTAATTGATTAAAACAATTTGCAAAAAGTCCCTTAAGTTGTTTTAATCGATTAAATCGCAGTTTAATCGATTAAAATTATTCTAATCGATCATATATGAGATTTAATCGGTTAAAACTCATTTTGATCGATCATATGCTGGATTACATCGATTAAAAAACACTTCAAGTGGTTTTAATTGATTATTTTGAAGTTATATCGATTAAAATACTGCCAAAACACTTCCTAGAACATTCTAAGTGATTTTAATCGATTATTTGAAAACTATATCAGTTAAAACATTGACAGAAGGGTTTCAAAAATTCCTTTAATGAAAACAATCGATTAATTCGAAGATATATCGATTAAAACAGTTCCAGTGAATGTTTTAAAAGGTTTTAATCGATTATTTTGAAAACCTATCAGTTAAAAACCTGTTATGTAAGTGTTAAGAACATTTTAACTGATAAAGCTCATATAATATCAGTTAAAACAATTTCTTAAAAACCATTTAACCGATTACTTTGGTTTTTAATATATTAAACATCTTTAGAGGCATTTTCAAAATCTTTTAAATGATGAAACCTCATGCAGCAAAGAGATATGAATGATTAAACCTACCTATAGATGCAGACTCTCTAATCACTCTACCCTTTTAACCAAGTAACCTTTGACTTCATCAGAATAGCCTTTGACTTCATTTGACTTCATCAAATCAACAAGATCTTTGTTTTATCAAATTATTCAATAAGATCTTCATCACTTTCAGTATCCCCCTATTTGATGAAGACAAACACCTCTTTGAACGATTCTACAGAAGAAGTCACTTGAATATATAGATTAGTGAGTATTCAAAATTAATCATTTCTCCCCCTAGATTTCTCCCCCTAAAATAGTGAGTATATCAAAATTAATCATTGCTCCCCCTTTGACTTCATCAAAAAATAGGGAAGAGAGGAGTAAAACAAGCAAAATGCATAGCATGTAACAAAATTTATTTTTAAAACAGCATTATAAAAAAATTTCATGATACCAATGAGATGTATTACTCATTTAAAAACCAATTAAAGTTGATTCAAACTTATCTTCATTAACACATTTGAAATGAATACAATAGACACATGTAAAGATAAGGGAACCATGCTTTAGTAGCATGTTACAAGAACAACCATTAACTAAAGCCTTTAATTTTCTTTCTAGAATAATAATCGATTAAAAACAGGACATAATCAATTAAATTGATCATGTTAATGATTTTAATTGATACGATACAACATTTTAATCGATTAAAACAGGATGTACATTGAAATGCTGGGAGCATTTAATCGATTAAATCGAAATTTAATTGATTAAAACAGTACAAATAGTAGTATTATTAATGAAATTAATCGATTAAAACTAGTTTATATCAATTAAAACACTCAGAAATGGGAACTAAGTGATGTTTGATGCATCTAAAATGCCTAATTCAGTTCAAATTTTATAAAATCGATCACGAGCAAGAGGTTTTGTGAATATATCGGCTAATTGTTTCTCAGTTTCTATAAAGAAAATTTCACAATCACCTTTTAAAACATGATCACTAAAGAAATTATTTGTCTTGACCCTAAAAGATAAGTAACTTATGATAAATTCAAAATAGCCAAAAGATGTTTTTTTTTTAAAAAAAAAAAAGAGAATTGAAAATTATACAAAATTCGCACAAAACCAGAATGTTACATCTCAATTTAGTGAATTTAATTGATGTAAATCAATTTTAGTTGATACAAATCCATAACCTATATCTTTTAATCGATTACATCATAAAATAATCGATTAAAATAGTACGAATTATTTATATCAATGTGCCTGTTAATAGATTTAACCGATTAAAATGATTTTTTATCAGTTAAAACTATCAGAATGTGTTATCTAGGATCTCTAATTCAATTCTAACTTCAAATTAACATACCTACATTATATTTAAGGATGTTTAAGGAGTGTTTCTGATCAAAGACCAATTAATTGTACAAACCAACATAAACAAAACATCAAATAAAGAAAAGACAGCAAATAAAAAAATAGAAAAAAAACTTATGATAGAAAAGACCCTTCTTGATGAGACTTAATCTTCCCAGTTTCCCTGATTCAATTGCATATCCTCCAATTTGGTATAAATGTCAACAATTTGATTTCCCAGGTTGGAGAATTGTGTGTTGGTCTACTAGAAGTGTTGGTAGGTCATTTGCATGTGTTTCCTTTGATTTTCTTGCAGTGAGGCCATTTGAGAGAGCATGGTTCTTTCAAACTGGGAGAGAGGAGTTCCACGGTCAGGTTGCTCCATGTATGGTATGATCTCCATGTTCTCATAGGAAGTTTGACCACCAGTGGTTTCAGGAACCTCAGTAACAGCTAGAGAAGAAGGAATTTGACCTTGATCAGCTTCTTCTTCATCTTCTTCCTCATCTTCAGACATCCCAGCATCAATCTTAGAGATCCACTCTCCATCAATTTTGAAAAATTCCATCTTCCGCAAAGTGGAATCATCAATATTATTGGAGGCCTTTAGAGTTTCCACATATTCTCTTGCAAGATCTACTTCAAAGTATCTAAAAAATTGATTAATCAGCATAGTATATGGTAGTTTATAATCAGCCAATCTTTTTGCTTTTATCATGTGATCCTTGATAACAAAAATCCAATTTACATGGATATTATTTTCAATGCAGTACATAAGAGCTAAATCACCCTCATTAAGTAAAGCATGATTACTTCTCCTTGGAGTAAGCATCCATGCAATGATGAAGGCAAGAATTCTTGGTTCAAGCTCCATTTTCCCAGCGTTAAGCGTTCTTACAGAATCATTTTGATTTTTGAGACAACTGCGGAAAAATTGAATTTTGTTAAAATCAGGTAACTCTGCAATGTTACCTCTGGATACCTTTACACCAACATCATGAAGACCAGCCACTTCTTCCCACACCTCAGGAGTGATCACCAGATTTATACCTTTGACTTGAGACCTTAGAGTGGAGTCACTGACTGTAAGGTTGACATAGAATACCCTCACTAGATCAGGTTGAATGTTGCCAGTGTGCTCTAGAAAAGTTTTTAACTTTTGTCATTTCAATTTTCTTAATGAGGCAAAGCATGCTTCATCCAACCAAGCAAACTTAATATATTTAGGAATCACCAATTGCTTTTGGCTGAAATTGGAAATGAAGTTGTTCATATTGTCAATATCTCCATTGAACCATGCTTCAACATGTCCCCCAGCGTGGCCAGCAGCAGAGGAAGATTCCCCCTTATGTTTCTTCCTTGATTTTGATCTTTTAAGCATCTTGTAGCAGAGATTTGAGAAGGAATTTGATTGATACAATATATAAGAACGATAGAAGAGAAAACAGAAGAAGAGGAGAAACTGAAAATGCAGAACCTGATTTTTCTTTGATGAATAGAAGTTTAGATTCCAAATTTTTGAAGTCTGAATGACAGACCTACAATATTTCAATCTTAATTGGCCATGTCCCCTTGACTGAGTGCAGAATCACATGCTTTGGGCAGTGGGTACATAAGCTAAAGTGTTCTTGGATAAACATAGACTCAGTCAAACACTACAAGTAAATGCTTTTCACATATTTTGATTATCAATGAATCTTGAAAATTTCATCTTGATTTGTTGGAAATTCTTCAATTAACCATATTTAAAACAATTTTTAAGAATGAATTAATCGATTAACCAATAATTTAATCAATTAATTTGATCTAGAATATTAGGTTTGAAATAATAACGAGTGTAATGATCGATTAAAATAGAAAAGAATCAATTAAATTTGTACTGCATATATTTAATGAAATGATCATAGAATTTTAATCGATTAAATTTAACATTTTAATGATTTTAACTGATGTAAATCCTTTTTATTCAATTAAAACAGAGATCTGGAATATTAGTTGTAAACCTAAGAGGTTTTAATCGATTAATTCGATGAATAATCGATTAAAAATGTATGGACAACTTTTTAAAATTTCTCTGTAAGTGAATTTAATCGATTAAAATAATTTTCTATCAATTAAAATGATCAGTTCATGAAACCAAAACATATAATTGATGATCAGGTACGAAAGAATTTCCAGATTTTGTTCTTGCAAAATAGATTTAGCATATATTTGGTACCCTTTTTAGAATTATAGGGTCCAATCAGGTTATATGGGGTGAATTCTTGGGAATCCACTTCATTCTTCCCCTTGGAATAGCCAGATGGGGTGTTCATACCCATTAACCTGTGCATGAGTCAGAGTAGTAAGTCGCAACCGGTCCTGCAAAGTGGACTACACCAGCCAGATGGGGGGTTCATACTCATCAATCGGCGCATGAGCTAGAGCAGTAAGCCGCCACCACCACCAGTCCTACGAAGTGGACTGCACCAGCCAGATGGGGGGTTCATACTCATCAACTTGCGCATGAGTCAGAGCAGTAAGTCGCAATAGGTCCTACAGAGTGGACTGCACCAGCCATATGGGGGGTTCATACTCATCAACTGGCACATGAACTAGAGTAGTAAGCCGCCACCGCCACTAGTCTTATGAAATGGACTGCACCAGCTAGATGGGGGGTTCATACTCATCAACCTACGCATGAGCCAGAGTAGTAAGTCACAACCGATCCTATAAAGTGGACTACACCAGCTAGATGAGGGGTTTATACTCATCCAATCCTACAATGGTGGAATGCAAACTTTACCAGCCAGATGAGGGGTTCATACTCATCCAGTCCTACAATGGTGGACTGCAAACTCTACTAGCCAAATGAGGGGTTCATACTCATCCAGTCCTACAATAGTGGACTGCACCAACCGGATGGGGGTTTATACTCATCAACCGAGGGGTCGACTGCCGCAAGAAGAAGCATCCTGAGTTCTACCACTTGTCAACTGAGGGGTCGGCTACTGCAAGAAGGAGCATCCTGAGGTTCTACCATTTATCAACCAAAGGGGTCGGCTACCTCAAGAAGGAGCATCCCGGAGGTTCACACATTTTTCATCTGGAGGGTCGGCTACCGCAAGAAGGAGCATCCGAAGGACATCCGGGCAAGGAGGTTAACTCCTTCACCCTCCAATCGATCTTTTTGGCATAACAGGCCAACAGTTGGCTAGTCAGGTGAAGGGGGGGGCAGCTGTTGACCCCAAATCTTGCCCGACCTCAAAATAAAGAGCAAAAGACTTCCGATTTGAAGATGGACAAGGCGTGAAAGGTCCCTAGGATAGACCAATAGGCCCCATATTAGAGTAGGAAGGTTTTTTGTACGGGAAAAATAAGAAATTTCACCTAGAGGCCCGAGACCACCGTCTCGTTTGTCAAGACCGTCGTCTCGTTTGGCGAGACCATCGTCTCGCCATCAGTTAAGGGCAAGACCTCTGTCTCGCCACTTGCCAATGGCGAGACCACCGTCTCATTTGGCGAGACGGCCTTCTCGCCATTTGCCAAGGGCGAGACCGTCGTCCCGTTTGGCGAGACGGCGGTCCCGACTTGACAGGCGCAAATTCCTATAAAAGGGGGGGGGGGCAACCTCATCTTTTTCACAGCATAGAACAACTTTCCCTTCTACAACTTCTCGAAATTCTTCTCCTAGGATCCCTCCGAAGCATTGCCAGAGTTTCTTAGTATTCTTAGTGAGCGTTTTCTAGTGTTGCGAGAAAGAGCGATCAACACTGTAGAGCGTGGAGGTTGCCAAAAAGTGCCTTTCTTTACCAAGAATATTAATACAAAAGCTTGCTTCGAAGGTTCCTACACTTTCTATCCTCTTTTGCCATTTTTTTATACATCTATCTGTGCATTAGCTGTTAGGGCCATGTAGTCAACATTTTAAATTTCGCAAATGAATAAATAAGGGTAAAAGCGTAATTTTAGAGTTTTTATTTATAAAATAAACGGTCCATCATAGGGAACCCGAATGGGGCATCATAGGGAAGCTAATACCTTCCCTACACATAACTAACTCCCTTACCCAACTCTGGTTATAATGACCAAATTTGGTTTTTCTAAATCAACGCCTTCTTTTTCTTCCTTTTCCAATGTTTCTGGATAAAACATGGTGGCGACTCTAGAATCCTTTTCAAAAACCTCTCCTTTAGGTCCAGCCTGGTTATCGGACAACCTAAAAGCGTTGTAACATCACTTTAAAAAATACGAGTCAAAGCAAAATCATTGCATCGCTCTGACCGCCTCTTTTGACGGTGGCGACAGTGACAGCGTTAATCCTCTTTTAGAGTGATTAACAACTGGACATAGGGTCTTTTGATCTGAACCAATATAAATCAACTGTGCAATCTTCTTTCTCTTATCTCTTTACTTTACAAGCAGTTTAATCGGTGAACTTTGGGGAAAATTTTTAAAACCCTAGTTTTTTATAAGAAACCAATTCACCCCCCTCTTGGTTTTAGTCCCTAAACGCGAACATTTCACTGTGTGATTCTAACAGAGCCAACGTCTCCAAATGGAATATCAGCCTGTCCAGAGGCAAAACAGTACAACCAAGAAAGTCTTCATTTCAGATGAAGCATCCGCCTACTCAGAGGCATCATCAGAATCAACTAATCCCCAATGGAATCCTGCCTACTGAAGAGGCATTCATCAAAAATCCCCAGCATACTGGATGACTACACTTGAAAAGTCAAAAATAATATCAAGCAAAAATTACTCCCCATGGAGTCGGTGCATGAACAATATCAGTAAGCCGCCACTACATACATCGTCTGAAGGATCAGCTCTGCAGCAAAGGAGTATCCTGAAGACAGGATTTACATACATCATCCAAAGGATCAACTCTTCAGCAAAAGAGTATCTTGAAGACATAATCTACCTTTACCGTCTGAAGGGTTAGCTTCCGCAGCATGGGAACATCCTGAAGACAAAAGTCTATTTACATTCATCGTCCGAAGGATCAGCTCCGCAGCAAAGCAGTATCCTGAAGACAGGATTTACGCACATCATCTGAATGGTCAGCCACCACAGCAAAAGGGGCATCCAGAAGACAGAGTTCCATACACATCGTCTAAAGGGTCAGCCACCCTAGCAAAAGGGGCATCTGAAAGACAATGTTCCATACTCTTCAGTCAAAGGGTCAACCACCACATCAAAGGAGCATCCTGAGGCATCACACCTGATTCATCAACCAAGGGGTCAGCTACCGCATCAAAGGAGCATCCTGAGGTTTCCCACTCGTTAGTTACAGGGTCAGTTACCACATCAAAGGAGCATCTCAAGGCCACGACAACTAGATGGGAGCTTCATGTTCATTGTCCGGAAGGTCAGCTACCGCACTAAAGGGCATCCAAAAGACAACCGGGCAAGAGGGTTAACTCCTTCACCCGCTAGCCGACCTCTTGGTACATTAGCCAAACAACTGGTCAGTCAGGTGAAGTGCATGCAACTATAGACCCCAAATCTTGCCCAGCCTCACAATGAAAGCAATGAGGGGGGAATTGATGGTAATGTGAAACATATCTCTACATTCCCAAGAGTTGATTTTGATTATGATTATGATTCAACTCAACAACATTCAAGACTCAAGCAAACCCAAGATATGATTTGATAAAGATTTTATTCAAGATTCAAGCAAGCCCAACATGATTCCTGAAGACTAGATAGAGTCTCAAAATATTGGATATGGAGGTACAAGTTGATGAAGTAATATTATGCATAAGCCTCCAAAGCACAAGTGTGATAAAATTTCGTAACATGATATTTTTCGCTGTCATAATCAATTATGATGCATCAAAAATGGAAAAATGATTTTCTCTGTCATAATTGATTATACTGGTAACATAATTGATTATGCCAGTTCAAATTTGAAAAATATATCTGTTTTGAAGAATAAATGTTTTTTAATACATCTTGATTTTTCTCAATGAAATTATTAATGACCAATGACTATTTTTTTATGCTATTTTTCTATTTAATAAAGTTTTGATGGAAAATCAAAAACACATAATTACAGGATTCGAAAATACAATTTACATTCAATCGGTTTTGAGAAAAGGATTATGAGCAAGGCAACAGAGATATTTTACATGTTTTGAGAAAACCCTCTTCTCCATTGCCTACTGTGCTTTCATTATTAATCACACTTTTTCTTGGAGGTTGGCATTCTACAGGCTTCTACAATTTGTTGTCTCCATTACCCAGGTGGGACTGTTCTTATTTTATTACCTTCATCCTTTGTCGGCTTAAGTGGTTGATTGTTAAATTCCCTGTTTAGGGTTTAAGTAGTCACTGTCATTCTGTTATGTTTTTTTAGGGTTTCTTGTGTGGAAACTGTTCATCCCTTTGATTTGTTCAGAGGAGGTGTTCATCCCTAGTCGAATTCTAGGGAGGTGTTCATCCTTAGTTGGATTCTAAGGATGTGTGTTCATCCATTGATTGGTTCAGAGGAGGTGTGTTCATCCTTTGATTTGTTCAGAGGAGGTTTTCATTCCTAGTGGGATTCTAGGAAGGTGTTCATCCTTAGTGGGTTTCTAAGGAGGTGATTATCTTTTGAATTAGTTTACTTTTTGCTGAGTTGATTGTAATTTGTGAATTGAATTTAAAAGATAGTGAATTGGGGTCACTCTTGTGTTAAGAGTTGACTGGGAATTGGATGTAGGGTTGGCTATACCTGAACCAGTATAAATCACTGTGTGCTCTTCTCTTTCCATTATCTCTTTTTCACTGCATTACTCTCCTTACACCCCTTATTTTTATTTCTATCTTTCTCTATCTTGTTGATATTTTACCTCTCTGATTATATCGCTTCCGCTTTATCTTTGTTCAATTTGATAATTAAAAATGAATTAATAAATATTAGACATCTTAAAATAAATTTTTAATTTGGCATCTATTTTAATTTGTGCATTTATTCACCCCCCTCTAAATGCCATTTGTCTAACAAGTGGCATCAGAGCTTGGTTAGATAAGATATTTCTAAACGACCTATCAAGATGTCTATGCAGAATTAGGTTTACAGGGAAAGAGCCTCAATAAATAGACCACCATTATTTGAAGGAGAAGATTATCAGGTTTGGAAGGCGAGAATGGAAGTATTTTTACAAACACTAGATTACGGTGTTTGGGATGTTGTACTCAACGGTCCCTACATTCTGATGAGAACAACGGAGTCTGGAGCTGTTCCAAAGACTTTTGACCAATGGACGTCGGATGAAAACAAGCGTGCCCAATATGATGTAAGAGCCCGAAACACTATTGTTTCTGCCTTAACTCGTAATGAATTTTTCAGGATCTCACAATGCAAGATGGCAAAAGAAATATGGAACACTCTTGAAGTGACACATGAAGGAACAAATGAAGTAAAGCGAGCACGTAAGAACACACTCATCTAGGAGTATGCATTGTTTCAAATGCAGCAGAATGAAAGCATCACGGATTTCCAGACATGCTTCACACATATAGTAAATCACTTGAAAGCATTAGGAAAGAGTTTTGACAATGAGGAGTTGAACACAAAGATCTTGAAATCCTTAGACAGGAATTGGCAACCAAAGGTCACTACTATTACAAAATCAAAGGATCTCATAGAAATGAATATTGCTACTCTATTTGGAAAGCTACGAGAACATGAGATGGAGCTACAAAGGTTAAAGAACGGTGAACAAAATCAAACCAAGATGATAGCTCTAAAAGTAGAAAAATCTTCACAAGATGAATGCGAAAATGAAGGTAAGTTTTCGGATTCCGATATGTATCTTTTTGTTAAACAATTTTCTCATTTTATGAAGAGCGGGAAAAAGAGATAGCAAAGAAAGGAGAAAACAAATAAATACCGTTGCTATGAATGTGGAAAATCTGACCATATCAAACCAGACTATCCAGACTTTAAGAAAGAAAAGAAAGATGTGAAGAAAGAAAAGAACGGTATCTATAAGAGAAAGCACAAATCTTATATTGATTGGGAGGATAATGATTCTTCCACAACACAAGAGAGTTCTTTCGAAAACAGTGATGAAGAAGAAGAAGCAAATATTTGCTTTATGGCAAAAAGTGATGATGAAGCGTCATCACAAGAAACCTCATCACAGGTAAGCAGTACAAAATCCTTAAATGAATATGATGAGTTGTTTAAAGAATATCAAGATATGTATGAAGGTTTTACCAAGTTATCTAAGAAATACAATGCACTTAGACAAAAGTTTAATGCATTAGAAAATATTGTTGGTATTCTTGAAAAAGAAAATGAGTTCTTAAAGAAAGATGTTGAGAAATTTAAAACTTTGCCTAAAAATAAAGAAGTTGTTAAACCTTGTGAAAGTTGTAATCATTTGGAAAATGATATTTTAAAGTTAGAGAAAATAATGAGCAAGTTTTCAAAATCTTTTGAAAATCTTGATTCTATATTAGGTTATCAAAGAGGGGATTCTAGCAAAGCTGGACTTGGTTACAAACCCAAAGAAAGTCTAGAACCTCAGAAAACTATTTTTGTGAAAGAGTCAAGGAAAACAGATGTGAAACCAGTTTTAAGAACTTTAAGAAACTCATTTAGACCTTTTCAAAGAAAATCAACATGTTTTTATTGCATGAAATTAGGTCATACATCAAATAGATGTTACATAAAACATTTTGGCATATCTAATGACAAATATGAATGGGTGCCTAAAGGAACAAAACATTTATACATGTCTAGATGATAGTTTGAGCATTTAATAGATTATGAATTTTTGAAAAAAAAAATTCTTGTTGTCGTAATCAATTATGTTGATTCTAAAGGTGTTGTGTAATCGATTATTATATCGTGGTTCTATTCTTTTATCCTTAGTCTTTTGGCAGAGACTTGTGTTCTACTAACTTTTTAAGGACCCAAAGATGATGAAAGGGTACCTAGATTTGTATGTTGATATTATAGGAGATTATCAAGGATAAGGAATCAATGTAGGTTGTTGGAGCTAAATGGGTGTACAGGAACAAGCTAGATGAACAGGAAAATATTACAAAGATAAATTTATTCTTGTCTCCCATGCCTCTGCATTGAATATCTGCACGTATCTGTCTCATAAATTCGATTATTGACCAACTTTGAAATTTGAAAGTTTGAATTTTGAAAATCTGAATTTATGAAAATTTGAATTTATTGAAGTTTGAAATTTCAAGTTTGAGATTTTTGAAATTTGAAATTTTGTAGTTTGAGATTTTTGAATTTGAAATTTGGGATTAGAAATTTGAATTTGAAATTTGTTGCAATTTGAATTTGAAATTTGAAATTTGGAATATGAGTGAATTTGAATTTGAAAGCTGCCTCAATAAGAAGACTACAATTGGGGGAAACTACTGCATTCCATTCCATTCCTCTATCTTTCTCTCTCTTCATTTGCCTTGGGTATCTTAGATATTGCCTTCTTAATATGATGTTCTTCTCTATGACATTTTGTGATGCATTATCTTCTCTACCTTGTGTTTATATGCTAATCTGTGCAAATTTGTGCTCAATTTCTATTGTAATATTTTTCATAATTATCAATTAAACAGGGAGAGATTTTGATGATATTAATCTGTGTGAAATAGGGAGAGATTTTTTTTCTCTTATAATATTTTTTTATGATTATCAATGAAACAGGGGGATATTTTTTGATTAATTAAAATCTGTGTGAAATTCATTCATATCTCTGAATTAAACAGGGGGAGTTAAGAGAAGTCTTTGCTCATATGAGTTAGGGGGAGTCTTGTTATTAATATATCCAAGGGGACATTAAGAGACTCTAACACTTGATACAAATTTGTGCTACACTATACTGTGCAAATCTGTGTTAATCTTGAGCTGGCTATATAGAGTCAAGCATTTTAATTCATTTCAGGTGTTTCCTTGATCATCATCAAAAAGGGGGAGATTGAAAGCAATGAGGGGGAGATTGATGGCAATGTGAAACATGTCTCCACATTCCCAAGAGTTGATTTTGATGATGATTCAAGTCAACAACATTCAAGACTTAAGCAAGCCCAAGATATGATTTGATAAAAATTATGTTCAAGATTCAAGCAAGCCCAAGATGATTCATGAAGAATAGATAGAGTCTTAGAATATTGGATATGGAGGTACAAGTTGATGAAGTAATATTATGCATAAGCCTCCAACGCACAAGTGTGATAAAATTTCGTAACATGATATTTTTCACTGTCATAATCAATTATGATGCATCAGAAATGGAAAAACGATTTTCTCTATCATAATTTATTATACTGGTAATATAATCGATTATGGTAGTTCAAATTTGAAAAATATATCGATTTTGAAGAATAAATGATTTTAAATATATCATGATTTTTCTCTATGAAATTATTAATGACCAACGACTATTTTTTTATGCTATCTTTCTATTTAATTAAGTTTTGATGGAAAATCATAAACACACAATTACAGAATTTGAAA
Organism: Sphenostylis stenocarpa; assembly: GCA_963425845.1. Lineage (NCBI taxonomy): Eukaryota > Viridiplantae > Streptophyta > Magnoliopsida > Fabales > Fabaceae > Sphenostylis > Sphenostylis stenocarpa. The sequence goes on from OY731404.1 coordinate 59,588,149, forward strand.
ATACAATTCACATTCAATCAGTTTTGAGAAAAGAATTATGAGCAAGGCAACAGAGATATTTTATATGTTTTGAGAAAACCCTCTTCTCCATTGCCTACTGTGCTTTAATTGTTAATCACACTTGTTCTTAGAGGTTGGCATTCTACATGCTTCTACAATTTATTGTCTCCATTACCCAAGTATGACTGTTCTTATTTTATTACCTTCATCCTTTATGGGCTTAAGTGGTTGAGTGTGAAATTCCCTGTTTAGGGTTTAAGTAGTCACTATCATTCTGCTATGTTTTTTTTAGGGTTTCCTGTGTGGAAACTGTTCATCCCTTTGATTTTTTCAGGGAGGTATTTTCATGGGATTTTAGGGAGGTGTTCATCCTTAGTGAGATTCTACGGAGGTCTATTCATCCTTTGATTTGTTCAGAGGAGGTTTTCATTCCTAGTGGGATTCTAGGGAGGTGTTCATCCTTAGTGGGTTTCTAAGGAGGTGATTGTCATTTGAATTAGCTTACTTTTTGCTGAGTTGATTGTAATTTGTGAATTGAATTTAAAAGATAGTGAATTGGGGTCACTCCTGTGTTAAGAGTTGACTGGGAACTGGATGTAGGGTTGGCTATACCCGAACCAGTATAAATCACTATGTGTTCTTCTCTTTCCCTTATCTATTTTTCACTGCATTACTCTCCTTACAACCCTTATTTTTATCTCTATCTTGTTGATATTTTATCTCTTTGATTATATCGCTTTCGCTTTATCTTTGTTTAATTTGATAATTAAAATTGAATTAATAAATATTGGACATCTTAAAATAAATTTTTAATTTGGCATCTATTTTAATTTGTGCATCTATTCACCCCTATAGACCCTAAATCTTTCCCGGCTTCACAATAAAACTAGTAGACCTCCATTCGAAGATAGGCAAAGCCTTTACACTCCATAATTAGGATAGGAGGACTTCCTACACATAGAAAATAAGTGAAAAAAAAAAGAGAATTTTTTCCTAGAAGCCCGAGGCAGCCGTCCTGATTGACCAGACGACCGTCTCGCCTTATAAGGCGAGACGACCGTCTTGCCACTTATAAGATGAGACAGCCATCTCGCCACTTGGTGAGACGGCCGTCTCGCCTGACAAAGGTCGAGATGGCTGTCTCGGTCTGACAAACACAAATTCTTATAAATAGGGGTCCCCTCCCCCTCGATTTTAACAACTTTCACCTGAATTTATCCTCTTATACTCTTCTAAAACCTCTCTGAAGCATTTCCAGAGTTTGAGTGCTCTTTTCAGACACTCTATAGTTAGAGTCTTTTCGCTCAATAGAGAAGTGAGCAGCGTTGTAGGGTGAGGGGATAGCCAAAAAGCTTCCTCAATCTTCAAGAGATTAATACAAAGTTTGCTTTGGAGGTTTCTTATCTACTTTCCCTTTTACTGCTTTTATTTACTACTATTCTTGTATGCATTAGACAGTAGGATCATGTAGACACTTAATTTTTGCAGGTAAAACAAATAAATAAGTGTAAAAGCGCAATTTTTTTAGTCTTTATTTTATAAGCTAGTCCATCATAGGGAACCCGAAAGGGGCATTGTGGGGTGCTAACACCTTCCCCACACGTACTAACTCCCTTACCCTACTCTGGTTGTAATGGCCAAAGTTAGTTTTTTTAAAACCAATGCCTTTTTACCTTTTTCAGTGTTTAAGGTTAAAACACTGGTGGTGACTCCATCGAACATTTTTGAAAACCTCGCCTTTAAGTCCAGCCCGGTTATCGGACAACCTAAAGGCGTTGAACACCTTCTTTTAAAAATGTGAGTCATATCAAAACCATTGCATCACTCCAACCGCCTCCTTTTGATGGCGGCGACAGATGGCGACTCCACTGGGGATAAGCTTGAAGTTGATCCCATTTAGTGATGGAATAGTCTAATAAATAAAAACTTGAAATTATGCTTTTACCCTTCCTTGCTTTATAACATGCTTTACTGTTTGGCTTTAATAACTATTATATGCAATTGTTTGAAATAAACAATTGTACACAAACCCTTGCACACAACAATCCCTCTATACCCGGGGGCAAGATAGAATATACATAAGGAGTGGGTGACAAGTACGGCCGGTTCTGGTAATTGCCTTAGTGCCAACAGGTCATTGTCGGAAACCACCACTCAAGGTGATAACCCTTTTCTTTTGGTCTAAGAACGTTGACACGGAGATCCATGCATAGTTCGAAGACTGGGAGATAGAGGGGACCCTATAATGGGGGCACCTTGGGGGCCTGGCCTTAGTGAGAACAGTTAGAACCTACATTTGCCAATGTACTTTTCTGTAGGAAAACCCTACCTCATGAATAAAATGTCACTCTGTTCGCGGATGAGTGAATTGTCTATGCATTTGTTTGTTGCATAACATAATCATACAATAGCAACAACAAAAAAATCTCAAAATTCTTTCATAATAAACACCCTTATCTCGGACAGTCTACATTTTAGCTAGCCTGGTTTCAGGTTCTTTGTAAGCTAAGTAGTCATGTGGACCGACAGAAGAGATAAGGGATTATAAAACAAAATTTTCACAATAAACCACCTTTATCTCGAACAGTTTGAATTTTAGATAGTCTGGTTTCAGGTTCTTTGTAAGCTAAGTAGCCACGTGGACCGACAGAAGAGATAAAGGGTTAAAAATAATAAGAACAATCTAAAACAATAAAAATAATTTTTACAATAAAAATATTTTTGACAAAGTCCATCATTCATACCCGCATCATCTCATAAGTGGTAAAACCATGAGAGAAAATAAATGCATAAGGAAAGTATGCATACACATCATCTTAATAAATCCCTCATCACTAGTGCAAAATGGGTCTTAATGAATCTTAGGAGCATTTTTTGGGAAAATTGTTGGGACAAATCCACTTTGGGATTTGCCCCCTGTTCTTCACTTTTTCCTCTTCATTTTGATATGTTGTGCGTCCAAATCCGACATCCCAGTCAAAAGTTATCTTACTTTTAACATTTTCCACCTTTTTACTAGTGCATGCATAAACACATCCATGCTAGGGGGTATTAGATATCCGTAAGGCAAAGGCGAAAGAGACCCAAGTGCGCTTGTAACCTTCCACAAGAAAGGGACAAATGTGCTAAGGTATATGGTGACCTTCGTTATGCTTTTCAAATCAATGATGAAGAAGTAACCATTATACCAAGGTGGGTATGGTTCTCCGTGAAGCGTAAGCTTTAAGGATATACCAAAGTCATTGTCTTAAGGTATATCCCATAATAATCATTCATTTCAAAATAAAAATAAACATTCTTAAATTCATACGCATTCCAGAAAGTGGCTGGTATTCTTCATGCCCTCATCTGCATACAAAAAAACGAAATCCCAAACACTATCATACATCATGTTGGAAAATAAAACATGATAATGTTTAGGAAAAAACAAACACTTGCATACGTGCATCCACCAAACCTCATCCTCATAGCATGCATCTAGTAATAGCAGTTGAAGAAAGTGGACATTCCTCAATACTGTGTAAAGAGGATAAAGCATTTGCATGCCATGCACAGGAAGGCAAAAAAAGAAAATACATAGAAATTTTAACCCCGCATATGGTTTCCTTTAGGCTTTCTGCTTTTAAAAATGTACTTCGAAGCATTGCATTCAGGAATGTACACTTCTTGGATGAAATAAACAAAATTGTCTTTAATAATAAGATAATAAAAAGAAAGAATTAATTGATGTGTTATCCACGAATCAGAATAAGATGAAGAGCAAATCTTTCGTTGTCAAGTTCTCCTCAACGGTTGATCCGCTTAAAGAGGATAATAAGCCTCAACCGTTGGACATCTAAGTAAATAAAGGAGAGGGGGCAAGGACGTCATTGTGTTTATTCATGCCTCGTCCTTTCCACTATGCATCAAATAAAGTTGTACCATGGAGATACGTAAAAACATCGCCCATCAATGAAGATATCTCCAGCTTAGTCAACATTGGGGGCGTAACAAGGAGTGGAAGAATCTATTCCCCCAAGGAGCTACAAGATCATGCTCCTAGAAAAATAAAAATAAGAAAACCGAAGAAAAACGTAATAAATAATCCAAGGGGGAAACTAAGAGGACCTTGGATTCACGACACTAAGGCAATTCCTTCAACGCTCCGCCAAAAAGACAAATTTGTGGTAGGCGACAAGCTGGTCACGGTTCAAGCACAAGACGACATTCTAAATAGTGAATCATCTACCCTACCTTATGTGGATGCGACTAAGGAAGCCCTTGAAACTTCTCTTCATGCATTGGAAATTGCCAAAGACTTCCCAACAACATGAAAGTAGTCCATATGATGAGGAAATATAGATACCACCCAGGCCAAAGGCTCGGTAGTAACCCTCAAGGAATAAGGGAGCCACTAGTTGTTAAAGACAATCCTTTGAAGCATGGCCTAGGGTATGACCCTACAATGGATTAAGCTACATGAGAAAAGGGAAGTCTCCCCTCCGCACCTTGAATCAGATTTTCCCAAACGGAGGAGTACAAGCGTCGAGAGCGACTTTAGTCATTAGGTGTTCTTCTTCCTATTCTAAGGGATGTAAACCCAATGACTATTACAGATTACTCCTCGGGGCAAGCCCGACCCCCGAGCATTTTTAGGGCACATATTTCCCTATTAATTATAAAGAATGTCATTCTTACCATTTGCTTCTTTTCTTGCTACTCATGTCTAAACTACATTTTAATCATGTTTAAGCAAACTTTTTCAAAAATGCATAAAAAATAATCAAAATGCGCCATTGTCAATTAAAACAAAACTCATCATCGCTGATTGACTAGAAACACGCATAAGGTTTCACCTCTTAAATAAATTCGTGTTTCGCCAATGTTGTGCAAAAAGAAACAAAAAAAAAACAAATGAAAAGAAGTCTGAAGAAGCCAAAGGAGAAAAAAGAGAGGGCAAAATACCCGGTAGGAAACCCACTAAGGGGGCTACACAAAGGTTAGGGTAAACCCACTAGGAAACCCGAACAATAATAAAGGGTAGCCTAGGCAAAAATTAGGGTTATAAAGTAAAGTCCGCTAGGATTCCCAAAACAAGAAAAAGAGGAAACCTAGACAAAAATTAGGACGTAACACAACATCCTAGACGGAAAACCCGAAGGGCGGGCTAGGGAAGTCAATCAGTCATAGCAAGCGCCATAGAATAAAAGACGCTATTTCATAAACAAAATGTTTGTGTAAACTAGTCTAAACAGTTTGACCAACCTTGGCTAGCCATTCTTACAAAAATCATTTTTTGTCAAAAATAAAGCTCTTCTAAAACACAAGCCTTCGAATAAATAACTTTCATTCTTTTCTCTTGACCCTTACTATAGCATTCTAATAATTAGCAGGGAAATGTGGAGATAGTGATCAATAAGAGGATCGAAACCCCCAAGTAAAGGGAGGAGTGCACTGACATGGCAGTTGCTTCAGAATCAACTTAATCTCTCTTCGGTCACGGCAAATCCAAAGCCACAAAGTCAGTATAGCTAAGCATGACATCAGAAGCAAACACACATTAGTTAATCATTTTGAAAAATTAACTAAAATAGTACTATAGGATGCATATCACGAGCATTGCATGCATAGGGTCTTTTCTCTCAAAAAAAGAAAAAGAAAGAGAGAGAAAAAAAAAAGAATAATGCCTGCTAGGAGATTCTTAGGCAAAAGTTAGGGCAATCCGTTAGATCGAAAACCCGCAAAGGGCGGTCTAGGAAAAAGTTAGGGCATTCATAAAAAAGGAAAAAGCTTGCTAAGATATCTAGGAAAAAATTAAGCTAGCTCGCTAGATTAAAAACTCCAAAAGGGCGATCTAGGCAAAAGTTAGGGCTAAAAACAAAAAATGAATAAAAGAGAGAGGCCCATCAACATAAAAACCCAGCAGGAGAATGTCGGTCACTTTTCTAGATGCATCAAAAAGAATAGTTTGCATGTAGGACATCCACTCACAAGTAGTTGCACAAAACGACTTCGTCAAGATAAAAAAAAAATCGCTTCTAATAAATAACAAAAACGAAAAACATTCATGCATATAAGGAGACTAGCTCCATGTTTGTGTTTGAAAACAAGAAGCACTCAAAACAAGTCTCCAAATAATGCCCTCCCTCAAGAAAACAAAGAAAAATTGCCACCAATAAGCCAGCAACTCCAGAGAAAAATAAAAGCTTCCAAGGACTAGAGCTCCAGCTACAATCCTTCAACCCAGAAAAAGAAGGCACAAATAAGAAGTCTCCAAACATTTCTCTCCCTCAAGAAAGAAGAGTGAGTAGTCGTCATCAAATAAAGAAAAAAGAGCTTCCTGAATCAAAAGCCCCAACCATTCTCCTTCTGCCCCAATAGAGAGAAGGTACATCAAAGAAAAGCCGATGGAAAGGCTTGATTATCCCCAAGCGGATCCTTGCCTACTCTAGAGGCAAAACAAAATATTTACCCCACGACTCAGCATCACCACCACATAAGTCATCAAGCATACTCACTCAAGTCTCCGCCACATTCCCTAAAGGAGAATAAAGGCTACACAAAAGCCTATCACCAACGATCATGGAATCCAAACCTCCACATTCTCAGGGTTCCAACAAAAAAGAAAAAAAGAAAGAAAACCCTCCATCCCCAACAGATGTCCAAAAAGAGAAAGGGCCACGGTAGAAAAAGGTCAATAAAAAACCCCCAAGTGGATCTCCCCAAAAAAGTCTATAAAAAGAAGGAATCAGAAATTTTCATCCCTCATTAGAATAAGAGTTTCACAAGGATAGCTCGCATCAACATCAAGGAGCCAAGACTCCATCCCCAGAAAAGAAAAACCAAGGTTTGATCCCCAAGAAGTCAACTAATTCCCTGGTGGATCACCAAAAAGAAAAACTTCATCCCCAGTGGATACCCAAAAAGAAGAAAAAGCTTGTGTGCATATACACACATTATCCCCATAAAAAAACCAAATTTCAAATTCACCAGAAAAAAGAAATAAAATCACGAGGAAAAGGCGAAATCAAATAAAAATCCTAACTTTTAGGTAAACAGAATGCCCATTCCCTAATGGAATAAGAGCGTCACAAAGCCAACAAGGAGTAAAAACTCCATCCCCCAGGGGGCAAACCAAGATCAGATCCCTGGGAAGGCAATCAATCCCCGATGGATCATCAAAAAGAGAAAAATCATCCTCAGTGAGCCTACGACAAAGGAAAAATACAGAGAGTCATTTGCCTATGCGTAAGCAAGACCTGGCAAGCAAGAGCCAATATCCCCAGAAAGGGACATCATCCTATTCAGAGGCAAAACAAATGCAAAGCATAAAGTCTTCACCACTAATGAAACATCCGCCTACTCAGAGGCATAGTGAACAAAAGTCAAACAAAGCCCCAGCAGATTCCTACCTATACCAAGAGGCAATCCTAAAAAATCCTTAGCAATCAATAAGTCGGATGATTAAAGAAAAAATCAAGAAATCAGAAATTCCATTCCCCCAGCGGAATAAGAACTTGACAAAGCCAGCTCTTGTCAACACCAAACAAGGAGTCAAAACTCCATTCCCTAGAGGGCAACCAAAATTAGATCCCCAGGAAGTGAACTAATTCCATGTTGGATCACCAAAAACACTTACCCCCAGTGAGCCTACTACAAAGGCAAAACTTCAGATTCATCCTCAGAAAGTCATTTGCCTATGCATAGGCAAGACCTTGCAAGCAAGATCCAGCATCACCAGAAGAGAATATCAACCTAGTCAGAGGCAAAACAAAGTGCAGTCAAAAGTCTTCACTTCCGATGAAGCATCTGCCTACTCAGAGGCATTACCAGAACCTCAATGAAGTATCTGCCTACTCAGAGGCATCATTAAAATCAACAAATCCTCAATGGATGTCTGCCTACTTAGGAGGCATCGCCAAGATCAACAAATCCCTAATGGATTCCTGCCTACTTCAGAGGCATTTATCAAGAATCCCCAGCAATCAACAAGTTAGATGGCTACAGAAATATGAAGCACTTGGTGGATTTGATGAAGACAAGCACTTGGTGGTTTTGATGAAGACATAGATATAACTTAGGTTGTGGGTGTGTAGATGATTAGGTTTTTTAGTTTAAGCACTTAATCTCTTGATAGGCCAATATATTTTGTGATAAGCACCTTATAATGTTGCATCCCATTGAAAATCATTTTTACGCATGAAAAACTAACATCTAAGTATTAAAAGAACAAACTAAGTTTTTCAATCTGTTGAAAAGGATTTTCAATCTGTTAAAATCACTTAAAAGAATAAGTGGTCATATATAATCGTATTTTCAATTGATTGATTCGCGGAATCAACAAGTTAAAATAACTCAATGAATTTTTCAATATCAAAGTTTCGCATTTTTCAATCTGTTGAAATGATTTTTCAATCTGTTGAAACAGAAAGATTTTTCGAGTCTAAGAGTTTTTGGAAAATCAATCTGTTGAAATATTTTTCAATCTGTTAAAAGCAGAGAGGCTATTTTTTTAACTAAGTGTTTGCGGGATTTCAATCTGTTGAAATGACTTTCAATCGATTGAAACGGAAGAGTCTGTCATTTTTCATTAAGTTGTTTCAATCCATTAAAAACTCGAATCAATCGATTGAAATGGAGCTTTAAATGAAATCAATCGATTGAATCAACGTTTTAATCGATTGAAATATATTCGATCGATCATAGTTTTATTCGATCGATCATAACTCGATACGATCGATCATAGTTTCATTCGATCGATCATAACTTCGATCTGATCGATCATACTTCGAGTTCTAATCGATCGAGTCTCTTCTAAGCTGTTTTACTTCAATCTAATCGATCTTTTGACTCTCTAAAGCAGTTTTTGACGAGTTGAAGCATTCGATTCTATGTTTTACTCTATATATACTGAAATTGATCTATCTTTTAAAATACAACAATACAATACACTTGCTTGAGAAAACTTGTGAAATCAATCTGTGAAACTTTCATACGTGACTTTCTACGCATTCAAGGATCTTTTTCATATCATAAGGTCTTGTGATCAGAATTGTGGTCATTCAAGAGAAAGTCGTTGTTAGAATTGGTTACGGACAATTAGAAACTTCAAGTCCAGGTTTTTCTTTCCATACTCTTTTGTAAAAGTGTGATTGTGCAGGTTGGATTGTGATCTGCACTTGGTACGATAGCTTGGATTTGGTTCTTGGGTGGTTTTCAAGATTCTGTCTTGTGGGTTTTGCAAGATAGTTCTTGGGGTAGATTGGTGAGTATCTACTTGGTTGTAATTTTCACTTGGTATTAGTGGAACTTGATTGGTTTGTCAAGAAGCTGGATGTAGCTACTGGATTAGAGTGAACCGAGTATAAATTTGTGTGTTAATATTCTTCTTTTATCTCTTTTATTTTACTGTCTTTAATTGTGTTGTGTTTAAGCCGAGTTACCTTTGCAAAGATTGAATAAAGATAACTCATTCTTCCAAAAAGAAAGTAAGTTTTGCGAAAAAGTTTTAAAGTTCAATTCACCCCCCTCTTGAACTCAACCATTAATTCTTTCAATTGGTACCGAAGCTGGTTCTTGTAAGTTACTCAAGAAATCGGTCCAATGGGTGAGGGAAAGATGAATTTTTTAGAAGGAGCCTCCATAAACGAGGCCTCCACTTTTTACGGTGTGAATTATTCTTTACGGAAGGTTAGAATGAAAATCTTTATTGAATCCCTTGATAGAGGCATTTGGGAAACAATTGTTAATGGTCCTTACAAACCAACTCATACTGTAGATGGTAAAGTAGTCGAAAAAGATTGGGCTGAATTAAGCTGATGTAGAAAATAGGAGAGTCAATATGATTATACTTGCAAAAAATATTATTACCTCTGCTTTAAATCTTGATGAGTTTTTCGGGGTGTCTCGGTGTGCCTCTGCCAAAGAGATGTGGGAAATTTTAGAGGTTACACATGAAGGAACATCGATGTGAAAAGGGCAAGAAAGCATGAGTTAATCGGGGACTATGAGTTGTTTAAAATGCGGCAAGGAGAAACAATTGCGGATGTGCGAGAAAAGGTTCACGCACATAGTCAATCATCTAATTGGGTTAGGAAAGACTTTTGACAAAGAAGAGTTGAACATCAAAATCTTAAAGTGTTTGGACGAACGTGGCAACCAAAGGTGACGGCTATATCGAGAATCAAGAGACTTGGTTGAAATGACTACCGCTTCACTTTTTGGTAAGTTGAGGGAACATGAGTTGGAAATCAATCGGTTCAAAGAACAAGAGAATGCAGAAAAGAAAAGTAGAAATATTGTTCTCAAGACGATTGAAGAAAACGAGTGAATCTGAAGAAGATGAATCGAGAGAACGACTTTGTTGGTTAAGAAATTTGGGAAATTTCTTAGAAGAAAGAAACGAAGCTGGCCAAGTAAAAAGGTATAATGATAAAAAAGCTGAATCTGTTCAAAATAATATTACTTGTTATTCTTGTGGTAAACGGGGTCACATAAAGAGTGATTGTCAGGAAAAGACCAAGAATCGGAACAAGAAAGAATCAAGATACAAAGGGAAAAAGGCCTATATAGCCTGGCAAGACAATGATTCATCTTCCGGTTACGAATCAGAAAGTGAAGAAGTGAACTTGTGTTTGATGGTGTGTTGTGAATCCTCTTCATCACATGTAAGTTCATCTCCTACGAGAAAATGAAATGAATTACGGCACATTACTTGAATGCTTTCAATGAAATGCATAGTGAAGCCAGAAATTTATCTCATACAAACAATCGGTTGAAAGGTTTAAATAGCTGGTTAGAAAATAGAGTCAAAGTTACGGAAAATGAATTATTAGAAAGCAAAACAGATTTAGAACATCTAGATATTATCTACTCATCTGCGGATAATGTTGTTGTTAATAAGAATTGTGAAAAGTGTATTGTTTTACAAAATAAGGTTGATTACTTGACTAAAACCTTGACAAAATTTACTCAAGGTAAAGAGAATTTAGATGCACTTCTTGGGTCTCAAAGCTGTGTGTTTGAACATAGTGGAATTGGATACAAACCTAAGGCTGGGGTAAAAACTAAAAAATATTTGAACTTCTTTTCATACGGAAAAACAACGGCATTCCCTTTCTCATCTTGTCATTCTTGCATGAAGAAAGGACATACTATAAAATCTTGTCATGCTAGAAAATATTTTGTGCCGCAAGGTAGGAAGAGATGGGTTCCAAAACATGTTAAACAGAAAATTTGACTCCTAAGGACCCAAAATATGTAAGGGTACCAAATACTTGATGTTTGTTTTTCGGGAACAGCAACAAGAGTCCCTTTGGTACCTAGACAGCGGATGCTCAAGGCACATGACGGGTGACATTTCAAAATTCCGAGAAGCTGAAATTGAAGAATGGAGGTCATGTGACTTATGGAGACAACAACAAGGGAAGAATTCTAGGTTACGGAGATATTGGAGATAGTAAATCGGTAATCATTCACAATGTTCTTCTTGTTGAAGGTCTCAAGCACAATCGATAAGCATAAGTCGGTTATGTGATCTTGGTCACAAAGTCATTTTCAAACCGAGAAAAGTGCCTTATACGTGAGCCGAGAATCGATACGGTAATGTTGGTAGGTAAGAGGTTAAACAACATATACATGTTAGATATCAAACAGTCTATATCATCTCAAAGTTGTTTTCTTACTAAAGAAGAAGAATCTTGGTTGTGGCATAGAAGGCTTGCTCATATACATCTTAACCATCTTGACAAAGCTGATTTCAAAAGAATTAGTTTACAGGCTGCCTAAGCTTGAGATCTTGAAAGACAAAATCTGTGAAGCTTGTTTGAAAGGCAAACAAACTAGAAAATCTTTTTCAAACAAAAACATTGTTTCAACTTCTAAACCTTTGGAGCTGCTTCACATGGATTTGGTTGGTCCTTCAAGGAATAAAAGCCTAGGTGGTAATCTTTATATCATGGTAATTGTTGATGACTTTTCAGTTTACCTGGACTATTTTTCTTAAAGCCAAATCTGATTCTTACAAATCTTTCAAAAAGCTTGCCAAGGTTTTACATAATGAAAAAGGGTATTTTATTACATCAATTCAAAGTGACAATGGTGGAGAATTTGTAAATGAAAAGTTTGAATCATTTTGTGAAAAGTTTGGCATAAAACACAATTTTTACTGCTCCAAGAACTCCTCAGCGAGCGGTGTTGTGGAAAGAAAGAACAGATCTATTGTGGAACTTGCTAGAACAATGTTGTGTGAAAATTCTTTACCTAAATACTTTTGGGCAGATGCGGTAAACACTTGCTTGTCATGTTTTGAATAGAGTCTTGATTAGACCCATGCTTAAGAAAACCCCATATGAAGCTGTATAAAGGAAGAAAACCCAACATAAACTATTTCGGGGTTTTTGGATGTACATGTTTCGTTTTAAACAATGGGAAAGAAAATATTGGCAAGTTTGATGAAAAATCGATAAAGGAATTTTTCTTGGTTACTCAACTCACGCCCATGCATATAGAGTTTACAATTTAAGATTGAAATCGGTTGAAGAGTCGGTACATGTTGTGTTTAATGAGTCTCCTCGAGTGTTGCGAGAATAGAACAACGAGTGCTATGCAGATGAAGAAAATTTAGCGATAATTCTTATCGGTTGAAACTTCCCGATAACACGGATCAGCGTCTTGTTGAAGAAGATGATCCATCGGTGGACTCTGCAAAGGCGATCCACCAACAATTGCTGAAGAACAGGGAAGAAGATGTTACGGAAGAGCTTCCTAAAGAGTGGATTGTCCCAAGAGATCTCTCTCTAGACAATGTCATCGGGCAAATCAATAAGGGAGTATCTACTAGACATTCTCTTAATCAATTACGTAATCATATGGCATTCATTTCACAAATAGAGCCTAAGGCAGTTAAAGAAGCATTAAATGATGAATCTTGGGTTAGTGCCATGCATGATGAGCTTAATCAATTTGAAAGAAATAAAGTGTGGGAATTAGTTCCTAGAATCAAAGATATCAATGTAATTGGTACTAAGTGGGTATTCAAAAACAAGCTAGATGAACACGGCATTATTACTAGAAATAAAGCTAGATTGGTAGCCAAAGGGTATAACCAACAGGAGGGTATTGATTTTGATGAAACCTTTGCACTGTAGCTAGACTTGAAGGCTGTCAGATTATTATTAGCTTATGCTTGTTTAAGTGGTTTCAGATTACTACGAGATGGATGTCAAGAGTGCCTTTCTAAATGGACTCATCAATGAAGAAGTTTATGTTTCTCAACCTCCTGGTTTTGAAAATCACAAGCATCCGACCATGTCTACAAATTGAAAAAGGCCCTTTATGGTTTAAAGCAAGCACCTAGACAATGGTATGAGAGGTTAAGTAACTTCCTAATTGATCAAGGGTACAAGCGAGGTGAGGTTGATAAAACTCTGTTCATTAAGAAATGCTAGGCCGACATTATTACAGTGCGGGTGTATGTGGATGATATCATTTTCGGTTCCACTAATAATGCCATGTGTAATAAGTTTGTAAAAGAAATGCAAAGTGAATTTGAAATGTCTATGATGGGAGAATTGAATTTCTTCCTTGGTCTCCAGGTTAAACAATTAAGAAATGGCATTTTTCTTAGTCAATCTAAATGCTGCAATGAGCTGTTAAAGAAATTTGATATGCACTAGCTGCAAGGAGTCCTCTACACCCATGTCTACTAGCTGCTTGTCTAGACTTAGATGAAAAAGGAAAACCTGTTGATCAAACTAAATATAGAGGGTTGATTGGTTCACTACTATATCTAGCTGCTAGTAGACACGACATTATGTTTAGTGTGTGCCTTTGTGCAAGATTTCGAGGCAAATCCAAAGGAATCACATCTTACTGCTTGCCAAAAGGATTCGAAGTACCTTAAGGGAGCAGTTAATGTTGGACTATGGTATCTGAAGGTGCATCCCTTAAACTTGTTGGATTTTACGATTCGACTTTGCGGGATGTAGATTGGACGAGAAAAAGTACCTGCGGTACTTGTCATTTCTTGGGAGCGAGTCTTATATCGTGGCATAGCAAAAAGCAAGCGTGTGTTGCTCTGTCAAGCTGCGAAGCTGAATACATTGCAGGTTGGGAGCTGTTGTGCTCAAAGCATCTACCTCAAGCAACAAGCGGCCAGTTATGGAGTTACTCTAAACAAGGTACCTCTGGTTTGTGACAATACTAGTGCAATAAACTTAACTAAGAATCCTATTCAACACTCTAGAACTAAGCATATTGAAATTAGACATCACTTTATTAGAGAACACGTATCTAGGGGTGATTGTGAGATTTTATTCGTTGAATCGAAAAACGAGTTAGGCTGATTTATTCACTAAACCACTTCCTAGAGATAGACTTAATATGCTTAGGACTGAATTAGGAATTCTAGATATATCTAGTATTGCATAAGCGATTCTTTACGGTGATTGTATGCTTTTTAACGAGTGATAACAAGTTCAATCGATTAATAATTGCATGAATAACTTGATATTATTTGTTTTAATCGATTGAAATTGCGAAATAATCTGTTGATTTCTGATTCTTACTCTCGGTATTGATATGTTATTAGTTCAATCGATTAGATAAACTTTTAATCGGTTTATTTCATTAACCTTGTAGCTCTGCATACTTTCTTCTATAAATCAATCGATTAAATCTTCGATTCAATCGATTGAATTCACTAATGGTACTACTGAATAATTTTCTTGTACAAAACAATCAATTTAACTTTCAATTCAATCGGTTTATTTCACTTATAAGTATACTGCGATTACAAAATCAATTGGTTTCACGGAATATCAATTGATTATTTTTTTGGGCTAGTTGTATGTACTTTGTCTCTAAACAATTTACGCGAGTGGATTGAATGCATTTACAACAAGATAAACTTCAACTACTCTCTTAAATATCAAAGATATCCAATAAAAGTTGATTGACTACGATTGGATATCGGATGTGAGGGTAATTAAAGTGTACGATAGCAATTCTCTCTCCTCTTTATCATCACTTTGCACGAAACAATAAATCGAGTAAAGACAAAAATTTTTGAAGGCGATAAAGATTGTGTATTCTCATTCCTATAGTATTATTTTCTTCTTTGAACTTTCTCTTTTCTCGGTTCTTCTACGTTACGCTCATCCCAAAGATCAAGTATGCTCAAGCGCACAAAGTCCGGTAGGAAGAAGTCCGGCGAGGCGAGTCCTCTACGGCAAGGCAAGAACGAGAATGTTGGAGGAAGGATTGAAACTTGGTTCAATGGGGACCAAGAGAAAATGGATTTGTTTATCCATGAATTAAGCGGGAAGCAAGTCAACATTCAGAAGATGTTAAAGTTCTCCTGGTTTGATGCCGAAGGATTCAGAGGCATTCGGAAGTTCTTGCAACATCAAAAACTTGAGACGTTTACGGAGTTGAATGGTAGGATTTACCACGACTTAATTAAAGTCTTTTTCACTAACTTGTCCTTTGAAGGTTCCACTCTAATAACTCAAGTAAAAGGAGTAGACATTGAGATAACACCTAATGTCGGAAGGAAGTTCTTTGGAATAAAAGATGTAGGTGTGAAAGTCACCAAAGGGTGTACTTCGGATGTTGAAGAATTTAATAAAGTTCGAGTATTTCCGCTCTTGCACGAAGAATAGGCATGATTACGTAAGTTCATTCAACATTGGGAAGTTGAAGCTGGAAGAAAGGATTCTCGCTTTCATCGTTTCCTGGCGGCTTACACCCGGGGGAGCAATCATGCGGTGCTAAATGAAGGAGATTTAGATGCTGATGTCTTGCATTCATCACGAAATACGAGTGAAGCTGGGTCTTCGTCATCAAGGATCACATGATCAAAGCCAAGAGACTTAGTGATTTCGGGTATCCCTATGCTATTCGATTTCTAAATTTTTAACACATTTTGGTGTTGATCTGGAAGGGGAACTTGTTGAAGCTGTTCGACCAACAAATGAAATAAACAATTCTGTTCTTCACAAAATGGGGTTCATCAAAATTGATGGTGAATGGATTTCCAAAGAAGAAGGCTGGAAAAAGTGAAGAAAGTGAAGAAGAAGAGCAAGAGGAAGGAATCAACACCGATATTCCTGGAACTTCGCGACACGTCCGTCGATCCAATGGAAGAGGTGAACCCAATGGAGATGATTCCATACAATCCACCGCTTGGCCGTGGCACGCCTCTGTCTCGGTTCGAAAGAACAATGTTACATCAAATGAGCGAGCGCATTCGGACCAAAGGAGGCATATGCGGATGACTGCTTGCTACGAGGGCTCGGCGACATTATTTGGATGAAAATTTCATTGCAAGGTTCCGGCATATTGATAATCAACTAGAAGACATTTACAACGGGATTGTGGAGCTGCAATTCAATCAAGGCCCGGGGACGAATGAAGATTTTCTATGTTTACGTTATTCTGTTTTCTTTTCTTAGTTTTTAATGTTCTGTTTTATATTCGGGGTATCCACGTGGCCCCATTGGATCTGTAACTAAAACAATCTATTTGATGCGGTCAAATAGGGGAGAAGTATTTTGCTTAAAGCGTCACTACACACACACCACAAAATATATGTCTACAGTGCTGTTATTTTTTTATGCGGGTGCGGTGGTTATTTGTCTCCATCAAATAGGGGAGATTGAAGCACTTGGTGGATTTGATGAAGACAAGCACTTGGTGGTTTTGATGAAGACATAGATATAGCTTAGGTTGTGGGTGTGTAGATGATTAGGTTTTTTAGTTTAAGCACTTAATCTCTTGATAGGCCAATATATTTTGTGATAAGCACCTTATAATGTTGCATCCCATTGAAAATCATTTTTACGCATGAAAAACTAACATCTAAGTATTAAAAGAACAAACTAAGTTTTTCAATCTGTTGAAAAGGATTTTCAATCTGTTAAAATCACTTAAAAGAATAAGTGGTCATATATAATCGTATTTTCAATTGATTGATTCGCGGAATCAACAAGTTAAAATAACTCAATGAATTTTTCAATATCAAAGTTTCGCATTTTTCAATGCTGTTGAAATGATTTTTCAATCTGTTGAAACAGAAAGATTTTTTCGAGTCTAAGAGTTTTTCGAGAAAATCAATCTGTTGAAATATTTTTCAATCTGTTAAAAGCAGAGAGGCTATTTTTTAACTAAGTGTTTGCGAGGATTTCAATCTGTTGAAATGACTTTCAATCGATTGAAACGGAAGAGTCTGTCATTTTTCATTAAGTTGTTTCAATCCATTAAAAACTCGAATCAATCGATTGAAATGGAGCTTTAAATGAAATCAATCGATTGAATCGACGTTTTAATCGATTGAAATATATTACGATCGATCATAGTTTTATTCGATCGATCATAACTTCGATACTGATCGATCATAGTTTCATTATGATCGATCATAACTCGATCTGATCGATCATACTTGAGTTCTAATCGATCAGAGTCTCTTCTAAAGCTGTTTTACTTCAATCTAATCGATCTTTTGACTCTCTAAAGCAGTTTTTGACGGTTGAAGCATTCGATTCTATGTTTTACTCTATATATACGAAATTGATCTATCTTTTAAAATACAACAATACAATACACTTGCTTGAGAAAACTTGTGAAATCAATATGTGAAACTTTCATACGTGACTTTCTCTGCATTCAAGGATCTTTTTCATATCATAAGGTCTTGTGATCAGAATTGTGGTCATTCAAGAGAGAAAGTCTTGTTAGAATTGGTTACGGACAATTAGAAACTTCAAGTCCAGGTTTTTTCTTTCCATACTCTTTTGTAAAAGTGTGATTGTGCGGGTTGGATTGTGATCTGCACTTGGTACGATGCTTGGATTTGGTTCTTGGGTGGTTTTCAAGATTCTGTCTTGTGGGTTTTGCAAGATAGTTCTTGGGGTAGATTGGTGAGTATCTACTGGTTGTAATTTTCACTTGGTATTAGTGGAACTTGACTGGTTTGTCAAGAACTGGATGTAGCTCTGGATTAGAGTGAACCAGTATAAATTTGTGTGTTAATATTCTTCTTTTATCTCTTTTATTTTCTGTCTTTAATTGTGCTGTGTTTAAATCGAGTTACCTTTGCAAAGATTGAATAAAGATAACTCATTCTTCCAAAAAGAAAGTAAGTTTTGCGAAAAAGTTTTAAAGTTCAATTCACCCCCCCTCTTGAACTCAACCATTAATTCTTTCAAAATAGCCAAAAACAAAAAATCCCCAGCAATCAACGAGCTAGATGGCTATTGGAAAAAGCCAAAAACAAAGAATCCCCAATAATCAACAAGCTAGATGACTATTGGAAAAAGCCAAAAATCAAAGAATCCCCAGCGCACCATGACTACAAAAAGTCAAAAACATTTTATCAAACAAAAATCACTCCCCATGAAACTGGCGCATAAGCTAGAGCAGTAAGCCATCACCCTTTTTCTCTATCAAAAGGATCAACCACCATAAGCAAAGGGGTATCCCAAAAATAGAGTTCCACATATCAGCCAAGGGTCAGCTACCACATCAAAGGAGCATCCCGAGGTTC
Source organism: Sphenostylis stenocarpa (assembly GCA_963425845.1). Lineage (NCBI taxonomy): Eukaryota > Viridiplantae > Streptophyta > Magnoliopsida > Fabales > Fabaceae > Sphenostylis > Sphenostylis stenocarpa. Next base: position 59,606,672 of record OY731404.1, read on the forward strand.
TCTATTTGTTAAAGCTAAAGGGTTAGCTACCGTATCAAAGGAGCATCCTGGAGCTTCACACATACCACCCGAGGGGTCAGCTACCGCTTCAAAGTAGCATCCCGAAGGAAAATATTTATCATCCAAAGGGTCAGCTACCACGTTAAAGGAGCATCCTGAGGCATCAATCCAAGACCAAGGGGTCAGCTACCGTATCAAAGGAGCATCCTGAGGTTCTCTATTTCATCAAAGCTAAAGGATCAGCTACCTTATCAAAGGAGCATCCTGAAGCTTCGCAACATATCGTCTAAAGGATCAGCATCCGCAACAAGGAAGCATCCCGATGACATCACCAAATTATATTCTTGAAGGGTCAGCTACTACGTCAGGAGGAGCATCCGAAGGACAACCGGGCAAGAGGGTTAACTCCTTTACCCGCCAAATCGACCTTGTGGCACACCAACCCATAGTCAATTGGTCGAGTAAAGGGGGGCAGTTGTAGACCCCAAATCTTGCCCGGCTTCACAATAAAACCACAAGACCTCCATTCGAAGATAGTAAAATCTTTTAGACTCCATAATTAGGATAGGAAGACTTCCTGTACACAGAAAATAAGTGAAAAAAAGAGAATTTTTGCCTAGAAGCCCGAGACAGCCGTCCCGATTGGCCAGACGGCCGTCTCGCCACTTATAAGACGAGATAGTCATCTCGCCACTTGGCGAGACGACCGTCTCGACTCTAAAGTGGCGAGACGGCCATCCCAATTTACGAGACATCCGTCTCGCCTAACAAAGGTCAAGACGACCATCTCGGTCTGACAGGAAGGAATTCCTATAAATAGGGGTCCCCTCCTCCTCGATTTTAACAACTTTCACCTAAATTTTTCCTCCTATCCTCTTCTAAAACCTCTCTGAAGCATTTTCAGAGTTCGAGTGCTCTTTTCAAACACTCTGTAGTTAGAGTCTTTCTGTCAATAGAGGAGTGAGCAGCGTTGTAGGGTGAGGGGATAGCCAAAAAGTGTCCTCAATCTTCAAGAGATTAATACAAAGCTTGCTTCGAAGGTTTCTTATCTACTTTCCCTTTTATTGCTTTTATTTACTACTATTCTTGTATGCATTAGACAGTAGGATCATGTAGACACTTAACTTTTGCAAGTAAAACAAATAAATTATGGTAAAAGCGTAATTTTTTAGTCTTTATTTTATAAGCTAGTTCATCATAGGAACCCGAAAGGAGCGTTGTGGGGTGCTAACACCTTCCCCACATGTAACTAACTCCCTTACCCGACTCTGGTTGTAATGACCAAAGTTGGTTTTTTTAAAACCAATGCCTTTTTACCTTTTTCAGTGTTTAAGGTTAAAACACTTGTGGCGACTCCATCGAACCTTTTCAAAAACTTCGCCTTTAGGTCCAACCTGGTTATCGGACAACCTAAAGGCATTGAATACCTTCTTTAAAAAACGTGAGTCATATCAAAACCATCGTATCGCTCCGACAGCCTCCTTTTGACGGCGGCGACAACCCCCCTCTAGATGCCATTTGTCTAACACACAATAAGTTCAGAAAACCTCCGTTTCGAAGATGGTTAAGGCTTCAATAGGCCCCTAGTAGCATTTTCTAGGTTCCATTTAGGATAAGGAGGGTTTTATGAGAAAATAAAAATCAGAAATTTTGTCGGAAGACCTCATATGGTCATCCATTTGGACTAGATGGCCGTCCATGCTTATTACCAAGCAATGGACGACCATCCATTTGGACCAGACAGTCGTCCATGCCTATTTTAAGCCATGGACGATCGTCCATGTTAAATAGACGGTTGTCCATGCTCATTTTAGGCCATGGGCGGCCGTCCGGATTTCCTGGTGTGTTTCCCTATAAATAGGGCCTCATTTCTCACATTCCACACACCTCACACTCTCCTATGCTCTAGAGAACCTATTTTGGGATTTCTGAGCAACTTTGAGCATTATTCCAGAGTACAAGTGATCTTTTGACACTCGAGGAGTTTAGTTTCTAATTTTTTTTTTGAGGGAGGAGTGTCTTTGTAGAGTGCGGGGATTGCCAAAAAGGGTCCTCAAGTTCAAGATTTATAAAAGCCTGCTTCGGAGGTTCTTCTTCATATCTCTTATCTTTTAATGCTTTCCTTTACTGCTTTTATTTTGTGTGCATTAGTTATTAGAGCCATGTAGATAGTCATTTAAATATTGCAATGAATAAATTGGGTAGAAGCATAAATTTTATGTCTTTGTTTTTAAGATTATGTCATCATAGGGAACCCGAAAGGGGCGTTGTGGGGTGTTAATACCTTCCCCACACGTAACTAACTCCCTTACCAGACTCTGGTTATAATGACCAAAGTTTGTTTTTTCTTAAACCAACGCCTTCTTTTATTTTCCTTTTCCAATGTTTATGGTAAAAACATTGGTGACAATTCCAGAACCTTTTTATGAAAACCTCACTCTTAAGGATAGTTCGATTATCGGACATCCTAAGAGCGATGATCACATTTACACTAAATACGAGTCATCAAAATCATCATGTCGCACCGATCACTTTTTTACGGCTGCGACATAACCTGCTAGCACTAGGACCATTACCACGGTCGGTCGTACATGCCACCCAGTCCCTAAGCTTTATCACTCATTCCCCTGAGTATAGAGGGACTGTTGTGTGCAATGGTTGTGTACAGTTTTTATTTCAAACAAGTGCGGAAAATTACCATACAATAGTTATTAAAGCCATACAAATAAAACACGTTATACATACAAAGAAGGGTAAATGCGTAATTTTAAATCTTTTATTTTCTTTTGAATTAATACATCACTAAATGGGATCAACTCTCTAGGCTTCCCCAGTGAAGTCGCCATCTGTCGTCGTTGTCCCCCGTGAGGGGGGAACGAAAGGTGCGAGCGGTCGCGACGCGATGGTTCGATGCCTGATTACCGGACTAATGATAAAAGTGAGGTTTTTGCGAAATAGGTTCTATGTAGTCACCACCAATGTTTTAACCAGAAATATTGAAAAAGGAAAGAAAAAAGGTGTTGGTTAAGAAAAACCAACTTTGGTCATTATAACCAGAGTCAGGTAAGGGAGTTAGTTACGCGTGGGAAAGGTGTTAACACCCCATAGCCCCCCTTTCGGGTTCCCTATGATGGATTAATTTAGAAAATAAATATTTCTAGAAATTACGCTTTTACCCTATTTATTTATTTGCAATATTTATTTAAATATCTACATGACCGTAATTCCTAATGCACAAAGAAAAGCGATAAAAGAGTAAAAGATTGAAAAGGACCTCTGAAGCAAACTTTTATAAATCTTTGAACTTGAGGACGCTTTTTAGTAGTCCCCTTGCACTACACAGACACTCCTCCCTCGAACAAATGAAAACTATTAAACTTCCGAGAGTCGGATGTCTCAAAAGAGACTTCCTTAACCAATTTTGGTCTAAATAGACAATCGGAATGATCACTCGGTCTCGAGAGATGTCTAGGAGTGTCTATAGGTGTGAGAAGGTGTGAGAATGTGTGAAAGTGTGTGTAAAACAGTGAGGACTGATGTCCTATTTATAGGCTCGCTCACCAAGGAGGTCGGGACGACCGTCCCAAATTTTGTCAGTCGAGACGGTCGTTTGGAATTTTGGGACGGTCGTCCCAAGACACCAAAGAGGGTGGGATGACCGTCTGGATTTGGGACGACTGTCCCAGGCCACCAAGGAAGGTGGGATGGCCGACTGGCATTTGGGATGGCCGTCTGGAAGTTGGGACGACCATCCCGACTTTTCTGACAAAATTTTATTTTTTGTTTTCTAAAAAAAACCCTCCTTTTCTTAAATGGATCCTAGTGGACACTACTAAGGACCCTATGAAGCCTTGTCCATCTTCAAAACAGAGAATTTCTGAACTTTATTATGAGGTCGGGCAAGATTTAGGGTCTATAGCTATCAAAACAATTCTTATTACATGTTTTATATATTTTAATAAAAAACAATTATCCTCACTTTTTAGAGAACTTTAAATGATTACTATTAACATAATTTAAAATTACATTTTATATTTTAAATTATTATTTATAAAATATTATTTATTTCAAAAAAAAAATTATGTTAATCATAAATATTTAATTTGTTTTAGAACAGAGACCCCTTCTTATCCAGACGATATGAACCTCCTCGGGCATAACGACATCATCCCTTGTCTAAAAGCCCACTCAAGTTCATATTTCCTATAAGATCGGAAGCTCACTCTGCGGTAACATGGTTTCATAGATCGGAAGCTTTCTGATACACAAGATCCTCTTTCGAGGCAAGTGTAGAGCATACTTGCATCTAAGTGGGGAACAATACTAAGAACTATAAGCTTCAAGCTTTTAGAGAAGAGAAAAATTAGAGAGAGAACATTTCTAGAAAGAGAACTTGTATTAATTTCACTCTATTGTGTTCTGAGTTACAACATTACAAGCATCCCCTATTCATAGAAAAACCAAGCAACCAGAATCCAAAGCTACGCTAAACTAGAATGAAATTTGGACCCGAAACTTATGTTACAAGGTGGAATCCGAAATAAAGATGATAAAACTACGACCCACACCTCATAATGGCCTTACAAAAGACAAGATAACATGATACACTTTATAATAGTCATACATATAGACAAATGAACAAGATAGGATAAGATTTGAAAAGATAAGATAAGATGTCTTATCCCTTCGAGGAGAAGTAAAGTTGATCCGAACTTATCTTCTTTAACACATTTGCGGTGATCGCAATGGACACGTGTAAAGATAAGGGAATCATGCAAAACAATAAAATCTGGTTTTGGTTGTGAGTTGTCAAGAAAATAAATGGCAAACGAAACTGTAAAGGTGCAAACAATAAACGGTAAATTGAAAGAGACACTATCAGAGTATCCTAATGTACAACAAGTTTTAAATTTTAGATTTTTACCTGATATGACACACTAACGCACTGCAAAGAAAGAAATGTCAAATAGTTCCTTGCTTGAGTTGCGTTGCCACCTTCTATCCCTTGAAATCAATGAAATCGAAACACACACAAGCAGAACACCAACAACCAACACAAGTACACAACATATAAGAGATGACTCAGATGAGAAATTGAGAAAATATTGAGTCATTAACTAATGTGTTATGTGTATGTATCAAACACTCAAACTGAGTAGTCTGAAAAGAAAAGAGAATGAATAGATGAGAACTAAAAAGTCACATAGAGAGAGAAGAGAAGATAAAAATTAAAATTAATTAGTAAAAGAATAAAGATAAAAAAGAAAAAACTTTTGGACTTCTTTAACTATTAATATTAACTAACCAATTTTTTCTTAAAAAAATTACGATTTATTAAAAAAGATTGTTAGAAATAATATTAGTATTAAAAAAATATTTGGTAGGCCTTTTTTTTAGGGGGCATAAAGCAAGGGCTTTAGTCGCTTGGGCCTTGAGCCGACCTCGTGTTAGAAATGTAGGCTGAGATCAAGAGGGGGTGAATTGATCTTTGAAAGATTTTCGCAAATTACAGATTATCTATTTCAAAGATTTAAGATTTCAGATCAGTTCTTGAATCACACACAGCAAACAATCAAAATTAAATGCAGTGATGTAATTAAAGGAGAGAAAGGTTTAGAAAGATATAACCAAGGTTTATACTTGGTTCACCCAATCTCGGGGCTACGTCCGAGTCTCCAGCCAAATTCCAGCTGGGTTCCACTAGATTGAACGTTTTACAGATTACAACT